>CM069433.1:38041588-39241588 GCA_035610365.1 Aquatica leii | reverse complement strand
ATAGGCCTTTACGCCTAACAATCTTTTTATAGATAATAGCTTTTAAATCGTCCAATTTATATAAAATTTTATAAAAAGTTTTTTGTAGAAAAGCATCTGTAGAATAGCGTAAACTAATAAAATTTGTATTGTCCTATTTAAAAAAAATTAACAAAATCAGAATAGAACAGATCTACAAACGGTAAACTATTTATTTAAAAGAAATACTATTTTAAATAATAATTAAATATTAAACTTAAAAACCTAAACATTAATATACAATTTTTAGTAACAATATCAAGTTTGCCACAAACAGTTTTAAATAATTTAAGATTTACAAAATTCCTCTTGCTTATTTTAAATGTATTAAAGCTTTATATTTTATTGAATGAACTAATAAGTAATTTACGTAACAAAACTCGAAAATAAGGCATAGCATAACGAACGTTAATGCGACGACAGGACGCACGGCCAATTGTTGCATGTGAGTGAGTTATGCAATGATACTTTCGATGAGAGTAACGTACATTATTTTTTGTATTGCTTTTTGTAAAATTACATTCTTTTAAAAAAAATTACCAGAAATATGTTTGTACTACATTTTTTACTAAATCTGTCAAATTTGACATTAACTTTAACCAAGAACTTTAACATCGTTTTTTTTCAATTTTAACTGAATTTTAAGGTTTTTTAAATTATTTTTCCACTTGTCGCATAATGGTAATATAACAATTGACTTTAAAAAGGTTTAAGTGGATTTCTAGTTTTCATTTTGCCACCCTATAGATTTTTCGCCCATTACGTAACTACACTAACGAACGAATATTGACGTTTGCGATGATGGCAGCACAAAAATTATTTGTTTGTCAATTTTTAGCAGCATAAATTAATCCTTAAAACAAAATTAATTGGATAGGTAGGTACGCATTTCAACAATTTTATTAGTCACTTTCATATTCTTTTTCTTCCGTACTAGTGTTATCTTCTGACAAACCAGTATTGAATACACGACGTTTTTTCTCAAGTTTCGTAGATAACACGAACGCCAAGCTATGATATTAATGCGTTCTATAACCAATTTTTGTCAATTTTTACATTTTTTAAATTTAACGCCAATTCTTAAAAGATGTTTTTGAATAGTTTCTTGTCCGTCATTATAATTAATCGTCTTGCATCATGCTCACTAACATTTTTAGAAATTCATAAATCGTACTCATCTTTTGCTTTTCCTGTTTTTCAAAGGTACATTACTATCAGGCACGGCAACTTCTTTTCTGATCCTCAAAATCGTAGCCACTGATTTTCAAGCAGCAGCCGCTGCAAGTTCAGTTGCCTTGTTCAAAGTGAATGTACAGTTACCAGCAGCTTTTTTAAAATCAAATAACTGATTAACAATTTTTGATAATTTTTCTCAGAAGTCTCAGAACGTACAGTTTCTTCGTAGATCTACCCATAACAAGGGGAAGCTTAAAACATAAAATTTTTATTAAAATTACCTACATTTTATTAAAGCACTTGTAAGTACATACCTGTATTTCACAAATAAAACAACAAAGTAGTCTTCAATAAAACTGATTTTAATAAACAAACGTAACACTGTAACACAATAAAAGAAATTGCTAATTGATATAACGCACACGGAAAATTTCAACTGTAATCTGTCATAATTTGCTTTTAACTCTGAATACACTCACTTAAAATTCTCAAAGGTAATTAATTCTTTTTGTTAGCTTATTTTACAATTATCTTTTTTGTAGAGTAGAGCTGTGCTAACTTTGAAACAAATACATTTAGTCATTCTCTCTCTACATGTAACTGTCCAGTTCCGTGAATCGCCCTGTATATATTTTTTTGTTTATCTAATTAATTGAAAAGTAGGGCGCCAAGGGAATGAAAACCATTACTATTCTAAGTAAGTCACACATAAAATCAAAAAAATATATGACAAACAAGTATTTTAGTTTTATCCGCAAAATTTCTACATCGAAACTTTTATTATCAAAAAGTTTTTTTACTTACTGTACGGTTTTACGTATGTTTTTTTTTAAATATGTAATAATGTTAACATAAATAATCAAGTCAGATAGCATGCTCGCGTTTGGGCAATTGTCAAACTTTGATGTCGGAACAAAAATCTTTATACGTGGAAATATCTGACCGCCTATTAATAAACTTTATGTTTTCACCTTTTATTTCCCCACACTATATACAACAAACTTGTTATCTAATGTTACATTACGAACAAGAAAGCTACTAAGTGAGTAATTTTGTGAGAGGTATACAATTTGACGAATTTCTACACATAGCGTAATAGAACCAAGGCGGATATTACTAATAATCTTACTTAAAAATAAATTATTAAGTTTGTTTCAGTTGGCATAAATGTTTTGATCAAATATTTTTTTAAAAAGTTGACTAATATAACGATTAATTTTTAAATTAATAACCATATTTTTACAAAAAAAAACAATAATTGTTTATACGTGTTTTAAAAAAAAGTTGAAAAGGCGACAAACAAAACAGCTTTGTTCTATTTTGCTCGTTGGTTCCTGATCACAACTTTAATTTATTTATTACTCGTAAAAAAATCTTATCATTGCGTACTTTATTCACATTTGTGTTTGTAATTTACTGGTCAGTATTTTTGTTTTTGCGGATTTACAGTTGAAGCAGTCAATTTATGAAATTTAAAATTTAGGTTATTTTGTTTAAACAAAACTGATTCACTTGCTTGTAGTTTTATTTCTTATTTACTACTCTAAATATCTGATATTTTCTACTAATTAAAATTATCTACTCAACTAAACTATGGAGTCTTTTTTTGTAATTTGTAAAAAATTATAAAAATTAAATCACGAAACTTACCAAATATAAAATTTGAAACATAAAAAACTTGTGTTAAACTAACAAAGTTCTATTTAATTTCTTAGAATCAGGCTTGATGTTATTTTTAACTGTAAATTTAGTTTTACCAAATTTTTTTTAAATATGGCATTAAGAAATTTAACAAAACGTTTTTGTTATTCATATTAGTTAAATTAAATTAAGTAAAAATGTTTTTTAATTCACAGCCAAAGTTACATTTGAAGACCTACCGCTGTTTTTTTTTCCGCAGATTACTGAAACTATTAAAACTTTCTAAATTGTTTTTTCGTTACTATAAATGACCCAAACAAAAGAAAAACAACAAAATCAAACTGAAAAACAATTATAAAACAAAGTTTAAAAATCGTTTACTGATTTTAAAATATTACCATTTATATTTCTACGAGCAAATATCGGTTTTGTCATTTTTGAAGAAATTAATTTTTGCATACTTACACTTACAAAATATCTATAAACAATTTTTTTTATACTACAATCAAATAATACGCTAATTTTTGTTGCATAATAAATTGAATAATAGCATACATTTTTCAGATCGTGATTTCTTTTTTTTGCATACTTTATAAAGGCATAATCTGAGTACAGTGTTTCTATGTACGAGTAAATAATCTGACAGTTTTTGGGAAAGAAATTTTACTTATAATTTTTTTGGTTTGGATATTTTTTGTACTATGTATGTTTTATTCTAAATAGATAAAAAAATCTGAACAAAAACTTGATTGAATTTGAAGTTTTTTAGAAATAATTTTTTTTATTCAATTGTGCTCGTTTTGTGCTAAATTGTGCTAATAAATAAAAACAAATCTATACATGGTTACTAATTCATTGTTTTGAAAATTGTTTACAATACTTTTAAACAATTTTACTATTTCATTTGTTAAAAAACAGTTGTTTTTAAAATATTTGTTATAATTAAACAAAAAATACAAATTAATCAGATGAATAATTAAGTTGATGTAAGTTTTAGGTACTCAAACTGAACTTTAAAATGTAAATAGGCGGCTTATGAAAAATGTCTACTAACGTCAATTCACGATATAGTCATTTGAGCGGTTTATTCATAACACAATAAAAAATAGTGTCTGTTCTACTCGCAGTTTTCTCTTTTCGGGCAAATAATGGAATGTGTTTTCTAAATTCTCACATTAATGACGCAGAGATCATCTTTTTTAGCAACGATTATACAATAATAATTATAGTATAGTTTAGGTTTTTACGAGTTGCATTCGTAATACAATTTTCTATTTTGGATAATTGCAAATTAATCCAGAACAGACAATTGTATTAATAATTTTTTTTTATGAAATTGTCTTTATTCTACTTGGCGATAATATAGCATCTACGGTTAAATTTCATAGATCTCGCTTATTTTTAAAAATGGAAAGCTGATACTATAGGTGTTTTTAATTCATACATTCATGTTTTAACAATAATTGTTTAAAGTATACTACTTTATACAGGGTGATGACGGTTGTATCCTAAAATTTAACAACTTCAAAACTACATAACACTTTTTTAAATAAACACCCCTACAAATTTTCTCACAAAGCAATTTGCATGTCAATTCTGCACAAATTTGCATTTTATGTACCTGTCTTAAATGGTTTTCCTGTTATTAAAAATTTTTTTCTTATCGTATCAAGTAGACGCAAACGGTCGTAAAAACAAAGTATATATTATTTACAAACAAAGATAAAGTTACAAACTATTAATGGCAGAAAATTCAAATGAAAACAAAACAAAAAATTACAAATGTTCAACCTGCTTCCATTCTGCTGGAGACATTTTAAAATTATTTTTTTACGTTTCATAGACCTTTAAAACTAACCCATAGACCCTTAAAACATATAAGTGTTTCTGTTGGGTAAGTTGCCAAAAAAATCTGCCACTATTCTTCTCAAAATTTCTAAATATTTTTGTTGATTTAGATTTGCATCGTAAATCTCCTAACACACCTTAATGTTTATAATAGCACAAAACACATGAGGATTATCGTCTGCCCAATAATAGTTATTTCTTTGAGTTACAATGCCTTTTCGACTAAATTTATTTTCATTGGTTCATATAACGTTAGTTTTTAAATACATATGCTTGCAGTATTCAGATCGGCTACAATATGCGAAGCTTCAACTGTAATTTCTGACTATAGATAAAATGTAGCTTCAAAATCATGTAGATTGACATCATTGATATGCTTAAATCTGTAGAAACTGCTGCTATTTAACGTCAAGGATAACTTGGAAATAGTACAAAGTTGTAAATAATTATTACAAACTTTTATATTCCTGTTTTCACAAAACAAAATATATACTTTTGTTTTTACGACAATTTGCGCCTACTTGATTTTTTCTGAACGCTCCATGTCCGCCCGCTCTTAGGAAATCTTCTAATAACAGGAAAACTATTTAAGATAGGTATAAGGAATGCTTTAGCAAGTTTGTGCAGAATTAACGTGCGAATCGCGTTATGTAAAAAGGCAGTTGTCATCATCTTGTATAAAGTATAGTTTTAACAGTATTTACTTCCGATTTTTAAAAATAAGCAAGATCTATAAAATTTAATGTGAGGGCGTAAATAGCAAATTATACAAAATAAAATTAATAACTTAATAATTCGTATAGATAGGTGTAGGAATACCTGATACAAGTCATGGCCGAAATGCTTGAAAAATCCAAAAATTCAATAATATACAGGGTGTTCTATTTAAAATAACAAAGTTAATGACTACTTTCGGTCAAACCGGAAGTTGCACACTGTTCAAAATATTTTGCTTCTATTGAAATCTACACATTATTTCATCTGCTAAAATTTTAAAACTATAAATGTTGTGTCATCGCCAATACTTCAAACGAACAGGTACCGTGGTAGACCCTGTACAATAATAAATGTAGTAGTTATGATGTTTGTCGTTTTATTCATCTCTTATTTTTTACATTTTAATATTTCTATTTCTTTTTCTACCAAACATAATATGAAATATTTTATTGCTAATAATAATGGCGGAATTTCTTGTTTTAGAAAAATTGGTTATTTACAAAACTTTTTTAATTTATCTACTAGTCTTAATAAAGTCGTATTGTGTACATTGTGTACACCTCGTTACTAAATAAATTAGTAAACAAAATATCATGGTTAAAATGTGTAGTTGATATTACCTTAAAAAAATTAAGTAGTGATGCACGACGATTTTGTTGCAAACGAGGTTGTAAAAGAACAACTAAAAAGTGTGCCTCCAAGAGGAAAAGCGCATTTGGCATTTGTAATTACAGTTTATCCGATTATAGCTTTAGCAACACTGTACACAAAAATTGTACTTAGATCTCAGTTATTATAAGAGGCAACAACTCAAGATATATTTATGGCTGGAATGTACCAACTATTTTGTCTTTTTGTAGCTTATTCTGGAGGAGAAACCAAACTTTTACCGATTAATTTAACAGTTACCGTTCTTAATTATCTAGTTTAGCTATGGGTTAAAAAAAGTTTTTTCTAACTTTCCTTTTTAAAAAATTTTTAATTTTTAAGTTTAGATATGTAGATTAAACAATTTTAATAATTTACATCGTCATAAAATGAAGTTTTTTTATGAAATTAAAAGTAATAATTCTTTTTCTTATTTAGAACTTCTTTTTTATGTAATAATTAAAAAAATTAATTGGAAATATATCGTAAACCTGCTTATATAGTCGTTGTCAGAAAAGAGTATACCTACGTCATACTTGTATGCATCTGAATTAAAGAAAAATTTGCTCAGTCACTTCAAAATGTAGTTGCTAAACTACTAAATATCTAGCTTTAATTAATTCGTGTTTTTTACAACATAATCTACAGTAAAACTGAAGATAAAACAAACATAATAGAAAAACACGATGTAGTATACAAAATAAACTGTACTGCACTGTAAACTGTGCAATCTGTTACATTGGCAAAACGTAACAAAAAGTAAAAAATCGGATTAACAACTATAAATACGACATTAGTTCATCACATAAACACTGGACATACCTTCGATTTAAACAATACCACAATTTTAGATCCTTAAAATAATTTTAAACGGTTGGTTTCAAAAATGATATACATCAACATACATAACAACAATAATAATTTCAACAATAATACTAATAATTTGAGCAATATCTATAATAATTTAATTCTAAAAATTGTAAGATGATTTTTATAGGTGAATGTTGTTTCATGTTCAATTTTTATCTATTAGTTTTATAATTTCTTATGTCGTGCAATAGTTTTTGAATTTACAATTAATTCTATTGTTCGTACCCTTGTGATTGTTGTTGATCATTACGAATTGAGATATTTTGTATTAAAAAAACATCCAGTTCATGCAATTCAATTCTATTTGCCTGTATTAAGTGAGAGTCCAATTCTATGGAGTATAACTACAAATTTTCCAACAGGTTAAGCTGGAGATTTAAATAGACTTTGTTCACAAGTTTTAAAGCATCTCCTCAAAAAGCAATGTTTTGTATTATGATAATCAACTAATAGAATCAATTAACAAACTAATGACTATTTTCGCGCTTTACATTTGTATCTTCACTTGTGCATCTTTTATTTGTCTCGGTATCACCCAACGACTATCACCTATACAGGGTGTAACAGATATAACTAATAATCTCTTAATGGGCGATAGCTGTAATAATTTATATCATACTTGCATTATAAATATAAAGTCCATTCCTTATAGTTTTTGAGAAAAATTAATATTAAAATTTAAGGACGGATCTGTCATAGAATGAAAATTTGTAGGAAGAAAAGCCAATGACCCATTTCATAATCATTTAGTAGTAAACAACACGTACAAAGTGCAAGAATACGATAAGATTGTTTTGCTTAGTTTTACTGTAGATTGTTGAACACTTACAGAAACCATAACCTTGCTTAACAAAATAAGACTATGTAGCTAAAATTTTTTTCCGGCCATTCAGGAGTCATTGTGTCTATTTCGGTTGTGCGTTACTGTTGATTCGATTTTCATTTATTTCAAAATATTTTAAATACATTAAATTATTTTTGTAGTTAGGTATTCGGTATTTAGTTTTGTTATTTGTTCAATTTAGTTTCATAGTTTTTCGTATTATTTACTAATTCCACTTTTTAATTTCTACATTTATGACTTCAAAATAACCGATTGACATTGTTACTTTACTTTTTTCTGTTGTTATTATGAATCTTAAAGTAAACTAAAAATAACCTTGAATTTAGCACGACACCATATCTCTTAAATGTTGTTTATTTTGTTATCAGAAACTTAATACTTAATAGTAAACTTAAACTTGACACAGTTTCAATCAATTTATATCACGTTTCTTATAACGAACAACCAGGTCCGTAATTACATATAATTATTGCAAAAAATGTTAAGAACAATTGATGAAAAGCTAGACCACATGTTTATGGACAAGATGTGTTGGAAATTACCATATCTACCCTCGATTAAAAGATTATTGGTTATACTTGTTACACCCTGTATAGTATTTTGATCGTTTTTCGGCGCGTTAACATTTATATGCTAAAAGGGACCTAATATTAGTTCATTCATTATTTAGTACATGTTTTTTAAATTGTTTTATAATTGAAAAAAATAAAGTACATAAATATACGTTTTTATTGATTAGAATGCTCTAAATGATATTTTTATAACGCGCTAATACTAAACTTTTACAAATTTTCTCATTCATGACAAATTATTGCATCACAAAAAACTTCAATAACGTATATAATAATTAAAGCAAGCTAAGAAGATTATAAAGACCTAAGCTAAAAAGAAAATATTGTAATTTTAATTTAATTAAAATCTAAAGAAATGCGTATTTGTAACTTTTAGTTGTTGTTCTATAAGTAAATTTATGGCTGTCAATAAAACGAAAATACATGAAAGAAAGTTTGAACAATTTAATATACTAATAAAATTGGCATAATTTTTTCCGCTAAAACCGCACTAAAATAAAATTCTTTTGTTAACATAACGTTACAATTTCTGAAGCGTATATACATAATATATAAACGATAAAAATTGATGTCATTTTATCTGACTAGAGGCAATATTTTTCAGTCGAAGAAATTGATCAAATACATAGTAGGTACTTGGAATTATTTGACGTATCAAAATTTCTTTTAAATAAACTTGAAGGCATTGGATAACATAAAATCAATAACTAAACTATAGAACCACAAAGAAAATATCAAATAAAACTTGAATTTATATTGAACAAACAAATCAAATAATATCAAAATATAAAATTTCTACCGGTCTCCCGTCTTTTGCAATTACAATGTATATTTCCAACGCAATGAATCACTAATTGTTGTGTAAATATTATTAAACACGAGATGGACGTATAGTAATCAATTTTTTTGTTGTTACAGAGATTTTCGTCGCAACGTTATTACTCATCTTACTCGCTTCGGCAGAATTCTTGCGAACAAACGTATATTTAGCAAACAGCCCCGCCTCGGCCCAACATTATTTCTAATCTTCCTTTTGCACGATCAACATCATTGTTTTATTTTTAATTGTATTTTTATTGCCTATTTAAAGCTAGAACGATTTTGTCGCAAGACTTCTTCCTTGGCGCAACAAGGTACGTTAAAACGATTTATGTTTTGATAAATTGTGTAATTTTGAATTCACGGCACCTTTGGTGTATATGTGTATATTTGCACAGTAAATTTTGAAACTTATTTCACCTGCACATAAATGTTTTGTATTTAAAATGTTGTTTGCATTGACACCACATACCATTTTTAAAAACTAAATTACGTTTGTATTATCCTCGCATGCCCGTTTGATGTTTACTCACGCAATAGTTCTTATTTACATAAAACTGGAACCTCACCTTTAACTGTTATGCATAACTTAATTTACCTAACTTAGTAGTTGTGTACATTTTCATTTCATTATGTGTATGTTCACTTTAATTAAAGTTGAAGTAAATGTATCAACTTCTATATAAGAGTTTGCAAAGTTTTCGGTGTCAATATTATTGCAAATATACAGGTAATAATATCGTACAACGAATTCTTAAAGTAATTTATAGAAACATTTTAATTAAATTATGTTCAGTTTTTTGTTTATTTTTATTTAATGTTTTAAAACTATAAAAATAAAGGGCAGCATATTTTTGAGTAAAACTGTTATTAACATTTTCATTGTTTTTCATGAAAACTGAAGATAAATTATTCTATTTAAATTTTTTAACTTTTGTCACATAAATTAATTGATTTATGTATCTGAGCTAAAAAGCAAGTAATTGTGAAGGCCAATGTAGTCAATTCTTTAATACCAGACAATTTACTTATACAGCTTACAAAAAATTCAAATAATTTAAAGTTCGATATATTATTTACTCTATACAAAGTTATATACGTTATAAGGCACGGAAATTGTGGTCAAAATACGTGACTTTCAAAACATTTCACTTTTGGGATATATTAAAGTCTATTATTGTTAGGTTTTAAAAAGCTTTAAAAGTATCAAAGTTGTTTTTTTTTTAAAGAAATCTTCAACATATTATTGCATTTTTGGATTTTCCGATCAAAATAAGTGTATTTGGATAACGTTAAGATTTTTTAAATAATTTGAATATTGTCAAAATATAACCTAATTTTCATGCTTGAAATACTGTCGAACACTAAAGGCAAACAAATCGCAAAACACAATCATAAGAATAAATATATTTATTTCAACAAAGAGGTTAAAAAACGATGTAGAACGACGCAGATACTATCAATTAAAAGTTTGTAAAGTAAAAAATGATGCTTTAAACCTCTTAGGTTAGGCAACACCTTGTATATGCAAATACATGACTTAAACGGATTACAATATAAAAGTATAAATTAATAGGTAAGCGAAGAATAAAACTTGAATCAATGCGAATCCAGTGATTACACAATCAGAATCACAACGCACTTGTGATAAAGTAGTTACGTAAACAAATTTTCATGCATTAATCGTGAAAACATATATACTATTTATTTTTTATTATTTACGTTCGACACCAACAGTAGATAATAAAAAGAGGCTTTAACTTAAGTTTGTCTAGACATGCTATCAACTAATAGCATAGCCAAATCATCTTTTGCTAAAAGTTTAAAGAAAAAAATTAGACATATGACAATTTTACAAGTAAACCGCTCATAAATCAATCAGTGACATACTATTAATATAGCAGATGTGTCTTCGAGTTTAATCGTCTCACAAATGCTTTATCAACTTGACCCCAAATGCATCTTGAAATTAGTGTTAGTAACCAATGTTTGCATTTGTACGTTATTGACTTAAAAGAAATGCACTTAGTATACATGTACAATTCCAAAGGGACAAACACGTGGCAGTGGTCTATGTCGTTACGATAATTACAAGAAAATCCAATTGCGTCACAAAAATAGAGTTATTTTTATCTGAGGGAAACTTTCACAAGCAACACATACGAAACGAAATTAATTCTAACGTAGGTGATATGCGAATATTTAAAAATGAAGGTCTCACTGCGGTTAGGTTTCACGTACTGTCTATGTCTAAAAATGACAATCAATGTTCCGTATGTAAAAGGTACATTCCGGGCCAAAATTCATACAGTACGCTACCTATATCAAAATATTTTTTTAATTTACTAAAAATTGTACTTTTTAATTATTTATCAAATGGTATTACAATGTTCTATAGCTAAATCTTCTCGTTTTTTGTCAATACGTGAAATAATCGTTTCTGCACTGTTTGGTGTTTTTAAAATACTAATGAATCTAGTTGCTTATCCTATTTAGTTAGTATAATAATAATTAAGAATATTTTTACATACGTTTAAAAACTTAGAACGTAATTTATAATCAAACAACAATAATAGTAATAAAATACCAACGATAACATAAAACAAAAGCAAAATATTTATAACAAACGTTTGAAATGCCGACCGTTCATTTTCAGACACTCACATATACTTTTTTGAGAACTACTAACTGTAGGCAACATTTTTGCGAGGTTGCAGTTTTAAAAATGTTTCTTATGCGTCTTTTCATATTGTGTGGTGTTATCGGTGGCGTATTGTAGACATTTTTTTAAGTCTCCATAAAAAATGTGGTGTAATTAAGTTCGGGAACCTGGAAAGGGGCCAATTGTGAAATCAATTTTTTCAAACCGCCTGTTTTATTAATTATTTATTATTTATAGTTAATATGTTATTATGATTATTATTTTTACAGTCTGTTAGATTATACATTATTATTCTGATAATTATTAATTATACGATATTTATAAATAAAATAGGCAACTAGATTTATCAGAACCTTTATTGAAAAAACTTCAAAATGTGCAATAAATCATTATTTGGCGTATTGTTTAAAAACGGGAAGACTTAGTTTATTTTTTTTTTATTTAAATTAATCAAGTTATAGATACTTAAATTTTTGAATTGAAAAATTCTAATTTTTGAACACCTTGTATAACATGGAAAGTTTATTATAATTGAGATATAAAATATGATTTATTGTTATACTTTACTATAACTCTTGTTCTTATAACTTAAATACAGTGGTCTTTCGGTAATCCGATAGATATGGGACCAGAGCACTGACGGATTACCAAAAACGCTGAATTTAGAAAGTAACGATAATAGACCTCTATACATCCCAAAAGCAAAATTTCCTTAAAGTCGCGTATTTTAGCCGTAATATTCCGTGCGGTATAGCGTGAATAACCCTGTTTATAATGGATTTGTAATATCTAAACAATATTAGAACAAACTGTATTGTATTACTGTTTTTAGTAAAATTTTAGTTTTTAAAATTAATAACGTCTACGTTTTTTGTTAAGTTTTAAGAATATCAAACATTCGTCATCAACGTCAGGGAAACACAAACTTTGTTGAGCGTCGTCGTGTAAAGTAATAGAATTTTTTTGTTTTAATTTCTTTTTTGCACAGGTTCAGCTTAGAATTCAAATTTTAAGAATTAAAACCAAATATTATGGTAATGTTGTATGCATCTACGATTACTGACAAGGGGAATCAAAACTGTAATAAAAATTAATTTACGTCGGATGTTAGATAATTGATTTTTTATTTTAAAAATAATACCTTTTATGTGCTATAAAGAAAAAAAATGCGAATATACAAAAAAATATTTTTTTTTACCAAAAGTAATGTAGAATCATGGTTACTTTCCGACGTTATCACTATGAAGATGGAGGTATCCCAGATAGCACACAAACGTCCAATGGACTTCCAAAGGATGTACATGTATGGACTTTATAATGTCCACTGGACGTCCACTTAAAATCCAATGTACGTTTTATGGACGTCCATACTAAGTACAGTTGTCACAGATCTGGACATCCACTGTAGGTACATAGATGGACGTTCACGTATGGACATGCAATTTACTATAAATAATACTTTAATATATTTATTTTCAAAACTAAAGTTGTATTAACAGACCATTTGGTTTAAAAATAAAGTACTGAAAAAACACACAAAAAAACTATATAAAAACACTATTAAACAAAACACTGCATAGATATTAATTTCTTCTCTCTTTGCATCTCTTCGACCATTTCATGACATCACATTCAAATTGCTTAAATGTTACATCTGGGAACATTTTTAGTGTGCATTCTAAAATAAAATACTGTAAGTAACAGTGTATCATAAATTCTTACTTACTCTCTAATAATTCCCCTATAATTGTGTGCTTCAGCGACTTCTTTTGTTTTTTTCCTAACCAACTAAATCTTGCTGCAAATTGGTTTGTTATTAATTGCTTAGCAAGACGATATATAAAATCATATGGTGTGCTCCCACCTACTTTACTCAGGTCGATTACCTATGTATATAATGACTAGGAATATATATATATAAATAAAGATAATATATTACCGCTTTATTTAATTCAAGCAGGTCTTTATCATTGTCCACCGGAAATTTAGTAAATTTCATAAAGATAGTTTCCCTCCAGTCATCCACTGAATCGCCATTAACTGTTTTTCTACTTTGTTTCAGTTCCTGTACCTCTTTTACTAGCTCCGAAAGAGTTCCCCAAATAATATTTTGCTTGTGCAATATTTTCTCAAATACATCTAAAACAAAATTTATAAATAGTAATACTTACTTCAAATTGTAATACACCTACTTTTAATGTAACCCCCATTTACTGAAATGTTTGCAGATGTACGAATCGCTACTGGTGAACCATTCTGAACTACCTTTGTTTTATCTAAGAAAAAGTTCATCAATTGAAACAATTAGCAAAAAAATAGTGTAAACATTACTCAAAATAGAATCTTCTGTAGCTGAATGTTCAATTATGTTTAACCAGGGAATATTTGAGTTTTCAGTAGAAACTAGAAAATATCTCTAAATAAACGTTTTCATATTAATGCTTAAACTTAAGAATACCAAGTTTTAATTTAGGAGGCTTTTTAAGAATCTTTCTTTGAGGTTCACAATTTTGTTCGTCTTCTTCAAATGAAAAATATGTTGAAAAGGTTTTTTTAATAACCTTTCTTTTCTTGGGCGATCCCTCTTGATACTTGAATTGTGAATCTAAGTCCGAAGTAACTGTAGCTCTCTTTGATTTTCTGACAGCTTCATCGTAATTATCTAAAATAATAGTTCTTATATTTTAAGTGTACTATTGTGTTTATAATTACCATAAACATTATTTCGAAAAGAAAATACTTTGTGTTGTTCCCATGAGAAGTTGACATCTGCATATTCTATAGCATGGAGAAGGTCTTTTTTCGGACGGATTCGTGTCAAAGTGATGCATCGAGTTGAATGAAAAATTTAAAAGTTTTCAATTAATCACATAATGATAGTTTAACGTCTTTAGTCATTTCATCTATTCTTCATTGCACTGTATTATGTCTTATGATGTAGAACAGTTTCGATTGCCTCTCTGACTGCCGTATAATTAATTCTTAACCAATCGTACCTGGTTTTCCCGCTTTTGCGATTAATAATAAAATATTATATGAAGCACAAAGTCCATCATCTTTTTGTTTAGAACATGATGCAAAAAGGTTTGATATAGTTGCCCGTTTTAAATGTTTCTTTTCAAGTCCTTGAAAATAAGATATTTCTTTGTCTTTTTTATCAGCATGTATTTTATGCAAATGCTCTTGGAGCCTAGAAGGCTTCATGGCTTTATTTGAAAAATTTTGGCAAATTAAACAAATAGGTAATAATTGCTTTGTTGGAGATTGCCTAAATCCATATTTTAAATACTCAATATTGTACTGCCGACATTTCTTCTTAGTTTCAGATATTTTGGAATTCACAATTAGTTTTTTTTAATACATTAACTTTTCAACTGATTTATAGAAAGTTATAAAACCTATTTTATCAGTCAATTTCATGTACAAATTATTTATGGTGAACCTACAGTTTTCTTTAACATTTAGTCAACTTCTTCAACAGGGTTGTTTGTTGCGAGAGAGTTTCGTCTTTAAATTTTCGACACTATTCACAAACAACAGCACCACGTATAAAGTTTGTTTCATACACTCAACTCGTTTTTCAATGGTGATTTGTTGCAATATTCTTTTCTGTTGGCCAAAAATAAATAACACTTCGCAATTCACACTTGGCGGGAGAATCAATGAAAGATCCCAAGTTTATTTTAACATATTTTAAGAAAACTGATTTTTACGCATTTTATTTTTTGAATTTTGAAAAGTGTTGTATTTGTTTCAGTGTCTCATTCTTAAATTAAAGCAGATTTGGTTTAAATGATAGCAAGATTTTCCAATCGTTCTTGAACCATATTAGAATGGTAATAGAAATAGGATGATGTATGCGACGCCAACCTAGGAACAAAAACGCTATTATCAGTAAAAACATTTTAAGAGTACATGTAAATTACACGTATATTGTTGAAAAGTCATAAAAAAATAAAATCCATTTTAATTAACTTATTCTTACAAAATACTTAAATCTGTTTTATGTATCAGTAAGCTTACACATATACGTATATGAATCAGTTAACATGTAAATATGAATCAATTAAAACTTCTGTTAGCATAGTCTCTGCAAATAGAACACCGATGTTATGCATATAAAGCGCCCCCACATGCAAACATGAAACGTTTCATTACTTCTGTTTTCTTCTTCTACCCCAAAAAACCGTAGCAATCGAGGAAAAATTTTAATCTGTTTTCGACATGAAGTCTAATTAATTACATAGCTAGACTCTTCAAAAATTGTTGTAACTAGGGTTAGAACTATTTTTATTACCATTGGTAATAACGTAAGCGTTAATTCCAGCTTCATCTAGTATACCGTAGAATATTCACAACGGCCAACTTTGAGTCTTCTGTGCTACTGTTTTCGAATGACACAGTTAATCATAGGTCAAAAAAAATTATTAATAAATGTGCTTTCTAAAACTCTAATAAAAAAATTATTTTTATTAGTTGCTAGAAATAACTTAAATGATTGCAACTTAAAGAACAGCTTTTATATTATATATATATATATATATTTTGATAGAAAATAAACGCATGGTTAACTAAATGGTTTTCAGTTGTAAAAAACTTTATAAGACTTAATACACATACCATATTTTTCGCGTGGAAGATTTATTATAACCAAATTATAACTAAGAAAATTAAATGTTGTAAAATATAACATAAAATGCTAACTAATTTAAAACCAAAAATTTACTAATTTAGTTATTCATTTTAATATATGTTAATGTAAGTATCACTATCAAAACTATTTATTCTTAACTATTATCAAATAGTATATAAGTAATTGTGATGGAACTGATAATATAAAACAAAACTGACAAATTCTTATATAGCGGAATGTCTAAATGTAAAGATAAATAGTTGAAACGCATCATCACAAATTATGCTTATTTGTTTTTTGGAACAAAATTAAACTTGCTAAAATGCACGCAGAACATTGTAATTAATGTAAAATAATGAATAATCACTACGATTTACGTTTTTAAATGATAGGAACATAATTTTATTGTTTCTTATTGTTGCAAATTTATAAATTAAGAGGCGTTGACAGGCGCTTAAGATCCATGGTGCCCTCGTGCAGCGCACAAATTCTTAGTATAGACGATGCAATCCTGATCAACGTCATGCAATTTCTGTAACGCAAAAAAGATAAAATACACACAAAATTTACTTACTACGGTGTTTGCAGTATTTTCTTATATTTGTAGAAACGCACAAGACAAATCGTTTGAAAATTCTTTAAATTTTATACATTGTTAATTTAAAAATTTAATTAAAATTCAATACACATTTATAAAAAATCTTCTTTTTTAATAATTTACTATTGTACTGGGTGAAGATAACGATAGAACAAAGTAAGTTTGTCTTTTGTGGGTAAATTTTACCAAAAAATTTATACATTATATTATATGATTACTAAATGTGCACATTTTAAAATTATCGTGGAATATACATTGGTATTTTTGAAATGAAACACCTTGTATATTATTCGATTTTCAAACTTTACGTGTAATTCTAAGTTTAAAAATTTAATATATCTAAAGTTTATAGTCACTGAAATAATTAGAATTTTTATTTAAAAAATTAGATTTGCACGTGTCAGTTAATAAAATTAAAGAGAAACTAAAAGTATACTTATGCTTTATATAAAAAAAAACTTAGAAGCTACAGAATGTTTAAAATATAAATTTAAACAAAGGGCAAACTAATGTAAAATAATTCTATCGTTGACTCGCCCGGTACAAATAAAATTAGTTTCAACAATAATTGTAAATTTAAGAAATGTATATTTTTATATCCTTTTTATAGAAATTATTTATTACAGGTAATAGAAATTTATATACCTTTTGCTCATCGATTTGAAAACTTTTATACGCAGCCAGTGTATATAACATCCCTAAATACGTACAAATATCTAGTTAAATATAAATTTCATATGCTCAAAATAATTTTATTTTTTTGTTAAAGTTAATTTTATTTTTATACAACCGAGCAATGATACCAATCCCACACAAATACAAAATGAAAGCTATATTTCAAGAAGGACTCCCACGTTTATAGTAAAAACGTGCAATTTTAAACATTCGCTTTTTTATAGGTAGCTCTAATTTTAAATAAATATTTTTTTAATGATGCAATTTACATTGCTTTTAAATCAGAAAATAAATGCTGTCGTTTTTTGCCGATAAAACTAAATATACACCTATGTTAAAGTTTTACAAAAGCGTTTCTACTGTTTTTATAAAACTTTTCGCTTAGGTGAAAAGTTTTTTTAAAAGACAGGACAGATTGTGGTTTATGTTGTTTTAGACGTGTTGCAGCTGATTTCTAATGTTTTCTTTTTAACTTCTATTTTGCCGGTATTTTCGTAAACATTCATTTAATTTAGATTGTTTTACGTAACATTTAAATTCAAAAGAAGGCTTTTAAACAAAATTCTCTATTGTAGGTGTTACAGTTTATTAATTATCTGATTAATTTTTTTTTGTTTTTAATATTCAACACTGTCAATTATTGAATCTGTGTATTTTGTATTTATTTTTTTTTTAAATGCAGTTACATGTATTTTTTAATAATACATCGTCTTAACAAAGTAAATTATATTAATAGTTTTTAATAATTATGTTAGAAATTAAACCAACATTAAAAACAACAACAACAATAATAAATAACACAAAACATTATTAAATTGTATATATTTATTATTTTTTACCAATTGACTGTGTTTGGCGAATTTATCACTACTTGTTTTAAGTTTTTTGTAAGTTGTTTTTTGGTTTTTTCTTACATCTTAGTTTTTAGTTATTCTAAAATATTAAAACAATTTTTATAATTAATTAGCTTAAATAATTGTTCAAAATTACCTGGTTTGTATGTTTGTATTAATTATGTTGTTTTTTTTATTAAATACAGTGGCCTGAAGAAGTTGACACTTTGTCCTCAAAACGTAACTATAAAAAACACATGAAGTAGTGCTTTTTGTCGCACTCTCCTACTTAGAAGGATTTAACACTATTCTGTTCAATAATCTTAGGAAGTTTAATTTTTATCGTCAGTCATTGTTTAAATGTTAATAAAATGCAGAATCTATCAATTATTAGGAATCTAAAAAATAAAATTTAGATTTTTTAAATTAAAGAAAAATATAAATTAAAAAATTTACTTGTCATTACATTTTACAAAATCAAAGTGATCCACACAAACAATAGAATGTACATACAATAAAAGCTAAGTCCAACATACTATACAAATTAAAATTATACAACACAACTTTAATTAGACCTGTACTAACCTACACGCGACAAATACGAACAGACGACGATAAAAATGAAAGCACTAAGAAACATCTAAAGAAAAACAGACGATATAAAAAGGAATAAAAATCTTAGATAAATAAGTACCTAGAATACAAAATGCAACTAAATGAGCCAGAGACAGAAACACATCCTAGAATAAACGGCATAAGTAAAATGAAGGACGGCAGAGTAACAAAAAAACAAACAAAAGAAACACTACCAAAACAATGAAGAGTGTTGGACATCGTTATTGAAAAACACTATTATTGATTATTGGTTTCTTCATGATAATTAAAGTTCTTTTAGCTGTACTATTTGGGCAAATCCTATCATAGACTTGAAAAAAAAACAAAAAAAACATCACCAAAACAATGAAGAGAATTTTTTGTGCAATGGGTCTCAAATTTGAGACATGTATCAATCAATGTTAAAGCTGTTTCTAATTTTGACTTGAGTAGTGTTACAACAGTCCATTGTCATTCAACTTTAGTATTCTTAACTGATAAGCCATTTTAAGTTTTGTCGTTTAATTGTATCAAAACCAAGGATGTTTATCCCCAGACTTTTTTTTTATTCTGAAGATTTTTTAATAACGTTTATGGTTTTCTGAACTTGATTTTGGTTTTAGTCTGTTAAGAACATTAAAGTAGTAAAAAAATGGCTACAATGATATAAGCTTGAATGTTAAGAAAAGGTTTCTTGGTTTAGAGATGATGATGACTTTTGCAGCTTTTTACAGTTTAACAACGCTTTATAAAAAATCTACTTAGGGTACAATGCAGTGTTTATAGCAGACTTGGAGAATAACTGAAAAAGAGAAAACCAAATAACTAAATGTGACTATAAAAAAAAAATAAAGTTAAATTCGTGGTAACAGTTAAAAAACCTACAAGATCTAAACTGGAAGTAAAAAAACTATTGATGCAGTCCTCTATTTGGAACTACCGTTTTGCTCGTAAGGAGACAGACGTACATACCGTATTTGAATATAGAAGTGGTTGTAATGAAGCTTTCCGAGGCTTTCCTTTGCAACTCACCGGTTTTGGATTTTATTGTGCAAAATTTATACGTAAATGAGTTGGTCTGGTCATCCGTCTAGCGCTCTTAGAAAAACTTGTTTTTCCGGCAGCATAAGCGTTTTGTGGTAGTTTTACGCGGTGTAATACCCGTAAAATTTATGTAAAGAGCCTTGCGATATGTACCCGATCTTTCGGTAGTAGTATCGAGAGCTATACAAACGTTGTTTATATTTTTGTTGCTGGAATTTCGAGAACTGTGGACTAGTTCGGCACAAGCTGTATGTCAATTTACTTTGTTATGTTATACGTATAATAGCGTGACTCCGTACATTGTAAATAGTTTTATCTCATCTGCTTTTTGTCGTTTGGTAAACGGAACGAGTGCTTTCTTGTTTTGGTTCACGGGCAGACTCCTTTTTTGTACTATTTTTCGACTGTGTTTAGTGCGCTTTGCATTATGTTGGATGCAGTTGCCCCAAACTATTCGTTTGTAATAATGGTGAGATCGTCGGCGTATCTTAAAGCAAAAACTCCTCTATCTTCTAAATCTTGTAGTAAACCGCCCATGACAAAGCACCACAGAAGGGATGACAGCACCTCGTCTTGTGGGCACCGTACAAAATAGCTGTTATTGTCCGATTCCTGTGCATTGAGTTGACCTAATTTTGCACTCTTTCAATATCTAGAAAAGCACTCGACGCAATATTATTGTATTGGATTACATTTTTGCATCTGCTTACTAGTTGGTAAATTGCTTGCTTTGTTTTCCAGATGGTATTTCGTATATACCTGTCGACTAATTTTTCAAGTAGTTTTAAAATAAAAGAAATCAAGTTTATCGGTCTATAAGATTTTATTTGGGCGTACGTTGGCGTTTCTGATTTTGGTATAAATACCACTTTAACAATCCACCAGTTGTTTGGTATATGCGAAAGTGCGAAAGATCACGCGTCTAAAAATTTTACATATTGCGTTTCGCAGAGCAGCAAATCCCTTTTACAGCATGATAGAATAAATTCCATCAGCGCCCAAAGGCTAAAAGGCTTTAAACGTATTGATTTCCCATTTTAAGTTTTCAGGATTTATGATTTTTCTTGTTAAATTCCTTTATCTTTTAAGTGTCCGTTTGTTTTAACTGAGTTGCCAGTACGGTTCTTGCTCAGAGTTTTTTTGAGGCAAGAACAGGTTTGCTTTTTACGTCCCTACAGTACTTTTTACAAGAGTTTCTCTTTGATTTTTTTAAGGTATTGTTGTATGTCGTGAGGTTGGTTTTTTATTTATTCTAGTCTCCGCTCTTTTTAACAGTGGTAAATAGCCTTTCAGTGCGTGCCCTTGCTTTGTCAAATTCCTTGTTTTACTAAGTTGGCATATTGGGGATTCGTTTGACTGTTTATAGACAGCTTGCTTCAAATGCGGATTTTATTGAATTAACAATATTGTCCGTTATTAGCCAAAGCTCGTGCGTTGATTTTGCAACTGTAGAGCAGTCCCCTGATTTGGCCGGCTAGAGTTTTGTTAAATAATTCCCAGTCGGTTTTCCTCGAGTTTCTGCGTTCTACTACGAGTTTCTTGTCTGCTTCAATGTTAAATTGAATGTATTTATGGTCAGGCAAAGAAAGTTCATCTGATACATGCCACATTTTTATCACATTGCTCGTCTTTGGGCGAGCAAGCGTAGGCGCATTTTCCTTATTTATTATATCTATATTGGATTTTAGAATAAATTCTTAAAGTTTTTCACTTCTTGGATTTGTGTTTATGCTCACACGCAAAGTGTGGTGTGCATTGACGCGGCATCCAAGAATCAACGGTTTATTGGTCCTACTGTTAATCAGCCGCTGATTTTTTTCCGGCGGCAGTGGTTCTGTCCCGTCGTAAGGCAGGTAACCGGATTTGAAAATGAACTCCCTCTTGATGTTTTTTTTTACTACAGATATTTTAGCTGTCATTAGGTCTTTAAAACATAACCACATAAGCTTTTTGTATTTTTCATGATGGCACATGTACGAGGGTTGTACACAATTTGGGCTGCAATCAGTCATCTACCTGGACAGTTTAATTTTTTTATTACTCCTTTGTGGATCCATGGCTCCTGAACAAAGACAATATCAATATAGTGTGGGCGATATAGGCACTGAAGGTTGGTGAGGTTGTCCTGCCGTGATATATATTTATCTAAACGAGTTTGAGCATTAAATTTGTTGAAAGTACGTTTTTTCTGGTTCTGGATCTACATCCATTACTTCGTCGACAGGGCACGTAGCATCCGGTTTTTTGCTGTATTTTTTATGATCGACCAGCGCTCGGAGATTAATCCTTGAGAATTTGATGTGCAGTTGGTTAGTTACTGCTTTCACCATCTTTCAAAACCGATATTCTTTTACGTAGGGTAGCCGGTTCTAGTACTGTTCGCGAGACCCAAGTGAAAACTTTTTTGGGTGCAAGAAAGTCCTTAAAATAAATAAGCTCAAGCACCTTATCTTCTCCTAAAAGTTTTTTGTAGAAATCCATCCGAGTATCAAGGTTTTTATGATTTTTGATTTTTCAGGACTGATAGTGTTTGTAAGGAACTTTTTTAGTATTTCCGTCAGAGTGTTTTTGAATGTTTTTTTATGGTTTTTTTAAGTTTTTGGTTTTGCTTTTCCGGTTGTTTTTGTGACGCCGGTGTACTACTGCTAGAAAGGTTGCATTTTTTCCTTTGTTTTTCCGGCAGTTTGTAGAATTGGGTGTCTGGCGTCGCCAGAGGCAGAATCAGCTCTTGCTCTCCACCATATTAATTTACAGCATAATTTTGATTTTAGTAATCCTTCAATATTAGATGTGGAACCGAAATTGTATAAAAGTAAAAGTTGCAGAAATGATATTTATCACACAACATAAGAATAATGTTAATTTCAACACTGATACTAACAACCTTAGTACAGTTTATAATAACCTTATCTCAAAAATTTCCTAGACCTTGGGTATGTTTTGGGTTATCTTTTCATTGCTCATATTTTATATCACACGACCATAAAATTGTTTGTTAGTGATTTAGTTTGTAGTCGTTTTGTGTATTTTTACATTAATTGTTTTTTGTTATTTATTAATTTTATATTAATGACGTTGTGTGCGGACCATTCTACTTTGTATTTGTTTTCCGTAAGTAATCATCTATAATTATAAAACAGCATTTATAATAAGTAGAAGAATAGTTTGTAGCTCTCACCGGATTGTAACTGCCTTTTTACTTACGTTGTTTTCTTTTTAATAAATTCAATTGGCCTGAAGAAGTAGACACAACCGTTCCACGAAACGTCGCTATAAGAAAACTCATCTAGTAGTTTTTATAGCCACTCCTACAATAAAGGGTTTACCAATCTTAGTTGAATCACGCATTAGGAGGTATAAAACACTTTTCTTAGTACAAAGTTATATAAAAAAAACTGTTAAAAATGGCAGATACACCCACTTCCGGTTTCTTTATCAGACCCATTTTTAAATAAAACCCAGAGTATATGAAAAGCCAGCTCTATACCAAATTTCAAGTTACTAAGACTTTTTGGTTCGAGAGTTATTGTGGGTTCATCCAAAGATAATTTAAATAAGATGCAACACTTCGTAAATAAACAAGTCAAAGGAATATAAGGAAAAATTGTTATTTTTTAACGTATCGTGCTTTCCCTTCAAGATATGAGATTTTTTTCTAAAAAAAAATTGTCGTAGGCAGGATTCGAACCTAGGATTATATATGGAATTCACTTTAAATTATAAATCAAATATTTAATAAACTGTTAATGTTAGAAAAAAATGTATTTAAATAAATTGTTAGGAAGAATTATCTCTATAAGAAACTGTAAAAATAATTCGAATAATTTACATACGTACAAAATTATATACGAAAAACCTTTTCCGGTTTTTTATCAAACCCATCTTTTGATAGAACCAAAAGCCAGCTTCATACCAAATTTCAAATTACCTGGACTTTTGGTTCAAGCAGCAAGTTGAATAGTCACGTTATTTTGTTTTGATTGGTCATGTCAAATCAATTTCCAAGCACGTGATTGGATACAAATTCAAATTTGGCAAGCGAGGAAAGTAATCACAATATAATAATATATGGTTATTTTTGCAAGTTTATACTTTTAACTTTTTTAACATGGTTTTTCTTAAAAAGTTATATGGTTTTTTTATTTTCTTAATTTAACTTGGTAATAAACTATTATGTTTTTTGATTATGAGTTTTTAATAATAATTTAATTATTTTGTTTAATAATAAGTTTATTTGTCAAAGTATGCGATACATCTTTAGTAGTTGTTTTGAAATTGTTAATTTACAGACATCACACATTTTGTTACGTTTTATACGTGTAACAATTAAAAGTTATCGAAAGACAAACCAGAAAACGGTTTTTGATATATTTGCACTTTAAGCGATTTTTCTTCTTTTATTAATAAAAGCACTCAGGTTAAGGTAAGAAAAGTATTCAAAGAACGTTATTCAGTAGTCGTTTTATTATCTCGCTGAAAACTCGGAAACGTATTTTTTTATTGTAAAAACTATATTTTTTTCTGCAATATGTTATTTTCAATATTACATAAGAACCGCTTGCTCGAAAATCACGTTGGGTAAACAGCATCATCAATGTCAAAATTACGCATTACGGATAAATAAAAAAGCGAATTAGAAGTGTATACCTACGTGGATTGATTGCAAATTTTTATTTTATGTCAAATATATACCTTTTTCATAGTTTTTACCACAAAAAGTATTTTTCTTACTTTACAAATTACTTTCTAAAAATACGCTCGATATACTTTCAATCCTGGTATATTACGTATCAGGAGACATAAATCAAACTAAAATACCCTTTTTGTGTAATACAGCTGCAAAGATAAAATTTTGCTGAAACGAAAAACAAAATTGTAATAATTTGAAACGAGAAGTTTAAATATTTGTTTTGTTATTTTAAAGGTACGCAAGTTTCTTAAAAGTGAATGCAATGTTTCCTGAATTGTAACTACATTTTTGAGAAATGCGACTAGCAAAGAACAATATTATTAGTAACTAAAAAAACTTTATAAATTATACATATTGTACTTATGCATACATAATGATTAAGTAAACACTTAAATTTAAAAAAATATCAAAATAATATTTGTTTAAATATTGAATCGTTTTTCTAAAGTCTATAATATTAGCAATCACTTTTTTTCTAAGCAGTCTGCGCTAAAAGTAATCATAAAACCTATCTCGGGAACAATCGTTTTAATAATTTTTTACCATGTTTGATATTTGTTTTTTATAACTATTTATTTGGCAATTTTGGATTATTTAGACCGCAGTTGTATTAATTCTTATTTTTTTAATAAATATTTTATGTAATGATTTTATGTTTAATTAAAGTGTTTACTGCTATTTAACATTTATTTTTACCGTTACAGTAGATCGAGAGATCTTAAATGTTACCATCAAGTCATGTGAAACAATAAAATTTTAGGCACGTCATAAATTATAGAGCAGGTTTATACAAATATATAAATAATACCAACAACGTCACGTTAAAAATTTATTTCATCAAATCTGCATAAACCGGTTATTATAATTTTTTTTTATTATTTGTTTTTGTCGATTTTAAATCACATTGTTTCATCTTTTTTTTTAAATTGTAGTCAAATAAATAAGAATCAGCATTAACAGGTTGAGTGTTAGATAAGACAATTGTAGTCTCCTACATCTTTTAGACCTACAGCGTTGCCTACAGGCTATCTGAGACCAAGTTGTTTTGACACATTTTGCTACATGAAGTCGCGATGGTCCCATACGTTCTATTAGACTAATGCTATGATAAAAAGTATGGCCTGACAAACCAATTTCTATATTAGTTAACTTAAGACCAACGTGGCACCATATAGCAAATTGATTAAAAAAATATATATTTTGTGAGAAAAACAATATTTTAGGAAACACGTTTTATCGTTTTGTTTATTTTTTACAAATGATTTAAAAAAGTTATTTGTCCAACCGACAAACAGTTATAAAAACTTAAAAAAACGGTATTTTTTGACTGCTATATGCATTTAAAAAAAAACATAAAGGGCAGTAATATTTATTGGACGCATTGTGGGTTTTTTTATGATTCTTTGGATCCCGGCTGCTCAGAAATGTTTGCACAACAGGTTGCATAACGGCTTCTATTGACTCGATCAACATCTTCGAGTACCTGAAAAGTTTGCTCAGGTGATAAGTGTTTTAGAATGATATCTGAATTCTTTTCTAAAGTTAGTGATAGACATTTTTTTATTGTAAATTTCTTTATGGGCTACATGGGCATTCACTAAAAATGTTGCAGTTAAAAACTCAAATGCTAGTGTGCGATACCACTTTAAACTTTGTCTTAGAGGTGAATTATAAGCTCTTGCTGGAACCGACATATAAATAAAAGCCACGATAACTCTCAAACCTAAAGTCCTAGTAACTTGAAACTCGGTATGTAGCTGAGTTTTTATATGATCTCGGTTCTATCAAAAGATCGATCTGATAAAAAATCCGGAAGTGGGTGTATCCGTCATTTTTAACAGTTTTTCTTATATAATTTTGTAGGTATGTAAATTATTCGAATTGTTTTTACAGTTTCTTATACAGATAATTCTTCCTAACAATTTATTTAAATTAAAAAAAAATTCTAACATTAACAGTTTATTAGATATTTGAATTATAATTTAAAGTGGATTCCATATATAAACTAGGTTCGAATCCTGCCTGCGACATTTTTTTTTTGAATTTCATATCTTGAAAGGAAAGCAAGATACATTAAAAACAACATTTTTTCTATATCCTTGTGACCTGTTTATACACAGAGTGGTGCATCTTCCTTACATTATTTTTGGATGTGCCTACGATAACTCTCGAGCCAAAAGTCCTAGTAAATTAAAATTTGGTATGGAGCTGGCTTTTCATATTCTATCGGCTCTATCAAAAGATGGATTTGATAAAAAAACTGGAAGCAAGTGTATCTGCCGTTTTAAACAGTTTTTTTTTATATAATTTTGTACGTACGTAAATTAGTCGAATTATGTTTAGAGTTTCATATAGAGATAAATCTTCCTAACAATTTATTGAAATAAGAATTTTTTTTCACATTTTATTAGATATTTTATTTATAATTTAAAATGAATTCACAAATATAATAGGGTTCGAATCCTGCCTACGACAATTTTTTTTAGAGAAAAATTCCATATCTTAAAGGGAAAACAAGATACGTTAATAATAATAATAATCATATTTACTGATTTACTAAAAGGAAAAGCAATATCGAGGCGCACAAATATATAGGTTAGTCAATATGACAACATAAGCTTAATTTGCCATACTTCGATTATATATTTAATGAAATCGAGGAGAAAAATTTCAAAAAAATTATAGCATGCTAGGAAGGAAACGTGTACATAATACTTCAAAGTGATTTTATGACAACATAACCTTAAAAAAATATGTAGACATTCCTTCATCATTTTTGATAGGAGAGTCGTGCGGTGACCACACCAGTTTTTTTCTAAGTTTATCTAAAAGGGGTGTAAGTTTTTGTAACCAGTCGTCTGATACAACGCTGTTATCGCTAAAATGCAACATTTGCAATAGTATCTGGAACCTGTTACGAAGCATGATAATTGAAGGGTCTGGTGCAAAAAGGGTACAAGTGATTTTTTTACATTTTTGATTTGCACGCATATATGTCAAGTTAAACCTACCTTCTGTTAGTACAAAAAACATACAAAGTGCATTTTGATCTTAGCAGTGACATTTTTAGAGAAGTAGCATAACACACTAAACTAAAACCTCACAATGTTTTTTGCAAAAACGATAATAAAAGCACTAACTCAAATTGTCTACTTATACACTTATACCCTTTTTGCACCAAACCCTTCAATTCGTATGTAATTAGCATATATTTTGTTCTTTGACTAATATTTTTGCAATTTGGAAAAAGGGCATAAGCCTATCCATACAATAGTTCTAAGATTTTTTTAGTTTTCTCATTATTAGTATGTTTCCAAGATTTTAATTAAGGTTTATGTTTTTGGTAAGACGCAGTGCAGCATAACGATTAGTTTCAATAACCTAGAATTAAAAAAAGAAATAGAAGAAACCACAACGTAAAAAGAAAAAACGTTACCATGAGATGTATAATGTCATTTACAAATAATTTGTAGAAATCATAATTTTTTCTTGTTTAAACTTTTCTTTAGATGCATGCCTGTGATCTGTTCTTATTGATATTTACAATCATTTACATGTTGGTCGTTCTCATTGTCAAATAATGATAAATCCATCTGTCGAACATATTCAGTTTTGTCAACTAGTATATGTTAGGCGTTCCCGCTTTGTTGTAAATTTAGAGTACATTCAGTCGGTAACTCGTCGTCGTTTAATTTTCCAACAAGAATTTTTAAGCACGTCTACCTTGTTATTCGACAACTGATAACCTTTGTATGATAATTCAGAATCAAAATACCCTTACCCTTATCACGTCTAAGTCTAAACCTGTGAAAAATCGTGACCGCGCAATAAAAACATGGTGACCATGGAGACCAAAATGGAATTTTATAGTCGCATAAGACCAATGTGACACCATTCCTTGTTTTTTCCAAAAAGGGGTAATTTTTCATAAATTGTTCTTAAAACTGACTAAGTACAATGTAGAACACGATGTTAAAATGGTTTAATGAAAAAAATTAATTTTTTAAAAAATACTTTTTTTTAATTTAATGGCAATATTTAAGCAATTATAGAGTAAATGCCATCTAGTCCTGGTGTTTTGTTTTCTTTTTATGCTTTTATTATGGATTTTACTACTTTTTCTACCAAAAACATTGGTTTATTGTTCTATTGTAAACTATTTTTTATGTTTTTTGGTGTTGTTTCTCTGTTTTTTTTTGTTTCTGATATCAATAGGTAATAGAGTTAATAGTATGTTGTCAGTTTTCTAGTTCTTTGTTTTACCGTATTTGGTTCTTACGTTATACGTTACTTGTTAAGGTCTAATACTGCTTCTAACTATCTTGTAATGCGTTTTCTATGCACCTAGCTGCAGATTTTGTTTTTTTCCAAGATGTTAGTCTTAATTCATTCATTGTTCCTATATATTTTATTATGGCTTATCAATACCTTTGTAGATAAAAACTTTTTCTTGCATTTGTAATTCTTATTTTTCTTGCAGTTTTTTTTAACGTTTTTAATTCACCCGTTCATATAACGGCATTAAGGCGTTTCTTATTTATTTTTTCTGTACATTTCTGTACTGCTTTAGTAAGAGTTCTGGCGTATGTGTTTATGTCGTCTTTTAGTTTGATTATGTTTGGTGGATTGTAGGTTTCTGTTTGCATGGTTTTTTTTATTTATTTTGAACTACTCTGTCATCTTGTTTCAATAATCGATTGTATATTTGTCTGTTGTGCTCTCTGCTTTAAGCATGGTGCGTTTCTCAAAAATTAAACTAAATCTATAGTTAGTACTCCCTTTGCCAAAAAAATACAAATTGTAACGTTAAAATCCGGACCTGCACAATTTTTAAAATTTCAAATCATTTTATCAGACAGGAAATTACGTTATTTAACCTTGGTGAGGCATTGGTTGATAACATGTCCTTGTGATTAGATTCTTCACTTTTCCTGCTTTCACCAAAGTGTATGGAAGTCAGAATTTAATGCGTTAATCGCTAGATGGAAATCGTGATTATCCAGTAACATTAAACAAGATTGGTTTTCTCAATTCTTGACATGCTCAGCAAAATGCTACATAAAAATGTAGAAATGTTTTTCTTTCGTCCACTTTAAACTCTTCTACAACAAATTAGGCCATTACGGATAAAATGTTCTTTAAAATGAACCATGGAAAAAATTAAAAAAAGTGGAAAGCAGTCCTTGCGAGTAGTTATTGCAGTTGCCAATGTAACCAGAATTCCTTTTTCATCAGATGTTATAGCCTTGGCATGCCACAATTTTGTTTGGGTTTTGGACTGTCGTGATACCGGTTCCTACCATATTTCGTATGTTTTGAGGTGGAAATTTGTATCTGTCCGTTGCCAAAAATAACTTTTCAAAAATATATAAATAATAAAAGTTACATTTTTTTATTAAAGTTTGTTGCACGGGCTGGACCAACTGCCTTTGGTATTCGGAGCAAAAGGTGGCGTTTTAGGAAACTGGAAAACCAATGAACTCAAACCTGCTTAATTTTAGTCTATTTTGCAAGAAGTTTTAGATTGTTGGCCACTGTTACTTGATACCTCGCTAATTTTTTAACTTGGTTTTCTACTGCATCACTAAAAACCCGCATATTTGTGTTGTACCCTACCAAAGTTATAGGTTGCACCAAACCGTTGTCTCTCTTCAGTAGATATTTTACCATAATCTTTGGTTAGTGTGTAGTAATCTATACTGTAATCTTCAGCAATACTTTGAATTTCTATGTTTTGGCGCTTTATTGTACAAACCGCCTTGATCATTATATCCAGGGGCTGAAACAGTCGGTATAATGAAGAAGAAACGTCAACATTACTACACCGTTATCTTTAATGCGTTGATCAAAATATGGGAATTGTGATTATCCAGTAATATTAAGCAAGAATGGTTTTCTCAACTCTTGGCATGCTCAAAAAAATGCTGCATAAAAGTGTAAATATGTTCCTTTTTTGTTTACTCTAAAATCTTCCACAATAAATTCGACCATTGTAGATAAAATGTTCTTTAAAATGAACTATGAGGAAAATGAAAAAAGGTGGAAAGCAGTTCGTGCTAGCAGTTGCCAATGTAACGAGAGTTTCTTTTTTATCAGATGTCATAACTCCAGGTTGCTTAAAGCCTCGGCATGTCACAATTTTATTTGATTTTTGAACAGTCGTGATGCCGATTTCATCCATATTCCATACGTTTTGAGGCGTTTGTTGCTGAAAATAACTTTTTAAAGAAAAAAGCTACTTGTTTTTATTAAACTTGGTGGCAAGGGCTGGACTGGTTTCTTTTGGTATTCGGAGCAGAAGAATATGATGATGTTTTAGGAAATTGGAAAACCAATCAAGTCCAACTTGCTTAGTTTCTGTTCATTTTGCAAGAAACTTTAAATTATTGGCCACTGTTACTGGTACGTGAATATATAAACGGCAATAGAAATAAAAACGTTAAAACATGATTTTATATTCTTGTAATTCAAATAAGTTTTGAATAAACCGCGGACTAAAACCACAACGTATAAACATTGTAAGGTAACAATGTCAATGCAAATGTAAAAATGCTACCATAGTGAACCATTGGACGGTCGTCAATGCATTGTTGGAAGTACAGTAGAGTGTTCTGCCACTGCTGAAGAACCCCAATCGGACGAAACTGCCGTCTAGTGGTTCAGTCTGGTGGAATTTTTACATTTGCATTGTCATTTTTACCTTACAATGTTTATACATTGTGGTTTTAGCTCGCGGTTGATTTAAAACTTAATTGAGTTATGCGGGTATAAAATTAGCATTCAACGTTTCTGTCTCTATAGCCATTTACATACTATTAGTCATGCATAGTAAATTTATACTATGAGATGCCTCTGTCATCGTATTTCACTCATATTAATTTCTTAACTTGTTTTTCTACTGGATATGTTTATTGTAACTTACCAAAGTTACAGCTTGCACCATATGGTTGTTTCTCTTCAGCAGACATTTTAGCACAATCTTTAGTTAGTGTACAGTAATTTATACTGTAATCTTTAGCAACACTTTGAATTAATATGTTTTTGCGTTTTATTGTACGAACATTCATTATATAAAAAGGTTGCGCTGAAATAGAAGTCACATGTGACAACTAAAGCCGTTTAAATTTTAAAACTGCAATTATGATCTGTAACAACACAAATAAAACAAAGTTCTATGTATAAGTCGACTGGGTTACCAAATTACTTGATTTTATTTTTTTGTTTCTTTAAAACATTTGATTTAAAAAATGTTTAGGTTTGTCTCTTCCTTGCTGTGCGACAAATTTTTTTTTATTTGTTTAAATTATAGTGTTAATTGTTTTAAAATGTTAAACAAAAAAACAATGTTTTTAATATTTAAACTTTATAGGAGTGTATATAAAACCATTTTAGTTGTTTTATAGTATTTATTTGTGTTTTTAAAGTTCATTTAGATAATAATTTTGTTTATCGATTTTAAGTTTATTAGTTTATGTTGAAATTTTTATATGTTGATAAAAATTTGTGTGGTGTTTATGTATAATAGTCTTTTAAAACGTTTGAAAAAACTTAGTTTTACAGCATTTAACAAGATCAATTTTTTATCGTTAAACTTTGGCTATAAAAACATCCTTTGGAATCGAACTGTGCAGACGTAAATTGCAAAAGGACTATGCTTATAAATCAAACGAAACATAAAACTTTAAAAAAAATGCTTGATTATGGTTTTGCATACTGATTGTTACTTTTACCTTATTTAAATTTAAAAAAAGTACTTATAAACTTATTTAAATATTAAAACGTTAATTACTAACGATGATTTTTTTATAAATTGCATGTTTTACAATAACAGCAAAGACAATTACATTTAGAAATTTTGAATAATGTATTGTAACGAATTTATTACTTAAAAACTAATTTATTTAAAACGATTAAAACTACGTTTACTTATTATAGAAAAATATGCACTTTTAAATTAACCGAACTTAATTAAATCTAATAATAAAAACACTTACACTAATTTATGTATGACCGTTGTATAACACTTAAGATAACTAACACGAGATAAGATAACGTCCTCGGATATCACTCTTGTTTACACTAATTATCACATACACTATTATTCTCGATTTATTTATGTAGACAAACACGTGTTAACGATTTATTTATCTTCACTTGCTTATTTATTTAATACTGCATGCATTCACATTCCAGCAATAACTCACCTACGATTTCCATCTTCGGCTTTTATAGACATCAGCGAATTCTTCTCGATCGTTCCTCACTTTTCGCTATATTTTCTAGAAACTAGATAACAGTTCTAGAAGGCTCTTGCATTTGCAAGTAATTTCTCGGACGTTTCACTGCCCCCTTCTTAGGACTGTTCTGTCCCAGAACAGGAGACTGGATGCGACACCGGTAAAAGGGATCGTGGCGATAGCGGCAGCTTCCTCCATTTCGGCAACTTCCTTGACCATAAAAGTAACAGTCAATGGACTTTTCCTGACCCAATACTCTCCTCGGTTGGTAACTACAGACCAACACTTGAACGCCTGTTCCTCGGAAGACGACCTCCAACATGTTTCGAACTGTCCTCCAATTCAATTGGTCTAAGCCACAACCAAGCTTGGGTACTGCCAATTTCTTAACATGATGGAACTCCATTTGTCTCTTGAGACTCCATAATGTTCGCCACAGATCTTTGTATAACGGCTTGACACGTGAGTATTTCTTGGTGACCAGATAGAAAACGAAGCGTCCGTCACCACGTAGTCCTAAAACCTTTCCGACTGCCGGTTGCTGTCTTCGTAATTCATCTAGCTGTCCAAACTTCTTTTTAAACACGACTGCAACCCCTTTGGACATGTCAAGCTCCTCGCTCACGCAATGTGCGATGGCGTAATCTTTTGTGTCTGGAACAGGTCTTGTTGTTCCTCGGTGGTAACTCTGAACCTAGCTTTTCCAGAACCTCCGTATAAGTTCATAAACTTTTCGAACTCCATTTCTTCGATTGGATTCCTGGTTCTGCTACTTATTACTCTGGTTCGGACCTGAACTTGCGGATTGTGGTTATCGCCAGCAAACGGGGCTAGACGATCGACGTGGACCACTTTTGGCTTGCCTCTGGGCGGTTTTCGGATGCGGTATATAACGTCGTTAATACGCTGCACGACTTCATAGGGGCCCTCCCATTGCCTTTGCAGCTTCGGCGACAAACCACGTCTCCTTTGAGGGTTATACAACCAAACCATATCGCCAGGTTGAAACCCACCATTTTGCGCCTTGACGTCATATCTTGTTTTCATCCTGTCGCTGGCAATTTGTGTGTTTTTACGAACCTCTTCATGTACTTCGTCTAGCCTCTTTGCCAGCTTGCTGACGTAATCTTCTCCAGCGACTTCTTCTTCCGGTCTTCGTCCAAATTGAAGATCGCATGGTAATCTTATCTCACGACCGAGCATGACACAGGATGGTGTTTGGCCTGTGCTTTCGTGAACGGATGATCGGTACGCCATTAAGAAGAGGTGCAAGTACTGATCCCAGTCTCTTTGATGTTCGGACACTACCTTGGCTAAGTACTTGCCCATTGTTCGATTCATCCGTTCAACCATGCCATCAGACTGAGGATGGAGAGGCGTTGTCCTAGTCTTTTTAATTCCTAACAGTCGGCAAACTTCTTGAAACAGCCCAGACTCAAAATTGCGGCCTTGATCGGAGTGTAATTCCAACGGAACTCCAAACCGGCAGAAAAACTCTTTTACTAATACGTCTGCGACTGTAGCTGCTTCCTGATTGGGTATGGCGTAAGCCTCCGTCCATTTCGTGAAATAATCCATCGCCACCAAGATGTATTTATTTCCCGAATCGGATTCTGGGAACGGCCCTGCGATGTCAATCGCTACTCTTTCCAAAGGGCTTCCTACGTTGTATTGTTTCATGGGTGCTTTGCGCTTTCTCGCTGGACCATTTCCTGAAGCGCAGACTATGCATTTACGGCACCATTTCATGACGTCCTCTTTGCAGTTCATCCAGTAGAATCGTTCTCGCACTTTACCCAACGTCTTCTTAATGCCAAAATGTCCTCCTGATGTCCCATCGTGGAGATGCTTCAACACTTCGGTCACCCTGCTTTTCGGCACTACCAGCTGTAGTTTGTTTCCCGTGCCCTCGGCACTTTCTAGGGATCGCTTAAGAAGACCGTCTTCTACTATCAAGGAGTCCCACTGCGCCCAGTACGCTTTGATATTTTTGCCCAAAGCACTCACTTCTTCCCAGGTTGGTCGTCGGCCGCTTTCTTTCCAGTCGAGGAGTAGTCTTATTTCAGGATCGTCTTCTTGTTCGCGACGTAACTGCTCAGGTTCCCACTCATCATCAACCATAGCAGTTCTCCGGAGGCATTCGACTTTTCTTCCAGTCGCGAACAATGGCTGCAGTCCGCCGGACATGGTCTTCTGGACAAGGCATCAGCGTTTCGATGACTGCTTCCGGCACGGTGTTCTGTGTCATAGTCATACTCTTGCAGTCTCTCGATCCATCTTGCCACTTGTCCTTCTGGGTTACGGAACTGCAGTAGCCATTTTAAAGCGGCGTGGTCTGTTCTCAGTAAAAATCTTCGTCCATACAAATACTTGTAGAAATGTTCGATGGACTTAACGACTGCTAACAGCTCCCTCCTAGTCACGCAATAATTCCTTTCTGGCCTAGACAAAACCTTGCTAAAGTACGCGATCACCTTTTCTTGTCCATCTTGAACCTGCGAAAGGACCGCGCCTATGGCCATATTGCTTGCGTCGGTATCCAAAACAAACTTTCCATCTTCTCGTGGATAACTCAAAATTGGCGAAGTGACTAGGGCCTGTTTTAGTTGATTAAAAGAATTTTCGCAGTCTTCATTCCATCTAAATTCTGCTTTTTCTTCGGTTAGTTTTGTCAATGGTTTGGCAATATTGGCAAATCCGGGGACAAATCTTCTATAATAAGTGCACAACCCAAGGAAACTTCGGACCTGATGTTTGTCGATCGGTCTTGGCCATGCTTGCACTGCTCGGATTTTGTCTGGGTCAGCCCTTACTCCGTCTCTAGATACGACGTGGCCAAGGTATTGGACTTCCTTCTTAAATACGTGGCACTTCTTTGGGCTCAGTTTGAGGTTAGCCCCACGTAATCTCTGGAACACTTCCTTCAAGTTGTTTAAGTGCTCTTCAAACGACCTTCCAACCACGATCACGTCGTCCAGGTAGACCAAGCACGTCTTCCAAGACAATCCGCGCAAGATGGTCTCCATCAAACGCTCGAACGTTGCAGGAGCGTTACACAGGCCGAAGGGCATTACAGTGAACTGCCACAAACCAGTTCCGATCGTAAAAGCTGTTTTTCACGATCCTTGGGTTCTAATTCTACCTGCCAGTATCCACTCTTTAAATCTAACGTAGAAAACCACTGGGATCCTGACAGGGTGTCTAGCGTATCGTCAATTCTGGGTAAAGGGTAGCTGTCCTTTTTGGTCACGTCGTTTAGCTGCCTGTAGTCTACGCAAAACCTCGTTGATCCATCCTTCTTCTTCACGAGTACCACTGGGGATGCCCATGGACTACTTGAAGGTTCAATCACGCCTTCTCTCTCCATATCCGTAATTATTTGTTCGGCTTCTTCTCTTTTCGCCAAAGGAAGTCTGCGTGGATGTTGTCGTATCGGCCGAGCGTCTCCGGTATTAATTTTATGTTTCACCACGTTAGTTCTTCCTTTGGAGCCACTCTCCAGCGCGAACACATCTTGGTACTCTTGGATCAACACTTTAACTTTAGCCAGCTGGTCTTGGCTGAGGTTTTCGCATTTGGTGGTAAGAATGTCCAATAGATGTTGTGGACACTTCTTCGGCGACGTATCTTCGTTCGACTTCACGCATCTCACAATTTGTGATACTGGCGTGCATTGGCCTACCACGGTCTTCTTTTTCAGCGTTACAGGATCTGAGTTGATGTTTAAGATCCTTACTGGCATCGTCTTCTTTACTCGTACTAAAGTTCTGCCAACGAGTAGTCCCTTTTCAACTAAGCCGCCCTCCATTGGTTCAATCGCGCGTATGTAGACTTCCCGGAGACTTCCATCCAGGCGTGCCATCACCACACTTTCAGTCCTTGCAGGTAGAGTCACGTCTTCACTCAATAAGACTCGCACGGCTGCCTTCTCTGACGAATGAAAAGGAATTTCTTCATTGTCGATCTTCAGGACATCGTTCTTCATATCCAAATGGAACCCATACTTCTTTATCACGTCCATTCCCAGGATAACTTCTTCCGTGATGTCGGCTACCAGTACTTGATGGTCGAGTACTCCATTTCCCAAACCAATGGTTACTTTGACTTGTCCGTGAGTAGGTATTTCGTCGCCCGTCGCTGTTCGAAGTCGTACTGTTACTGGTGATGTCTTCTCGTTTTCCAATAAGATGTCAGGACGAATGATGGTCTTCGTCGCTCCCGTGTCAACCAGTAGCTGGACGCTTCTCCCATTGATCTTGCCATCGAGATAAATGCTATGCAATTGCTCTCTAGGCGATGCCATTTGGATTGTAACCTCCGGAGTTTGACTAGATGAGATTACTTTTTGTTTCTTTCGCTCGCCTCGTTCCAAATTTTCGAGGGCTCTTCTAGTCCTCTTCTTAGGTTTGGTACGATGCCGTCGTACATGGCCTATTTCATCGCAGTTCAAAGCTGTCACTCCTCTTTCCCGAAGTATTCGTCGCGCTATCTCCTCGATGCTTTCCAGTGTCTGCGCGGGTACTTCTGTAGCACAGCAGAGTCTATGACCACCTCGTTGCGATGCTTGTTTTGCTGCTTCAAACTCCAAAGCATGCACCAAAGCGTCATCCAATGTCTTCGGTCGAGCTAACCGGAGAGTCTGCTGTGTTTCGCTGTCTCGGAGGCCATCTACGAAAGTTTGAATAGCTAACTGCTCCAGGAAGGTATCCGGTGCTGTAGGATACGCAAGCCGTGTTAGTCTGGCGATGTCAGCCTCAAACTCTTGAAGACTTTCGGCAGCTTTCTGAACCCGACTTTTAATTTGAGCTTGGTAAACTTGTTGAAGATGAGCATCCCCATATCTCATTTCTAGTCGTGATATTAAGAGTTCGTAATTTTCTTGCAGGTGGTCCGGAACAGTTTGTAAAATTCCAAGCGCTTCTCCACGTAAGGACACTATTAAAGACGTCGCTTTCTGCTTGTTGCTCCAACCATTAGCAGTAGCTGCGGCTTCAAACTGTTTGTAGTAGGTTGACCATGGAACTTTACCATCAAAATTCGGTGGTACAACTTTGAACTTGTGAGTGTTTTCTTCTCGATGGTCCATTATTAAATCTTCACTCGTGACGCTTTCTTCACCGTGGCAACTCATTTGCTTCATTTTTTCTTCAATCAGTTTTATTCTGTCTTCTAATTTGTCCTCTATTGCTTCTATTTTCTCATTCACAGATTCGCAAATTTCTTCTTTCAAATTTAGCATATCTGCTTGGGTTTCTTCTTGAATTTTTTCTATGCTCGTTCGTATTTCTTCTTTTAAACTTCTAGAATTTTCTTCCATTTTCTGAGAATGTTCGGAAAGTTTTTCTTCCATTTTCTAGAATTTTCTTCCATTTTCTGGGAATTTTCTTCCATTTTCTGCGAATTTTCGTGAAACTTTTCTTCCATTTTTCTATTCATCGATTCTTGACCATTTTTATCGATTCAAGAAATTCAAATAGTTTTGCATCCATTTTAACTGCTTGCGAACGCGTCACCGGCATAAATTTAAATATAACACGAATATAAAGTTTAAATACACTACTTTTTTAAAATGCAGTTTTTCTATAACACAAAATTTTAATAACTATCTACTTAATAATATTAAACCACTAGTGTACGGAAACGAATTTAATTAAAAATCGCGATCACGCACTTGTTAATAGAAAAGTTTAATAAAGACTATATTACGAATTTAACTATGATTACACTAATCGCGAACAGCTTTATCTATTTACACGATTTCCACGGGTTTAAAACCGAACACCTGACACCAATTTGTAACGAATTTATTACTTAAAAACTAATTTATTTAAAACGATTAAAACTACGTTTACTTATTATAGAAAAATATGCACTTTTAAATTAACCGAACTTAATTAAATCTAATAATAAAAACACTTACACTAATTTATGTATGACCGTTGTATAACACTTAAGATAACTAACACGAGATAAGATAACGTCCTCGGATATCACTCTTGTTTACACTAATTATCACATACACTATTATTCTCGATTTATTTATGTAGACAAACACGTGTTAACGATTTATTTATCTTCACTTGCTTATTTATTTAATACTGCATGCATTCACATTCCAGCAATAACTCACCTACGATTTCCATCTTCGGCTTTTATAGACATCAGCGAATTCTTCTCGATCGTTCCTCACTTTTCGCTATATTTTCTAGAAACTAGATAACAGTTCTAGAAGGCTCTTGCATTTGCAAGTAATTTCTCGGACGTTTCAGTATTATTTTATTATAAAAATAATTAAATCTTATTAAAAGCAAGTATCTTTAATATATATTTGGAAATTAATTTTGTTATTACATTATTAGTTCTATTTTAGTTTATTGCAAACTCAGGAAGTAACTAAAATTGGTTTAAGTTGAAAATACTGTTTTAATTGTATTATTTTACAATCATGCTGCATTTATTTAAGAAAATACGTGTATCGTGATTATAATTTTTTTTGTTTTAATTTTAGAATTTACGATACTATTTGTCGCAAGCATGCAACGTTCTACAAACGTATAATATCCGTGCTTAGTAAACATTTGTTTCCTCAAGTAATAACATAATCACCTTGACTAAATTATGTACAGTTATTGATTCAAATTGTGTATTTACATGCAAATAACAGTAGGGTTAGTTGAAACTTACAATAAATTGCTTTAACTTTTTCTATCAAATTTTTATCCGTTAAAAATTTATTCAATTTATAAAAAGAAAATTATATTCTAGTCAGTATTTTGTTTTTTTTTCTTAAAGGTTAACTCGTTTTAAAACGTTTTGATAAAACAGTAACAAAGAAGTAATATTTTAAGCAGAATTAGATTAGTTGAACAAAGTATGTATTTTTGCTAATAAATTTATTAACTTAACATTCTGATATAAATAAATTTTTTTAAAGAAATGTTATGCTTTTTAATCATGCTCACACTAAACCTTGCATTATGTAGCAGCGATAAACGACACAAATGTCTTGAAGAAGCAGTTTAATTATTTATCTAATTGTTCGTCCGAATTGATGTTGAACTTTATGCTTAATTAAGACTTAACAACAACTACGTTTAGCAAAGCTGTGATGTAACTTGTAATAAACCGGTTCTAAAATTACTAATAAAGTTGTTGAATATGTAGTAACCTTAAAGTCAAAGCATCTAATAGTCGATAAGACATGGACTATTAAAACAAGTAATAAGTAGTACAAATTGTTTGACATTTGATAAAATGTTGACTTTAATATTTTTTTACCTTTTATAACAAGAAAATTGAGTTCTTTCATATTTTAATATTACGATAACATGTATTGTTTTATTATCAGAATAAAATACCAGTTGGAATACTTAGTTTAATTGTTATTAGTTATCAGTTACAACCTCTACAGACTGTATCTGAAATACGACTACAAACTCAAGGAGTACTTTCCTTGCGGTGTTAAATGAAAATGTTTCCTTTAAAGATTTAGTCTAAACTAGCCCAGTTTTGCAATATTTGCAATTAAAGTTTTCAGGCCGGTCCTGACTATCTAAACAAATGAAAATTGACTGTTCATTGTAACTATGCTGTAATATCAGTGAAACGTATTAATGTATTGTGTTGATTATTGTTTTCTTTAATTTTCCATCATCAACAAAATATTTTTGTTAATAAAATAATTAAAACATTATTGACCTAGCTTAACAACATGTAATTTGTGTACAGATTCTAGTGTACTTGAATGGAATGTGCAGAATAACAACTGTAATCACAGTAATTTAACTACGCTTTATGCGATAACATTATTTTGCATTTACTTTTATTTTTGTTGTCAAAAAACTTTTTTACGACACCAAAAAAAATTAATGTAGCATAAAAGATATTATTGCTCAGAACTCATTTAAGAAGAGGGTGGGTCAAATCAAAAATAAAATGTCGTGAATCTTTGTAAATCTGAAAAAAACGGAATATAACGCACCCGTCATATTTTGAAGACATTCTGCGAACAAGATTTAAACTGAAAAACAATGTGAATAAATAAACTAATCAATTTAATTTTCATTACGCTTTTTTGAGTTTTAATCGATAGCTAAAGTTCTCTTATCTGGCTAGAACTTTTCCAGTTGCGAGTGATTGTCTAGTTTAATTTATTTTCTTAAATCTAAGCTTTGTTTTAAGCATCAAGTATTAGAAAGTATTTATGCGGGTTAATAACACGAGATTTTTTTTTAAGCGATGTACGTTAAGAAACACAATGTAATCAAAATATTTTCAAAACATCTAACTTAATTGAATACAATAAAATATTTTCAAGACAAAATAATAACAATGCGCTCACAAGCACATTAGGCGAGAAAAGGTTGAAAATTTGACAGTCGTCATTTGCTGCTGGTTTTGGTAAGGGCAAGATGTTTAATTTTCTCTGAACACAATAAATTTTAAAGAAAAAGTTGAACTTACTAGGTTTTTTACGGTTCAAAAGCTTCTGAGACTATTTGTGCTACCTTTTAACATAGGAAACTTTCAAAGTGCAGATTATCCTTTTGTAAATTTGCATTCACAGTTTACAAACTAGACTTTTTTACAATAAAACCTTTAACATGCTTTTTGAATTAATTCTATGGGTGATCTCAATCTTTTGGTGCAAAAAAGCAAAAGAAATTTTATAAGCAACCCATCAATTCCCAAGCGAAAACAAAAAAAGAAAATATTAAATTTTCTTTTCCTGTTTACAATTTAAAAAAACCTTGTTTAAACGCTAAAATTGATTTTAGATAATTATTTTTAATTTTCTCGCGTTGGACTGTAAAGAAAAGTTGTCTTGATTGCACCACTTTTTAGATTTTAGTTTTTAGTGTCTATATACAATTAGCAGTTGTTACGGTCAAAATTTTCATTAGGTACGCCTATGTGTTTTCGACGTAAAATTAGATTCAGGTGTTGACGCCATCTATCGGGTTCGTTGGTCACTTTGTCTTGAGCAGACGACATCCAGTGAGATTTCCGGCATTTTTGACTCTACCATCGTACCTGTTGTTATCTATGTCTGCGTGAGTGAAGGTTCGTTCTCTAAAATCATCCACGTGTTGGGACACGATGGAAATTAGTAGTTTCTCTTAAATAATTGATTTCATCCACGCAGGGTAAGTGATTTTGTTCTTTCTTTAATTAAAGGTAATTTTTATGTCTTTTTGGTTAGCGCCATGTGCTACCTTCATGAATAGGGGTATTCTTATCGTTACCTAAAATCCTCAAGGGAAAACTATAATCGGAAGCGGAAGCTCCTAATTACTGGATACGATTGAATTCTATTCGAAGGCAATTACTTAATACCACCATAGGCGTAGAATTAATGTAACAGCATACGATAAGTGTCGGTTCGATTACTGTCCCTTAAATGTGTCTTTTATTTGTAGTTTGTGAGTCGCCAGGTAGACACGATTATTTTTCAGGAAGTTTAATTGCAGGAGCCAGTAGGAAATACGTTTTTCTGAAAGTACCCTGGAATTTGGTAAGTCAATTTTTGCTTATTTATGCGTTGTCGCTACGGTGTAAACTCACGACTTATTATATTTGCTAATCGTACGTTCGAATTGATTTGTTACTTGTGATTGTTATCCAATTAATTTAGGTAAATTACTTATCGCTTGCTGCTTATATCCACAATGAATTATCATTATTAATGTTACTTACTGATAAAGTTTTATACATGTTATGGTAATTACACTCTTGTTTGACCGGCTTATATTTGACTATTTAATTGTTAATAGATTTATCTTTATAGAGGAATTAAAGTGAAATTGTTGTTAACGATTGAATTTCTCTTTTTTTATTCGTTTCTTTCAGCAGTTACGAACCTAACATCTAGTTACAAGTTTATTACCATTCTGTTGTGAGCAGACAGAAGTTTCTTTGGGATAAGCTCTGGCGCCCTTAAATATCTTTTCATTATTGTCTAGGAACCCTACCCTCTCACCGACTACTGTGAGTTGGCCGTGCAGGTTCGTAAAACAGCTAAAGCTTGTAACAAATTGGCAGCCCAACTAAGGGGCCTCGATTTTCTCATATCGAATTTCTCATTTCACTACATTTCTTTTAGCTATTTTCTTTAATTGTGATTAGCGTAGGATTACTGGTACTCATAGGTAACTTATACTGTTGAATTTCTCTCGACTTAGTGTGTAACAAATTGGCTACCCGACTTTTCGATTCTTTTTTTTTATATTGAATTTCTCATTCGTCATAATTCTTTCTGCTGTTTAGATTTTTTTTTCTCTAATTAGTATAGGATTACTAGCAGGAATAGGTAGTTTATATTGTTGACTTGCTATCGATTTAGTGTGTGCGATCATAAATTCTTCTAGCTTTATTGATTCTTTTCTTAGTCTTACGTGGGTTCGATTTTACTTTGCTTTCTTTACTTAGTTATTGCTACTAGACTGGACGTCTGAGTTACTTCATTAACTTTTACTTTTATTTTTCTTTAGTGCTGCAGTTTGACTGTAGATTAGCACTTTGCTTACGTTTCTTTTAATCGGACCTTCGTTTTGATTTTTGGATTGACTCGACTACGTCGATTAATTTGTTCTCTTATTGGATTACTTACTGGGTAGCGATACGGCTTGTACTTACTGTTATTTTGAGTTCTTGTCAGACACGTGGTAGCACATTTCCGTTGGAGTTGACAGCTTTGGTTAGTTTCTTGTTTACTTGTTATTGTTTTAGCTATGTATTCTTCAGATGAAGAACCGCCATTTCTTACTTCTTCGGACTCTGAGTCCGAAACGAATTTAGGTAATTGGAATGTTACTTTTTCGGGTGAAGATCCTTCTCTACTTATAGAATTTCTTATTCGTATCGATGAGTTGTGTTTGTCTCGTGGTGTTTCACAACATCAACTTTTTCTCTCAGCTTTTGAGGTTTTATCTGGCAAAGCCCTTCTTGTTTTTAGGACGAATCGAAGTTCGTTACGTTCGTGGGATGATGTTACTGCTTTGTTGAAGTCTGAGTTTTTACCTTTAGATTATGATGAGCGCTTGATGGATACCATTCGCAGTCGTACGATGGGAGCTAACGAAACCATTGGTACTTACGTTACTTCAATGCGATATCTCTTCCTTCAGCTAGCAGAACCGGTCTCAGAGCAAATGCAGCTCAAGGTTATTCGTCGAAATTTAACGCCGTTCTATCAACTTCCTTTAGCGTTGATTGAGATTACATCTATTGCTCAATTAATATCTTTAGGCAAGCGTTTGGAGTCTAACATCAATCCTCGCGATTCTTTCCACTTCTCTACAACGGCGATTGGTGACAAAGCTCAAGAGTCATCTGTAGTCTTTGCTGATAAGATTTCTACTTCCGTCTCTTCTGCTATGTCTGCTACTTGCTCTCTTACTACTTCTCCTCCCAATACTTGTGTTCGTTGTCGTTTTCAAGGTGATAAGCCTTTACGTACTGTTCGTTCTCTTCTTTCTCTTCCTCCTAATTTCTTTTCAGTCTCTAGGATTATTAGGCCTACTACTGATCCTTGGTATTTAGGTATGATATCTAAAGTTACTGCTTCTCCTCGTCGTTTCTCTCGTTGGTGTGTTGTGAAAAATCTTTTATGTAAACGTGTACGCATTTCCTCTACTGATCCTTGCGTTTGGAAGTTAGTTGTACCATCGGACCAGCGCAAACAACTTATTCAGGATCACCACATTACATCTAATTGTGATCACCTCAGTGTTAGGAGCACGTTGGCAGCTCTTCGGTGTCACTTTTACTGGCCTCATATGAGACCTAAGGTTGCCGAGTTCATACGTCATTGTTCTTGTTCGAATTCGCGACGAAGCAAGCCTTTTAGGTCACGTCACATTTTGCCAAGTAGAACGAAGCTTCCCAACACTAGTGTTGCTACAAGATCTACGCGTATACAGAAAGATCGTGCTATTTCTCCGGATGTAAAAGCCGCTGTTATTGCTTTTGCATCTCCTTCTTCAGTCGCTTCTAATTATTCTTTACTATCTCCTTCTTCTAATCGTTCTCTTCTTTTTCATCGGCGTCGCAAGCGTCGTAAGTGCTAGTTCGCTTTTTGGGCTTTTGACTTTCGACCCTTGCTATTCTTTTGGTTCTTTTCTTTCGGTTTTGGTGGTTCGAGTCTTTAGATACGTCGTCGATATCTTGTTGGTTGTAGCTTGGATGCTACCCAATTGTTCTTCTCATATTGCTGTCACCGATTTTCTTTTCTCTGCTTAAGTTTCTAGTACTTTTGTTTTGGTTTCTTTCTTCTCCATCTTACTTCAGGACAGACTACCTTTCCGTCTGTATATATTTATATCCGCTTAGTCGGCCTTTTTGGGATTGGTACGTCATCTATAGAATTCTCTCTTCTGCTTTTGGATTTAGTTTTTCTTTTCTTGAGTTTTCTATTCCGCTCGTCGGCCTTAAAGTCTTGAAGTAAACTTTCCAATTTGGGGACAGCAATTGGTACGCTCTTGGTCTATGACTAACTGTGATATCTTTTCTCTTCTCTTTCTTTTTCTTTTTTTATTATTTAGGGCGGTTGGTTGGGCACCGTAGGGTGGTCTCTCTTTTCATTCTTTTACGGGGTGAAGAATGAATCAGGCAGTTACATCAAGCCTTATCTTTCTCCGTCTTTCTCTATCTCTTATCTTTTCTACTTTTCATTTTTTTTTTCTTCTTGGGCCTATCTATCTTTTCGATGTACCAACTATTATTTTTTCTTGGATTCTCTTTGGGGTTCGCCTCTAGGGTTGGTTGGGCATTGAAGGGCTGGTCACTCCCTTTCGTTTCTTCTACGGAGAGAAGAACGAATCAGACACTTACATCTTGTCTTAGCTTTCTCCGTCTGTTTCTTTTCTGCCTTTCTTGTTTTCCTTACTTCTTATTTTTTTCCCTTCTTCTTGATTTGTTGATCACCTACATGCCACATCTCTTTCTTTCTTTCTTCTCCTTCCTCCTAAAGGTTTACCCCTTAGGGCGGTTGGTTGGGCACCGTAGGGTGGTCTCTCTTTTCATTCTTTTACGGGGTGAAGAATGAATCAGGCAGTTACATCAAGCCTTATCTATCTCCGTCTTTCTCTATCTCTTATCTTTCCTATTTCGCATTTCTTTCTTCTTGGGCTTAGGGACTTTCTATGTGACTTCAATTCTTTTTTTCTTTTTGATATTCTTATGGTTCACCTCTTGGGTGGTTAGTTGGACATAGAAAAACCTAGTCTTATCTTTCTTGTCTCTTTTGTTTTTTTATCTTGGCTTGTTGCTTGAACACTTTCTTTTTTTTCTTTTTAGTAACTTCCTTCTTTAGTGTTCACTGCAACTGTGTTCCTTTTTTTCTTTTCTTTCTCAGTTACTTTTCTTGCTGTATTGGGTTTGGTGAGTTTTTGTCTTATTGTTTTTGGTTTGGAACTTGGAATAGACTGCAACGTCGCTTCTTGTACTTTGTACTTCCGCTTAGTCGGCATTTTTGATGTTGTTAGTCACCGTTAGGATATTTCTTTTCTTTGGGTTTCTTTTGCTCTTGGAATATTCTAATCCGTTCTTCGGCATTTACGTTCCAACGTGACATTCCAATACAACGAGCACTGACTCACGACGTTCAATTAGCAAGTGAAGTTTCCTATCCTTTATTGACTCTTCTTTTTCTTTCTTTCTTTTGGTTTTGTTTTGGGTTTCGCGGTTTGAATTTCTTTTGGATTGGCACTTATTTAGTGTTTAGCTTTTTGGTAACTTTGTTGGTGTGACTCTTGGATTACTGATTTTTTTTTCTCTGCCTTTTTGGTAGTCCGACTTATGTCGACTTTTATTCAGAATCTTCCTGTTGCTTGAGATTTCTTCGTTGATTTTCCTTGCTTAGATCTTTAGGATCTGTTTGGGTTTTTTGGGTGGAAGAATCTCATATCGTCTGTTGACGACTTTTTGGAGCACAACTACATTAGTTTTCTTTTTGACTTTTCTTCTAAATCCGCGTATCCCAATTCAACATTTAGATATTTTTTTTTTCTTTTTACTTCGTTAGCTTAGTTAGCTTTGGGGATTTATATTACTTCTTTTCTTTCCTATCATTCTTCTTTTTCTCTTGGTTTGCTTGGTACTGTCGATCAGTAAGGTCTATGGGACTGCGTTGCTTTCTGGCTTTTTAGCGTAACGACTGTTGTCGACTTTCAACGAGTACCTGTGCTGATACTTCTATTCTGTTAAGTTGAGTTTCTGGTTCTTTGAAGTATCATTCCGCTTCATGCGACTTTTGGACACATCTGGTTGGTGATGCTTAGTAAACTGAGAAAATTTCTTTCATCTACGTTTCTTCTGGGGTTGGGTGTTATTGTGTTTTGGGGTTGGTTTTGGATTTTAGGGTTCTATCCTTGGCGTATGCCTAAATTTCTATCTTCATTTTAGCTTTGTTTTCGTTATTCTCGCTCCACGCTTTTATCTTGCTGGGGGGGAATCTGTTACGGTCAAAATTTTCATTAGGTACGCCTATGTGTTTTCGACGTAAAATTAGATTCAGGTGTTGACGCCATCTATCGGGTTCGTTGGTCACTTTGTGTTGAGCAGACGACATCCAGTGAGATTTCCGGCATTTTTGACTCTACCATCGTACCTGTTGTTATCTATGTCTGCGTGAGTGAAGGTTCGTTCTCTAAAATCATCCACGTGTTGGGACACGATGGAAATTAATAGTTTCTCTTAAATAATTGATTTCATCCACGCAGGGTAAGTGATTTTGTTCTTTCTTTAATTAAAGGTAATTGTTATGTCTTTTTGGTTAGCGCCATGTGCTACCTTTGTGAATAGGGGTATCTTATCGTTACCTAAAATCCTCAAGGGAAAACTATAATCGGAAGCGGAAGCTCCTAATTACTGGATACGATTGAATTCTATTCGAAGGCCATAACTTAACCTTGATGACTATCACCTTGTTCGGAAGATCATAATTATTGGATACGATTGAATTCTATTCGGAGGCAATTACTTAATACCACCATAGGCGTAGAATTAATGTAACAGCATACGATAAGAGTCGGTTCGATTACTGTCCCTTAAATGTGTCTTTTATTTGTAGTTTGTGAGTCGCCAGGTAGACACGATTATTTTTCAGGAAGTTTAATTGCAGGAGCCAGTAGGAAAAACGTTTTTCTGAAAGTACCCTGGAATTTGGTAAGTCAATTTTTGCTTATTTATGCGTTGTCGCTACGGTGTAAACTCACGACTTATTATATTTGCTAATCGTACGTTCGAATTGATTTGTTACTTGTGATTGTTATCCAATTAATTTAGGTAAATTACTTATCGCTTGCTGCTTATATCCACAATGAATTATCATTATTAATGTTACTTACTGATACAGTTTTATACATGTTATGGTAATTACACTCTTGTTTGACGTGTAGTGTAAGTTGCCGATCCTGTTGCTATTCTCTTTTCTATATTCTCTACAGTACCGGCTTATATTTGACTATTTAATTGTTAATAGATTTATCTTTGTAGAGGAATTAAAGTGAAATTGTTGTTAACGATTGAATTTCTTTTTTTTATTCGTTTCTTTCAGCAGTTACGAACCTAACATCTAGTTACAAGTTTATTACCATTCTGTTGTGAGCAGACAGAAGTTTCTTTGGGATAAGCTCTGGCGCCCTTAAATATCTTTTCATTATTGTCTAGGAACCCTACCCTCTCACCGACTACTGTGAGTTGGCCGTGCAGGTTCGTAAAACAGCTAAAGCTTGTAACACAGTTATGTTCAAAATTATTGTATTTTTAAAACACCCATTCGGCAATCTATCATTATTTTTTAAACATAATACAAGTTAATTTAGTATTTAAAAATTTTTAATTTCTAGGGCTCTGCAAGTAGTACGATGAAGGAAACTAGTTGCCTTTATTGTACTAGAAATTTTCTTTATCGTACCCTATATAGTTTATATTACAACTATAGACGTAAGATAAATAATCATTATTCTAAATTCAGTATTGAAAAGAAACAAGTTTCATTTTGTAAAACAATAACTTATGAAATAGTAATTTTTATAATGACAAGCACTATGAGAAGAAATGATATGTTTTCTTTAATTAACATTTGTGTAACAGTTCTGTTTACATACAATTCATACACACAAACTTTTGAACTCTACACCGGCTCTTGATATCTGCACAAAAACAATGCACACACAAATTACAGTTTTGACTGAACCATGTCTTCAATTCTGTTTTCCTTTTTTGAAACAAACTTATGTTTTGGCTTTTTCTTTAATGATTTGGTCTTCTCTTGTGTTAGCTGAACTTTTTTTACTAGTTCTAGTTGTTTTTTGTACGAGTTACTAGTCAAAATGGCTGCTTTTTGTATTCCTCCGGTTTTCTTTGATTTTAAGTGTAGTTTTGGTATTGGAGAGAAAGAGAGACTCTGTTGAAACTAAGAGATTTTTAGTTTCGGAAAACTAACTAACATCATGGTCTTTTAAAGCATTAGTTGTTGTGTGTTCAACATTTTTGTCTAAGCCCAAAGTGCCGATATTGCTAAGTCTTTTTTTTAGAAATACTGGTCACTTTAGGGTGGCAAATGTTGTCATCTTCAAAAGCCAAAACTTGGCTTAGATTTTTAGCTGCAGCAAAGTGACAGCCTTAAAATACTGTACGGTCAACCGGCCAAACTTCGCTTACTCGGAAACCGTTGGTTGCGTTTTCTATTGTTGCTGTTTTCTCAACTTTTGCCGTTTTAGCGCTCTAGCATCACTGCAAGTAGGAAAATTAGTAGTGGAACGATGATGCATCTCGTATAATGATCGAAGAAGATTACAAACGCACATCCAAATAAATTCAACTTAATTTCTGACTTTTTTATATGTTACCAATTCTTTAAATTAAAGACTAAGTATCGCGACTGCTGCTTGGTTGAAGCTCGTAGTTAATTTCATTTGCCAATAAGCAAACTAAGGCAGCTCGTAAGTAAATCTTTTTAGGAGTGAGTAAAATAGCTCGATCCGTAAGTACCTTATTTTGTTTTAGCTTTGTGTTATGGTTTTAAAACCTCCGATTAAATGTTTTTCATTAATTGTACGCAATTTTTTAAAACTATTTTTTTTTCTGATTGGTGTTCTCAAACCCTCTCAGTACTAATTTTGCTATTTGGTTTTTCGGCGCTGCGTGTTTCAAGTAGAACAAGAATTTATTTATATTTTATTGACATGCATTTCATGTTTTTGTGACATTGATCTTTTGTTTCGCGTTGGAATATCGAAGTATTTAACATTTTCAAAATTTATCTTAAGTTTAACTTTTATTTTATAAGCACGTAGTTAGTGCATATGCATTTTAATGATTTATGTCGAGTTTATTGTCATACGTTTTGAGTACATTTTATAATTTACTACTTCCAACAGTTTTTATTATTTAGTTTTAAAGATTAAGATTGTAATTTTATATTCCAGTACAATAGCTTACTTTAGTTATTTATATTTTATTATCACTTGATGATTTTGGTTTTTTCAACGTGAGAAACGTCGCCAAAGCACACGTGTATTGCGTATTGTTTTAATTTTACATCTTTGTTAACGTCGTTGTTGTATTATATATGTCAAAGTTTTCAATTAAGATAGTGGTAACTATAAATATGTGATTTTGGTTTTTGAAAAATGGTCGCAAATTTATCTACTACCTTTCAACTTGATAATGTAGTTTTGGTAGTTTGTTTTTTCACCCTTATTAATTTCGTGCGTGGCCACTTAGATCTCCTGATCCTTCGCGTATCGAACATGTGTGGGACACGATGGGTAGAAGACTCAAGCAATTAACAATTCTTCACAGACACTAGATGCCGTACCTCAAGAAAAAAATCGATCATTTGGCGAAATCCATGCCAAGAAGAGTGCAAGAGTGTGAAATTAATAGAGGGGATCCAACATATTATTGATAAAACATGCCTTTATCTTTTCTTTATTTTTTTTTTAAATTTTAATCAATTATTACGTTTGACTAGTTAAACATTTCTGCAAGTTTGGTCCACAAATTCTAACGTCTTTTGGTGTTGCATTTTTTATGTCACAGAGTATATGTAGTTATTTATTAGTTTTGAGTTTTTTACTATCAATTGGTAATATTTCTCTGAGATGTCAGGACATTTATTTCTAAGAGCAGGTACCGTTAAACAAATACCTTTCTTTTTTTTACAGTTTTTTTGATAATTTTTTTTATAGTTTGGATGGTTTTCTCAGCTCAACCGTTTGCTTGCTGATGATTTGAAGAAATAAAATTGATTAAAAAAATTTCATTGTTTTGAAAACACTTAAATTCTTTTCTATTAAAATGTCGCTCGTTGTCGCAAACTACAAAAAAAAATTACTACAAAATCGATGATGGTGACTCATTTCACTTGTCTGGAAGTACAAAGAAACACTTTTTATTTTAATTTTTATGACCAAATAGCAGTGCACGGACAGAAGGTTGGTTTTTTAGACGTCCCGCGGCGAGCTGCACAAGTCTCCAATAAACGTTTCTGGACCAATTAAACTTAAACGAACATAGAAGTACACATAGATATTCAGAAATATTAATTTTGCAAATTTGGAACCACTTTGAACAGATTTTTTGACTAACAAATCGGTTTTCGTTTGTCTAAGAAAATTGTACTTGTTTATCAAACTTAAAAATTGTGTGTACTTCTATAGATAATCTATCTAAGAAAGTTCAACCAAAAGTCAATAGGATAAAAATTACTCGATTTCTACTGCTAGCCGTTTTTGAAAACATGGTTTCGAGAAAACGCGTTTAAAGTTTAAACCGCCTTTCTAACTTAACCAAAGACATACAGTTCATAACAGAAATCTTAGGTTTAACGAGGATTACTGTATACCTCTACACAGAACTTGTAAATATCAATGCGGATTTTATTATCAATTATGTAAAATTTTCAATAACTACAGATTAATATATAAAAAATGTACAATCGTGAAAATGTTTAAACAGAATTTATAGACAAGTTTGTTAAATAAACAGAATAGTTAATTTTGGAACAATGACTTTATGTTTTAAATTAATCTTTGTTTCCACAATATTTTATTTTTAGTTTAATTAAAATTAAAACAAAGTTTAAAAACGGTTTTTATTGATACTTCGCCTTTTAGATAAGAGAAATTGTATTTTATTCTTACCTATTAAACGTTATTATTTGTTTTATTATTGTTGTATTGACGTCAAATCTTGCAAACTAAATTAGAACCACTTTCTCTTATCGTACGGAGTTAAATTTTTACATGTTGGTTTAGTTTTGATGATAATATATTTTTATTATTAGAATGGTTTGAATTGACATTCATGATTAGCTCCAGATAAAAAAAAACTTCTTCTTATCCTACGGAGTTGAATTTTTACATGTTGGTTCTTATAACAATTATTATAATAAACATGATCTGAATCGACTACCATGATTAACTCTAGATAAAAGAAAAACCACTTCTTATTATCGTACAAAGAATTTGTACATGTTGGTTCAGTTCCGATGACAATACATTTTTAATTTAATCAAAACTAAAAATTGAAAATTAAATTAATAATCAAAAATGATTTTTAAAGAACAATCTTTTATATAAATGCTCTAAAACTAAAAACTAATCTTTAAATTAAATCAAACCCATAAATTTATTACAATATACAATTTATGTGATATAAAAGCTTGACGCAAGAGGTTCCTGTGTAAATAAACAGAAATACAATATGTAACTTGATCTTAACACAAGTAATTCTAAGAAAAAAATTATGTACATTTGAATTGTGAATTAGATTTAGTTTAAAGATTCTTTTTTACTTTTTAGAGCATTTAAATAAAAGCTTGTTTTTAAAAAATGTTCTTTAATTAATTTATTAAAATAATGAATTGACATTTATTTATACTTCTTTGTAATCTTGAAATTTCTGGTTGTCAAAATAATGACTATTAAATTAATGTGAAAAGCGTATCGTGCATTTAACGCAATGTAATAACGTTACGAAACAGCAACTTTTATGTCGATAAATAAAGATAAGATTTTTCAAAACAAAAAAATACAACAAAAAGAAATCAAAAGTACTACATTTGTGACATGAGTTTCGTTAATCAAACAGACAAATCAGAAAAGCAATCAAACTTTTCTAAAGCATACTGAAGTCAAAACTGCATAAATCATCTTTTTTTTCTTATTTTACTTTTTTGTTTTTCTCCAAATAAAAAGTTTAAGTAGTTGCTCTTTTTGCGTTTGTGTTAATATTTAATTTAACTATTAATTTTCTTTTTTATTGCCAAATCTATATGAACTTTTTAGTATTGCGCAGCTTGTTTATAACTAAAATAATTTTTGTAATTTTTTGAAAAACACAAAACAAAACTTTAAAATTTGTATTTGGTTGTAAAATTAATGTGTGTGTTTTGTTTTATAGCATTTTAACCCACACATGATGGACGCAACTCCAAGTAGTACAAGCTATTCATCCGTAGGTCAACACGAATTGTACACTTTGTGACAACAGGCAAGACGTCGAAACCAGCAACAGAGTCCTTCGTTGGGTAGTCCTACGCATCGTGTTCTTCACTCGTGCACAAGATCACAAACCCCAAGTTCTTTGCGTATGACGTGAGTGGTGCATCTTAAAACGCATACGTGATCAAAGTCAATATGTGGTAAATATACTATAATCTATTATGTATATACGTATTAACACATTAACTGTATTTTAAAATTGTATAAATATTTTTGTATTTATAGATATAATGCGAACGTTCAAGTGTTCTGTGATTCTTCACAAAAATATTTATAATGGGTAACTGTTGCCATTTATTTCTGTGACTAACATATTTTTCTTTAATATTTTTACTAACCTACTAATAGCACGCTGTTTTACATTATTTTAACGTTAAAAAAATTAAATACCAGTTTTATACTTTTTATTAGTATATACCAGATTTTTAAAACAAACTTTTTTAATTGAAATCAAAAAAGCTTAATTGAGTAATATTTTTGTTCGTTCTTTTTGCTGTATATTATTCAGAAACATACACATAAATGTGATTTACACTAATACCAAATAACTTATGCCAAACAATTAAGCGTACATTTGTAGCTTAAGAATCACAGGTTTTATTAAAATTAAATTAACTAGTTTTATTTCTCGTTTTGAATTGAATAGTTAAAACTATCATAATCTATAAAAATTTAATTTTTGTTTTGACATTGATTTTTTTTATTACCGATAAATTAACTCTTACATAAAAATATTATTAATTTAGCAAAAAATTTCTTGGATCGATCAAAAATTTTTTTTTATAGAAAGAACTATAACATAAATAATGAAATCAAAAAATAAAATACTAATGGGTACAATATCACATACGTTTTATTAAAAAAAATATTGTTGTTACCATATATAATTTTATTTATAATAAACTTTCAAAAAACTATACAATAAACTATTTAAATTTTGTTATTCTATATAGACTGTAGGAACTCTACATAAACTACATTGCTACCTGTCTGCATCCTTAAAGAATATTCTATTGCAACGAAATTAGATTAATTATTTAAAATTTATTGATTGTATAAATTCATATGTTGCAGATAAGCAAACGTTCAAGCTTATTTGCTTCATTTACAAAAAAATAAAGATTATAAAATTGAAAAATTTGAGGTATTGAAAGCCTATAATGCTAAATTAGATAAGTACGAGGCAGATTTCTAAAGTTTTCAATATCGAATTGTCGAATACAACACTTTTTTAAAGTCCGAAGAGCAATTAGATGAAAATCAGTTGTATCAACCTCATTGCGCTTCTGACAAAATTATTGCGTACATTCGAGCTAATTTCAGTAATCTCAAAAAACAGCTTGCACTACAGTAACAACCATCTTTATCTTCTGTTCATGGCTTTCAAAGATCCCGCTGCCTGAATTTATTTTATTATACAATTTGATTTTACATAACAACAATTTATTACGAGTATCTTCAAAATTTCAATATTTAAAATCGGAATTGTCTGAAGAAGCTTTATCAGTAATATCAGAATTTCAACTTATTGATGATCATTATTCGTTAGCTTATTAAACATTACAAGAAAATAATAAAATTAATAACCAATAACAGTGAATCCCCTCAACAATTCACAAGAAAAGTATTATTAAAATAAAATTTATCATTATTTTAAGTTTTAAAGTGACATCATCCGCTACACCACAAAGGTTGAAAGATTTTTGAACGTTCATCAAACTTGTGTAAACACTATAAAAGCACTAAGGATCGACGACTTAGCAGATTTTTTTAATTTTTTTTTTGTTAAAGAATATACATGTTTTTGAAAATATATACGTTTCCAATGAAATACCGCTGTATAAAAATATAATCAAGTTTATTACTCAGCAGATGCGCAGCTACGAATTATCCAAGTCTTAGGTTTAGAAACCTTTTAATGCTTTTAATAAAAACAAAAGTAAATTACAATTGCCTTCAAAAGCATCTCACGTTTAAAATTCACTGCACTCTTTACAACTTTGGTATTTAACATGCCTTTGTTGTAAAGGCATACATTTACTATATCAATGTCTAGAATTTATAAATTTAAATTTGTCAGACAAATACTACTACTTACTCAAATCCAGTAGGTGTGATAATTGCCTCAAATATTATTCCCGTTCGAATTGCAAATCTAAGACGGTTTGTAGAGTTTGCGACGGAAATCAGCATCACACTACATTGAATCTGACGCAAAAGCCGTTTCATCCTATTTCATCGCATGCTAACGTTGCTTGCCAATCAGTGAAGAATGCCTTGCAATCTCATAAAGTTCAATCTTGTACTTGACATAAAACAGATGTTTCTCTGTTTACCTCAACTTTTTTATCTAGTTCAGAAGCACCTCAGATTAAACACGTATTGTTAGGAACTGTCCAGATTTACATTGCCCATAAAAATTGTTCTTTTTACGGAATACACGCCCTCATCGGTTCCGGCTTCCAAATTACCGGTATTACTGAATCTTTAGTAGGGTTAGTTATATTAAAACCGCAATTAGTTTGTACGGAGCTATCAGGCCTCGGTAAGTCAACAGTAAAATCTCAGGGTATCGTAAATTGCTGTCTTCGTTCAAAATTTTCAATTCATATAATGTGTCTTCCCGTATTAGTTTTACCCAAGCTTACTAGTCAAATACCCATACAAAGAATGAGAAGTGGCCCATTACTGGGGGAGAACTGGCGTCCAGTAGTTAAGCATCGGCCGAACATAGTAAACGTAGCTGACCAGGTCTGGCTAATACGGCGAATGATAACGCCATGCCAGGCGTGGCAATCAAGTATCGACCAAGCGCGGCAACTAAGTTTGAAACACGCGTGGTAACCAAGAATTGGCAAATCGTGGCAACCCAGAATTGGCAAATAGTAGCAACTAAATATGAACCATCGATATGGATCAATACTTCAATTGTGTCTTCAATAAATAGATTTGGAGAAATAATTCTGTTGAGTCCATTTGCAATACCTAAATACTTGTAGACGCCATTTGACTGTTGAAGGCTTAAAATTTATTGATGTGCATAATGTTGTTTGGTTTTTAGCAATGCCTGTGCTGTTTTCGGCAGCGTAGGATGGCCTTCATCTCTTAAAAGAATTAATAATTCAGATATTACATTTAATTGAAAGCTATTTAAGTTTTTCAGTGCCCACTGCCTGAGTTTTTCTTGAAAATTTACATTTAAGTCAGTATTTTCATCAATAACACTTTCACTGTCTCTATCGCTGTTTTCATCAATACTGTCATTGTTTATAATGTTATTGTAACTATTAAATTCACTTTGCGTTTTTATATTACCACTGCTGCAGTTACTGATGTTTGTATTATTTATATTTAAAGATAAATTGTTTTTCTTTTGATTATTTACACAATTATTACCACTTTTTTTAAATTCTCGAATTTTTTTTACGCGATGGTATGCTTTGGACATTTTAAATTAAATTGTTTAATTATTTAGCTATTAATAAAGTTACAAAATTGAATAACATTAAATGTAACCTATAAAATCGATGCAAGACTGAAATCAATTTAATGATCTTAAATTTAAGGCGATTGCGCAGCAACTCATGAATTTCAGTATCGGCCGAGAAACGATTGTTGATTGTGTACTATGATCAAAACTATCGAATGGTTGTTGATGGATAACCAGGATCGGGCCAATATGAATAGTCCGATGCTTGGCCAAGTCATACATCGGCCGATCTACGGGACTTTTTCTAGTAACGGCGACTTTGTACGGGTATCTTTTTATCATTTATCTGAAAATGTTATAGAACAGTTTTGCTACTTAAACCTAGCCCTACGAAAATTTTCATATTTCTTTTTTTATCGATTTGTTGTTGGGTGCCGACGTATACCCTACTATTTTTAATCAAAAAGAAAAAGTGTATGTTGCTGGCACTTATAGACCCCACAGATATTCCCAATAACAATCAGACATTGCAAAGTATGCTTACTTTCTCTGAATTTGCTAAAGATTTACTACATTTTTAAAAAATTGAAGAAGTTCTTACAACTCCACCACTTGATCTTACAACTTTTTATGTCTTACAACATTTTAGAAAAACTCTCAAACTAGACGAAACTGACAGATATGTTGTAGCGCTTCCATTTAACTCTAATTCTAGTTCTTTATCTTCAAATTCATCTTATGATTTACCATCTTTGTTAAGATTAGAAACTCGATTACGCAGTTTCCCGAAAAATTCAAACAATACAATGATTTTATGCAAGACTGTTTAATCTCAGAAGATATGTTAATTGCTTTTTCTCTTTCAACGTATATAATACTGCAACATGTAATCACTAAACAATCAAGTTTTACAATAAATATTCGCGTTGTGTTTAACGCTTCATATACCGATTCAACAGGATGTTCTCTTAATGATCGACTATTACCCGGACCCAAATTACAAGCAGACCTTATTCAAGTTTTATTAAAATTTTGTTTTATTCAGTTGCATTATGTGCAGATATACAAAAAATATACCGGCAGATAGTAGTTCGAGAAGAAGATAGTGGTGTGCAACATATATTTTGGCGCACTTCGCTTAATGGCAACGTGCAAGAGTTTAAAGTCAATACTGTTACATATGGTTTTACTCCTTCCGCATACTTGACAATACGCGTATTACATCAACTTGTTCACGATGATGGTGCGCCATATTCAGATACGTCTTGTGCCATAATGAACTCTACATATGTAGATCTGCTATAAATTTGCAAGATCAATTAACTGATATTCTTAAAAGTGGAGGTTTTCAACTTACAAAATGGGCTAGTAGTCATACAGAAATTTTCCAGTCTACCCAATGGTCATATAGAATCACAATTAGATTTTTTTGACAAAAAAAGTTTTTTTAAATTCATAGGTTTATCTTGGAATCTACACTCTGATTTTTTTTCGAATGCTGTTTTTCGACGATAAAATTACAAAGCGAAATTTGTTATCGTATCGCACCCGTTGTTTTTTCTAAGAAAGTTCTACTTCAACACTTGTGGTAGCTCAAGTTGATTGGGACGATTTGAATTCACCGGCGCTAGGAAAAAAATGACTATTATTTACAGAAAACGTGTTTCTTCTTGCTTCAGTTAAGATCTTTAGGTGCGTACTTCCACAGAAAGCAACTGTAATTAGGCTTGTTGGATTCTGTGATGCATCAGAAAGAGATTATTTGGCTGTTCTGTACTTATGCGTTTCAATCAAACAAAAAAAATGTTTATCTTTGGAAGACAAAAACCAAAATGGCGTCACTTATGTCTATTCCTTGTTTAGAGCTTAGCGCCGCAGTGTTATTAGCTAATTTAGTCGAATTAGTAGTGATTGTTTCCTTGCTATTTTCTATTGATACTGTTCATTTATTTTTGGATTCAGAGATAGTTTTATCTTGGATTATGACACTGGTAATATATTACAAACTAAATACAATTACAAGATGCATAATTCGGTAAAACTACTTCCAAGTTTAGGTGTGAAGTTTGATTTAATATAAATAAATGAAGTTTGGGGTAGACTTAAAAGGCAAGTTAATGCAATTTGCAATTATATAAAAATAGCACATAATTTGGTAAAAAGTTTAAATTTGGGATATTAAGGTCACAAAGTGTCCTCTAAATTTTATTGAAATAAGACCAGAATATTGATTGCAATTGTAAGTTTTAGATCACTTACGTTGTACTGTAGTAGTGGTAATCGAATGATTAAAGACTGTGCGTCTAAATCTTGCTAAAAACATAAAACTTACAAAGAATACGTTCATAATTATTTTTTAAATTATGTCAGTGGTAGTGGCGTAATTCTATTCGTTTCCTCTGAATCAGAGAAAATCCAAAAGAGATTTTTGGTTTATGCTTGCGATTTGTATTAGTGCTACTAAGAACTAAAACTTTCTTTTTTTCTGAAAACTAAACATTAATCTTAAATATTACGAAGTAATGCATGGATATTAAAAAAACAGATATATCTAATGTTTGCACGATTCATAGAGAAAAACTGGTGTTTCCAACTAATTACGCTTAACAATTATTCTTAGCAGAATGAGAAGCTTTTAGCATTGAGTACGTTGACCTATATAAAGATGGTTTAGAAAAGCGTTTTCTAAATATTTTAAAATATTTTTTTGCTTTACACCAAGTTATAAAGATATTATATTGCTTTTCATACATCTACTACGATTTTTTGGAAAGTAAATTTAAGGTAGTAGTCTGGTAACTTGGGTTCAAAAAATCAAAAATTTTTTTTTTGCTTAATTTGAAAGTACCATGTCTTGAGAATATACTATGAAAATTTCAGACAGAAATTCGACATATTTCGGGACTCATAACGAGTTTCCTAGAGCGCCTCGGAGTCCACCCAAAACATTGTTTTTCTGGTCGGCCCGGGTCCTAACTTTTTTTCTACTGAACCGATTGCTTTCAAATTTTAACTGGCTGTTCTACACACTTATAGTTCTCGTCGGTACTAACGAAAATTTTTTTCACCCCTAACTTTTTATTTTACAACCATTTCTTTGCTAAAATAAAAGGACTTTTTTTCTCAAAGTCCGCCATTTTGTTATTTACCCTTGAAATTTAACTTCACTAGTTCCGACCAGAATGACATGTCTATAGATTAAGAATAATCAAGAATATTTGATTTCAAATAACATCAAGAGCCAAAATCACCCGGGCCACCCACGTGCATTTTTTTTTGAGGTTCCAACTTTGAGTGACAATAATAATAGTAATAAACTATTAAATTTTTTCAAATAATTTTTTTTTTATATTTTCAATATGTAAATAAAAACACTCTAAATATTCAAGATAATTCATTTTTATTTTCCTATAAAAAACCACTCTCCAAAGAAGTCATGAAAATAGGCATAAGTTACCAGACTACTACCTTAAAGTCACTTTTGCAGCATCTTTAATTTCAGTATTCTTGATATCGTTATCACGGTTTTACATTATAGTTTTTACGTTTAGTTACTAAAAAAAGCTTAATCACAATTTGCAGAATTGCATATTAAAATCAAACTGACGTTAATAGTAATTTACGTATCAAGCATCGAAAGTAAAGCATAGCATAATGAACGTTAACACGACGCGAGGCCACACGACGAAGCGTTACATGAGATTCATGCTATGACTCTTTCGACGACAGTAACAAACATAATTTTTGGCGTTGCTTTTTGTAAAATTACATTTCTTTTTTAAAAAAAAAATACAAATTTGAAATTGCTAGAAATATAATGTTAGTACTACATGTATTACTAAATCTGTTAAATTTGACAATAACTTTAACATAGTTTGGTTCAATTTTAACTGAATTTCAAGATTTTTTAAATAACTTTTCCATCTGTCGCATACTGTTTGAAGTTTATAAAAACAAATTTTAGTAATCTGTACAAGAAATAAAAATTAAAGTACTAAAAAACTTACCAGAAATTAGCAATAATTCTGTTGACGGTTTTATTGTTTGTTCGTTTTTTTTCTAAATGTTTTGTAATTTTTGTTGATGTTTGTTTACATATTGCTGTTGTGCTTTTTTATGCGTTTGTAATTTTAACGTAGTTTATCGTTTTATGACTATATAAATGTATTAATAATTTATTTGACATTTGAAAGCAGTTAAAGTGCAAAGTCAAACACTTTTTCATATTTTATGAATGTTAGAAACAGACATTTAATCTATGTAACATATATTTCTATAATACTTGAGCAATCTTAGATAATTGTACTCATTTATAAGTCTTGATTAAAACCTCTTGCACTGTGAAATGGAAACCCACAAAACTTTTAAAAAACTTTAATTGATAATGATTCTGATAATTAGTGTTAACGTAAAAAAACGAAGGATTTTTTTTAGTTATTTAACTTAAATCCAAAATAATAATCAATAATTGAACTTTAAGTATTTAAACTAAAAACTTATTTTTATATAAAGTCGATTATGACATTTTTTTTAATTCTTGAGGCTTGAATATTTCCTTCCAATTCTTATTGGATTTAGCTGTCCGGCTACTTTACGTAAGTTATAAATGTCAACTGTTACATTAATGTTGAAACTCGTTTCTTTACATGCTACATTGATTTTATTAAGTAGCAATTGAAAATCCTCAATGATGTCAAACAAGATAATGCGTGTCATTTGCATATTTTATTATTCACAATTTAGTTTTATCATGTTAAATATTCTATAAAGTAGATGTTATGTAAGTTTTATTAAAATTTGTATTATAAATAATAATTTTATGAAGGCTAAAAACGCATTTCTTGGTACAGTTTTAACTTAATTTTGTTTACATGTAAGATGACTCGTTTCAAAACCACGTTCTTTACAATAATCAAACATATATTTTATCTACACAATTTTGCGTTGTATTGATCTTTAAATAAATTTAGTTAACGAGTTCCTCTCTAAATTAAATGTTTTTTTTCTCGTAGACTTTTAAAGCTTTTGTTAAAACATGAACAAGAAATAATATTTATAAACTAATATTTATAACACAGTTTGCGTTGTTCTAAATGTGCACGCTTGACGACAAAGAATTTTCAACAAAAGAGCCATGAATATGCATGCAGTGTTAGTAATGCTTACGGCTGACAATAAAAAATTGTTAACAGAAGTGTCTTAACTGTGCATGAAAGGTTTTCAGCAGAATATTGTAAGAGTACAAAAAAAGTCAGTCAGTCAGAGGTCGTACATTCCTTTTGATATCGCTGATATTTGACACTATATAAAGCCGACATCCCCAGCATAAAAGGACTTTGATTTAAACCTCTTCGATTTCGATTTCCAATTCTGCTCCGTCCGCTTCAAACTTCGAATCGTGCTTTTACTAAACTTGAGCTTCCAACTCACACCATCTTCTTCCTTTTCCGGCTCTAAGCCGTATTCTTCATTTACTTCGAATACCGAGATATTTTCTGCCATTTTTTCCGTTTCTCGTATTCACTTTTTAGTTTCCATTTATTTTTCTAGAATTTTGTATTATTTAGTTTCAGTCGTTTTTTTTGTTTTGTTAACACTTTAAATTACCTACAAGTAACTCATAGAACGTAGAGGAACATCTCAGCGCTTGCAGTTAGTTTTCGTGTGCCATTGGCAACGTGTGTAGAGGAACAACTACATAGGAAAATTATATAACTACACTTTTCAGTGACAACAGATTTGTCGTGATTCTATCCACACTGAATACCGGATCATCAATAATGAAATCTTAAAATCTTCATGCTATTTTTAATCGTAAAAATAAAAAACTCTGTGGACCTGACAAAGTACCCACTAAGATTCTAAAATTAATTGACAATACTAATATTGACTACTTATTAAAATTATTTAACATTATTGATGACACGGGAACCATTCCCCACGACTGGCTCAAGTCTGTTTATCACTCTTCCTAGAAAGCAGCACCCCAATAAATGTGATGACTATCGACTCATTAGTCTTATAAGCTATGTTCTAACACGAAAAGCTTTATTTGCAATAATCGTGTTATTACAGAAATGTCGTGACCAACGAAAAAACGTTTTTACCTGTTATTGATGAAGAAAAAAGTTTGATAGAGTAAACCACGCGATCCTTATTAAGTTGCTTCAAAAACAAGATATAAACGACAAGGATATAAACATTATTAAAAAGCTGTACTGGAACCAAGAAGCTTATATTAAACTGGAAAGTATTTCATCAAAACGCATACTAATTCAACTTAGAATCCGACAATGATGCATTTGGTGTTCTTATGTGATGTAGAGTCATAGACCTTCTAAGTCAGTACAATGAACCAATTGGAGTCATTTAAAATGTGGATGGACCAATAAATGTAACAAATATTCTGGACGTATATGGTCAGTAACACAAGAGTTCTTGAAAGAGCCAGAAACTAAAAGAAAGTGACTGACTAGTATCAAAGTTCGAAAAGTGTTCTACTTGAGTCATTTACTGGGAGAAGACAAATATAAGTTCCTGCAGCTAATCAATAAGGGCAAAGTAGAGAGTCCGAGAGGTGTTTGGCAGAAAGCAAATCTTCTGGCTCTGTAACATACGCGATTGGACTAATATATGGACCGTTGGGAAGCTGTTCCAAGCTGCCCAGGATAGTGAAGTTTACTCTCAGGTGATAGTTAACCTTAGGGGGACCTAACATAACACTCGAGGAAAAAAGATGTACATTAGTAGCATAAATAGCTATTAATGTCGAATCACTTAGTCTGCATTAGCACTTGCTTGACTTGTTTTTTTTTTGTTTTGCTAATTGTTTTTCTACAGTAGAGATAATTTATACTTACTGAGCTTACAGTAAGTTTTTTGAACAGAACTTGGAATGAAAAAACATTTTGTTAATAGTAACACAAATATTAGAATTGCGTTGAAGTCATGAATGTACAAAATATTATTTGCTGTTACCATCTGTTCTTAATTGTTTTTGTTAATTCTAACTGTTGCTAATGTTTTTTGTTTTTGTTTTAAATGTCTTCAGTAACATAATTTGTTGTTTGGTTTTCTTGGTAACTTTATAGCATAGTCACATCATAACAACCATAAGGGACACTCAGTAGTTTCCCGTGCAAAAAAATTGAGAGCGCATGTGTTAGTTTGCACACATAAGAGCATGGCGAAACAGATAACTAAACTATATTTTAATTATATATCTAAGTTAGTTAAATTAATCGATTTGTTGTCTAAAAAAATGCATTCTACTGAAAGAAATTAAATCTGGCGCTACAACACCATTTCCAAAATGGCCGAAGGTCACTCATTTTCCGGACTGCAATATCAAAGGTGCCGACAGAAGTGTCCCTTATGGTTGTTATTATGTGGCATAGTTACCATCGGAAGATAGTTTTTTGGCAATTTTTTTATGACTGGGACAAATGCTTTTTTTATTTTTTTTTAATGCAGTTTATATCTTTTTTACGGACTTTCAGATCTGATAGTCACATTTAGTAATTAGTTATTTGAGTTCATTAAAATGTAACAGCGTTACTATTTTATTTTAGATAATGTCGTTAATTCACTCATTATTTTTAATTTATGCAAATTATAATTGGTACTATCCAAAGAGTTTAAATTTATTATTTTTAAGCATTTATTTTTATTAGTAGCATTAGTTTTTTTCAACATTGTGCTTATTGTTCCTACTTGGGCGTTTAGCTAAAGTCAAATTTATTATATAATTTTTTGCTTTTTCATTTATCTTGAATTCGTTAAATGTTTGAGTCTGAAAATTAAACAAATATATATTATGGCACTTATTATTTACAAATACTTTAAATTAAGTATTAAAAACACAAACAAAACATTTGCAACGGGTAGTATTAGGGCTTAAATTGAATCCTTTTAATCGTAATGTCTTAAAATAGTCAAGTAATACCAACAACTTAATAATACCGGAAACTGCTGGCTGAATTACATTCTATAGTTATTTTGAGTTTTAATTAACTGCTATATTAGAATTATTCTACGCTTGTAAGATAATTTAAATTTATAGTTATCCTTAAACTAGATTTTAGCACAGCAAAAACAAGTGTAAAGTTATATTTTATTATATCAAATAAAATTTAATGCGTAAATTAGATTACTTGTTTTTCTTTAATATTCGTAATTATCTATTTTATATTTGTTTTTTTAAATTACTCTTTTTATTTTTGATTAAAAAAATTTTTATTAGTCGTCGTTTATTAACTTAAATTTTAATTAAAATAATTAGTATTCTATATGTCAAAGTATTAGTTTAATGTCGTTTTCACTTTGAACTTTATTAAATTGCTTTTAATATTTTTTATAATTAATAATTAAATTTAAGGACATGAAGATTTTACATCACAGTTTTTACAAAAAATAATTCGTTTTTGTGTATTTTTATTTAAAATTTTGTTTTATTTAGTATTTGCTGTCGATTAATTTCTAAAATTTATTAATATAATTTTTTTTATTATTTACGTAGTTTAAAACAACAAAACTACAATTAATTAAATTGAAAAACAAAATAATTAAGATATTTCTTATAACTATCTAAATGCTTTCATGTTTGTTAAAATTAAATTTAATAACGAAATAAATGCAAATTTTAACACGAAATCGTCAATAACTAATAACAGAGCTTTTATCTCTGTCTTACAATAATTTTGGAGATTATTCATTTTATGTGTAAATGTATTTGTGTGCGCAATACAAGTATAAAAATTTACGTTTTTTATGGAAATTGTTTTTTTATTTTTTTTAGAAAATTATTTTTATATTGTATTTTTGTAGTATTCTGCTAATGTTATTATGTGTTTGCAATAATTTGTTTTTATAACTAAACTTTAACGTTTGTTGTCAGGTAATAAATTTTGTGGCACAATCGTGCAAATTTTTAATAATTCTAACAGTTTACTAAAACAGGTTTTAAATCAATATTTTTTTAAATTATTTATATAAAGTAATTCTAGGAAAGTTTTTTTATTGAATCTAAAAAACATTAACTTTAGCTTTAGAATACAGAGAGACCAAAACCTTAAAAACAACTAAGGGTACGATATTTAATCAAAAACACATACATGTTGTTTTTCAAAAATATGTGATAACTGCAGGTTTATATTTGAAAAGGGAATTTTTTTTAAATAATAGGCCAGAAATATGCAACAAAAACAAAAATAAACTCTTACATAAAAAACACAAAAATTAAATTATTGTTAAAAGCAAAATTTGTTTAAAGTCAAAACATTAAAGTTAACCTCAAATAGTTCTTTCTTCGCCTTTTTAGCTTTTAGCTTTAGTTACATTTACTCCAAGAACTTGCTCAAACTTACTTTAGATGTCTTCGTGAGTAGTGTTTCATCTTCTTTACGTTTTAGATAGTTTTAAAAAATGTCCTGTTAAGGGGTTGCAGTGTTTGAGTAGTGTTGCTGTGAAAGCCGATTAAATTGATATTATTTGCATATGCAAATTCCAACATTTTTAAAAAAATTGTATAGAAACCATGTCCGTCTGAACGTAAAATGCACGCCGCTTACGAGGAGCAAAATGAGCCCTTAGCCATTTAAAAAAAACAATTTAGCAGTAATGTACGATGATTTAGGATTTATAAAAACTTTGGAACCTTACAGTAGTTTATCTTTGAGTTTAAGATTTTCTCGTTGTCTCTCAATAATAGTTACATTTTTGCCTTTTTTGGATAAAATTATAGTATCAACCTTCTTAGTTCTTTGTTAAGATTACCATACCAGCTTTATTATTTACTTTGAACCTAATTTCGTTCATGTTAAATATGTTTTTTGGTTTAACGAACATGTTATTATCCGTGAAACTCTTTTGAAGCAAATAGTAAAAGCTTCCTTTTGATTAATTCTTTACCTTTGAGCAACGGATAATTTTAGCGACTGTCTTACACTTAATTTTTTATTGCTTTTCAAATATAAGCATAACCAGTTATACACGACTAATCCGGTTTCACGATGAAACATGTGCTTGATACCCATTTTTTCAGTAAATTGAAATACCAATGCTCAAATTGTGTTTCTGTCAAGAACAAATCTGATTTGTTCAAGTATCTGCACACGTTTTTCCAATATTTCTTCTTTCTTTCTATGGACCAAGAGGTTAGTTTCTTAAATTTTTTTTTCAACGCAATATTCGTGAATATATACTATTATGATTATTGCTGTTGCAAATCTTGTACTCATTCTTATTAAACACAACATTGTTGTCACTTTTAAGTTGACCGACTGACAGTAAATTTGTCGTCAGTTTAAGTACTACAAACTTGAAATTATTAGTAATAGTAATTATGTTTATTTCACCTTTACAACTAACTGAAACAGTGTATTTTATTTGCTATCATTATTTTTGTGAATTGATTTTCCTTACTCGAATCAGTTTTTTTTGCCTTAAGATGAATACTATAACTAGAATCAATCAATCTTTGAACTTTTCGATTAAAAATACATCACTGAACGCATTTGACTGACTGTCATTTGTTTGTTTTTTAAAACTACCCTGGTCACAGTTTTTATTAAATTAATTTAGGCAATGTCTCAAGAAATGTCCTTGTTTTTTACATCTAAAACACGTAATTTTGTTTCTGTTTTTGTTATCAGTAGTGCTATCTCTCAGATTTTTATTAAAAGTTTCTGATTTTTTACCGATAAATGCACACTTCGTTTTACTATTTCAAACGCTATTCGTTGCCATGTCAAGTTGCTCACGTTTAATAGCATCTGTTGGAACATTAATTAAATGTTCTATCGCCATTATAATTCGTAAAAATTTTTCTGGTAAACCTGCCAACAGGACAGAACCAACCCATTGTTCGTCAATCTTGAAATCTGTTCTATTATGTTTTTAAGACAATAATGTGAGTTTACATGGAGTAACAGTTTTCTAGCCGCAGCGAAATTAGGGTTCGCAATAAACTAATCTTATAGTCAACATCAGTATCTTCGTACATCTTCTTGAGAACATCCGACACTTAATTGACGGTTGTCGTTTTTTTAACATAGATGTACATATATTGTTAGATTTAACGTTAAAACTAATTTTGCTTTGGTCTTGCTTTGTAACTCCGTGTCAGTTTCTGTACTATCTAGACATTTAGCTAAACCCTCGAGTACAAACTCGTTCTCAACTGCAAAAGTCCAATTTGAATCATTTTTGCGATTCGTTAGACGCGGTACACTAACTAAATAGTTCACGGCTATGTTGTATTTGTGATAAACACTCTCCACTAGCATATATATACAATATTTACTGTATATGACTACATTACCACACAATCACATCCGTGACATAAGAATTACCTTATGTATAAGAGTTTTAAAATATTATGAGACGTAATTTTAGGAAAAGAAGTAGAACTAACAAACATCAAGTTTTAAGTAGCATAAAAACATGTTTTAAATATTCTAGAAAAATATTAATAATTGCACATTAATTAGCAAACGAACTGTTAAAAGCGTTTTTTAAAGATTTTAAACTCATGACTCAATAAAAATTATTTTAAAAATATTTGTACAATAAAATCTAATTACAGTCTGTTCACAAGCATTTTACGCCTATTCGCAAATGACTATAAAACTATAAAAAATGGTCTAGCGCAAAACTCGTGTTGGTATTTTTGACATTATTGAAACATTCTAATTTTTTTAAACTTTTTTAATTTTTTATAAATTTTTAGACGTTGCAAACGGAATCCGATAACAGCTAAAACGAAAAATTATGATAGTGTAATTAGTGCTTTTACACACGAATTAATAAGAAGCAGTAAAACAACAATTTTCTAACTTATTGTTTGATATAACATCCGTTAAAATTTTGTTGTGTCATAACTAAAATTTAAATATACATGAAATAATGTTAGGAATTACTTCACTTTTAACTATCGTAATCTAATTCCATACAAACAAACATACATAAAAGGACACCATCATATTCCTTGTTTTATTTCAACTATAAAAGTATGTGCTATCTTTTGACAAAGTAAACATATAATGTATATATTCTTAAAATTTCTCTAAGATAAACTTTTACGACATCTTAAAAAATATATTTGTCGGTATATAATATTTTATATAGCAATAACAATAATTTTTTATTTACAATAAATCTGTTGTGTTTGATACAAACGTCTTTTTGTGTTTAACGGACGCGTACATAAACACTGAATTCTATTGCCATAATTTGCAGGAAAAATAATACTCAAAATACAAACATTATAAACACATAGTATTTTAATTTATTTATTAAGCATATTATAATAAATTTTAACGCAAACGTTGCTTAAAGTACTAGTAAAAAAGATTTTATTTTTTTACATCATAATTATTGTTTGTAATGTAATACTTAGAAAAAATGATCCAAACTTAAGCAGTAACGACTACATCAATTTTGTTATGTTTACTCTTTAAAAATAATGATTTTTTTTGTATTTTTACATTTATCTACGTTTAGGAGCGATTTTTCTTACATGCTAAAATACAGTTTAGATACTGACGTGATTTGTAAGTTTTAATGTCATTGTTTATTATCTAAAATTTTAATTTAATGTTTAAAATTTTTTAACAAACACAACTTAGAAAAGTATTTTTTAGTTAAAATAATTGTATTTGTTATATATTTAATTTTTGTTCATATTTTATTAATTTTAAAATTTTAAATTATTGACATTTTATTTGTCATAACTTAACGAAGTTATTTTCATTATTTTAATATTTAAAGGTGTAAAAGTAAGCCATTTATAAGAATATAGATTATTAAAGTATCATAAATATTTAAGCATTTCAGCACACGTTTTGAGATACTTTACATGGGTGTAAGTTTCGGGAAAAATGGTTTGAAATATATACGAGAAAAGCTATTATTTCTTCTTTTTTATTTAATTTCTTACTGAATAACGTATTAGTCACCAATGTTTTCTAAACAAAAATAAATAAGAAATTAAATTTACAATTTACAGTACAACAGAAATTTACTCGTATTTTCAATATTCTATAAAATATTATTAATGTAACTAAAACAATGTTTAACAACTTTAACTTACATTAACTATGTTTTCAGTTTTATTTTAGTTTAGTATATGATTCTAAAAATCTTTTATTCTATATTATCACCAAAAACGGCTGTGTTATAACGGATCTTCCGTTAGGCTTCGAATACTTCCTCGTTCGTGTCTTGAATCAACAAAATTGAGAAGACAGTTATTATAAAAAAAAACATAATTTCATTTTTTAAGCTAGAAATTATTGACTCTATTATATTTTTTTATAGATTCAAAATTTTGTTAATATTAAATAGTAGTTGTTTTTTACGAAAGCTTTGATGTGCCACATAATTTTTTAAATACAACCCTTATTGCGAGTTGCAATTGCAAGACACGAACTTGCGATTGTTAAATTACTAAGTTGCAATGTTAGATATTAACTTGCAATTTCTTGAAAATAGGTCGCAATTGTGGAATATTGTACCATGCAATTGGTAAATAGTAAGTGACATTGCGTTGTATATTCGATGAGACACATCATCACTCTATATACCTACACATGGTTTGACTGTATTGTAAGTAGCTATCAATAAAGTTAAAGTAATCCATACTCAAAGTGGAGTATTATATATACAATTAAATGATTTAAACTTAAAGTTTTCTTCACAAATATGTTTTAATATTTAATTTATTTTAAACATGTTTCGACATTTTCGAATGTCATTATCAGTATTTCTACAAAATAATACAAATTATTAAGAATACAGTTAATACATTAAATTATAAAAGAGCATACTAAACAACAAAAATTAAACTGGCAAATGTTAAAAAAAAACAAATTGAAACTGTCAATAATCACACAGCCAGAAGTGATAAGAAAATAAATTCAAAATTTAAAAATTAAAAAGTAAAATTAGAATTTAGGATTAACAAGAGGATAAGTGCTTATACCAATAAGTCCATTGAAACACGTAGAAGAATTATCATTAGAAAGACGATAATTTTCTAAAATTTTAAGATAGTTAAGATAATAACCTTCATTGTAAAAATGAAGAAATTTAATATTCAGATCATTCTATTCATAAAATAAACGTGTTCTTTTAATCTAATTTTGAACAGTTTGGCTGACATAAGAAAAATTACAAGAAGAACAAGAAAACACCAAATTTATCTAAAGCAGAAATAGGATCTTTATTATTATCAATAGAAAATTTTAAATTATTATTCGTAGAAAAAAAATAGAAACATTAATTTTTTTAGGAGAAGATAAAAAGGAATAAAGCAAGGAATAGAACGGTATATCATTACTCCTAAATTTATTATATACCAAATTTTTAAATAAATGGCGTAAACTTGTTCTATGAATAACTGTGTTTAAAATTTGAAAAGGATAACCATTATTATAAGCAAGTTGTTTAATAATGTTTAATGCTTTATTAAAACTGGTTATAAAAAGAGGAATAGAATAAAGACGATTTAAATTAAATTTACTTAGATCGTCTAAAGAACCATTAAAAAGAACAATGCAATCATCTACATATCTAAACCAAAAAGTAATCATGCTAGAAAAAGAAGAATTAGAAAGAAAATTATTTTCAATATTATTCATAAGCATTTCATCAGCAAGGGAAGAAATGTTTGAACCCATTGCTAAACCTGATAATTGAGAATATTAATTGTTAATAAATTTGAAAAAAAATTGCTTGAAAACTAAGTCAAGAAGTGAACAAGCATCTAAGATTTGGCAAATGTTTAAAGAAACGTTAGAAAAAAATAGATTACGAATGAGATATACACATTCTTCAGGAAGGATAGAAGGAAAAAGATTGACAACATCAAAAAAAAACCAAGATAAGATGAAGAAAGAAAGGGAATATTTTTAATCTTAAAAGCAAGGTCAGAAGAATTAAGAATAGCATATTGATTAGTCAAGTTAGAATAAGTTCTGATTACGTTATTAAGCCAAAGAGCAAGTTAAGCTACAGGAGAATTACAAAAGCACACAACAGGACCTATTGGGATTAAAGAATAAATGTTATAAATTTCTAAAGAATTAAGAGTTAATTTACAAGACTGAAGACAAGATATAAAAGAACAAAAAATAGAGATTGAATTTTTTAGAAAGCAGTTTAAGACCACCATAATGCTTCTACGTGTTTCAATGAACTTTTTAATATAAGCACTTTTCCTCTTCTTAATCCTAAATTCTAATTTTACCTTTTCGTTTTTCATTTTTTAATTTATTTTCTTATCACTTCTGGCTGTGTGATTATTGATAGTTTCAATTCGTTATTTTTGACATTTCTTAGTTTAATTTTTGTTATTTGGTATGCTCTTTTATAATTTAATGTATTAACTATATTTTTATATTTATATTTTTGATAATTTATACTATTTTGTAAAAATACTGATGATGACATTTAAAAATGTCGAAACATGTTTAAAATAAATTAAAACGTATTTGCGGAGAAGACTTTAAGTTTAAATAATTTAATTGTACTTATCAATAAATTTGCATTATTGCTATTATAGTTATTTATATATTAAGAGCTATTAAGGAGGTCATTAAAACAAACAGCGCAGTCGGTTGTTTTAGTTCTTAACAGCCCATAATATGTACAACAATTATTGTCGTATTAAATCACAAGGTATCAAAAAATTAAAAAAAAAACTAAGCAAAAATAACAAAATTGTATACGCCATAATTGTGTCAGTCAGCAGTTGTCAAAGTCAAAATGCAGTTTCTTAACGGCAGGCAACATGATTGTGTTAACAGCCTTCGGTGTAACCAGACTGTGATTGACTACGTTACGGTTGTCAAGTAGTGAATGTTATTTATGCCTTAACGACGAGATAATTATTATGAGTAAAGTACAAATGCAATCAAAACTTTCAATAAATTTCAGGAATTATAATCATGGATAGCAAAGTTTTGTGTAATCTAAGTCAGTGCTATTTCTCGGAAGGATTTCACTATGAAGAAATTTTTACATTTAGTAGTACGCCACAACCAAGATATTGGTTACGCACACAAATTTTAAAAAGACATGAACTATTTTGTCGAAAATACTTTACCAGTTACCATACTATCATTGAATTGCTTCTTAATGAAGTAGAAATCTCAGGAAAGATGCAAAGTTATCGATGGATGCATCTGAGATCGATTAAAAGTTGTCTTACTGTAACAAGGGAGAAAGTTCGCTTAGCGTTGCATCCGCATGTTGCTGATATCCGACGAAGGAAGGGACTCAGAATACGACAGTATTTTAATAAAGAGCCTAATTTTCTATGACATTTAGATTTATATAATAAACTTAAACCGCGCGGAATTACAATGAATGGATGTATAGACGGATTTTCACGTTATATTCTTTGGTTAAAAACTGCACCTACAAAGAACAACCATAAAGTTATTCCTAAATATTACATCCATTCCGTTAACAAGCTTGGAAGTTGTCCACAAACTGTCAAAGCTAATTACGGCACAGAAAATGGTCATGTTGAAAGATTTCAGCAATTTTTAATAAGTCAAAATACCGTCACAATAAGACCTCAATTCTTACTTGGACAAAGTACTGCAAATCAGAGAATAGAATCTTGATGGCGAATTTTAAGAACTCGCCGTGCTCAGTTTTGGATTAATCTTTTTCAATGATTAAAAGATGGAAACTTACTATATAATGATTTGTTTTAGATAAATCGTTGATTCGATTTTGTTTTATGGATTTAATTCGAGTGAGTATTATTTTGTTTGTATTATGATAAGATATTGTTCATAATTTTAGTCTGAACTGAAGCAAATTTTTGAAAAAAAGAATTCACACAAAATTAGAACTTCGAGAAATAACATATTCCAGTCTGGTAAACGAATGATAATGTTGAAAATATTCTTTATGGAAATCATAACTAATAAATCTAGAATGTTCATCACCCAGACACTAGATTCCAAGATACTGTTCAGTTCTGAGCAAAATTCTGGAAATGTTTGATACGTACTGGATAACTCTAAAGTGTAATTACAGGTACGAGCTGTAAATGCACGCATAAAACCATCATTTTCATTAAAGTAAACAGTAATAGATGTTCTTGTCAATACATCTGATCTTGTACAAAACTTTAAAAATCTAGTTAATTGGTGCTCAGGGCACTTGCGTACATGTTTTTCAAAAATTCAGAAACATTGTATGGTTGCTTTTATGTTTCCGTCATGTTTAGGATTTTTAAAACATTCTTAAATGGCACATCGTATTCTTTGTAAATGCATTTTAACTCATCAACAGCAATAAAATTTAAAATAGTTGACCAACAATCAATATCATACATTGGCTTTTGTACAATTTCTTTGCGCCCAATGTCGTCAACAATTTTGTTAATATTATCGACAGTAACAATTGTTTTACATTCTAAATTATTCATTACATCATATAATTAATTTGAATTTACTGAAACAATATCTGTTAACGCTATCTAAAGTGTGTCATTTTCGTTCTTACTTACAAATGATATCAGAAATAACTTTTCCGTGAATACAATACTCTCTTTAATGGTCTTATAACTTTTTTATCACTAGATCCCAATAGTTTTCTTTTTTTTATATTTTTCAATTATTTTTTTAACAAATCTTTTTAGAATTTTATTTTGTTCTATTTACTTTCTTGAGGCAGAAGTTAACTACTGTCATTCTGTCACCAGTTTTAGAAAAATATTTTTTGAACTGGTTTTTACTCATGCTTGCTATTACAGAATAGTCAACCTAAAAACAAAACATAAGTTAGTTCAAATGTTTTGTTAATAAATTGCTTAATATTAAAACTAACTCATTAAACAGCTCACTCAAGTCTTGACTTTCATCCATAATTTCTGTAAAAATAAAAAATAATAACTATTTTCTCATGTAAAAGAAAATTCAAAACATAGACACATATATTGTTTATTTAAAAGATTTTTACTAATATTACTATTCGACTGAAAAAAGTTTCTGTACCTATCTTTAAATTTTTATACAGCTTTTAACAAAAACAGTTCTTTTAAACAGCAAAAAAAATATGTTACATATAAAATAAGTATAAAGAAATTCAAAAAAATTAGAAGAAAACCGTAAACAACATTTATTATAGCTATGGTTTAGCACCACGGTTAAGCAAATTACCTTTATTTACTTTTTTTGCTACATCTATTTAAAACTTGATTGTGTTTTATGTTAGCCGCCGTAGCCGTGAAAACAATCACCTAACGTTGGTCTAAATTCTAAATGATTTATGTTATTTACTATCTGATCTGGCGTTTGCAAAACTGAATACTGCTGTAACACTGATAACAGGTGTAATTTTCAAATGTTTTGTTGTTCGTGTTTTAAATTGCAGGTTTGCAGCTTATAGTCACGACAGATAAAAATGTAATATTGCAAAACGAACACTGAGCTGACTCAACTCGCTACACAAAAGAAACATATTTTTTTGCAAGTGGTTCCAATGAAGCGTCCGCGTGTCAAAATCTTTTAGGTGACATTTTTCATAATCAGGTTTTTCTTGATGTAAAACATGTTAACCATCATAGATACTCGTAGTCAACTGGGTCCAAAAGTTTACTCAATTTTTTTCCCACAAGTTGGTAACACGATGTTACCAAGCGATAGATAGATAAATTTTGTGCTTGTAGAAAAACACCCAAAAAAATACTCTATTTATTATACAAATACTATTTATTTGCCCGAGGAATGGGAAAATGTACAATGCACAAAAAAACGGCTATTCATTGTGACACCGACAAAGAAAGAAAATTTTTTTACGTTCTCAAATTTTTAAACAAAATACAATTTTCAGCTGACAAGATAAATTTTAGTATCAGTGCAGCCGTTAAACTAGAATTTTCTGAGGATACTCCATTCGGTATATTGGGTCATGAAACTTACACTGAGTTACCAAGTACGATTTCGTTGAACAAACGGGGCAGACCAAGTGCTACTTGACAAGAAGGATTTAATGTTACTTTGGTACAAAAATATGCAGAAGCCTTACCCACCGACAAATCAAAGCTTATATACGCGCTGTCTATCATACCTTTTATTACAATCTCAAGATGGAGAAATTATTTAGAATATCTGAAACATATATTTTTGTAGAAAATATGTTGTTTGAATTTCATGATGCACTATTATTTTACTTTTTTTGTTTCGCTAGAAAGTTGCTGATTTTAATTTTTTTTTACTGTTTATGTTGTTGATGTGTTAATCGAGCAAAGCCTGTTAAGTAACATTTTTCAGTTTTTTTTTTCACCTTAGAACTGAAAAAAAATTAAATTTAACAATTGCAAGTTGCTTTCTCGTAATTGCTCGCAATAAAGCTTTTGTAGTTTTTAAAGATAACGTTTAAAAGAATAACGTAAATTATGATTGACATAAAATTTGAACTGAGAAATCTAAAATAAATTTATAAAAAACTTGTGGCTGAAAATTAAGAATTTATATCGTGATATTTAACTCAAAAACATTAAGTACAATACAAAAAAATATTATACAATGTATATTAAATTTAAATTTAAAAAAAAATTATTGAGAAATTCTAGTATTACTCTAAATAACAAATTCAAACAAAAAAATTTACAACATATTATTAAGGAATTATATGAAAAGTTGCATCAAAAGTTAAAATTAAATGCTTTTGTGACGCAATTATTTTTCACATCACAGTGCTCATATTGTTTTTGAAATTATGTGTTTTGTTTCACAAGAAAATCTTCAAAAATAACTGTTCTGTAATAAAAATAACTTAAATGAAACAGTTTTTACTAATTGTATCATTAAATTAATTTAAACTTAAATTCAAAAATGTTTTTTAAAGTATTTTTATTTGACTATAAGAGTGAATTCAACATATTGATCAGCAGGTTAGTGTTACTAATAAATTCTAGGATAACCAATGCTTCTAAAGGTGGAGGCTTATATAGTATGGATTTAGTTTAACGGCAACTGTTGCGCTTAAGACCTGAATAGCATACTTATTTAACATTCATTATCTTAAAGTTATTAGAATTAACGTGAACATTATTAGGCGACGCAGAATTATAATAAAATTTAATTATACGTACGTGTTTCTATTCTGTTTTAAAATTATTCCTTTAATTTATTATTAAAACTAAAAATTTAATAAGTACATTGAAGTGTTCGTTTTGTAATAAAGTTATGTCTAATCGGTACCTTATAGTTGCTAATTAAGTTTGTTTAAGACACTTAAAATTAAATCACAAACTTCAAATTTATGTTAATTAGAACTAATACGTCTTGTCAATACAGTTATTAGATTAATTTAAACCTTACTGTTAGTTTGTACCGTTTGTTATAAGACGACTAATGTACATTATTAGCTTAGTATTCGTATAATAAAATATGACGTTTCTATTTTCTGATAATTAACTTTTCTGTTATATTTTTTTATAAAAATAAGCCTATATTTTATTTACAAAACAATTTATCACATTCAACAACCAAATAATCTTTTGAACTTTTTTTATTAGTTCGTGCAGAATGATTTTTCTTAATGTAAATTAGCTCTGCATCGTCATATACATTTTTTTGTTTTAGATAATCTTTTTGTTGTTATATTTTTTTGTGAACCTTACTTTTTTGTATTTTTTTTAACACAATACGTAACAAATCGTTTAAATTGTAAAAATAAATACTTCATTGTAAATTTTGGTACGTCTTTTTGTCAATAAGTTTGACGTTATTGTTTGTTTTTATTTGTTTAAAACTAAAAACGTTTTTTTTTATTTTTTTGATAAATTATTTATAATAGTCTAAATAAGTTTTAGTTTATTTTGCAAATTTTTATTTTAACACTGTGTGGTGTTATTTTCTACCAGAAACAAATCAATACTTCATGCGTGCTTAGTATAATACATTACGACAAATAAATCAAATTTTGCTTCAACAGTTGTTATAAATTCAATATGATTTTTACAAACAGCCATTAAATGCTTTTAATTGTTGTTTAATACGCTGTAAACGTTTTATTTGTTTCTAAGCTTATAATTAATGATTACACAATTGTTTTCGCAATTTTTGAATTTTGTATTTTAAATAAAACTAGTAGTTAAACTACAATATGAATGACAATTTAGTAATTAATTTAAAATTTTTAGACCAGTGATAACATAATATAGCTCTATAGCAAAAACTAAATTTTTTTTAGCATATTAACTAAATTGTTACTGGAAAATTTATCGGAAACAATTTATTAAACGCAATTTATCAAAAAAAAATTATTGAAATGCAATTTATCAAAACAGAAATTGATCGAAAAAAAAATTATCGAAATTTTGCATTGTAAGAATGCGGAACAATTTTAACGTAGCATTCAAAAACATTTTTAAAACAAATAATTCTTTACTAATAATAAATCCTTAAATTGTGGATTTGAATACCAAACGGAGAATTCTAGTGTACGGAAATTTATCAAAGCAATACAACGCGAGCTAAGCTTCTACTAAGTTGATATCTAAGAGTATGTAGAAAGTCCACAAGAAATACAAAGATTGTACAGATAAAATAATACGATTAATTAGTAATTATAATCATGAATATATCTTCAATTTCTTGCTCTACATAACACAAAACACACGATTTTATAAAATGTGCTTAGGTTTTACATATATCTTCGCTTTGCATGTGAACGGTTCTAACCTACATAGTATATATCACTGTTTAAAATTTTGGCATTACGTAAAACACATTAAATTACCAAAGTCATTAACAATATTTTGCTTGTTGTTGTTTTAAAAATATTGTCTAATATTAATTTTTTTAATAACTTTTTTTTTATTTACTAAGAAATAAATACGTGAATTTACATTTACATCACATTGCTGAAAAAAATGTAATTTTTTTATATTAGTGTTCAATGCAGCAAGCATTTTTTACAAACACAAAGCTATTTTTGAGGAACCTTTATGCTCATCGCTTTTGTTCCATATGAAATTTACAGCTTCAGAATTGCTCAAGACATATTCTGCAAAATTGTAGGTTTTTAATTTTTGTGTACAGTTTACCAACGTTTAGAGATAATGTTACCAATATTTTTTTTTCATTGCCTAGCTTTTTGTGTTTCCTAGCTTCTGTTTTTGAACTATGTAATTGTTGATTTATTTTTGTTTGTTTTGTTTTTTTTTCTTTGTTTTATTATGAAATTGTGTACAAACATATAAATAATCTTTTTTGGGTCAATGTAAACCAATGTTGAATTCTATAGTTTATAAAAACTTCTCTTGAAGAAAGATACTTTTTTTTGTCAAACTACCCCAGTAATGGGAAGACACAAGAAGCAACGATTTAATAGGAACTCTTATTATGTTTCTGATTACTTCGGTTTACTTTTAAGACGGATTTTTTCCTCTTTTGTTCTCACTTGTCTAAGTTTTAAAAAAAAATTCCCACATACTTGATGTTGCACATGGTTGATGGTAAATTTTTACACAATTGTAAATTTCTTGCGACGCGACGGGTAGATGCAATATAAAACTCTTGCTTACCAGTTTTTTAGTATCACTATTTTCAGTAAAATTGTGTTGTAGTGCTGCTTCCGTGACATTGGATGAAGATTTGGCAGCAAAATTTGATGTAGTATTTGCATGGTAGAATTCATCATCATATTAGTAATTTTTATTGGTTTACACAGTCATATGATTTATGAGGCACGTTATTTTTAATATGCGATGAGTTATTACTAGAGTAATAGCTAACAATTCATAATGCAACGATAAACTTACCTGGGTTACAGTACACATATACGTTATCACCATCGCACACATTTTTTTTATTTTTTTCTTGTGCCATTTGCGCGAACGACTTCCCTCTAGACGCCATAGTAAATTTTTAATCATTACGTAATGCACACTTATTGAAACGAAAATTACTGCTGAGAACAACACCAACACATGCTTTATTGTAGTAACCTGTCAAAATCTGTCCGTTTTCTATCTACTAAAAACCCAAAGCGTATTTGGGGATCTATGCTGCTTAAATCTATTGACTAATATATTTAGTAGATTAAAATTATTAATAATTTTTACATATCGACATTGTTGCTGTGCAATTTATGAATTACAACGTTTCACTGTGTATACCTTTCAACACTGTTTATTAAATTCAATCTCTTCAAAACAGCAATATTCACATATAACATAAAACTGAAAAACAACAAAAAGAAATCGGTTTCAAACTTTTACAAAAATTAAATAAAACAAAAACCTTTTAAATACATGCTGCAAGTCCAACGCTGTGTGAAAGAATGTTTGCAACTTGCATACAGTATTAGGAACTAGTTGTACAATCATGATTTAAAATACGGTTTTAGTAAACTTGGTTTGGTTTTAAAATAGTGTCATATTATTGGTTATTAGTTTTGTGCTAACCAATAATATGATAGAACTGGCCCTTAGTGTTGTTCAACATTTGACTGCAAATTTTTATACACACGTTTTTAAAACTCTTTATTGTTTCTTTTTCTGCTAATATTTTTATTGCGCTACTTTTTTTGTTGGCTACGATTTGTTTTAATTGTATATTCAGCTTTTTAAACTTTTATAATGTATGTGAACATCATATCTTTTTATGTTAAATTAATCGAGTTTGAGTTTAAAGTAACTTTTGAAAAAAATAATTTAGGCTATAATGTAAACTAATATTATAGCCATGTTCAAAAATTGTCAAAAAATTTATTCTATTTTTATTTTGAATCCATAATTTAAAAATTGTATAACATTAAGGTAGTGTTGAAAGATTGTTGGTTGCCTATATACATAGGCTGATCGTATTGTTTGTTCAGCAAATGTAATAGCAATTATTAGCTTGGTTTTGAATAATAAGAATATAGTTGAACTCTGTATCTAATCAATGTAAAAGTTTTGTAACAAGTAGTAGCCTAGACAGTAAAAATACCAAAACTTGCAAAAACTTTTGTTAATATAAATAATTGATGCATTGCGTAATAAACTAGATTAACAAACAATACAAATCATTAAATTAAACTAAGTGACATTTATATTATAATATAATAGTAATTTTCAATAAATCTTATTTTAGAGACATTACCACCAGCCCAATTTTAATTCTAGTTTTAATAAAATTAATTAAACGAAACCTAGAATATTATTTTACAACAAATTCAAAATGTTGTTAATGTTTGTCTTAGATTTTTAGAGTTAAGGCAAGTATATTAAACAAAAAAAATATTTGTATACTTATTACAAAAGTGACAAATTGTTTAACTAACGATTGTGAAGAAAGTGGGACTTTTCTCATTAGCAACACTTTTCTTCACTATTTCATTTAGTAATTTGTTAAATATTACGTGCGGAAACTGACTGCAACGCAGATACTGACAAATTAGAATTTATTACTTTGTTTGCTTATACTGTTGATGTTGATGTTTCAGAGGTCGAAGATTGCTCTTCAGTCGAACTATGTGTTAATTTTTTTTTTAATTCTTATTTTATTTTCAATGTTATTTTCGGCATAAGCTTATGCAACAACATCAGTACTCAAGCTACCGTGTCTCTTCAAAATTTGGTTCTCAGCTCCACTGTCTGTCAAAAAGGTCGCTTGTAAATCTGTTTAGCTCGGGCAAATACGCAACATTCAAATACTTTTTACAAAGCTGAATTCCGATTATTCCATCTTTTGATGTAGGTAACTGGAAACACTTGTTTTTTATTTGTTTTTGTGTGATGCAATGCTATGACCAAAATATGCCCTAATTTCATCTAATAATCAGAAAGACGAATAGTAAACCACATCGATATTTCTTATTACAGACAATAAATAAATATAAACAATAGTAATCTTACAAGTTTTAGTAACTCATATAATACAATAGTTTCATTAAGTGTTTGTTTCTAATGACGTGTTCCCCAATATTTGGTACATAATTTTACTACAGCTACTACTAATAAAACTATAATCATTCATCTAATAATTAAATTTTATTTTTTTTTTAAATTATTTACGTTTTTAAAATATAATAAATAAAAACAGGTATTGTTATAGTTTAATGTTGCTATTTTGATATAAACTGAGTTTAATGAACGAAATTATTTTTTTAATAAAAGTATTAAAAGAATTAACTAACTACTTTTAAAAATGCCTAATCATAAGTTAGTTGTGTCTTTTAAAATTATAAAATTTGCCACAGACGCGTTTTGGTTTTTTTTCGAATCTTGTACTTTACTACCGATATCTTTACTGACATAAAATGTATTTTTTATACTTGTTTTTACGTGTTCGTAGTTTGGTAATATCTGCAAAAATCGATTTTTCTCTAGCAGATACAAATCTTACAATAGTTTGTTTTATTTTTATTTTATTTATCTTAAAGTTTGAAGACATATTATTATGTAATTTCTGTTTTTTTAAATTTCTTTATAGTTTAAAAAGGCTTAATTAGACTATTTGATAAAATATATATTAAGCCAATTTGATAGCAATTCTCATGCTTCTCTAGACATTTTGGTGAATACATAACAGAATTAAGCATTCAAGTCTTTACAAAATACGATGCAATTATTTTCTTGCACCAAATAATAAAACCTTATTGAATGTATTTACATGTTTTTAATTTATTGTTGTTTATGTGTAAATATTTTAGGATATCACATCTTATTTATCTTTATTATTTGTTTGTTATATTTATTTGTTTATATATTTTTAAGTGTTTTTTATAATAATTTTGATTTTAATTTTTCATTTTTATTTTAACAAGTGATATGGTAGGGCGTAGTTGATGTCGTTTTAGTTTGGTACGGTACTAAGCGTTATCTCGTAGTAATGTCGATTTACTTTACATTATCAATTAATCAATAAAAGTTATTTTAGAGGTAATAAAGTACGACGTTAAAATGAAGCCTAAGTCTAGATCGAGCAGAATCGGTTTACAATTTTCCGTCGACAGAATATACAAGCTGTTTAGAAAAACCAACTACGTTCAACGCGTTTGTATTATCTAATTGCAGTAGTAGAATCTTTTGTAACTCAAGTTTTTGAGTTGACAGAAAATGCGGTTTGCGCTAACAAAACCACTTCCATTATACTTTACCTCGTCTAACTGGCGACGACAATCTCGGCGGTGTGACGATTGTCCAAAGCGGCGTGCCTTAAAAGATCAAAAAAACCTAAAACCTTAAAGTAGTAAACGACAATGACCAGGAAGAATGAACATTGTTTCATATTTTTGCAAACTAGTTTGAGAAAAATTAATCTACATGGCTTGGATTACGATAACCTTGGGTTTTTATTAGATATCCTTATAATTAATTAAATAGAATCCTTTTTGAGCATTTTTCTTTTCATAAACATAGCTTCTAAGCTAAAGTTTACTAATTATGAATACTTTTTATTTTAATTTTAATAGTTGTAATCCACATTGGTTACCTAAAGTATTGAAAAACAATTTAAAAGTCGAGCACTAGCAAACCTTTAGTCTTGAATAACAAACAATATGGCGAAACCTATAAGGATATATAATTAAAAGTAGATATATGAAACTGAATTACATAATAACTATTAAAAAATTTCTTTTATTTTTATTTATTGATGAAAGAGTAAAATGTTTCTGGGTCTCGACCATTTTCAATTAGAAAATGTAAGGTAAAATGACTAATTCGCAAATGTATAATTAGTTGCATAAACTGTAGTTAAAAAAATGTTTTTGTATAACGTATAAGGAATCTTGATCGCTGTACAAATATCTCGTTTCAATTTAATTATCTTTCACAATTATGAATAATCTTTTATTGCAAAATTTACAAAACAGAAAAGTAAAAATATATTTATTTCGTATTGTATTTATTTCTTATTTATTAACTGACATACAATACGACCAAAGTCAATAATTGATTAATTATTGTTACCTACAGATTTACTTTCTTCAGTTTCCCGCTCATCCTCATCTGAACCACTATCATTCACTAAAAACGTAAAACTTTTCACAACGTTATCAACTAAACCATCTGCTTTCTACAATTTTTTACAAAGATGTAACACATGATTGCACTGATTTTCTTAATATTCATTTGTCAAATCAGAAAATGTATGTATTCAATTCAACTTTTTTACAAGACTGGATTTGATTGGGTTAAGTTTACGTGTATTACAGCATTTCTGGTAGTGAAATGCAAGTTTTAAAAACTGAAGGTTTTTTTTGTTGCAACAGAAAGTTTAGAATCACTTTAAAGCTACTTGTTATTTATCAAAAAAATTAATGACACTACGAATGTCAATAGATAAATCTAATTGAAAGCGATTTTAACTTTCTACATATTTTTCTGTATGAACCGAAATGAATAAAATGTAATCACTTAATCACTATTATATTTAACGAGGTGTTGAAACATTGTTAATTGCCTATATACAAGGACTAATTGTATTCTCTGTTTAGTAAATTTAATATCATTTATTAGCTTGGTTTTTAATAACAATAACGATTAAGTTAGATTTTATACGTATCTAATAAATGAAAAAATGTTGTAATAAGTAGACGGTAAAAATATTTTTTTTAAACTTGATTTCATTGAATGAAAAAAAAAAGATTTTCAAAAACTTTTCCGATTATAAATAATTGATGCAATGCGTAATAAACGAGATTAACAAACAATAGAAATCATTAAATTTTGTTCAAACAAATAAAAAACTAAGTGCATTTATTATTCAATAGGTAGCAATAGAAATTGACATTTCTTTGACTATTATTTAAAATTTCATGTCAAATTGTAAAAATAAAAATAATAATTTGACACAATAAAATAAGTGCAAATCGTATCCTTGTGGTTGTTTTTAAGAACGTTTGCCAAAGGCTAATGTTGTTTTAGTAACATAAATTACTACCAAACCAATTTCAACTCTAGCTTTAATATAAACACGTTTGTCTTTATTAATTAATAAGTGTCTATCTTATTACAAAGAGTTTTTTGGTTTTAAAATGTTAGTCAAATTATTTTTAATTACATCAACAAAAAATTGTTTTTAATTTATTGCGACATTTATTATTTTAAATCTTTTTCATTTTATCTACATAGTAAAAAAATGAAAGAAAATGTTTATAAGAATGGCAAATGAAACAACTGCAGACAATTCAAATCATAGAAAAGAAATTTGTTTTAAAGGTATAGCCCCAGATGTTACACGTAATAATTTTGAAATGCTTCATATGCTCGCTCAGAGGCATTTGAAAACTTCTGTAAATCGACATATTCGTATTCTAAAAATTACGTGTAATTTGATAGATATTTTTTATTTTAGTGAATTGCTCATTATTACAATTTTTATGGAAAGTTAAAAATTTTAAACAATTTAATTATTGGATTTATAAACAAATATGACAATTGAAATTTTTCAGTTTTTATTATAAACGTATTGTGGAGATTTTAGAGAGTAATGGAAACTACAGTGCTTGAATTGCTTATTATTTTTGTACGTACGTATTTTTACAGAATACGTATAACTAAAAACTTTTAAAACGTTTGAGTTGTACTAATAATAAAAATAAATTATACAACTACACAGTCTTTTACTATTTACTATGTTTCCGAAAAAAAAACTTATGTGTGTTGTACCAGTATTTTTTAAATCAATACATTAGCGCAATTGTTTGTTAGCTACATAAACTTAATCTATGTAATCAGTATTGAAACTAAATAGATCGAAAACTGAAATTTAACGTAATCGACATATAATTACCATACGATTGTTTGTGTGTAAATCGAATGTAACGTTATAACGTATGATGAATGTAGCAGGATAATATATAATAGCATCAACATCCAAGGTTTCTATTAATATTTTAATTATGTTTATAATAACGTAATATACCGGAAGATTATTTATGAAGAGTTTACGCCCAGAGAAAAACTAGTTTCATCTCTGAACATTACCATTACTTGCAGTCTTTTATTGTAATGTTTATACTGAAGCTAAGTATGTAGCCTAATTTTAATTTATATTCGTATTACAATTACTTTTTGCAATATATTTATTTTAAATCAATAAATTGCTTTAATATATGGTTTTAAACATAACAGTGTTATTTTTATTGTTTTATTTAATAAATGTAATTATTACATAAAACCAAAGCATTTAAAATCGTTTTAAAATTAAATGAATTTATAACAACTTTTAGGAAGCTTTACATGTGTTTTTTGTGAAGTTTTAACCTAAAGTAATAAATTAGCAAATATACAAATAACTAATTATTGCGTATAATTACCGATTGCATTGGTATATGTTTAATAAATGTACTTTACTTTGATCGGGAATTTCACATAATTTTCGTGATGAATTGTCTTTTCTAATAGATTAATTATTGAAAACTTGAAATAGAATTACAAGTTTATTAAATTATTATTTGCAAAAAAATAATACTTTTCAAATATTAAAAGCATTATAAAATTAAATTGAATTACGGATCTATACAATTAATATTAAATTGGATTTAATTAAAAAAATAAAGAACAGTCTCAAAATCCAATACAAAGTTTTTAATCTATTATCTAAAGAATGACATGTGTCGGTTCATTCAATAAATATAAGGATTAACAGGTGGTTCCCAAAGTCTTTTGGTCCACGGACTCTTTTTTCCAGTCAAAACTTGCCCACGGACTTCTGAATATAACAACTACATAAATGCATAATAGAAAAAATACAAACTTAACTTTAATGTCTTGAATGGTAAATGGTGACGTAAAAATTAAATATAAATAACATTTTGTATAATATAAATACAAAATAAATTTTTTTAATGACATGGAGAAACCTGATGAGATGTTATGAGTGTTCAATGTTTGTGAGTAGCAACCGCAAATTCCTACCAGTACTAATTTCTAGTTGGTTTTTTTTGTGATGAGGCTCATAACGGCACTAAATCTACGTTCCACCAAATAGGAAAACGGAAAAGCAATCAACAGTTTTTGTACAATAACTCATGATGCTGGATATAAAATTGGGATTTGTTTTTGTAACCAAAAATTGTCGCATTCTTGTTTAAACATTTCATTCATCTTCACTTTTGGATAATTCAGTAAGTTGTTTTTGTATTGGTATGTATTCATCTGTATCTGTGCTTTGCATTTTCCAAACAAAGTTGAGCAAATAATCTCTCATTTAAGACTTCTTTTTGATTTTATTATAGCTTTTACATCAAACAATCTTTTTAATTTGGTAACTAACGTTTCACTTTTCTCATCAGTTTTGAAATATTTGGCAAATAACAATTCTTGGTCAAATTTTTTGTGCAACACAGTGCGCATTACCTCACTTACAGCTGGTAGAATAAGTTCTTCACCAATAGGGTGCGGTTTTACGGACTTTGCAATCATTAAAGAAATATTACAAGAAGGACGCAGTTCATTGTCATCTCTCTTAGATGTTGTCCCTATGAGTTCTTGCAATGTCGGTGTTTTCAAATATTTTTCTTTGACTGTTTGAAAAAACATTAAATCCTTATCTTTTTTGTCACTACGAATCTTTATTAAATGTTTCTTTAGATTAGAAAATGTTATTGAATCATTGAAACAGATAGATAAAGTACTATTTTCCGGTTACGGAATAAAGCTATATTTCACATATTCAACACTGTATTGTCTACATTTTTTCTTCGGCCCACTCATACTGTTATCTGAAAAAAAGGGGTCCAAAAAATATAAGAAAATATTTATATCAAAATTTTTATTTCCAACAAACTACTGTTAGTTATAATACTTCTTTAAATAGAACGCTATATTGAATTAATTATTTGAGATGTAAGAATAAAATTTCATGTTAATGTCGCATACTGTAAAGGAACCTACTCAAATAAATAATTCAAATATTAATTAACAACAGAGTATAATAATACAGTAATATACAGTAATTCCAAACATTCGCGGATTTGCATATATTAAATGATTAAACTCAATATGCCTAACTTTTTTTAAAGAATTATTACATTACATCTGTTTTAGAACAACTTACAATCCCTTCTTAAACTTTTATTAAAAAAGAAATTTTTAATGAATGTTAAAGGATTACTGTATATACAATTTGCTTAATCAACTTAAACAAGGGTATAACTTTGTTTACATAAATTTAAATTAAAATGAAATATCAATTTTATTTGAGTATACTTACGTAACGAAAGTACGCTATCTGCGTAACAATACAAAAAAATTATACTTCTTTTTGTTCAAGACTAAGATAATTTGTTGTATACACTTCACATCACGCATAACACAGAACTAAATTTGTAGTTCATATTATAGACTAGTTTGTGCAGGTATCGGCTATATTGCGTTCTTGTATAAACCTGTATAGATTTGTATTTTATGCACCTGTATATATTTTACTTAGAAGGTAAAATCTTCCATATTAATAAAAATAAGTCACATTTTATATTAAACTTTGCGCGGACCCCCTGACGTTGTTTAGGTACACCCAAATTAATTTTAATTTTTTACGAACCTTCAAAATGATTCCCCTGGGGTCCGTGGGGCCACTTTGACAACTACTGAACTAGACTATGAGCATTCTATAAGTTATGTAAAATTAAATTTTAAAAATTTACAGTTACAATAAACACAAACAAACAAAATTTAAGACATGTTACTGGGTAGTCAACGTAAAAGAGTGCTGGTGTCATACTGAACTGAACTAACAATCCCAAGGAACACTATGGGGTTTTTCTGCAAAACGCAAAAATAGGCGTTTGATGTGCAATTTGAGACCAACGGATTTTAGGCCCTATTAAGATAAAAGTCATTTGCGCCTTTAAGTTGCTACTGTATGCCATAAAACAGTGCGTGTAAAACTTATAATAACCGATTTATTTGAAAGAAGAAAAAGTATAATATCCAATTAAGTCACTTGTTTTGAATCTGTAGTAATTATAAATGGTGTTATTCTAAAGAGGAGCAGAGATAGTAATGTTTTATAGTCGTTGGCATAGACCCCACAATTGTTCGCACGTGTGAATGTAATAACTGGCATTTGCTATTACATATAAATATTTTAGAAAAAAATGCTTGTTAGCGCTCTTGGAATGCATCGTTTGAGTACATTTTGAAAATGTTTGTCTCATTCTGATCCATAAGATTGATTCTGCACACAAAAAGCAATCCCTTTTGCTCAAAAATTGTATTTCTTTTCTGCCTACTATATCTAGAAACATATCTTCATTCCTGTCTTCTTCAGGGAATTCGATTTTGTTTTCTGGTTTATCATTTCCATTTTTATGATCAAATTATTATATCGTACTTTCATTGTGAACTAGGTTAATTTTATTGTTTCGAAGAATATTTATCTTTTTCTTACTTGTTTCTGTTGTTTGTTTACTCACTTTGTTTTGTTTATTTTCTTTTGAATCTTTCGTGTTTTTTTGCTTTTTTCTTGCATTTTTTTAATGTTTTTTTTCTCTTTAACTATAGATTTCCATTTTCTAGATGTGATTACATAAGGTAACATTTCTCTTTTTTTTTCTTTGAGGATTTTCTGCCCAATGAAGAATACGGCTGAAAGAAGATTCAACTGAAGTTACAGTCTCAGTACAGAACTTAATTTCTTACTCATTATTATTGCGTTCTATTGATTTGCTGTTACTTGTATTAGCTGCACAAATATTAATATTTTGATTATATTTTTCTAATGCGTCATTTAATTTGTCATCGAAATGTTCAGGTCCGATGAATTCCATGAGCATTTTCTTTAATATCATACGTTGACAATTCTTCGTCTTTTGTCTGATGTGAGACTTGAGATTTATTAAAAAAATTCCAAATACTTGAAGGGCAATTTTTGTCAGAACTATTTATAACCTCATAAAGCAAGTCCTCGGTAAGAAAAATTTTAAATGTTGTAAAATCGAAAACAAGTTCATTTTTGGTTACATTGCGGTCATTAATGGTAATATTAGGTTTATTTTTTTTTTTTTGTTGGGTTTTGGATATTTTTATTATTCCCTTCAATACATTTAAAATAATCAATTGCATTGCAACCCCATGGAAACAGTTCGGTTGTTTTAAAGTAATTCACTGTTCTAGAACTTTTTACATATTTTTCGATTATATTAGAAAGCAGCAGGGCAGAGTTTTCTTTAGTAAATTGCATTAACCGATGTTGACGCTTTTATTCCATAATGCCAATCAGTCTTTAATAATTTGAAAGCGGCAGTAGTGTGTAGTAACCTTATCGCATTGGAGTACAATGCAATCAAAATTATTTTATTTATTGCATAATTGACTTATCTGCAATGTGAGATGAGTTTTATGTACATCTACAAACATAATAACAAGCTTTTCAATTTTTTTATCTTCTAAATATGGATTAAAAACATTGGCTACATATTCATAAAAAAGTTAAGTTTTTATCCAATCATTATCTGAATAGCCAATGCCGCATTCAAAAATTTTTTTTGGAGGTTTTCTTTTGTAGGAGTAAATAATTATCGGCGGCAACAAATCTCTATTGGCAAAAAAGTGAAAGTGGCATAGTTATCAGCTTCCGTGGTTCTAAGGTACAGTCCAGGATGTCGTGTTATAAACGCGCGATACCATCCTTTACCCGACAAACCATCTAAAAATAGCATGCTCTTCTTCCAAGTTTTTATAAAGTTTTGGAGGTTTTCTTTTACTTCTTCAATTCTTCTTGGGAAGCTTTTCTTTTGACATCTATTCAACCAGTGTTTTTTTTGTTGTTAAGTATATAACTGGGTCATAACCAGGTTTTTTGAACTTTGGTCCTATTCAAAATTGTATGGTAGCTTTAGGCACACCGAATATTTTTCTACTTTTAATTTTGGCATGCCATTCTTAACATCTGGAACTGCCCGTGCAATTTTCTTTTTTCTTTGTCTATATTTTCTTTAAAAAAATATATATCTAAGTAGGTATTATCAATAAAACAAATATTATTTAGTTTTAATCAACCAAATTTATGACACAGTAATTGGCAACCAATAAAATTTGAATATTGGTAGTATACAGTAGTTGTCATTTAAGTTTTTAGGGTTTTTTGCAGTTATTGTGTGTATTAACAATATATAAGAATTGGTGAACATTTACCTACTTTTATTTCGTCACAAACAACAAAAAACAACACATTTCTGTCAGTAATCTAGCACAAAAACAAGCTCAAGCGGTACCTACAATTTATAGAAATTTGTGAAAGCCCGACAAATTTTGGTTTGTAACTAAATTAGGAATACCAACTGCTTATAGACCACGGTTGGATTCTGGTGGAAAAAGTACCAGCTTTTGATTCAAAGAAAATCCGAAAAAGTCAATGTTAGTTGTACTACATTGAAGAATATGAGTGACGTGCTGCCAACCATTCTCATCTTTACCTTATGTAACACAACTGTTGCAACCATTCCAATCGCATCTGACGGAGGAAGAACGGAAGAACTTACAAGGTAAAGTCTACAGTAACAACCCGCATACAAAAAAAAGATTAAAAACGAACATTTGCATTGCGATTGTGAAAATCACACCAAATGAATTAGCAAAAGTTTTGTTGTACCGTGGTCAGTTGCGTATCCAAGTTTATGGTGAACAGTTTCAACATCAACATTGTGAGCTAATGAGTGTTCCGTACGTTGTTCTTAATAATAACTAATAACAATGTTTCGCATTGTACTATTCTGTCTGTTGTTAGCAAGGCCCTCCTTAGCTGGACCACCCAGTATAATTAACTAATACGACATTTTGAATTATTAAGTTTTTACGTTTTTCAGGTACCATTAAACACATAAAATCAATTATTTTTTGTTCACATTTTCTAAGAGACGCTGTTGCATTTAATATATTTTCTTTAAAAATTAATTATCCTTTGGAAATAACAAATTTGTTTTTGCTACATATTTGTGTAGGTTGTTGCTGTCTTGTCTTTTATTTTTAATAGCCGATACTGTTGCTAGTACATTTCAGTCGTCACTTCTTACTTTGTCTGCACATCGAGCTTGAATGTAACATAATGTTGATAAATAAAAATAATTTTATGAGCTTCTCAAAATATTATTGCCAGTTTTTGTTTCAATTTAATTATCAAAATCAATAGAATCTATTATGAATAAAAAAAATGTCGTGCGGTGTCTTTGATCTTTTAGATCCAATTTTGTGACTTTTATTTTCTTCGGCTAGAAACTAAAACGTTGTGCTAATTTACAGTTTATTTGATTGTTTTAACCATTTTTGACTGCACACATGTGTATCTTTGATTTTGAGAAAAATTTCAGCAAGAAGAAAACACCATATACTAATACGCTACAAAACATTATATTTTAAATTATAAACAAAACTTGGATGTTGATTGATAGAAGTCAAATGTCTTCTGCTTTTATTATGTTATTGTCTTAACACTGTTTTTGGGAAAATTCTAGACTTTTATGTATTACCTGCTTTATTTTTTTAATTTTAGAATTATTCAACATCATTTATTGTCGTGCAATTTATGTTAGTAAAAACACGTAAAAGCCCTAAAACTAGTTGGAGAGACCTGGATATGCTTGAAAACACTTTTTGTGTAGATAATAGTCCGTTTTTTCGATTTTTCTCTACTTGCCAACATTAGTTTTTTGGTTATATGAAACTTAGTGTGAAAAAAGTCTTTTTTTGGTTTGTCCATGTAATCGTGATCTGTATATTGTAATTAAAAAGTTTCACCTTTGCCCAGTACCCATATCTTTGTTCTATTCTCTGATACATTTTGTACTCGATGGTACACCTACTTAATGCCAGCCCGTTATAACCACTAGCGAACCCAGTAATCAATTCTTCTGAAGAACATCTTCTTATTTTTTCATTTCATTTTCTTTCATGAAAAGAGGATTTTCAAATCTTTCAATTCTAACAGACCTAGTTGTATATATGTTTCTTTGTCAAAGTCACTGCAATAATAGGTATTTGGAGAAATAATTATCGAAATACAGTTAATGGATAATTGCAGCATATGGTCCAATAACTGCTGTGGGCATTGAATAAAGTTCAGTGGTTGAACTTTAATATAACAGAAAATGCTCGGCAATTGAAAAATTCGTTTCTAGTGTTTTAATGTTTTAAAATTCGTGTTTTCACTTACTGCAGATAATTTTGAATCTAAATATAATTGTACTATAAAATAATGCAAATTGCCCATAACAATGTGTATTCCCACAAAACAAACAACGAAACAGTTATTTTGATTGATACTTTTGTTAAAGAGATATTTGGATAAGGATCCGTATAAATTTACTCTCCAATATTGTAAATGCGCTTTTATCAGCAATCTCAACATATTCGTCTTAATCTCAAGTCACTTTTTCAAGAATTTTTTTGTCAGCGATCTCAACATCTTCGTCTTAATCTAAAGTCACTTTACCTGCAAGTTAGAAATTAAATTGGCTACTTAGAATAATTAAATATTCTTGTAAGTAAACTTTCTTACTTTCTCGCCCATTATCATCGTCGTTGCTGAGGTATTCCAAGTCGGATAAATCTGCTTCTATTATTTCAGCAAACTCCTTGTCACTTAAGCACTGACGTGGTGAAAGAAAATGGGTGTTTTGCAAACTGTAAATGTTTACTCACCAATTTTTTCAAACATTTAATTTAATTCTACGATATTTCATAGAAGCAGTCTATCACCTTCTCGTTAACGTTAAGCGATTTTCGATATGAGTAATTTTTAATTCAATGGAAAGTATGGAAGGAGCCGTCAAACAATTTTGCAATATTGAATTTTGAAGAAAGTTAAAGTTGAGAAGCACCTTTCGGCTTCGGACGTTGGAAAAAGTGTTGTTGCCACACTTTCTAATATTTTTTTGTTTCTTTTAATGTTTCGTATAAGTTATTTTGTGCTAGAAATTTTGAAAAAATTAATGCAGTATTTTACTCTCTACAATCGTTTCTTAAATAAATAACAGATAGTTCATCCTTCTTGTTCTTCCCTTTAAATATGGAAAATAGTGTAATAAATACTCCTTTGGGATTACAACACGCCAATGCACTTATTGTTTTGCTTTTTTTGCCAGGACTAACCAATGGTACGGATTTTGATCTTTTTTCATATAAATACATTACCAGCACTAGTATTAAGCTGAAGGTCAGTTTTGTCGGCGTTATATACATTTTGCGTATTTTTATTAGATCTGTTCGAACTCTACCTAATAAGGTTTAGTAACTACTCACTACGTTTTTGCACATGGTTACAGCTCGTGCAGCTAATACATTTGAATTTTTATAAACTACAATGTCGGAATTACTTTGCATGAAAGACTGCAACTATTTATACGCCGCTTTTTCTGAAAATAAAAGTGGTTGTAGGATTATTATGATAGCTGATGCATGATGAATTAGTACCTACCTCGTTTTTCATTAAATGTATGTTTAATTTTTTTGTTGGTCAATTTGTATACCGTTAAACACACCTCATTTCTTGCAAGAGAAAATTCCTTTTTTTGTAACTTCTTTATATGAACAGCAATTTTATTCTCAGCATTTCCATCAAAGCACGAATCTGGTTCCAAAGGAGTGCATTTCCTGAAATTATTGGCTTTGATTTCTCTCAACACTACATTAATTGCTGGTTGAAAATTTTCCTATGTCTATTGACCTCTGGGGCAAGCATATTGTTTTTTCTCGTATACGTTAGGCATCTGCAAACTAAACAAGAAATTTTTTACCGTATTTTTATATATACTTTTATTGCGATTATTATTCATATTTCAGATTATACACATTCTATAAACACATAATTACGCAAAACAAGCTTTAACTTAGATTTAAGCACTTAAAACTTTACAAAAACGTTTTTATTTAACTTATTTTTTGCACGAATTACTTCAAACGTAACACTGAGAAAGCGTCATCTATTAAATACTTCGAGGATTATGATCAGTGGTACGTTTCTTCTACCGGTCAGCCTTTTCCCCACTTACCTTATGTTTTCAAGAACACACAATCAATCTTTTTGTAATTTTTCAAAACGGATTTTTTAAACTACAGTGTAAAAGAACACAAAAAAAATACAAACGTTTTTTTTTGCTTTTATCTTTTATTAGAAATATCTTCTGAAACGTAATGATGTTTTGTTTAAGTAGGTTTTTTTCCATAGTGCTTGCAGTCGTTATTTATGTTGTATTGTTGCTTTGATTTAAAAAATGCAAAATTCAGCGTTATTTGCACCCTTTGTATTCTTAGTATAAAGTTAACTAAAAATAACGTTTAAAGTAAGTTGAAGAACTATCGTTGTCCTAAATTCGAATACAATTTGTAAAACAACTAATCAAATAAAATGATTTACCTGATTTGAAGTAAATTTGTACTGTAATCGAATCGTTTGAATACACAATTACTTATAAATAATTATTATATTGTGTTTTTTAAATTATTTTTTATTTTTAACTGCAGACGACATTCGTACAGTAAAAAAAATTATTGATAACAAAAACAATTTTTACATTATTTCTATTATTTTAATTAAGGTCAAGAACTTTCATGTCTCTAACTTTAACTGCCTATTATTTAACATGTTAGAGGAAAATGAGCATTCGGACCATTAAATCCTTTTCTGGAACGTTCAAAGAAAATTATAGAGTAAAGCCTTTTTACTTAGTGCTTGTCAAACGTTTTCAGAATTAATGGTTTCTACATATAAAAAACTCTTTTGATTTATTCTACAACATAAAATATTAAAACAATGTGTAATCAACGTGTGTATATTTAGGTCCTATCTAATTTTAATGTTTCTAATTATTTTTTTTTAAATTAATTGTATTTTTTTAAAACTTTTAGTGGACAAGGTTTTTTAGTTTTTGTGTTGAATTTTGTCATTTTAGTGGTTTTACAGTAGCGTAAATAATAGAAGATTGTAAATCATAAAACAAAATTTTTGCAGACAGTTTTTGTAATAATATTTTTATTTACAAAAAATTTGGCATATGTTTCTGTCTCAAACATGTTTTCAACTTTTTACCAAAGATCGCTATTTTTACTCATATCGTAAAGATATTAAACTTTTCAAACGATATTAAAAATGCATCGAACTAAACATTTTTTCAGGGTTGCTTTTCGATAAAACAACTTAATAATTTTAGATAAATATTGGTTTAAATATTTAATGAAATTTCTTACTATTTAAAATTGAGAGTATAACAAAAATATATAAAGAACGAATAACTATTAATGAGTAAGTGGTGTAGTTTACACTAAAAAAAGTAAAGTGATAAATTTATTTTATAAATTATGAAATTATTAATTTTGTGTTTTATTACTCAAACGTTTTTTTATTTTTATTAAAAAGCGTTGTTGAGATAATTTTATTACAAAAACCGTAAATAAACGGTATTGATTAAAATCGTTACTGTATCTACTCTATTTTATTAATAAACTTTTTTTTTCAATTATAAACAAAACTTTAAACAATAAATTTATAATTTTGTTTGAAACTTTAAATTATAATTAGCTTAGGAATTTTTTTAATAGGACATTTTTGTACAAGAATTAATTTAATTTATTAAACTTGACTAACTTTTTTATAAGAATTAAAAGGATTTAGTTGCTTATGAAAATGTTTTATAAAAATTTGATTTTTGCCATAAAAAGCCGGTTTTTAATTGTATTTCCTTTTTACTTTCGAACGGCAATAGAAATTTAAAAAAATTATTGCATTCTTATACACGGTGATTCACGGAACTTATTATTAAAACAAAATAATTGCAATTTTGTGACACTTTCGGTTATACCGCTGTCATTATACATGTATACCAACTTTGGAACAAATACATTTAGCCATTTTCTATATACGTCTAACTTCCCAGTTCCGTGAATCACCCTGTATAATATACTATGCAAAACATTTTAATAAAACAACTGGTAAGCTCTGTTTGAATCATTTTTTGGTTAGAAAACATTCAATCTTATTTTCTATGCATTAAATTTTTAACTGAAAAAATTGTTACCATTTATATATTCTATAAGAATATGCATAAAAGTAGAGTTATCAGGATTATATGCACAATAGATATGCAATAATATGCACTAAAATCAATTAAAATATGCAGTAAAATGGAAATATATGCAAAAACAGATTTATTATTAGTTTTCATTTAGATGTATTATAGTATTATTAAAATTAACTAAACATTTTCATACCCTGTTAGTCAATATAGTTTTGTATGTCAAAAAAGTTATTTCCGCATCCGCGGAATCAGAAAAAAGACAATAGTAGTCACTAATCGTTTTCTTTTTGAAAAAGTAAAAGGAACTAATCATATTATGAATAACCTAAAAAAATTAGATGTGCTTTTCTGTTCTAAAATTTCCTTTAGACAATATTGGAAAAAAAATAAGTTTTGCAAAGAGTACCTTGGAAACAAAATTAATCATTTAAGTATGCATCGAAGGATGAATTCTTATTCAACTGACAAACAAAAATGTAGTTGTTGTTTTTAATGCATTTTTTGCAAAGAATTTTTTTTCTAATTTGCAGCAAAATGAAAACCGATACCCAAAATTTATATAAAACAAATCTTTACTTTTTTGTTTGTTTATTGCAGAAATTTTACTATAGTGCACGCCACTTAATAAAATCGAATTGAGACTTGTGTTTTTTGACAACACTAACCGCTTTCTAACAAATCCTAATATTTAAAAAAACAAATAAATGTTTATTGGTTAGAAAGCAATACATACGTAGCTGATTAACAGGTTGTTAATTTAGATAATGAGATTATAGCATCAATACAAGCAAAAATTGTTTGAAACTTTAATAAAACATTTAAAAGAATCAAAACATTGAGCCAAATAAATTGAAAATTACGTATCTTTTGCGGTAAATAGTTTGTTGGCACCGATAAGAAAAATAAATCAAAAACAACGTTATGATGTTTAATTTACTGTTCTAAGAACTACACATTCTTCTCAGTAATTTGCTGAGACTGAAAATAAAAATAAGAATAAATAATGTTATCACATAATACGTAGTTAAATTAAGTTGTTATTCTAAAAACTAGACATTCTTTCCAAGTACACTAAAAATACAAAGTAACTCAAAGATAACAGATTTTTAAATGTTTAAATGAGGTAAAAATCAGTCAAAATAAATAAATAACACTGCGAAAATAAAGTTAACCCTTTGTTATGCGCATATACAACTATATAACCTTTATTTTTGCCAGCATGTTGTTACTTTTGGCAAAGTTTTTGTTTAGATTTATCGCGGCTTCTTTCAGAAAAAGTACAACCACTGCAACCATACATTTAAATCTCTTAATGTTTTAGTTTGTTTTCGCTTTCTTTCTTCAGTCATGTTATATGCAAATTATATCTAAAGATAAGAATTAATAAGAAAATATATGAAAACTAACAGAAATTTATACCATAGTTGTGTAATAATCTTTTTATGTAAATCAATGTTTGTAAGTTTTTTTTGTCACAATTCACTAAAAAAATTAAGTATGTTGTTATTCACCCTTTCAAAAAAACACTGCTGAGTTTAAGTGTGCGGGCTACAGTTGTAACCCAATGATTAAAAATTACTAATATGCTAAATGTACAAGCTCTTTTTGGGGCAAATATACATTGAGGTAGCAGTTCAAACTCTAGGCAGCAGTTACTGAAGATCGCAGCTGAGAAAAATAAAATATGCTCAAATCAGACCAAATCAAAGCGTCTGGGCTACAAGTGTAGCCTATGCGCTTAACGAACAGTTAAAGATGCAAAATAAATGTTTGTAGGGTACAATGATTAAAGTTTTTACTTTAAATAAGTGTATTATAAAAAGATAGTTAAAAAATTTCTGCAAAATAGATTACTGTTCATGTATAGAAACAAACCTGAGAAAAAAATTAATAACATAAACCTAAATTATGATATATACACAATGTTTGTTTTCTGTAGTAGTATACTGACTGATAACATTTTTCTTGATACTAATAAGCGGCGTGCACTGTGTTATGAATTTTCTTAAATTTTCAAACTTTTCATATCTTTATCATTGTAATGCATTGTGATCTTTCGCAAAAGATAGGCAATAATCACTAAACATTGCACAGTGGGACAATTTCCAAAAAACGCGGACAAGGGTTTTCAAGAATGAATAAATTTATTATTATTTTAAAAATTTTTGAATAGCGGACAAAAAATTATAACGTTAAAGTAATCCATGCTCAAAGTTTGATTGGAACAAAAATTGACATATGTTTTTAAGGTCACTGATTATGATTTTTTTTTACAATTTAAGACATATATTTAGAAAAACTTATTTATAAATAAAAAATAAAGTTTTTGTTGTTGTTTCAATTTGTATTCCAAAAATTACATATATTCATAAGCATTTAATTGCTATAGTCCTCAGTCTTATTTGAGCTGACATCTGGGGGGAAAGACTCGGCTGTTCTGGGTACCTAAAAGCTTAACTATGACCTCAAATGAAAGAGTTTTGCATTTTTTTTCGGTAGTTTCATTACCAAACTCGGTATAACCATATTGAAAGACACTAAGTAACTAGTGAAACACGTCTTTCCTAGTATAGTGGTTCTTTTTTTTTGTATGTTTTAATACAGGTAAATCGTGCTGTAAATATTTTTTTTGTCTACTGGTAATAAATTAACTTCATCAAATTTGTAAATTTTTTTAGACGCGGTTCCGCATAGCGTATGTTAGATTTTATACTTTTTGTTGTATTTTTGACTTAGCGGTCAATCATAGTAAAGAGAAGCTTCAAATTAGCAGTAATATTTTTTCCGTCGATATGAGGCAAGTTATTTGATCTTCGACATAGATATTTTTTTTTAAAGTCGTTTTTGCGAAAACGGTTTTAGATTTTGCCAAATCAACATATTTTATTGTTAATGCTGGTTATTCTTAATGGAACAAGTGATGTTAATAAAATACATGCTTCTGACGCATCTTCGTCATTAAACTTTTGTTTGTAGTGTTTTCGACTAGACGACCCGTCATATTCATATTTTGTAAACTACAGGTTTCTTCTTTAGATAATATTAGAACTGCAACAACGAATGTAGCGGAACTACCGCTAGAGTTTCTGTAATATTAACGTCTTGCAGATAACATCGAGCTTTAGCAACCGATACCTGATGATACCAAGGATACACTTTAGCGTTGTTCTAAAATTCTTTTTTCTAATCAACTGAACTAAACTAAATCGGAAAGTGCAAGGTCGCTGACAATTTCTTTGTGCAAGAGTTGGTCGGATATGTATATGTTCTTAACAATAGAGTCAGCATTAGCGGTTCCAGATGAACCAAGACTTATACTCGCTGCAAACTTTTACTGTGATGTGCGTTTTGAGTAAGTAGTTAATCTCCGCATTTTTGTTTGCTCGGATAACGTCTCAAAATTGTTGATGGATGTCGAATTTGTAAAAGGTTTATCATCTTTACTGGTACATGCTTTCAAATCGTTGAATTCCTCGGGATACCAGTACTTGAAAATAAATCAATCAAAATCTTTATTTTATTCTTAATAGTTTTATAACTAAACATTAATTTATTTCAATTTTAAAATCAAATTTAATTTATTATTGTTACTTACAGTTGTATTATTTCCTTAAGCCATTCACTATTCATATCATAAAAGCATGAGAACGGACCACTTCGTTTTTAAAGTGTGAAAGAGGTTTTTTAGTGCTATCTTGTCGTCTACGTAACAATGAAATAAGCTTCCAGTTTTCCGTGTATGTGTATGTAAATTTCTAATTGTTTTACGTTTTCGCTATATTGCCATTTTTTAAATTGAGAAAAAAAAGGAGCATCTCGGAAATTTTTTCAAAAAAACTAATCTACATACTCCAAATTTTGTTACAAATGTGTAACGCAGACCACCCAACTCGATCAAACTCATATATATTTTTTATAAACAAAAAAAATTACCAACGCATTATTTCTCTGCAATATATACATCCGTTAAAAATTAAATCTCGCTGAGTTTGACATGGTCTTATATAGTGGTGCTCCCTCTACGGAATTACTGGGTACTAAATTAAAAATTTTTTTTTTTTAATTTTGCCGATTGCGCATCGACTAAAAAACCTGATCAATCCTATTTGTAAAAACTTTATTTTTCTCCTGAATGATTTTAATTGTAGATCATATAATTATTCTGTATATAGCTGTTGTAAGCTCTTTTTTGCTGTTCTCTTGATGGTTTTTTGAATTTACAAGCATTCTTACCATGTTTTGCTTAACTTCTAAATAAAAATTATTTTTGTGATAACACAAATTTACAAATTATTTTGACTAATTAATTAATAAGCACAGTTGTTACTTATTACGGAAATATTTTTTGATTTTTTAAATATAACTAGAAATGAATTGACAAAATTTGTATCCAATAAAATTCTGAAGACTTATTATAGACCACAAAAAGATAGGTTTACAATCAAAATTATTTTTTTTTTATTTAGCTAGTAGTTGGCCATGTAAATAACAAGCTACAGCATTCTTGCTATTTCTCTTTTATAAAAGCTGCACATTTTCTTATATGTTCGATCTTTTTTTTTATAGAGATGCTGATTTAATAAGTAATTCTGGTACAGATTTTTTTGGATGTTGGAGTGTGAATTTGTATTTGATAACTCCATTTATTAACTGCAAAGTTTCAACATGTCTCTTTTTTGGGTAGTATAAATGTATTGTGAAAAAGAACTTTCATACAAATGTGCTTTTTGGTTACGTGGAGTACTTTTGAACTTTTTCTTTTGCTACGCAGTTTCTTATACATAGTTTTGATCACCAAGCTTGTTTCTTTTTACAATAGCAAAATTCCGATCACAGGGTAGGAAAGAATGACTCGCAAGAAAATCGTGATTTATTTTTGTAAACCTATCAAATCAGTTGAAACAAGAAGCATACGAATCAATCTGTGAATTTTATTGTTACTCTATAGTTAAAGCTCGTTTATATATTAGGAAATTTCTTTTAAGCAATCTGACAAAAAAGTCAAATTTTATTGGCAATTATTTTAGCTGCTTTATGTGTCTCTTTAATGTGTTTTCCCTGATATTGTGTACACAAAATACAGATACACTTAATTGCTGGTAACAAAACAAATTGTTTACTGGTGTTTTTGGCAACTTCCGCATAAAATCAATGGAAAGCGCTAGAATGTACTTTAGATATTTCTAGGTTGTCTAGATTTAAATTTCAACAACGGCTGTCCGTTTTGCAGCTTTTTGAACATCAAGTTTATTCGCTATTTTACCACTTAGAGTTTCCCAACACAGCAAGTTTTTTCAGCCTTTTAAATTGACTTAAATTAACAGCATACACTGCCTTAAATGCTTTTGAACAAATTTTAGTTTTGGCTGATCTTTTTAAAGTATAGTATTTAAACGAATTGGATTTGGTTTATTCCAACTCTTGCGTAGCGCCTCTGCATATTGAAGATGTCTACGAGTCTCTACAAAAACATGTTTATTTTGTCTTTGCATTAAAAACGCCTAAAATTTATATGTAACTGTTTGTTCAAAAATTTTTTAAAGCACCTGGAAAAAAACTATAATAAGTACCTATTATAATGATTCTACAACATTTACGCGCGGTTCCTCTAACCTCACTTATGTAAAAACTTTAGTAGTCATTTTGGCTAAAATATTATGTAGTTGCGTTTTACTAATATAAAATTTTGTCTTATGTAAAAACATTTTTGTTTAAACTTAAGTCGACTACTTTCAGCACTTTAGTGAAAGTTTGGGTATGTTGACATTGACTTGTATTTGAGTAAAAAATATGGACATGCTTACGGAGTTGGACGTTATAGAAGAAGATGTGGAAGAATTGTTGTTGGTTATTTTTTTTCACAAAACACTTAAAAAGGGTTCAATTATAGCTGTCCAAGCAATTTAAAAATTTTTTAATATTTCTAATTTCTAATTTTGACAACTTTAGCTTTGTCTTAGAAAAGTTAAGTAAAAACTGTTTTGGTGGAACTAAATTTTGAACTAAGCAAAAGTTTTGTCTTAGTAAACTTGCCTAAATTTTTATTTAGTTTATGTTGGTGGAACCGGACGGTAACTATTTAGAAGTTAACGTACAAAATAAGCTAGAAGAAGACTAAGCTGTTAAATTGATATCGGTATTATGCGAAAGTACATACTATAAATACAATATATTAGCATTATGAAATTGCCTTCACAGAGGGCCCCAGAAATTTGTTGAAGTTTTTATACAGTTCATTCTTTAAACACTATTTTTCAATAATATTTTGTGGGAAGCTTGCAAGATATGCTATTCTCTTTTGCTCAACGGTATTTTTGTTTTTTTTTTCCATCTCATACATATGTCATCACAGTATAACACAACGCAAAATGGTATCGGCACATCTAAAATCTAAAATTTCTTCCCACATATTTTTATTCCCAATGGGCGACCGCATGCCGAAACTGTTCTTTAGCAGAAATAGAACATGTCCGAGACTTACGTTGTTTCTGTAAAGTTTTTTTTCTGCTATATCTTCAACTAACATATAATCTGGAGATATGTTGGTTATTCATAGTACAATGTAACTATATCAGGCAAAAATGAACAGGTGTTGTTTCTGGATACTCCAACTAATTTTTTGTAAAGTAGTTTAAGCGTTTTTTTTTGTTTTGAGAAAACCTAATTTGAAATATTAAAATTAACTAGAAAACTAACAATAATTATTGATACTTGCTTGAACAATCGGGATTAGTTTGAAGAAACACATTCTTTAAAACTTTGAAGTGATTGTTTTTTGTGTGCAATTTACTGATTTTTTTTTATATTGTGTAACAATTTTGATATGAAAATTATATATTGTTGTAATTGTTTTTTTTGTTCTTACACGTTCTAAAACTAACGTCATTTTTTCCTTCTTTCTTTTTTCTCAATCTGCGAATTCTTTATAATATATTTCAAAATAGTAGAAAGTTTAAAAGTGCGTCATAACTGACGTCACTTTTATTGAAAATACCACTACCAAAATATAAATTCAGTTAAGTATCATTAAATTATTATTTCAGTTTTTTTGCTAAAAAATATTTTATTTAGATATTTTTAATTATTAATTTGTATACGGCAAGAGTTTTTAGAACAACCAAAGCTATAAATTTAATATTATAATAACAGTAACGCCTGGTTGCATTAAGCATTGTTAATTTTAACGATGTAGTTAAGTACGTGGTTATATCGTTAAGTTTTGCCATTAGTCATCAAGTACAAAATTAAATGTACTTGACGACCAATGACGTAGTTAACAACAGCATCAACTAACCACATAGTTAACTTTGCTTTATGCAACCGGGCATAATTGTTTTATTTGTTAAGTTGATACTAATAGCGGAGATGCCGGCTTAAAACTGTCATTGTTATTCTTATGCTAACCTTGTTTTTGTGTTATTTAATTACATTTAGTTTTATTCATTTTTATTTATTAATCAGTTTAACCTTTAGTTTTTTGTGAACTACACGATGAGGAGGATAACAACAATTATTACTGGTAAAATGAGATTGATAAGTCGATAACATTTGCACACTATTTAAAAAAGCTTACAACCATGTACTTATTCATTTTCATTGGTGACCTACTAAATTATAAAAATTTTACTATATTTAAGGGGGAATCGTCAGGTTTAAGTTGAATAGATTTGTTGATGAGATGTCGCTACATTTCGAAATTAACAAAACAAGATATGATAATAAAGAGAAAAAGATAGAGGTTTCAGTTCGTTTATTACAACTTGGTTTTGTAAGAGTTTATTTGGAATTTTATGTTTTGAAAGTAAAAAATTCACAAAAATCATTTATTTTCATGCATACTATTTTTACACATTTGGTTACAATTACGACTGTTTCATCACTTTTCTACTAATGTTTGGAAAAGTTTTCCATACTAGAAACACTGGTTTTTTTCTAAAAAGTGTCAGAATCTTAAATGATACTCATTTACGACAAGTAGCAAAATTTACAACACGGTTCGAAGTTTTTGAAGTTGCGTCACATAGGTTCCATAAGCCACATTTGCTACGGATATTTGCTGCATAATCTATATGAAATTTTTTTATTTATTTACATTCTTTTAGTCTGCATTCCAACAAAGGTTACTACTGTAGTAACCTTGAAGTCGATGTACGAAAATTAAATCTTTCGTAAATATACAAAGGTATCGTTTACAAGTTGTCGCAATATAGTAATGTTTGTAACCTTGTATTTCTAAACATTAACTTGTCAGTTCTTATGTGGCATGGTTTTGTATCTAATATACTCCTCTTAAAGGATTTTTTTCGTCTACTTAAACAAAGCCAAATAGTATTTCAGGCGTTTACAAATGTAGCTTTGCGGAAAGTTTTAGTTACTTTTACAGCTATCAACTTCTTAATTACAGTGTTTTATGTAAGATTTTCTCAAAATATTTTTTTTTCGTGTTTTTATCAAATAATTGCCAATCAGTTTCTGAATATTAAATTTTCTAAGAAAAAGTCATCGCAATCATGTTTTTTTGATTGCACAGACGAATAAGAATATGCACGTTTGATCAAATGTTATTTAAACAAAATCTGGTATTATTGTTAAGTTTTTTTAGTTTGTAAATGTTTTTCTGTACTTTTGTTAAAAATATTGTACTAAAATATAATACAAATACGTATTTGATTATTCAGTATCCCACTTATTTTAATTTTTGATTTTAGTTATAGTACGTGTAAAAATTACTAAAATTATACATTTAATTTTTAATTTTTAATAACTGACGTTCAATAATTACTGTTCATATACAACGCTTATAATAATTGATATTCGAATCTTTAAGCATAAACGTTGTTTTTCAAATAACAAATTTATAATTCACGAGACATAAATAATTAATTTCGTAGCGATTATGCTTATCGTACAATTTAAACGTAACTAATAGATAATGCTGAAAAGTAAACATCTATCACTTTTTGAAATTAATAATAACGCAATAATAATAAAACCATCTATTCAATGGATTGTGTTTACAATCGATTATGTGTCGAAAAAGAATGAGCAAATGACAAACAACTTGTTATGTTGGTGTAATAATTAATTATGACAATTGTACGCAATTTTTATTATTACAAGCGTCAATCTGGTATATACTAAACACAAAAAAACAGCGCGTTGTTAAGCATTTCCTTACTTTATAGATTTTACATAAACTTTTTTTACGTAATGTATATGTATTATACATTTCTCAATTAGGTACTAAAACGTAGATGATGTGCCATACAAAATACAATCTTAATCTTGTTTTTTTTATTAATAATATCGTTTATTTCGATCTCTCGTTTGTGATTTTACTGCTTTTATAGTAATTTGAATTTTAATTAAATTATCCAACCGTGTGCGTTTCCACTGTGGAATAGTTTCGTAACTAATTAGTGATTAAATAACAGGTTGTTACATAAGTAGACAATCTTTTTAAGATAATTACATTAAAAATGAAACAAATGTTTTGTTATGTGTAAATGTGATTTAATTAATTCACACAAAAGTTTATGGAAAAGAAAACTACGGCAGTATAGTTATATACTAAATAGCTTTTTGCAGATTATTTATTTATATGTAAATATTTTATTTACTATAAATAATATTAATTTGATATACATAAAAAAAAAGTTATTACAATAAAATTTTAGTTAAATATGTATTATACAAGCTGGTGCTTTTGCTTATTTTGAGTTAAAAGCACGAGCAAAATTTTTTGGTCAAATACCTATATAAACAAAAACACTTTTAATAATCATTTATTAGTTTAGTTAGGAAAACTATTTATTGATAGTTCTGCCTATAAACTAAAATCTTTTTCATTTACTTCAAGAAAGCAAGAGACATAAATTGCTTAGAACGTTTGAAACAACTAAATAATGCAATCAGTATGTTTCATAGAATTTTGACAACTTTTTTGTTAAAAGCTTTTGTCTGACGGTTTATTACGTCTTAATGTAGTAATGCCGCTACTGTTTTCAAATTATTAAATTCATGGTGCTCGATTACTATTTTATAAACAAAACTTGTTCTGGTTTAGCTAATTTCAGTTTACTCATTCTTAAGTTTATTTAATTTAGTTAATTAATAAACCTAACTAGTATTTTTTTGGTTAATAACAGCTACTTTTAATATAAGTTGCTACAAGTGCTACAGTTCGTAGTCAGGTTTTCTCCATAACCTGCACTTTTAAATAATACTCGATTTAAAACTTGTCTTTAAACTAACTCAAAAACATAACTTTTAAGAGACAAACTTTTGTATACCAACTTGAAAATACGGTTCAAGTCTAGAAATTACAAACCGTTTCTAATTTAATTACTTATATTGGCAAGAGTACGGGTACAAGTATTTTCATTTAAATAAAATATACAAAGTTAGATTTAAGAAGTATGCATTAATGACACACTTTGCGATGTACACAGTTATTTACAATCCTATAACTTTGAAAGAAATAATAAATTTATTTTCATCTAAAAACTGGTAGATACTCAACATTAATATAATTAATATTTATCATAAAATTTAACGTACAAACCTACTACATTTATAGGTACTAATATAGTAGAGATATTTAAGCACTGTAATATTAATTGTCATTTAATTGTTAACAAGTATTACGTTTGCAAGAATTTTATTTTATAAATAAAAAGTAGTTTTCCATAGACTTTTATGTTTGTGTAAAATTATATTTATTATCAACATTTAAACTTTTTTTGATGATTTGTTAAATATATATTTATATAATGTTATTTTATTGCTTTATTAATTCTAAACGTACTCATAATTAGTTTTTAATATACAATTCTTATAAATTTAGTTGACAAAAAATTTGTTCTGGTTGTACGTTTTTCTTAGGGTACACGAGTTTATGATCAATACTGCACACTCGTGTGCACCGCCGCTTCAGTTTTTTTATTTCTGCACGCTTCCAAAAATCTTCAGACCTATTGATTGTATTTATTATTCTCAAATATTCAATTTTTTGACAAAATAGTAAAAATATTACACGGTTTTATAAATATGATAAATTTAATTAATGCAGTTATGTCATAAGATTTAAAATTGTTTGTAATTTTTTTATTATTGTTAAGTATTGATGTTTTATTTTATATTTTTAAAATTCTATATATATTATACAAAAGTTAAAAATCAATTGCAAAATACTTTTAATAGAGCTGAGTAAAATGTATTGAAAAAAGGCTCTTACTTTATTCAGATTTTTTCCATTTGGTTAAATTAATTTTTTTAATATTTTGTGATTAATGTGACCTTAAAATTTTAATTATATATTTTTTTATATTTGACAAAAGTTGATTTATGTTTATCACTAATTTAGTTAAATGATACAAAAAAATTAATATACAAATTTACAGCAGTTTTTAATTGGATTTTATCAAAACACACATTAGAAGTTCAGTTATGAATAGATAACTGAAAAAGTAACGGTGTTTTTTTTTAGAAGAGCTTTCAAAATTTGTTGTAGTTGTTATGTTTAATTAATCAACCGTCTTGTATTTACGGCGATGTTTCGTGGTCTCAATGTAACCTCTTCATCAAGCCAAAACAGTTATGGCCGTGTTCTCAAATTTATTCGTTTGTAAACGCATTTATTGCTCTTAAAGGCCAGTTTTCACAGATACAAAATTCGCAATTTTTATCCGAAAAAACATGGCGGTCCGAAATTCGTTAATATTAAAGTAATTTTAACTTTTGTCCAAACTTCGGATGTCAAATTTTAGCAGTAGAAATCTATTTACTACAAACCTACAAACTGTAAAACACTAAAGTCACTATTAAAAAACACTTGTCAACATAAACGTCAAATTAATTTTGAAAGATTTTGAGACTTTGTGGGTCTCCTAGTCTCTGTTCGAGCAATAAAATGTTGTACTCAATTCGTTTCTGTCTATATTGAACGCTTTTTTTCTCTCGAAGACTTTTTAAACCATCATTTTACTCAAGTTTAAAAATGCCCTTTTGGGCAAAAAGCGTCCAATTTACACAGGAACTCGTTAAATAAACTACTATTATGTACGTTCATATTTGACAAGAACATATTAGAAAAGGTATTTAAGTATTTTAAAGTTAAATGTAGTGACAAAACGACCATAATTGTTAGTGATTTAGCCTGATGAAGTAGTTACATTAAGACCACGAAACGTCACCGTACCACAACAAGACGGTTGTTTAATTAAACATAACTAGAGATCATTTCACGACTAAAGAACCGTGAGGTGTGCGTCGGATAAATTCGGAACTTGACGATCATGCGAAATAAATTATAACTAAAAACATTTGCTGTAAACAATGTACATTAACTGTAATGGTTTATCTTTAATTTAACTAAAAGATAAATGCATAGAAGACGATGAATATAATATAAAAAAATATAAAACACAAAGATGAAAAGGAGCTTGTGGTATAAATGTGGACACCTCAAACGCCGTATGAAAAGTGCAAACGTTTTTTGGTTAGCTAATGTACTGACATTCGGAACGAAATTGGTTTCTGCGCAGCGGTTCTTTAGTCTTGAAATGAACTCTACTACATCAAATTTTGCAGGCTCTACTAAGAGAAGAAAAATAAACAATTATTACAGGTGTGAAATGTTAAATTCTAAAGATTGTTTAGCAGTAACGTCAAATAGGTAAATTTACGAGACGGAGGTTTGAACAAGTAAAGAAAAAAAATAGAAAATTTGGAGATCACTAAAAACTACATTCTTAGATAGTTTAGAACTTAATTGGGAAATAAAATGTTTTAATGTTTTTTGCATGTTTATTATGATTTTTATAACAAATGTTTAAACTGTCAACCTTCGTTGATTTTGCAATAACCTAACCGTTTGTAATTGGAATTTTAAACCATCAGGTTTTTTCAAATCATTTATTGATTCTGGTTTTGCTGCTTACACTCTATTTTTTAAAAACGCTTAAAAATCGAGTGGTGTTAGGTCAGAAGATCGTGGTGGTTACCCAATTTTACCTCTTCAACCAATTCAACAGTTTGGAAACGTGCAATCTAAAAAGTAAAGTAAAATGTAAGGCTTTAATGTCAATACCATTAGTAATCTAGTCGACAAGTTCAAAAACGTGTTAATTCTACGACTACAACCTTTGCACTTAAGAAGGTTAACTGGGACAGGTTTTTTCTCGAAGTTATAGCGAACAGACCATAGCTACATATTTTTCATCTTTAATCAAGTGGATTTTTTGCTACATCAAACTACTGTTAAAACGGTAAGTTCTAAATTAATGTTGTCGCGCAGTCTCGTTTGCTGGAGGTAGAGAAACAAGACGAAAGATAGGTTTTATACCACACTTACCAAAAAGGGTACGGGTTCTCTATTTTTTTCGTATAGTGCAATAAGAAATTTTTCTTCTGGAAAAGCTACGCTGGCAGGTTCAGCTTCGCGCTTTATGAACATTTCAATGGTGTCACTAAGAAATTGACGGTTGTTGAGTAAATAAAGATATTTACCTTCTCTCTGATTGTAAGTAGGACATGTTGTATTGCAACCACTAAATGCGTGCAAAAACAGAAAATTATCTACTACAGTTTTGTCGTATTTGAAGCTGTGCGAGGTGCATATTTTCTCAGAAAATTTGCCTGTCCTGATTTTCGAAAATAAATTTTATGATATTTCTGTCCTAGGGCTGTTAGTAAAACAAGCAAATCAATGTCATTTTTTACAATATAAATAGAATGACACAAAAAAATATTTCTAAAGCGGTGTTACCACAAAATGAGCTTTCTCAAATTTTGTTCTCAGCATTGTAATTAAACGACTTTTATTTGCTTTATTTAATAAAAACGCTCTTGAAATGACGTCACTTTCATGGTTTTATCAAAAATTGTTTTTGTAAAACAAGAACGGATATCCATCAAAAACCATGATTAGAGCCGTAATGATTTTTATTACATAACAACGTTCTTTATCGAGGAGATGTCCTCCGTCGACGACATGAATATTTGGTTTGTACGAAGTGCTCAATTAGCTCTAAAACAAAATACAAGTAAAATTTTGTTCCTTTTCGCATTCCTTTTTCCGTAAATAATAATAAAAGGAATGATACAAATTCGTAATTAAAGTACTCTTGCAACTTCGCTTTCTTGACATTACACATTCTTTGAAAAAGCAATAGAGAGTTAATGGGAACTACAACATAATTTACTTTTTTGCTGCAATTGATGGTGAAAAGTGGGAAAACTTCAACTTTTTTTTTCAGTTCTACAGAGCCGAACGTTTGGTCGACAATGTATTGCATAGCAGTTGTACCTACTTTCAGCGCCATATGACAATTAATAGAACTACTGGCGAGTATCGCTGTATTAATAGAGATAACACAATCGTTTAGAGGAAACAAAAATGTTGAGCAAAGTAATCGAAAAGTTTATGTAGATCCGGGCCTCTCTTGTATTGACATGTAGTTTACTAGTACCAATGGACACTCTACAATACTCTTCCAGGGTGTGTTGTAAAGATACACCATTCCCATTGGTAAGGACGCTGTTTGTTATCCTCCTACCACCGATGCTTTTCATAGTCCGCATGAGTGTTTGCTCTATTCTCATGCCCGACCAAATGCCCGTGCCCAATTTTTTTTGCTACGGCAAACAGTGAAATAACTCTTCTTTATGTAGCAGCTATATTTTGTAGGTTTTATCTTTGTTTCTAAATGTAACATGTCTTGCAGGTATAACATGCATGAAAAACATATGCTGAATGGTATCCACATGCAGCTGCCAGTTGCCCATCCGTTTTGCTTCTATAAATAGCTTAACCAAGCACACCATCTGAAAATATTGTAACCACAACTTTGCCGTTCCAGCTGCACTAACTTCTACCCAAAGCTCTCTACTAGCCGCACTGCTTCATTCTCACTCAACAACACCAGAAATAGATAAGTATCAAGTAAAAAATGTGCAATTCATATATATCTTTCTCAAAAGGTATAGTTTCTTGGAAAATAATTTATGACAAAGCAAGGTGTGTTAACATATACTATGCGTGTCCAGACAACATTTTGTCGATAGGATTTGGTGCAGTAATCGTACTTTACAGTTCTTTCAAACTGATTCTAATCATTAAATATCCAATAATTCTCATAAACGACATCAATAAATGGAAATTTTTAAATATGGGTTCTACGATATGTAAGTCACTATTTTTATTAGCATTAGTTACAATATCGCGTGCGTTAATATACAATGGCAGGTCGAAGGTGACAAAACATGTGTGTTGTAATGTTTTACTTTTTTCTGCTACCAAACACACTGCGTTATAGATTTGCTTGGTAAAGATTCTTTCTCTTCCTCTGTGTATGCACTAATTAAACAAAGAAGTTTAAATTAATTAGTTACAGATTTGTTATAATCATTAATAAATGGTGTAAACACAAACGATCTTTAGTATGGAAGCGACTCATGACTTGTTCCATAAATCTATTCTACCCAGGTATCAATGAACATACAGCCAGACTAAAACAAAAACTGAAATACAAGAAAAACAGGATGCAGCGTTTTCAAATCTTTAGTTCTTAAACTTGATGAACCAAGTCCACTTCGTTTTGAAAAAAATTACAACGCAATTTTGTTAAACTCTTCGACCATGACGGCCAAAAAACCTTTTTATTTTGCTCAAGTACAATAGCATTTCTAGGAGTGATACATTAAATGCCGCTTATTGCGTGAAAAGTGTTTAAGTCATCCAGAGTATTGGCATTGAAGTCGGCGTTGTCAAAAAAAAATTTGAAAATTTATCTAAATTTATTTCAATTCCTGGACGCATAATGGCTGAGGGTTAAAATAATACACATTTATGATACGAAGCAGAAAATCTTAACGTAGACCCGATATTTAACAATTTCTTTGATCCGAATTTTTGGACGTACTTGTACTATACATTTGACTTACCACAAATCCACTGAATGCCGCTTGAGTTTTAAGATAATTTTTTTAATAAAAGAACTCATTGTTTTGAGAATTACCACAGACATATCTTCAAGAAATTTATCAAACGGTGAATATTCTTCTGTGTTATACACCTGTGATTTTATATCTTTCAAAACGATACTTGCTGCGGCGTTCACAATTCGTAATCTTTTTTTGCGCGTCTCATTTTTTTTTATTTGTATACCATCCCTCTGAATAAAGAATATTGAATCCCGTATTTTGGTAACATACTACTGTCTTGTGTGAGCCACGCTAAATTAAATCTCCTCACCGTAGTTTTCTAACAACATATTTTATCATTTGAAAATCGGGACGATACTCTTGAATTTGGTCGTATAGATCACTAATAGTAAATTGGCATTTGTTTTCATGCTCGTCTAGATATGCATATATAAATTCTATTGCTTTATCTACTTGGGTAGCGGAATGGTAACCCTTTGTTATGTTTTGATTCTTGTTGTCTACTATTTTTTTTTCATACAGGAATGATGGTACTGGGTTTTGGCTGGAATTTTTTTCCCCAATCATTACGTTTAACAGCTATAGGTAATAGAGTGTGTTTCACGAAAACAACATCACGATCCGCAACACGTTTTTATTGTTTATTAAAAAATTCTTGATTGATTAGAGCGTCACACAAAAAACAATTATTCTTAAATTCGAAGATTGGTACGCGCAAACGCAATGTTTGTACTACTGACACTTCAACAGCTTTATCTTTTCAATTCAGTTATGTTGTATCTCTCATTTATGTACTACTTACGGGCAGTGTTATGCGCTGTCGCACTATCAGTTTTAAATGGGTATCTTACGGCTTTACAGTATTGTCTTTTTTTACTGCACATTTGTGAATAGACACCTCTCGTTCTGACAACAACAGCTTTGTCATTCTTTGATTTTTTACAGATAAAACACAAATTTGTGTTTACCATTGTGAGAAAGAAGTCAAACTAGTATCTGGCTGCCGTGACTATTACTTACACTAAAAATTCATATTAAGTTAAAACTGGATTTTTATCTCAAATTTGAAAAACTGTATCTCCGTAAATATTGATCGTGCTAAAATATGTTGAAAACCAAAATTGTAGAAATTAAATAAATAAAAGAAAAAAAATATTTTGCATAAAAGTATTTTTTGAATATAATATACGGTTAAGAAGATATAATAGTTTTTTATGTTATGCGCCAGTCTTGCAAGATGGCGTCACGACTTTATATTTGCAAACTTAGGGACTTCTTATAGGTTTCAAAATCTAGACCTGTGCAAAACTTAAAACTTCCCGACTTTTTGTAAATAAAACCGTAATTTTTTTGTATTGACTGGACTATATAATCTTTTTTTATTAAACATCGATTTTTGTCAGTTCAATAACATTTTTCCCATAGTAAATTCCAACCTTCTATTGAAGTCACCTTTGTTCAACTAAGTACCACTTTTACCAATTTCATGTACCTGGCACGCTTTTAGTAAGCAGTTTGAAGGTTTTTCTATAAAAGACACTAACATTTCTGTTTTCTGAAGTTGTTGCAGATTTCGGTATGCCAATTCTCGGAAGATCTTTTCGAGTTCTTTCTCCTTAAAATCTATGAACAGTTTTTTTTAATGTTAATTTAGAAATGGGTGATCTTTGATGAAAAAAATCATTGAAGGCGTGGCGCACTTTATCGTAAGATTTTGTCCTATTCCCAAACCCACGAATTATTTAAAAGTGTGATTCTTTCTTTGTTGGTCAGTTTTTGATCCGTTTTTAGAGTTAATACAGACAAACAAGTTCGGTTTAACCAAACAATAAAAAAAGAAAACTTTAAAAAATGCTAACCGGTGCAAATAACATATACAAATCGAAATCGTGTTATATACAGTAAGTTTACAATCAAGAAAAAATGAAATAGGCGTCATCAAATTCATACTCTAAGTGCGGCTACTTTGATCAGTTAAATTAAAATGCACCAGCTCACTGGTACACTGGTACAACCCAAAAACAAATCAATCTCGCTCGTTTGAAAATCAATCAAGCAGTTTTTTTGTTAAATCAAGTATTTTTATAGTGGAGCGATTTTGATATGGCATTTTGAATACAAATAGAACAAACGAAAAAAACACAGCAACGGAACACTATTTTATTTGTGATTTTCATACACAGAAAGTTATAAAAGTGAAAAACATTGTTTATAAATTGCTTTATAACTCAAATACATCAACTTTTTTAAGAATGTCTTTTTTGACTCATCAAGTATCGGTGGTTTCGATAATATAGCAATTATATCTGTTATGGGTATGGGCATACATTTCTCTGCCAACTTCATCATCTTCTTGATCAGTGGTGTTGCCGATTTTACCGTTTTCATCCGAAAGTTGAAATTAAACATCTTTGTCTGAACTACTGCTAGTGCTGTCAGAAGTTGCCACACTTTTACCGGATTCACTGGCTATCTATCTATCTATCTGCTTTTTTTCTACGCTGTATACCCTTCTGTGGTGTCTTTTTAACGCTTTTCTCACAATAAATTTATTAACGTATCATTTACTTCCTGTGCTGGGTTTTCATTTCTAGATAGTTTTTGAAGCACTTTTTCTGAATCGAGAGGATATATGCCTGTAGCATAAAATCTGTTAATTTAATTTCGTTGAACATCAGATTTTTTACTATTGTTAGGTTTATGTTTGCGCAGAGATTGCATTAATCTTATCTAGTGCTTCTTTTAAAAGTTTAGGAAATATATCTTTTGGTATTCCTACTTAACAAACGTACTTTATTTTGTATTTCGTTAGTATAGATGTTCATACAACGTTAATTGGTATGAAAAATGCCACATCGAGTGATGGACATATATGTGTATATGGGGCACTAGACACACAAATGATACGTTATTGTTTTTTGCATGAAGCAGACTAACAATTTCAAACCAGTCAAAAAATGTGGTTGAGTCTATCCAGCCATGTGAGGTACCATATAGATTGTTGCAGCATGGCTCACTCTTTGAACTGTTTTTCTTTCATCTGTTGTATAGGTTTTTACTTTTATAAATAACATACGCTGGTAATAGAATCCCATCGGCGTCACGCTTATTATTATTATGGTAGTGGCACTTTTGGAGTGATAAGTATATATATGCGTTTCTATTCTCCGGGTATTTGCAAAAGTCGTTGCACAACCGTAACGCATTCGCAAAATTACAGCCAGCTACTACGAGCGGGCAACTGAACGACAATTACCATAGTTATAAAAATTTGATAAACACTATCTGAAAAAAGAAAGTAGTTAATAATGAGGTAGATTTAATCAGTATATGAATCACGCCCAATCACGTTAATCAATGGCACCCCGCGACACATACAAATTTTTTAGAACTTTCACAATAGGTAAACTTTTGATTTTTTGGTTATATACGTGAGAAATATAGTTGTGATTTTAAAATGTTGTATAGAAATTCTAAACTATTTAAGTATGTCATTTTTATGATCATTAAATTAAATTATTTTTTTTCTTCGCTCGTTTAAAACTTATACCTCCGTCTCGGGAGTTTTGCAAACCCATGTATATAGTGAATAGTTACTAATTTGAAATGCACTTATAATAAAATTTAATAGAGCTCACAAAAAAACTACTACAAATGGTGGCAAAGCATCTACCTCAAGTCTAGTCATATTCTTTTCAGGCATTTCAGTTCTGTTAAAAACGCGTGCAGTATCAGTTTTTTAATTTTTGAAACTACAGCCAGAAGGTTAGTTTAACATTGCATCGACTATACGTCAGGTTTAGGTTTTAGAATATCCTCTCACTAACTTCAATCTGCTTTATAAAAAAAAATGTACACCGGTGTTGGTTAATCTATTAATAAAGTTGCTTAATTTGTCATATTGATAAAGTACAACATCATTATGCTGACTAGTGGCAGAATCACGGAGTGGGTACAGGAGACTTGCTGTCTTCTTCTATAGTATACCTTGTTCATTAACTAAAAAACCTCAACCTAAAACAAATTTAATGTTTTTAGATTAATGCATACTAAAAAAGCCACTGACGGGTCACTAAGAAATTTACCTTGGCGTAAGGACAGATATCAAGAAAAAGAATATTAAAATGGTTTCTTAAAATACATTTAAAGCAACGTCTGGCCTGATTGCAAAATTGATTATCAAACGTTCTAAAGACTTTCGGGAAGTTTTCGGTTGTTTGTTTTTAACTTTTTGATTTCTGTTTCGTTCTAATAATACCTGGGTAAAAGGTTAGCAACTTTGGTGTCAGCTATTTAATTATTAACATCTAAATATTATGTTCTATATAATTACTTAGAATTCGTTCACAACTCGTGCTTTCTCTAAAATATTAGCTACGCCACTGGGTGTTACAGCAGTATAGCATCATAGAGTATTACTGCCTCATAGACAACAAAACTGCACATTATTAGTCTTAAGGTAAAATGGTTTAAATAATTAATGAACAAATTTGGTAAAAAATTTAATTTTGCTTCCTCTTTAGATGTACAATGATATAATTAGAAAGTTTTGAAAATTCGTATGTATTTTTTTTAAACTGTTTTAGGACAATTGTGTTAGTAATCAATGTACATTTTAAATCACTTAAGAGCCGAGCATGCAAAGTGATTCATAAAATCTAATAAATTAAATAATTATAAAATTTCGTTTATTAAAAAAAAACTTTTGAGTAGTATTGAGTATACATTAAATTTGATATAACTGTCGCAATTAATTAAAGTGAAACTGCTTCTTCTAAAACATTAAAGTTTGTATGTTTTGAGTCTAAAAGACAAAGTTTATATAAGTAACAAATTCAATTTGTCACTTATATTAAGGCTATATTAGGAATGTCCCCAGGCGTGTTAACATTCTAAAGGGGAGCTTATAAAATTAAGGACTGTTAAAGTACAACATTCCAAGACTATCATATACTTTATCTCACAATACACAATTTGATATACTTTTACAAGAAAGTTAGAAAACTGCCTTCTTTAAATTTAATAGTTTCTTTTTGTATTTGTTTATGTAAACATATTTTTTTTAAACAAGACACGTATTTTGCATAGATAGAATAAATGTTCTGTCAACACATTAAAAATGCGCTGTAATACAATTTTGTATATGTTTACTTATTTGACAAGCAATCACTTAAGCTTGCCAATTTCTTTTTAGCTTATTTGTTTCTATACATTTTTTTTTGTTTTTTCGCCAAGCGCTAGTTTTTCTTTCTGTTTTTTACCACATATATGTGATAATAGTTTTACAGCTTGGTTTCATTTAAATTTAAATTCCATTACTCCGACACGTTTTATCCATTTGCATTCATTTAAGTTTATGTGCTGCTATCTAAAAGCTATTTATTATGTTTGTAACAATAAGTATTTTAAGCTACTGTTGTAATTTGTCGGTTTTCTTTTCTCATAATCTTAAACTGTGTAACATAACAAAAAATAAGTAAAAACAACCTGTTATTAGAAGATAGTTGAAAGGTAAAATGAACAATTTTATTTATATTGCTGTCTACTGTTACATATTTCAATATTTTTTGTAAAAAAGTGCTCTACTACGTTAAACGTTTTCTCAAAAGTTCCTTGTACTAATAATTTGATGTTTTATGTGTACATATTAAAATAATAAAGTACTTCATTTATAAACAATGTTGTACTTAAGGGGAAAAGGTTTCTTACATTTAAAAACTATAGCATAGAGAATTAATGTTTAAAAAATAATTTCTTACTAACTTTACTACGTATAATTGTATATAAAACAATCTAGTCAATTACGTGTATAAAACTCCTTTGTATAAATGTATGTGTTCAAATAATTTCGTGTAAATTATTGTGTCGTTGTACAATTTATGGCAAATAATATTATTGTTGTTTTAAGCGTTACTAATATAAGCTTGTGTTTTCTTTGTTATTTGTAAAATCAATTGCGTGTTTTAAAAAAATATATAAAATGTTTCTAGAACCAGCCTTTAATCTAACACAAACACTTTTTTGATTTGTTTCGTTTTTCTTTTTGTTTGAACGTAGTTGAACCAAAAATAGTAAAAAGCAATTTTAATAATTTGTTTAATTAAAAATTTATTCAAAAATGTACAAATACTTTTAAAAGAACAAGTTACTAATACTTTTATCTATAATTGTAATTTTTTACATTAATAGAATTTTGATTGTAAACATAATACTCTTTTGTTTAATGTTTAATCGTTGCAACCTCAGATAATTATGTTTAATCGTTTATTTTTTTATTATACTAAACACGCTGAACAGATGGAAATAAGCCCCTCTCGCTTAAAAAAAGGGGCTGAATTAAGTCGGATTTACATACTTGTATTGTTGGTTGGTTGCCTATACGGTAGTCAGATTGTTTTTTTTTATTAGTTAATTGAATGATGTGGTATATAAATGATAACGTATTGAATATTAAAAAAACTTAATCTCTAAAATTTTATTAATGATATTACTTACGACCTTTTGCAAAGAATTTACCTCAACTAGGTATTTTACTTTACGGAGAGGGGACTTTACTTTTGTCTAATGGTGTACCTAAAACAAAGGATTATGTAAATTTATTACGATCTATTTTCAAACTACTTGGATGACTTTGCAAGTTTTATAGATATTTAGAATACTTTCTTTATCAGGCACTGATACATGTTTCAACTTACGTTTTTTTATTAGCGAAGATCTATAATAATGTATTAAATAACCCATAAAATTTTTTTTTGTCAATTCGTAGATATTTTAAAAAAATATATTTTTTACCTTAATATAAACAATATCAGATGTTCTTTCAAAAGATTATTTTAAAATAACAAATTGTGTACACAAAAAAAATTTGATAAAAGTTAACGAAACGCTGAAAGACCAAGATTATTAGTACACAATAATTTCGGTAAGTTTTATGGGAGGCACTTATTTCCATCTGTTCAGCGTGTTTAGTATAGTAACATTTTAAACTAGTTTTTATTTTTTTTAATGGAGTTTCGATATATTTTTGGTTTAAAACGTATTTTTTTTAATTTATTTTAATAATGACATTATTTTTTCAATTAATTTCTAGATTCTAATAGCACCAAATAGTAAAGGATAATTAACACAGGACAAGTAACAGTAATGTTTTCGACGGCGCTAAACATGGGGATAAGGAGCTGCGAGCATCACTAACACAAACTACAGTATAGACAAACTCTTGGATAATTTGGTAAGATATAACTACCTTTAAGTATTTTTAAAAAGAAATTGAGATAATTACAAGAAAAAACTTTGTAACAATGCATTAAAGTATTAGTAAAATGAATACTCTCCTAACCGAGGTAAGGTAACTGTATTATAGTTTCTATTCTAGGTAAAAGGTTTAATAAATATAGAGTATAATCAACTCTAAAAAATCAAAATACATAAAAACATTTTTTTGAGTCTATTACAGTACTATATTCTTATACTTACAACCAAAATTTAAAACAACTAAATTAAAAACGAAATTGTTACCTACGATAAGACAATATTTAGCACTAATAATAGCATTATTTATACTACCGGCGTTCACGTTTCTTAACTCTTGATTGATTATGAAAGCTAATTAGTTCCGAAAATCCCAAAGGTTCTTGGTCGTCATAATTGTTTAACTAAACAAATGTCTTCTATACTATGTTTATTCTCAAGCATACGCATAGTAACACTAGATTTTCCTAAACGTCAATACTTAATATGAGCCAAATGCACTATAAAACGAATTTTTATAGGTTTTTTTGTTTGTCCGATATATACTTGATTACAGTATTTACATTTAATTTTATATATTCCTAATTTATCTTGCATTTCCAGTTTTTCTTTGGGATTCCTAACATCCTTTGTAATCTGTTGTTAGAAATTGTGACTACACTAAAATTTAATTTTGAAAATATTTTAAAGGACCTTTGGTATATAGAGGATAATTCGGTAATTTGATATATTTCTTGTTGTTCATATTTTTATTTTTAAAACCATTATATACTGCAAGTTTGTTAATGAACCGAAGTGCTTTGTTAATTTTTTTTGTTGTATACATTGGTTAGAATTATTTGTTGTAAACCTCTTAGTGCTAATGTCGTTACGATAAATATCTGTTTCTGTTTTACCGCTGTTTCTTATTAAGTATTTAGGAACGGTAATTTGTTCTTTATCTCTATTTCATAGGTAAATGTAATTGTAAAAAATTTAGAATTTAAAATGTCAACAACCTGTTGGGAATTACAAATTTTGGTATTATTGATAGCAAACACAAAAAATATTCTAAATCTTTACTACAAGCTTCTAGTAACTTACGAACCTTGCACGGCAAACTCGCTGTAGGATTGAAACAATACCTATCGGAGAGAGGGGAAGTTTAAGTAATTTTATTTTAATGGGCGCCAGATCTCTGTTTTTGCAGATATAGCTCCTGCTAAATCAGCACAGGAGGCTTGAAACGTGTATAAAATTTTAAAATTTGTAAAACTGGAGGAAACGAAGAAAGAAACCAATTGTACTTTCATTATTTTAGAAGCATGACTTAGAGATTACAATTAGAGTAATTTTATAGTATCCCAGTAGGTAAATTTAATTTGAGTACAAGTATACGTAGGTCCTAAAACATCAGAAGTATCGGCAACTTACAAGACGCTTAAATCATAAGTGTAACAACCAGGACATACAAAAATCTTTGTAAATAAATTACATTAATAATAATAATTGACAGTTGACGTAATCAGCATGCGATAGCAATTTAACTTAAACTAATTGAGTAATAGTAATAAGAAGCAAATCATTTTAAACGTTTCGACACGATTAATGAATATGATTTATGAGCAGCACCGTAGCGACAACGAATAGTTAAAACCAAAAATTGACTTACCAAGAAAACGTTTTCTTACTGGCTTCCTGTAATCAAACTACCTGAAAATAATCAAGTCTACCTGGTGACTCGCAAACTCTACAACAGGAAAAAGAAAGATTTATAAAAGGTAAGAGAACTAAAACGTTTCGTATGCCGTAACATATGCCCTTTCGTCCAAAGTGGTATTGTATCGCATAGTTGATAGGTCGAATGCTTTCTATTAGAACTTTTCCAACGTAGATTTTAAACTTGTACACACAAGGAAACCCAGATTTGGGAGGTAGCACATAGCGCTAAGGAAAAGACATGGAAATTACCTTTAATCCAACAAACGAATAGAAAACACTTACCCTGCGTTGAATAAATTAATTAAGTATCAATGTTTTCATTATACATCGTGTCACAACACATGGATGTAACTTTAATTCAACCAATATACAGGGTAGTGCATTTTTAAATTTATGCACGTAACATCTTGTTCCAAATCGGTTTCAAAGTTTTCTATGAATGAATTGGCAATAAACTGCGATAAGCTATTTTCTATTACAGTTTCACGTTCTTGTGCATAAAATTGACCATTAATTTGAAAAGCTGTTTGATTTATAAATAATTCTGTTAATTTCATTAAATCTTCTACCTCTGCTATATCCAAATAGTGATGCAATAACATATTTTGCAATTATTGAAATACCCAGAAACAGTGTACTAACATCAAATGAAACTAAAAGTTCCATTTTTGTTAGTTAAATGTTTTAAATCTTTTCAATCAACTTGCAAGAATTAACAATACTAAGATTTGTTTGTTGGTACGTAAAACTACTCAACTTACTTGATAATCATAGCATTACCAATTACAGTTTTTTTTGGTTTGGGTAATCATTTTAGTAAGAAGATTTTTATTGCTGCTTCATCAGCTAACTACGTACTCTGTTTCGGTTGTTGACAAAGACACAGATCGTTGTCGTTTGTTTACTCAAGTAATGGTTCCACCGCTGAACTTGAAAACCACTCCTTTCAACTCACTTTTTTCGAAAGCTTTGTATGTGAGTATGCGTTTAACCATTTTTCAATGTCGTTCCTTGTTTTTTTTTAAATTATGATATATAATTGACTGCAAGACAAATATCTGGGAACGCTATTGCTTCTATATACGGAACATTTGTCAATTCGGAATCTACTTCTTCTTCTGTCAAAACATTTTCTTTTATTAGCATAGAAACAGAATTTGCTTATTACATATTAAATTTTTAAAGCGCATTTTTAACCTATGTAAAAATCAAACCGTCGCGTCACTACTTCGTGTAACAGTTATGTTTAAATAACTGCAACAATTATTTTAAATTATGTGTTTAATTAATCTCAAAAATAATCAATGTCACTTTGACTTGTCGAAAGAACAAGTTATCTACATACAGCACTAATAATAACTTTATCTCATTGGTGGTATGGTAGACACGAATCTGCTTTACTTTTACGTAACCTAAAAATTAACAGAACTTTCTTAAAATGTTTGTTTTAGCATCTCGATGATTGTTTTAGTCTGATTAAGTTTATTTAAAGTTTACATACACGACTCGTTTAGTCGTGAAATGCTTAAAAGTGCTCAAACAATGTCAAAGCGAGTTAAAGGACTAAACGTTTCTTTGTAATCGATTTCTTTACGTTGAATAAAAGCTTAGACAACCAGTTGCGCCTTGTACCGATTAACTTTTTATACGATAAACGACAAACCAAACAAACATAGCTGGTAATTTAACCAAAGTCTATATCAATTTTTTTTCTAGTGACTCCATTTCTTCTTTCGTTGTCGCTTTCTAATAAAATTTCTCTGTCGTCTGGAACGTGTCGTTGTACTTTTTTGGTTTTTCTACTTCTACCAAAATTATTTCAATGTTTCAAAAGTTTTATTGTAGATCCGTTTATGTTATCTTCTTCTTCAATTTCGATAATCGATCCAAGATTAATTCCACCTGAAAAGTTTTCATCATCTTGGGTATTATTACTTATCTCAACAGCATCACTGTTTTTTTCTAAAACTTCAGGCGTGAAAACTACATTTAAACTTGGAATAACCTTTTGATCAGAATCTACCTAGACTCAAAAGCCATCTACAGAATCGGAGTAGCCAACAAGTAGCCACATTTCTCTTGGCGATCCCATTTTTGACACCGTTCTGATGGAACGTGAACGTAGCAACTACTTCCAAACGCTCTAAATTTATTTAAGTGAAAAGTTTTTTCTCTAAACAGTTCATATGGAGTCTTGCTGTCAACACTACTATACCTAGTTTGATTGAGGATATAAACGGCATGATTTTGTGTCAAGAATTTCCTGCATATTATTTTTAGACAAAATATTTTAGTATATAAATAAAGTTAATTGCAGCGTTGAACATTTATTCCTTTATTCGTCAATGCATGTTTATAGTTTTAACCATTTTTTGAATGTTCTAGTTTAACAATCTTTTTAGTTAACGTTAATACAATAAATTTTCTTTTTGCGACGCTAGTAGAAAAATAAGACATTTATTTGAATGTTGTTAATATATATGGATTTAAACGCGTATAATCTTCGTAAGAATAAATAATTAATTCATTTATTTTTACGAAGATTATTCGCGTTTAAATCCAATGTAAAACGAGTTTTTTTACTAGCTAGCTATTTAAAAGTAGCTTTTTTATGTAGTTGCAAGATCCTTCTTTATTTTTTTCTTAATATGTAATCTATACTTTATTAATACGATAAACTTTGAATAATTGATTACTGTATTGCACTGGAATGAGTTATATAGAATTCAATAAAAAAAAATTTAACCACAATATTTCTTTGACGACGACTGTTTGTTGCCAGATTTTTTAGACTATAACTAAAAATAGTAAATGAATGTAGAGGTAAAATACTTCATTGTTGTTAATTGACATTCTTAAAAAATACAATAAGAACGATTATTTATCGTATTATAGTGAAGCAGGATATGGGTGACAAGGAAAATGAGATTTTTTTGTTTATCATACTAGTGATGTTGTCTCCTCCGCTTCTAAAAGAACGTAATGTGTGGCAATTTATCGACACATTAAGTTTGATTTATTTATTCTTACAAAGAATATACCCGTTTATTTATACACAAAAATATTTTGTATAAAAATAAAATGCACCAAATATTTTTTTGACACAAAATCATTCTACTGGTAATAAGCCTTTATGAGTGTTTATTTATTATTTAAAACATTTATTATAATTACCTTACTTTGACATTTTGACCAAAGAGCAATAATTTAATATTCACAATGTTATTATTAGGTTGTTACATGGGTGTAATATAAAATGTCTTTCAAAAATAACTTTAATAATGTCTATAATGCTTTATTTCAATACGAAACTTATATTTACACACGAAATAATTTCGTATAAAAATAAAATGCAGTTTACTGTTCCAAAACATTTAAAAATAAGAATATATTAATTTTTTAGTTTTTGCGGATAAACAACTTGACCTTCTGGTATTGTCAATGTTTATTAATTGTCTAATTTAGATTTCTTGATTAGGATCGCAAACGACGACAAATTCTTACCTATCGCATTTGCTAACAAACTTAAGTTACACCGCTATTTCAATCAAACTAACCAAAGTGTCCCGTTTTTTGTTTAGTTGAGTGTGCACGATCAACTCTTTTGATCGAGGTAGGTGCTAGTCTTGAAACTCTCAAAGTGCACAGAAAATGGAAAAGTAATATGGTTACGTTAAAGAAAATATTATTTTAAAAAATTCAATTGAAAATAAAATAATTAAAAAAAGAATTCTTTTTGAAGCCCAGTTGATTTTTCAGGAAAATTTGAATATTGTAGTTTGTATTTTGGAAAATTATTATAATTTATTGCAGGTTGATATAACTCGTTATAAGTTGTTAATATTTCTAATTGATGAAAGTTAAAAAAAATATTATCATTTTTGAATGCGTAATGAGAGGGTGTTATGGATTTATAACGCCCTTGTTCTTATGTATAACATGTTTGCATACTCTCTCGTAATTGCTCTTTTATTATATTATAGTATAAAGTGACAAATAAAATCTTATATGCACTATTGGCGTTACTGGATGATTACGCTCATCAAGCAACATACATTCTTTGAGTTAGAAGCTCTCGGACTATACATATACATATATATATATTGCTTTTTTGGCGTAACCTTCGTAATAACGCTTTTGGTGCATAATAAATAAATAAACTTCTAAATTTGCTACAGATAGTGTAACAAATTGGAGGAATGCAAATAAATGATTACATGTCTTTAAATTTTTGTGAATACGTAAAATGCCAAACTACATTTTGCAAAGAAAAAATTATTATAGTGTACTAGATGCAATTTTTCATTCTCAAACAAAGAAAAAAGTAAAATATTGCAAAAGCGTTCTACGTAAAGTTGTTGCAGTTGTTAAGAAATTAGGTTCTCGAGGTCTTTTATTTAGAGAGTACAAATAAAATGAAAAATTACATCATGTTTATTTTGCATATAAATAAAATTATAGAAGGATCGTATGGTTGCGAATACAACTTTGCAAAAAAAGCATTCAATAATATTTGCCGTTAACTTATTTTCTTAGTAGTAACAAGTAGTGATGGTGAATTTCGTTACTTTTGAGTAATCGTTACTATTCGTTACTTATACTTTTTGTATTCGTTACTTTAATTCGTTACTTTGATTACTTTGATTACTTTGGATACTATGACTACTTTGACAACTGTATGTTTTTGTGGTAATAAATACGGGTACCGGAATATAAGTCCTTGAATCGTTTCGCGATAGGGATTTGATTACCTTAGACGTATGTGCATAAATTACTAGAACGTGTTGTAAAATTCTAATTTATGTAAACATTTTTGACAGTAGCTGATACCGGAGAAACTTATCATTTTAAATACAAAACAGAACATATCTACTTTGGATTGTTAGTATTTTTTGTTAACGTTTTTAATATTAATTTTAAGAAATGGAAATACGCACAATATATAATGTAAAAGCTTCAAAAAATATTCTAATGTATAAAATTATAAATTTTCGATAAAAATCAATTTTGTTTTTTGCTAAATTTTGAAAAAGATGTTAACCAAAAAATAACAGAATTAACATTTGTATATGTGTGAATACGAATAAGTACACTTATACCTCAAAACGTTGATAATTTTGGTTTTATAAATTGCACAATTTAAGGAATTTAATTTAAGAAATCTAAGATAAGAACAGAGATCACTATTATCCGTATAATAATGTGTTTAAAAAGTTAAGGTTCTGCGTCGTTTATGCGCTCTGTATTCAATATTGTCCCTACAAAATTACAATTCATAAAACGAGTAATGATGTACTATGTGTACTGAGTACAAACGGGTACTGGAACCGATTTTGCAGTTGTGAATACTGTAATCGAATGGTACGAATGTAACTATGTAACGAATACTTTGCCTTTCGAGTAATCGTTACTTCGGATCTTAGCGAGTAACGAGTACTCAAGTAACGAATAGTTACTTATTCTCCATCACTAGTAACAAGTCATTAGTTTAACTATTCTTTCCAAAATCTTATTGCTTTCTACCTATAAATCGAATCCATTGTTGAGGTGAATAGCTATGTAAATTTTGTTGTTAATATTTGCATTTACCTGCTTTTTCAATTTTAGTTAAATTTACGTTGTTATAGGTTTTTTCATTCAACGTAAAATTTATTTACAAACGAGACCTTTACTTACAACAAAGTAAAAAATTATACACTCTAAAACAATAGGAGGGTACAAATAAAGTGAATTAATTTAAAACGAGACAAATTTAAAAAAAACAATTTTATTGCACTGTACTAGTATTATATACTATATACCCCTAATTCATTGGGTCTCTTTCTAAAATGTCTAATTTAAAATTAGTCTTTTCTGGAGAAACATAATGAAAAGTTATAATTAATTAGCTGATCAAACGACAAACAAAATAAATGAGGTATCGGTATTTAAATCAAATTTTAAATAAAAAAATCGTCATCTGTCGCTTTAAAAAGCTTTTTAAATTGTTTATCAAACGTCAGTAAATACAATAAAAGGTCTAAGCACTGACAAGCTAGCTTACTTTTTATTATTTTCTTTATTGTTAAAGAATTTGGATATAACAACTAAACGTGCTTTTAAAAATAAATACCCTTTTAATAAAATACCATAGTATGATTATCTCTTCGAGTTTATTACTCGGCAGGTTTGCAATTACAAGTTATCCGAGCTTTTTATTGGTTTTATTAAAAACAAAACAAAACACCAATCATGCTTAACGGAATAATCCACGGTTTACAGTTTACTTCATTCTCTTTAAGTTTGCAATTCAACATGCTTTCGTAAATTATTCAGAATTTAAAAATTTAAATTTGTAGCAAAAATTGCATCTTTTGACAAAACAACTTTTTTCTATGCTAATAAAGAAACTTTTAGTTTATCTCTTAATGTAAATTCGATTATTATTTATCCAATTCAACTATTTTATTTAAGTTAGGCTTACAGAAAATGGATTAAATCAAAATTAAAAAGTTAATCGCAATTAAATTTAGAATCCTGATGTCTGATTGGTTGTTCATCCAAATTTAACCAATCACGTTAGAAATTAACTTAAATTAGAGCTCGTTCCAAAACTATGGAATGGTGAAATACGTGTAGGATAAATTCGGAATTTGACGATCATTTGTAAAAAATGTGTGAACTTAATGTAATGTATGGTTAATTTTTAATTTAATAATGTGCACACCTCAAACGTTAGCGCTGTATGAAAAGTGCAAACGGCTTTTCAGTTGGATAATGTATTGACATTCGAAACAAAATTGGTTTCTACACACCACTCTTTAGTTTTCAAATATTTAATTTGACTTCTGAAGAAGTTAAAAAAAATAAGTTTTTATTTAATTGAATCCAATAATACTGAAACGTTCGAGAAGTTATTTGCAAATTTAAGAGCCTTCTAGAAGCTGTTATCCATCTTCTAGAAGATATACCGAAAGATAGGGAACACTCGAGAAGGATTTCCAAATGTGTATATATACCGACGAAACGAATCGTAGGCAGTTATTGCCATAATGCGAATACAGCAGTGTTAAGAAGATTATTCAAGTTGAAATAAATAAGTCGTTAGCACGTGTGTGTACATAAATATACCGAGAATAACCTTGTACGTGATTTTAGTGTAAACAATTGTGTGAAGCTATCCGCGGACTTTATCTTATCTTAGTTAGTGTAAGTGTTTTTATTAAATATTATTAGATTTCATTAGTTCGGTTAATTTACAAGTGTACATATTTCTAGTATAAGTAAAACATATTTTTAGTCGTTTAAATAAATTAGTAATAATAATAAAATTCGTAACAATACTAAGGAAGTTAGATTCACCAACAGTCTACTTGTTTATTTCGTAAAGGAATTTTATAAATAGAGACTAAAATACGTTTTTTGTTAAAAAAATTTAATTGCGCAAATCATGTAGCTAGAAAACAAAATCGACACATGTTAAGATCGGTATAGATAAGTAAAAGACGAGCATAATATATTTACGTACCTGTCATTGTCATGTTGAAAAGAAATTGCAAGAAATTCTTCCGTTATACATAAATGATATTCAAGTGTTACACACTTTACATAAACTGAAAATATATTCTCTGCGAGAGCATCCGCCATTGAAGACCATAAATAACTATTAAAATTTACATTGTCACTATTTTAATCAATAATCACTAATTTAAATTTTATGTACAAAAACTGTTAAAATTTAATGAGTGATTACTGATTAAATATTTCTAATAGAATATTAAATTATCTACGTAAATTCAGACGTATGATTCTTTGTGATTGTAAACAGAGTTTGCGGACATTTTTAGTCTATATTGAAGCGTTCTTCAATTATTTGGACCTTTGAAACAATTTTCAAAGGAGATAGAATGTTTTAGATCCAGATAAATTAATGGCATAAAAGATGTCCCAAGAAAGTTGAAGTTAAGTCGGAAGTGTGAAGAATACTGTGTCGGTCTAAATAAATAAAGTGTTTACCGCCTGTGCCAACTACTAATAAATGTGAAAATTCTCCGCGGACATTGTTTATCAAATACAGTGATAGTCATATATAAATTACTTGTAAGTTGTATTTATTAAAATTGTTACATTTTATTAGTGTTATTTAGCTAATTAAAAGTTTGTTATATTTATAATTATCTAATCTAAATTATGTGTAAACAATTAGTTTAAATAAAGATGTCGGATTGCTATCTTAACGTGTAAACAAACAAGTAATTAATACTTGCTTCGTTTGTGTTTCTAAACCGTGTTACAGTTCATTAAACTTTTTTCAGTTTAATAATAAAGCATCGTTCGATATTAAAATTATGTGTATTTTAAAAATGACTGTGTGTTTTATTAAACTTTATGTTTGTGTTATAATTTATGCACGGGAAAAAATCGTTGAGAAGAATTTACTACAATAATGTTTAAAAATTATTATGGAAATCACCAACACACTTGTTGATTTAAAATCAATATTTTTTGTAATGGTTACCTCTGGTTTTGGTAAATCTTGCATTGAAATTGTAGTTAGATTTTTGTACTACTGCTTTAGATTAATGTGTATTTTTTTACAACAATGTTTGTGTAAATGAGCATAATATAATGTTGTTGTAATTTGTCGTACAATATTCTCAATTTTCGCTGTTTTTGTTGTTAAAAAAAGTGGTATGATCGGAGATAAGCAATAACAGTGCAGGCGGTTTAAAATGAACTTGCGCAATATTTCAGTGCTATGTTTATGTGCTGTACCAGCAATACCACTGACGCTACCGGCCATTATTAAAATTTATACACATAGCTGTGCACATTGTGTAGTGTAAATTCGCGCTCGTTATTGTCGGTTATTGTAGTGTAAGTTATTTTGTTGCTTAGTACTAGCATTGGTACTAACAGAAAATTGATGTGCTTAAAATGGATGAGTTCGTAAAAAATAAATTGCAGCACTGGGGACTGGCTGAGAAGCTGCAAGCTGTCTTTGAAGGTAAGTACCTACAAACTTACATCTTTGTTATTGTGCAGTATTATTTTATTAAGCACTTGGTACCTCTTATAACAACAATGAGTCAATATTTTGATACCGTTACCAGTTTTGGCGTACTTTGTTTTAATTGAAACTTTGTCTTTTTAATCGTATTAAAAGTAGTTAATCCAACGTGTTCTAGTTAGTTTAATAAAAAAATTATAAAAACGGCAATATAAAATATAAAAACATGGTAACCAATGTTGCCGGACAAAAATTATCATTAAATAAAATAACTCAATTTATTATATGTATTTATACAAGTCGTATTACACATTGCTGTATTTTAACTTTTTATTATGTTTCTTATGTGAAAAATCCAGGAGGGCACCCTAAAGCAGCAAGAGGAAAACTGTGGGCTACGTACAATTATATGAGAAAAAATTTAAAAAAATTTGGCTTAATTTCGGCGTCGTACAAGAATCAAACTAAATCAAATCCAGACGATTCTACAGATGCTTCTATCGATGCTGAAGGTATATACTTGCATACCAAGATAAGAATTTTGTGGTGTAATGTGCATAATAATAACATAAGTGTAAACTGTTTTCTTTTATAGAACATTTGCAATGGTTGAAAAACAATAGTCAACCGTTTCCTTTAGTGCAAGAGAAATGGCGAATTTAATTAGATATAAGGTACTTAGTGTTACTTTACGAATGTTTATTTTGCATTTATTTTTTATGTTTTAAAATATTTGTATACCCATAATGTAATCTCTAAATAAATTTTTCCATTTCATAGTCGCATTTAATTTTAACTACAACCCTTGATATTCTTTTCTACAAAAATGAGATAAAATTTTGAACAATATTGTAGCAGTCTCTTATACTAAAGTGTAACAATGAGTTGCACCATATTTAATAAGAAATACTCTTGAACAAATCTAGTATTGAAACAATATTGTTAAACGGTTTCATACAAAGTACAGTAACTAGTTAGACAATTTTGACTACAAACTGCGAATAAAGAAATGAAATTTTATAGCAATATTGTTGGAGTCTTGTACAAAATTGTAACAAATAGTAAGACAATATTTATTTAAAAAATACTCATTAAACCATTAATTTTCAAACAAGTATATCACTAAAATTTATACAATATTGTGGTAAACTTTCCAACATGTACAATTCATTATCTCGCTATAAAATTGTATTTCAGGAACACACAATATTTTAGCCACAATCAATTAGTAAGTAAATACACAAGTTGTTGCTAGTCGTATATCTACTATAAATTGTAGTAAAAATTTGAACATTTGTTTTTTCTATAGCCACATTTTTTTTCCGTGTGCCAATAATTCATTCACAAGTAGTAAACATGGACGCAAAACTATTGAAAATTTAAGAATTAATTAATTGAAAAATCATTGGCAATTCTCAGAAAATGGAAGAAAATTTAGGAAACTTTAGAGAAAAAATACAAGCCAGCATTGAAAATCGAATGATAAGTATTGACGAATAGCTATAGGTTAGTGTTGAAAACCAGATTAAGACTGTTTACAAAAAAACGCAAGCACGTATTTTAAATGTAAGAGAAAAATTTGTGCAATAAATTTGAAAAAACAAACTAGGTGAAAGAATGAAGCTGTTGGATGACTTACTAATGAAACGTCAAGAAGAAACCACTTACAAGTTTAAAGTTGTATTTCCAAATTTTCATGGAAAAGTTTTTTGATAAACATACTTCAATAAAGCCGCAGCTACAGATAATGGTTGGAGTAACAAACCGAAAACAACGTCCTTTATAGTGACTTTGCGTAGAGAAGCACTTGACATTTAGCAGACTGTTTTTTCTTACTTTCAAGAAAATTACGTATTGTAGAAAGGAGATATAGAGATACCCATCTGCAACAATTGTATCAAATTGAAATAAAAATTCAGGAAACTACAGAAGCTTTAAGCGCTTAGATTTAACATCCGACATCGCCAAACTGACAGATAGTTTTCTGAAACAATTGGTTATACAGGCTTTTGTAGACGAACTTCAATACAACGAAACGCAGTTGACTCTACGGCTAGCTCGATCTAAGATGTTGGATGAGGCCTTAACGCACTACTTGAAAAGCAGCAAAGCAAGCATTGCATCAAAATAGTCATAAACTCTCGCTGTGCTACAGAACTACTCGCCAGACACAAGAAAGCATCGATGAAATAGCGCGACCAATGCTTCGGGAAAAAGGAGTGACGACTTCCAACTGCGGTAAAACAGGTTACGTAAGACGACACCTAACTAGGGTAAGAAGAAGACAAGAACGTTCGAAACAAGTTGATCAAAGAGCAGGCTACATTGAACAATGGAAAGAAAATTTAAAGAAAAGAAACTACTAGCTTGCAAAACATTAGTACGAGTGAAAAACACGGTGTTAGTAGGGTTCCGAATGCCAATTCGGTTCCAGTAACATTAAAAAAGAAGCTCGTGATGGTCCAATATACGCCAGTACCTTAAATTTTGAGGTGTATGAATTCTAGAGAAGCTTCGTCTGGCTAAAGTTAAAGCGTTGATACTGTGTTGGTCTAAATAAATAAAGTGTTTAACGCGTGTGACAAGTATAAATAAACAAGTTCATCACAAAAGTGAAAGTGATCCCTAGACATTGTTTATAAATATCCAGTGATATTCATATATAAATTACTTGTAAGTAGTTTTTCTTAAATATCGTTGTGAGTTAGTTTTTTTAAAAATTAGTTATATTTATAATACTCATATCTAAATTATGTGTAAATAGTTAATTTAAATAAATTAATTTTAAATTCTTGTACCATTTTTTTTGTTTGAAAGGTAATTGTACCCTTCCAACGACTTTTTATAGTAAATTTTGTTTTCTATAAAAATGTTTATGTGCAACTTTCCTCTATCTTGCACCGATTTAGGGTAATAGTTTATTGCTTATTTTAAGTTATCAAGCAAATCATTTCAATACAAACATTGTGGCAGTTTCGATGCAAGCATGATTTACAAGAAGAACAATTCCAGATACCTGATATAATATTACAACACCGACAAAGCTACCTTTAGCCACAAAAAAACCGCGGTGGTCACAAACACAGATGTTCTACTAAACCGAGAATTTATGTTCACATTTTAAAATACGAAACGAAATAATTTAATAAACCTGATTTATAAAGTTTTAAAATAAAAACTATCAGTAATTACTAGTTTAAGCCATAAACGATTTTACTGTAAAGTTATCAACATAGGACGAAAGTATGTAAAATAAAATTTGAGTAAATTTTGAATGTTAAAATTGTATTATTAGTCAAGTAATTTTAAAGATTATTAGCGTTATAAACCTGTTAAGACTAGAAAAGGATTCACGTTAAAGTAAAGTTTATCTCTGTAATGCTTTTTTATAGTCAGTTGCGCATTTGTTTATTATTAATAGGAAAAAAAATTGTAGAATCGGTTAATTTCTATTCCATTTGAAACACGCAGCGCCGCCCAGTAACAAAACGTCGTAACATCTTAATGGTAGAAAAAATCATAACGCTGATTTCAACAGATTGAGTAAAAAAAGGAAAAGCAAATGAGTAGATTTGATACTAATAGGGTTCGTGAACCAATCAGAAAAAAGCTTTTTAGGAAATAAAATCAAACTTGCGTACAAAGAAGGAGGAGAGTTTTAAACGAAGGTTTTATAAACTCTGACGCGGTGCAAAAACAAAAAAAGTTGCATACGTGAGTTCTTCTTTTTGCTTACTCACGAAAAAGATGTTACTGTCGGGCTGTTTTTTTAACGTATTTGCTCAAGGTAGTTAATTTACGCCCGGGTTTTTTTTTCACTTGCTCGAATAAGTTATTTACGACGGGTGGTGTTTTTATTTCATACTCCCGAAAGGAGTTACTGACGGACTGGATTCTTTCACGTACATTTATTTATTTTTTTTTTGAGTGTACGTTTTGTATAAAGTTATTAGTTAGTGACAAATTGTAACGTGGTTGCCAACTTGCGTCCAGTCAAGACTCAACAAACCGCAAACGTGATCTTCAATTTGAGGATTAGGCGCCATATAACAATTATACAAACAGAACGCGTTACAAAGTTTTAAATTCGGGTTATTAGATCCATACAAAAATTATTTAAGACATAATTAATCAAGTACTCTACGACAATGTTCAATAAAGTGCCAACGACATGACAACAAATTAAAACAAGAAGACTTCAAAAACATTAAAAAAAATTATTCAAACTTTTTTTTAAACAAAAATTAATTTTGCCAAACACTAATCTCAATTTCATCTACTGCAACGAGACCACAGAATCATTGACCATTTGAAAATTTCCAAAAAAACTAATAATAACCGTTTTATCTATGATGAATTTTTCATTATTAACAGTGACGACGATTATGAACTAGACTATCGCAATACTCCCACTTACTCTTACGATTACAACTCCAACAAACCAGAAAATTTTCTAGAAGAAACTTCAGAAGACCTAGATGCATAGATTTAAACACTATAGAAAACAAACTCCGATTGCCATTTATTTACTTACCCACATGAGATATTGAAATTTTAATAGAGAGCTGAGCATCTAACTTTATTATGAATAATAACATAGAAATTTAAAAATTTAAAAATTTAAAGAATTCTTTTGTAAAAAACCATTTACTGTAAAAAATTTAAAGAAACCAGTTTCAGACTCGGTTTCAGATAATAAAAATATTAAATTTCGAATATTAGCATTTAATATAAATTGCTTTTTTGATTTTTTCTTTTTGATCGTAGACTGACATACATAAGTATGAGGCATTAATATATTGCTCTAACTTTCACAAATTAAATGAAAAAATAGATTACGAAAACAACACATTAAAAATTAACGGCATAGTAATTCCATTTTTTTATCAATACACTAACAATACTTTACAAAACAACTTTTAACAAACTCAACCTAATCAAAATCTTTATAAACATAGTCGATAGAGACGTGTTTATCATAGAAATACATTTAGACAACGGCCGTATGATCCCTGAAAACCTAAGTTACGCAAAAAAAACGGGATATGTACATTACCTTTAATGAATGAAACTACACTTGAAATAAATTTTCAAGAAAAACTCGATGTATCTCCAATTTTGCAATTAGAAATAGATAAGACAGACACTAAAAATAATGCAAACATAGAAATTGAATTATTTTTTGTGCCTAACATAGAAATAGGCAAACTAATTTGCATAGATCATTTAAATTTAAAAAAGAAAGAAAAAAGTATAAGATTATGCAAGCAATTTAAAAACATTTTTTACGATTTCAGTTGCAAATTAGCGCTTACTAATGGAGTGAAACATAACATATGCACAAAAGACCAGAAACCAATATTCATCAAACAATTCAGACACTCTTATCATACAAAACAATCATGAACCAAATAAAAAATTAATAGATAACAAAATCATAAAACTATCAATATTTCTTAGTGTAGATCTTCCTAAAAAACATGGACGTTTCAAGAGAAAAAAAATACAGGCTAGTCATGGACTACCGAAAATTAAACGATAAGACAATAGCATAGAAGAAATCTTAATCAATTTAGAAAAATGCACATACTTTACCACTCTCTGTGTAACACAAGAATTCCACCAAATAGAGTTGAACTCGCAATCAATAGAAAATACAGCATTGACAGTAGACAACGGTCACAGAGAATACGTGAAGTTGCTGTTTGGTCTAACGTGTTGAAAAACTACTTCCACAATAAATAAATTAATAAACATTTGGGAAACATGCCTACAATCCAAATAATCTCTACAATCTCCTCTTTTCTGGACCTTTTGTAGCAAAGAAACGATTCGAAATCATACTCATCGACACTTTCTCATTTGACGGTTTAAAATTATTAACGATCACAGATTTATTTTCGAAATATTCCAAAGTTTATTACATTGTTGCACTACAACTGTTCAAAAAAGATCCTCTATTACAAAGTCGCAGAATTTAAAAGCAAACACTACATTAAATTTGCAAATTTATGAAAATAAAAATATTTCTCACCACGTCTAACAATTCCAACTCCAATTCACCTATAACCATCTTAGAAAAATTGAGAATGTTTAAATTAAAAACCAAAACGAACAACATCCAAATTTAATGATTTTAGCCATCCTTATTTATAACTAATCAATACATTCAACAAAAGATTTTAGTTCATTCTCATTACTATACGATCCGTACGATCATTCTCACGAGATTGACCTGGACTGAACCGTGTACGAGCAGTATAACGAAAATAGAAACACCTCATTCTGCAACACAATATATCACAAAATACACTAAAAAAGGTTAAAAAAACTGAAAAAACAAAATGCAAACAGAGAAACGGAAATAATTAAATATATTTTTAGGGTAATTGTTCTAAATAAATACACCAATTACCTTAAAAATATCTTTAATATGTTTTATGGTGAAAGTTTTATGAACAAGTATTTTTAGCAGTCTCGGTAGTTAATAGATTAGAACAAGAAATATATAAAACTATGATACAATTACAAAGTAATTTAAGTAAAGGATTACTCCTTCCTTTTCAATATTGAAACGTTCTCAAATTCAAGAGCTTTCTCAAAGTTGTTATCCATCTTCTAGAACGTATACCGAAAGATATGGAACACTCGAGAAGGATTTCCAAAATGTGTATAAATACGGAACAAACAAATGGTAGGGCAGTTATTTCCGTAATTCGAAGACAGCAGTGTTAAGAAGATTATTCAAGTCTAAATAAATAAGTCGTTAACGCGTGTGAGATAAACCTACGCTGAATAATCGGGTACGTGACTTTAACGTAAACAAGTGTTAAACAAGTGTGTGACTTTATCTTATCTTCGTGTCAGTGATAGCGCTATATATAAATTATACTGTAAGTGTTTTCATTAAATATTAGATTTAATTAGTTCGGTTAATTTAAAAGTGTATATATTTTTAGTACGATCTTCCCTGTACTTGACGTTCATAACACAATAATCCCCTACTAAAGCCTATTTACAAACAATAAACGAGCAGTTCTAGATAGAAGAAGAGTGTTTCATAATCTTAGAACAAAGAGTATGCCAAAAAGAACATCACGTAGTCGAATGCAAACTCGGAAACATTGACATATGTCAAAGGCAGTGTTGTGACGTATCTAGATACAAGTATCTAGATACAGTATCTAGATACTTTTGGAGTATCTAGTTACATATCTAGATACACTAGACAAAATGTAACTGTATCTGTATCTAAATACATTTTTCGTAGTATCTGAGTGGTTTAGATACTTAGATACTTTTTCTTGCTGAAATTGTAAATTATACAAGTTTTTTCTAAACACCGCAGTAGTTTTTTCTCTCAGTTCATCATGCACATTACAATTTAAATTTGTAGACTTTGTTTTATGAATGCAATTCTTTCAGCTTTGACAATTCTACCAAATTTGGAGATTTTATGTAGTAGCGGGTATTTTGTGGGTATTATAAACTGTTGTGGAATTTTGAGGAAAACCGTGTATGAACTTACACTTTTACTTGAGAAATGTGACGTGTTAGCATTTATGCCAACAAACCAAATTCATAATACTTTAAAAAAAAGAAAACAAATTTCAACTTTGTAGAACTATGAGTACAATTGTGGTTATTGTGAAACTTTTATAGTTTATGCAAGGAATCGAGCAAAGTCAATTGGCAACACTGAATTTCTTCCTTAGCTCAAATAGAGCAAAGAAGTAGAGAAACTTTTTAGTGTTAGTAGTTTACTATTAACTCTACGTCGAAATATAATGACGAGACATTTAACTTGCTATTAATTTTAAAACAAAATAACCTTTATTTGTAAATTTGTATTGTTTTATGCAATTAAGGTTGATAAGGTAATTTTTTGCTTAATACCCAGGCAGCACACTGACGTCATATGACGACACTAACACGTCTTAATGACGTCTCGTAGTTTGACGTCAATAAGACGTAATGTACTGCCTAGGATACTGTTATTGAGTTTTTAGCTGAACCTTTGTTTTAAATTTAATTTCAAGATTTTGTTAAAAATGTATCTGACATGTATCTAGATACTTTCTTAAAGTATCTGTAACTGTATCTAGATACTTTTTTTGATAAAGTATCTTATCTGTATCTAGATACAATTTATGAAAAGTATCTGTATCTGTATCTAGATACTAGAAAAAAAATATCTGTTACAGCACTGGTCAAAGGGCAAAAACAGTAAACAACTTCAAGATTTACAAGCAACTGTCGAGTAAAGAAAAATATTATTATCAACCAACACAAAAATGAAAATTATAGAAAACTGTGAACCACAATTTCAGGTAACCACCACTTAATATCCAGCACCATTTAAAATAAAGATCGAAACAAAACGTCTGCCAGACTTTGACAAGCTAAAAAAAGAAGCGAAAAATCTAAAAGAAAACATTGAATTACAACAAACGATCTACTACACTAATTATTACCGCTTGGGCATTAATCATTACGAAGGTCATACTCATAAAATTTTGGAAGCACCTGGTCAAGGTATTTAGAAACAAACCAACTATAAGGGTAGCTGCCATGAAGAAACTACTAGAAGAAGAAAGAATATCTTACTCTAATTTTAAAAACGAGAGCGTTTCTTTTCTAAATAGGGAAGAATTCTATTCTTGTAATACCAATGTAATCAACAAACCATTGGTACTCCAAATTAGCAAAGTTGAAACGGCTTTTCATACTTTTAAAAAAAATGTGCATAACACCTTCGTCCAGTAATCAATGTTACAAAATTGAAACAAATGGTTCACGAAAAATGTTGAATTTTTTAATTGTAATATAAAAAACACAATATAAAACGGTATTAATAATATCTCGTTAACTAACTAATCATATGGAAAAAAATATTAGTTCCTTAAGATAGATTCGTAGAAATAATGATATTCTTCTTGAACAAACTTAAGCAAGACTCGGAGGTTTTTCTTTTCTTCATCTGCGATAGTTCCGTACTTTTCAAAAATTTTCTCGATTTCAATGTCATTTGGTGGATTATAAACCTTTTTATTTTTTAGAATATTGACTTTCTTGAACAGCACTGTTTCGTCATATGATTCTTTATACAAGTAGGAACCATACTCTTCGACGCTTATCCATTTAATCCCATTTCGAAATTTTACTGTTTCGTGAAGTTTATTTTTTTTTCTATTGACTACTCGAAGTTTATCAAGCAAATTCACAATCTTGCGAAAATGGTGAGTCATATCGATGACCTGATTTTTTCGGCTTGCTTTTAAGATTATTTCTCGGTATTTATCGGGTATATACACAGTATCGTTCCTTCGTAGTACTTTCTCTATTCTCCCAAAATCTTGATATCGCTCTTTGGGTAACCAAAAGACAAATTAAATTTGGTAACAAAAATTTTGGAATATGTTTTTTGCTTCATTTTAAACTTCAAAGAAAGATTTTTTCTCTCACATTCTTCACGATAGAACTGATACATTTTACTTTGGTTAAGCAATGGACAAATGTACCTTTTATGTGGATTTCTGTTTCTAGAGTATTGTGACTCTTCTGTAGAAAATCTGTTTATGTGTTGAATAATGTTTTTCTCGACCTCTTCATCAATTTTGTGGGGCCTGGTAGAATGTTTTCCTCTTCTATCAGGAGCTGGATCCAAAGAACCACTATTTATGTAATTTTTTATGACATTGTATATATATGAAGCCTTTTTGTGCTTCCTCGTTTGTCCTTGCTTCGGGTTTTTTGACGATTGATGCAAATAACATAGCATTCTTTGAGTTTACTTTGAATTTGTAAAACTGGTATTATAAGACTTTTCTATCTTCTGCTGTAAATCGGTTACTGCAGTCCAGCTTATATTTTTTGCGACATAAAATACCTGATTTTGTTTGCTTCTTTGGGATAAGTGCGTTTTTGTAGGATAAATAAGCTTCTCTTATCAATCTTTTAATAGCTGCTTTTCGTTTCTTCCAAGTGTCAGGGTCGCATCTTCTTTTTTTGAAGTATGTTCTTTAGGATGAAACAGTTTTTACTTTCTTTTTTTTTTAATTTCTTTATGTTCTAAGTCGTCATACAATGGGCTCGATAACTTGATTACACCTAGAATATCAGTTGGTATTTCAATAAAAGGCAAAGTACTCGTACTAGTCTTCTTAGCCCTATTTAGTCGTGGTTTTGTATCTTTTTTTACTTGAAGTTTTTCTTCACTTGATTGGCAAAAGCTAAAGTTACTTAATTCGCTATCATGCGGTTTGTAGTCATCACTATCGCTACTTGAAAATGATTCTTTCAATTCCGATTTTGAAAAAAAGTTGTATCTTGGTTCAAAAAGCAGTCATTGAGACCGAAATTGGAGACATTTTGAGATATTTTGAATTCCAGCTTACTAGTCTCAGTGTACGAAGTCAACGAGCCATTTGGTACAATTTTTGATGTTGACGGTTGCTCAAATTCTAAAAAAACATAAGTGAAAGAACTGAAATTAATATAATATTGCCTTAAAATTAAATTAAGACAGGTTCAGCAAACACGCATTTTTTGTCTGTTTGTTGAGTAACTTTTTGTTTTTCTATCAGCTTAAGCATTAATTTACCTCTGGAACACATTTTCTCACACAATAACAAAATTCCACGATATTTACTCCGTGTCTGATGTAATTTGACAGCACATAGTTTTTTATAAGCGCAAATCACGCACAAATAATATGGAAGAAAGTGTTAAGTTCGCCACATAAGACCTTCTTCCATTCTAAAGAATTCTTAAAATATACGTTTATTGTAAATGAATGTGTTAACAACCCATAACACCTTCTTCCGTATTTTTTTGTACAAAATTGTAACATAACACCTTCTGTAATTCGTAAATCAAGACTCCTGTTGCTTATATTAATCTTTCAACGGTGCCATATGAAAAATAGGTACATAACATCTTCATTCACATAAAAAACTCCGATTTTGAGTAAATGTATCATAACACCTTCATCCACTCGCGTCTTCAATTGTAAAAAATACAAAGAATTATATTATCGGCAGACTTTAACAGATCTTGCTGCAAGTACACAAAAACTGTTACTTTTTTGTAAAATTAGCTTTATTACTTACACGGTACTAATTATTATTATTATTATTATTATTATTATTATTATAATATTGAATTTTAGGTCGTCATAGAAATTTTCAGTAGCTAAAAATCTCAGAGTAAAAAGTAATCGTTCTTCGACACTAATTGCATCTTTCATAACTGTATTTTGTTTTGTAATTGCTGGCCGTATTAGATCTAATAATGTGTTGAATGAATCAACATTCACTATCGAGTTGTACTACTAATTGCTTTAAATGTTTTTACGTCTGTGGACAAAACTCTACGATTTGTCTCTTCGATTTACAGTGCAAGTGATTGTGTGACTAGTAGTACAATACATTGTAGCGTTTCTGGGGCGCTTAAAAGTTCTTATTCATATTTTCTTATTGCTCTTTTTTTAAGATGTGTGTGGAAAGTTTAACCTCGATAAAGTTGTATATGTTTTATTAATGGCTGCATTCAAGTGGATTGTTTCCTGAACTTGTGACACGTGTCATACTAGTAACAATTTTAATTTGGATGCTTCAAACTTAATTTAACAGTAGTAATTTACGTAACAATAGTCAAAAGTAAGGCATAGCATAACGAACGTTAATGGGACGCGAGGCCGCACGGCCAAGCATTGCATTTGAGTGAGTTATGCTATGGTACTTTCGACGAGAGTAACGTACATTATTTTTTGTATTGCTTTTTATAAAATAACATTCTTTTTTGTAAAAATAAAAAAAGGCACCAGAAATATAATGTTAGTAACATTTATTACTAAATCTGTCAAATTTGACATTAACTTTAACATCGTTTTTTTTCAATTTTAACTGCATTTAAAGGTTTTTTAAAGGACTTTTGCATCTGTCGCATACTCGGCCTAATATAATAATTGACTTTTTGAAAAAGTCTTTTTTTGTTTACAATAGCAAATAATAAATTTAGATTGTAATTAAACTCAATCATTTCTGTCTGTTATCTACATATAATACATATAAATGTGAAAAAAAGTAATTGCTAAAATCTACATCTGTGAAATTATCGGTTTTTACAACGCGATAACATGCACATAGTAACATTTCGAATGAACACAAGCGCCCACATTGAATGTGTCTGGAATTAATTTTTGGTGGTTCATTCTGAATATATAATTTTTCTGTAGATCGAATTTTACAATATGTACATAAAATAAGAAATTGAAAATTGGACTTTAGTTGCTTTTCATTTTTATTATTGAAATTAATTAAAAGGTTTGGATTTTATTAACTGAAACTGTTTTGTTTTATTTATAGATACTTAATATTTGGTTACTTTTTAATAGGATTTATATTTTAATTACTTATTGAAATTTTATTACCACGTTGTTGAAAAGAATAAGCTCTATTTAATTATAATAATTTTTATAGCATCTTTTAAAATCTTTTCTTTGGTAACACAAATACCTAAGAATATTTTTAGTAACCATACAAAAACATTTTTTTTATTTTATTATGTTTATTCTGCATTATACAAGATTTAAAACAGTCTTAAATCGTTATGACTGATCTCTATAATAATATGGATAGCTGATACTACTTATGAGAAAAAAATTTAAATATGGGATTAGACTGCGTAGAAGACAGCGCCACACAATACTGAGATTAGAACTAAATTAAGCGAATTTTACTTGACAGCAGTACCGCTATTTTTCAAAAGAAAAAAGTTTTTATGATCATTCATTTTGTTGAAATTGCATAACAGTTTACGGAATTGCATAAAACTTTATAAAATTTTGTGAAATTTAATGGCTTTAAACAAATTTTAATTAGTTTCAATAGGATTATACAAAAAACAACACAGTTAAACAGTAATTTTAACTCACTTAAGAATTAATCACACACGCTTAACACACTTGTAGATTTAACGATCGAACGCGTGACAAAATTGCGAAGAAATCAAGAAAATTAAAAAACAACATATATATATTGAAATAAGAAACCAAAGCAGAAGCCGCTACTGATGCATCCAAACAAATTTCTAAATATTTTTAAACATACTAATCTATTTAGAAAATATCTTACAAAAATATTAATATTTATGACAATTGCACTGACAATTAAACTGTCACAAGAAAGTATGGCTAGCGCTACATTTTAGTTCCTGTCTCAGTAATGAGTGGCGCTGATGATTTCTCTAAAGGTGTCAATGTCAGCATACAGTATCAACTATAGGACACTATAAAAGGAGATTATGACGTACTTGTTTTGTATAGGACACCAAAGACTCCTTTTTACAAAAATTTCATCCAATCCAGCGTACACCTCATGTTTAAAATTGAAGCCAGACAAGTTACAAAATATCGAGTTTCTCGTTACTTATATTGAAAAATAAGACAGGGAGTTTTATAAGTTGCTAGATAAAGAAAGTGAACAATTGGGAGATGGGAAAAAACAAGAATCAGATGCAGAAGAATACGAATACATTTTTTGTTATTATTTTTTAAATATAGTCATTTTTTGTTTATTACGTCTATTTAACTATAAGTTTTATTATTTGTTATCTTCAATCAAATGAAAGCTAGAATGCATGTTTTGAGTTTTGACGTCATTGTATGTTAATACTATGGAAATCACATTTTTTTTAATTATTTGAATAAAATATAACAATAATTTCTTCATTTTGTCAAAAAGTCCCTAAGTTAAATTCTTTTTTTTTATTTTTATTTTATTTTTTATAACTTGATAACATTACGGCAAACAACCTAAGTAAACATTATATAAAAAATCTTATCGACAATATAAACAATAAGATTTACAGATTAAAATAAAAACTAAAAATATTAATATCTCAAAACGTAAAAATTTTACTTAGAGACTTTTTGCCTTTAATTGTAAAAGTAAAAAGCCCACCACTTTAAAATTTCAAATTTCACATCGATAATTTTCTGACTCTAATATATTGTAATATTTTTTCAATATTAAATTGTGGTTTTTTCCGCTACAGAAAAAAATAGTGTATTATACACTGGAAAAATATTACATTTTAGCTCTCGGTTTTTTGTCAGACAACACAACCTCGAGCTAAAATCTAATACTAACTATTTCATTTTTGTTTCATTTTGTTTCTCCGAAACTTATCTTTTTTTTTTCAAATAAAAAATAAAAAACTACGAATTGACAATATTATTTTATAGTTTAATTATTTATTTTATTTTATCAACTACACATAGATTATTATAAGTATAAAATCATTTTCTACACGTGCAGATAGTAAAAGGTCTCAAAATATGTAAATAAAATAAATCGGTACTTAAAAAAATCAGAACATCAATTTACAATAATACCTAAACGAATTTTTTTGCGTCTTCGAGAATTACTTTTTATAGAATCCGGCGATCTGGGAGGCCACAGTACAGGTCCTTTTAAACTAATCTATTTGTTTGGGAAGTTTGCATCTAAGAACGGACGAACTTACCGTTCTTGTTATAACCATATCTGCCTGGTAATTGCCAAAAAAACGTTCATTAACAATGCATCTAATTCATTAGCCAAAAATTACAAATATCTTTGTTCAGTAAGATACTGTATAGATACCCAAGATACCATCCCAAATAATTAAAGACCAACGGTGTTGTTGATCTGTTGTTTGGTAAAAATGAAAGTTTTGATTGGAGTAATAACGTAAATTATGTAGATTTACAAATCGATTTTGGTGAAATGTTGATTCGTCGAAAAACATAACCGTCTCGAAGAAGAATTCCGCAATATTCTGTGCACAGATGATTTTAAACACATGCGTGTGAATTCTCTACAAGTGTGCTCAAATCTTGAAGTTTGTTATTTTCAATAGCAACGGTATTGTTATAAACTTTCTTTGGATATTGTACTTGCCTGCTATTTAACAATTTTTCCAACAACTTTCTAAACAATGCCTCTTGCAAGTGACTTCTAATCGGAAAATGTTTCGTATAGATACGTGACACACGAATTGCTAAAGTGTAAAAAAAGTAGTTTGTTGACTCGCCTGTTTGGCTAGCCTAAATTGGAGATGGTCGTAGGTTGAGAAGGTCAAAGGTCAACTTCGTCTGGGGTGTCGGTGCTCTGTGCCATCTTTTCTTGCGAGTTGAGGAATAAGGTAAAGTCTGAGTTAGGGAAAAGATATACCTAAACCGGCAACACAACTATGTGTTGAGAATAAAACAACTGAACGTTATAGTAAGATCGCAACGATTTATTCAAAACTGATTTGCATCACAGTAAGACATCGAAGAAGCGAAATTCAAGACTAAACCCTTTTCGTCGGCACACATCTAAATATAAATACATACATCATTCATATATGGTAGCTACGCAGTTAATAACGACGGTAGTTAATATAAGTTCAATTAAAATTACAGTTAGCTTTAAGTAATAATCAGTTAAAGTTTGCTATAGATTTGGAAGTATTTAAAAACAATGCCCTACATTGAAATACGAAAATAAAAAAATTATTGAACCTAAGGTTCCGAATTAAATAGCCAAATTTAAGTGGTTTAAACGCGTTCTATCATATTTTTTTTCTTACAGTAATCTCACCGAAACAAGTGACACAAGTCGTGCAAGCGAAATGAAATTTGGTTCAATTAACCACTCTATTAACGTAACGGAAGCAACGTACTTCCAAATTTCCTGTTACATATTGTTATTTACATATGTGTTATAAATAATAATTCGAAGTAAAATTCACGCCATCACTAGTTTTTTGACTGTTGCCAATACGTAACTGAAATTAAGGGAGAAAACGAGACGAAAAGAATTTTTACTCGATCTTTTGTATTCGGTTTTTGTTGCGATTGCTTGATTGTTCATAACGTTTTCCGCTAAATTGTAAATATCTTTTTGATATTTAAATTTAATCGTTGGTTATTCCCTTACGTTATAGCAACAATGCTGTATAAAGATTGGCAAATCTGGCAGAATTAAGCGATTTAATAAATTATATTAGCGGTTGCAGGTAAAATTTGTTAAGATAACGTCAGCCATGTTGCTTCAATCTTATAAAATTTCTTTTAGCGAATCTGTTAGGGTTTGAAACGGCTTTTTCTCTCAACAGTTATTAATAGAAAGAATTCGGCTTCTTGCCGTGCATGGAGATAACAATTCAATAACCTCCAAACGCTTATTTGGTGAAATTTCTATATGACGATTACTGCTTCAAACCTGAAGTAAACTAATGTAGAAATATCGTATTGGGAAAACACTTTCTTGTGTGTAATTTGGAATTTTATGTCTTCAGCTTTTAGCCTGTTACTTAAGATCACCGTATTAATAATTTGCCTAATTTGCAACATTCAACATATTAATCACATATCATACTAAAACTTTACTTTTAGTCGTAACTTTTAAAGCATTGTAACATTTATGTATGCAGCTGTTTTGTGTACGCTGACCTACTACTCGTCAAGTTTCTTTGAATCAATTTGATTATAATCAAGCCAGATTTAGAAACACAATCGTCGTACGTAAACTTACGTACTACGCATTTTATCGACTATAAATACCTAAGGCGTATTCAGTAGGGTAAGTTTATGCATATTTTCCTTTCTTTGAACTGTGTTATTAATTACATTTATCGATTCGTAATGTGTCACGACTGTACATAAGTCAATTGGTTGATTTATCAAGTTTGAAGTTGTGGTGATTGCTAATTATTTTTTTTACTTTCTAAAACAAAAAGCTTTAACAAAAAGTGACATTTTGTTCATTATCTTGTTTACCAGTAAATTCTTTAAATTGTTATAATTACTGTTAAATAGATTAGTACAGTACATGTTATCGGTTGGGGAAATATATATTCACTTGTTACATTGTTTTTGTATGCTTAGTAGTGGTTCCAGACGTACCTTTAGTCTTTCCAAACTGTGTATTTTTATTATAGTTTTTGAACCACGCCTACTCACCGACATCGTAGCTAGCCGTGGTGACGTGGTTGTTACCAATGGAGCCCATTGTAAGAAAAGGTTGTTAACACTGCTTGCAGAAAAGGAATATAGAATAGCAATTGTAATTAATTAATGTAAAAAATTGGAATATTTCCCAAAACCACGTTATCGTGCGTTTACTGACTTTGTAGCAAACGGTTATCAATTGAATCAAAACCCCGACTATCTAATGGATAACGTCTCCGCACTGACGGCCTTATTCGATAGCTTGACTCTGCATGGATCGACGTTTAAGAATTAAAACATAAATACCTTGACGTGCAGGTGTAACCGAAAAAGGGTTGTATACTCGAGATAGAATGTTCAGTCTCGGTCATAATCGACATGCACCACACGGTAACATCCGTAGACTGGTTAGTAACAAATAATCAGGTCGAGTAGATCTTTGTTTCAAATTGCAACATCAAAATTAGCATCAAGCGGACTTTGCAGAGTTTGATACGTTGTGCATCAAGATAAATTTTCTGACTATTGCTCTGCAACAAGCACAAAATTTAACATAATAATGGCGTTGGATCACATCCAGAGTTCTGGCGTGTGCTGTCCTCTTACGGTAGAAAACTTGTTAGCGTTTGAAATTTTTGTTCACACGTGACTGTTAGTGAATAGCTGCTTATCCGACAGTCAGAAATGTACTAAAATGTATTTTAAGTCGTTACACGCCAACACGAGTTTTTGATGAGATTCTCTAATAATGACTGTCATATTGACAATTCGTCTTGACTGATCGACATACTCAACAAACATTAAAAAATGTTATTAAGAACATCTCTAAACAAGCGGTAGGTAATTGCCAAACAATACGCAAAGCTAAATTGCTTTGTTAAAAATGTGAAACATGTCAATGCTAAAAAAAATCCAACATATTTGTAAAACTAACAGGAGTAGACAGAAATAGTTAAGATAAAATCGAAAAAAAAAGAAATCTGCATTCGATGGTGTAAAAAATTACTGATCATTCTATTTGAAAAAATCAAGATAACCATGTTTAAAAATTCTCAAGTTTAACGGTTCATATCACATAATTACAGCACCTTACAAAATAAAATGTCGCACAAAAGACCCCTCTTTTTGTGTTTAACACAATACTTCAAACCGCGACTTCTTAACTTATATTGAGTTTTGTAAATATACTAATTGCTTAATATAAATATCGTAGTTAGCATCGATTTCCGGTATAACCGGAACTTCGCCATCCTTGTAAATAATTTTAAAATGTGTCTATTATGAATCTAAATACATGCTGTGCAGAACATTTTTTCAAATTTCTAGCGGAAAAGAAGTTATAGAGAAAATACGCTAGCGTGCGACACCCGGCCTAACTACAAGCAGATATGCAATGTGCCCGAAAAACCGCAATCTGTAAGTTTGCACCAAAAATTTTAAGATAAATTTATTAACTTATTTCGTTGAAGAATGGCTTAAATTTTCAAATAGATATCGTTAATAGTAATTACTATCCACTCAATTACAGTAAGAATATTAACAATAAAAATAAAGTATAACACAACACAAAATTATGTAGGAAATCGAAGTCTTTAAACGAATGTTTATTTACATGCATTTCGCAATTATGTACTCATGATTATATTTATTTATTTGCGCTAAACTGTCGGCAAATTTATGTATATTGTATCCTATATTTCTACATTAGAAATATAATTTGTTTAAATGACCATATTCAGGTGTTTTTGTGGACTTCGAGTTTAACGTTTTTGGGTTGGTCAAACTACTACATTTTAAATTACCCTCAAAAAACAAGAACTCCCACTGGCTGTCCAGACAATGCATTCAAGTAATCTGTTAAAACGGGTTCAATATGACGCCGTTTTGTCTTTATTGGACAAACATGGACAAAAAGATTTGGTAATCATAAGTTTATTGTTGCTACTAACCCGATTTGACAAATTACTGGAATTCATTATGCGTCATCAACCAGAGAGGTGGCTGTCCACAACCAAAAGTTTTTATTTTTTGAGGACGATTTATAAAATTTATCAGTTTCACCAACCCAAAAATGTTAAACCCATAGGTTAACCTAAAGTTCAAAAAAGGCCTGAATATGGTCAATTATTTTGAGTGTTTGCCTTCTGTAGAGGGCCTGTCTACGGGGCCTGTTACCCAGAGATTTTTCATACAACTCTAAAGCACTGCATTGTATAAAGAAATACCGGAGTTTGTTGATCTATCAAAAAAAAATATTTGTGATATTGTCTAGTAAACAAAATTTTTATGCAAATAAGTATTATGTAAAATAATGTATCGTTTTATATGAAATTGCAGTTTATGAAGTCTATTCTTACTATATAGTTATTGGAAGAAATGGAAATTTGATTAATCAACATTATGTCAAATGAGAAATCTAAAAAGTCTACATTTCCAACCTCACAAATTTAATTTATTTTTTATGTTGGATTGAACTGATTAAACGATCACAATGTCTAAACAAACTACCAAGCATTTACTAATAACGGGACCACCAGGTACACTCACTGTGTTAATTTCAATACTTGGTTTACAATACGTTGTTTAAGGTATTGGAAAAACTACAATAATAAAAAAAATTTGCTCTATCCTTAAAGATAAGAACATTCCGGTAAAAGGCTTTTATACAGAAGAATTAAGGAATGAATTTCATAAACGAATAGGTTTTGATGTAGTAACTGTAGATGGGAAACGAGAAAGATTGTCTCGAACTTTGTAAGTATATAACATTTGTAACGTTACGTAAATTCATTCTTTGCAGTGATTATTTACGTCCAGGAGATTCTCGAATGCACAAATTAGGACAGTATTACGTTTTTCTGGAAGAGTTTGAAAAATTTATTGAGCCTGTATTTGCTGAGGTTTATTTTAGCAAACTTTGATAAGTATTCGTTTCTTGTTAATAGAAGTTTTTGCAGATGAGTAACGGTGTTTTAGTTATAGATGAAATAGGTAAAATGGAATTGTTTAGTAGCAACTTTGAGGAACTAGTGAGAAATGCTTTTGCAAAGTCTGATTTACACATTTTAGCAACAGTACCAGTTCTACAAGGTCGATTACCACTTGTAGAATTACTAATTGGAGATACTTCTAATAAACTGATTTCGGTAAATACAAAGCTTGGCACAAAAAGGTGATTTCATTTTAATGTTTCAGGTAAATCAAGGTAATCGAAATCGTTTGTTAGATGTAATACTGCCGTATTTTGTAAATAAGGATTCGACCACAAATTCACTGTAAATGTTTAACATTTGAATTCAATTAAAGTTTGTTAAGTATGTATTGTGTATTTTTTGTATTGAATGAAGGATTGATTCAAATTCTTCCCAAAAGATAAAAAGACTACAAATACTGATCTTGCCATACCTCAAAGAAATTTAGGTTTTTTTTGGACATATGCTAATTTATGGCATAGACTTATAAAATTAACTAACAGAAAATGCATTATTTTTAATTATGAATATATAAATGCAATGAGGCGCTTGGCTTTTATAAGTCCTTAAGCGCGAACACTCCAAGGGAACACTCATGGCCTACTAGTTTTTTTATAATGCATAGCACGCTCGTCTTTTATAGGACCTTAAGGAATAACACAATGACGCGCTTACAGTCCTTATGTGTTCAATATCTAAAACACGCATAGATAGAAAATAATTACTTTTTATAAGCCCTTAAGGACTAACATGCAAAGAAAACAAAAAAAATAGAAATTACAAAATAGCGTACAGTTTTTCCTATTGTGTAAACAAACTGTAATTTGCCCAATAAATTTACACAACTTTAGCAACGTCACTCTTAGGAACGTTTATTTAACGTCATAGGTCATTTATGATTGCTGAGTAAAGAACTAACACAAATTCGATTTCTCGCTTTTTATAAGTGCTAACATGCATAGCGCTCTTGCTCTTTATATGATATGTAAATAACTAAATTCTCATTTTATAATATTTTAATGGTTAAAAAAGCTACCTTTGATTCTAGATATCAATTGATCAAATACAGAAAAGATAGTTTTTAACCATTAGACATTTTATTAAATGAAAAAATATTTATATATTGGGAATTATAATTTTCTGGGACAACACGTTGAATTTATGTAAACATAACCAAAAACAATAATACATAACCACCAAATAAATTTATCAAAATGACTAAAGTATGAAATATTTTCTTAATTTTTTTACATTAATAATATACTTATTTTAGACAGTACGATATTTTGCAGCAGAATCTGAACCACAAAATACAGAAAAAGAAGAATTTGTAGGAGTAAAAAAGAAACGATTGAAACATAATGCTGATAATAAGCAGCACATACATAAAAAGAAAAACCATAATCAACGACATGTATCAAAAAAGATACCAAATCCAAATCCTAAGTACCCAGGCCGAGCACCAGTATCTAAAGAATTATTAGAAAAACATACTCGAGGTGATGGTATTCAAAAGAGTGGAGTTAAGACTAAATTTCATCAAAAGAAAGTTGAATATAAAGATTTAAATGTAAAATATGCGAATCAACTAGCTGCTCGAGTTGAAGTACTATTAACAGAAGAATCGGGGTATGTTGCATATATTAAGTTTATTTACCTCATATTATATTCTTTTTTTAGTATTTTAGAAGCTGATATTGGTGAAACAACGACTCAATATACTCAAAAGGACATTGTTAAAAATGTAGATATAACTGCGGCATCAAAGCATTTTGAATTACAGTTACGTGACTTCGGTCCATACCGTATTAATTATACTCGTAACGGTAGGCATTTGGCTTTGGGTGGGAAATTAGGCCATGTAGCAACTTTTGATTGGGTCACTAAAAAATTACACTTTGAAATTAATGTGATGGAATCTGTTCATGACATTACGTGGTTGCACATTGAAACCATGTTGGCTGTAGCACAAAAGGATTGGGTCTACATATATGATAACCAAGGGATTGAATTACATTGTTTGAAAATGCTGAATAAAGTAACAAGAATGCAATTTTTACCATATCATTTTCTTCTTGCTACTGGAGTATGTGAAACAAATTAATTTCTATTTAAGATTAATTCTGGATTTTTAGAATGATGATGGTTATTTAAGCTGGTTAGATGTTTCAATTGGTCAAATAGTAGTTCAATACAATTCTAAACTTGGAAGAATTAACATGATGACACAGAATCCTTATAACGCAATCTTATGTGTGGGTGGTTCAAAAGGAGTAGTCAGTATGTGGTCACCAAACACAAGAGAACCTGTGGCTAAAATGCTTTGCCACAAAACTGCTATGTCGTCATTACACATAGATCCTAAAGGAGTGTAAGTAACTTTTTTGCAAAATCTTAAGAAAATCTCGTATTATGGAGTATGTAACAAATAATAACTGTTTTTGGTGGTGTATTTGTAGTTTTTTTACTTTTTTTTTGTGTTGCGGATTTCGTTTTTTTCCACTTTATATTGTTTGTTAGATCATTAGGTGCAGTTTGGTAACTTGTAATATTATTAAGCAACAATTTTTTAGGTACATGGCTACAGCCGGTAACGATAACTCATTAAAAATCTGGGATATTCGAAATTTAGAGGGGCCACTGCAGAACTACAAATTAAAATCAATCGCCAATAATGTAGCATTGTCTCAAAAGAACCTGCTCGCTGTAGGAATGGGAAATGTTGTGGAAGTTTATCGGTTCGTATAATGATTCGGTTTGTGTAACATAACTGACAACAAATGCTGCAGAGATTGCTGTACGAAAAGTGCAAGAAGGCCATACTTACGCCATCGCTTAAACAATTCTATAGCAAATTTGAGTTTTTGTCCATTTGAAGACATTTTAGGTATTGGTTCGGAAAAAGGGTTCACCAGTTTATTAGCACCTGGTGCTGGGGAACCAAATTTTGATGCTTACGAAGCTAATCCGTTCCAAACTAAATCACAAAGGAAAGAAGCTGAAGTGAAAGCTCTGCTCGAGAAGGTATTAAATTAAAATTTCAATGAACTGATATTTGACACTATTTTCTAGATTCCCTCTGATTTAATTTCATTAGATCCTACTAAAATTTCTGACATTGATGTACCTACGTTGAAAGATAAGGTTGAAGCAACGAAGAAATTATTAGTGAGCATATCAACAATTTAATTGTTTTTATTTCTGTGCTTTTTTGTAGTTTGTGAAACCACCTAAACTAAATTATGAACCACGTAAAAAAGCGCGAGGTAAAGGTGGATCAGTAAAAATAGCGAAGAATAAAAAACTACTCCAAGAGCAAGCATCGAAGGTATATTTGTTTATTGTAATAGTTAATCGTATTTTGGTATATTGCGTTTTAGGAACATGCAAAGGTTGTCAAAACTGTAAGACATCAAATAGTGAATATCAACGACAAAACGAATAAAAACGATGTTACTAAGGAAAAGAGCATTTTAGATAGATTCTTGCCAAAACAAAAGAAAAGATAAATCTAAATATAATAAGTTTAAATGTAAATTGTTTTATTTTGAGTTTTATCGATTTTATTTTAAGAGCTGCCTTAAACTTGTTTCGTTCTTAGGTGAAAACATTAGTTTCTATGGAAACTTATTCTTCAATAGAAAATTAATAATATGCAAATCTGGCAAGATACAATAAGACATTTCATAAGCCTGTTTGAAATCATGGTTGCCTTGTTAAGTGTCATATGTGTTGAATATGCTCCGCCGTATCAGAATCATTTTGTTTTTATATCGAGCTCAAATTGTGCATTCAAACTGAAATTGAAATAAATAGTCTTTTTATGATAACACAATGAATTTAAGTGCTTGACTTATTACCGGACTATCGGAATTTTTACTTTGTATAACTGACTATTTGCTAAACGATTTGTTCTGTATCTTCTCTACATAGAAATGAATTGGATTTTACAGTCACGTATTGAGTGTTGTGTGTTGGAATGCGATACGTTTTAAATAGCTAAAGATAGCGGTTTAAGAAAAAGTACGATTCAATCGAAAGAATTATTGACAAAAAGCACCTTTTTTTATATATGCAGTTTTATAGTCTTTTGAGACCAACTAATTATAGTAGCAATAGTCGGTTATTCTAGTTTTAGATAGAGATCTTACAAGAGTGAAGTGTTTGAAAATGGTGGTGTTTGTTAATTTCTTCTTAGTGTCTAAACGGAAAAGAAATGCAGCTTCTTGTGCGGTTGTGAAACTTATTTTAACAAAAAAAATTAGGAAATCACAATAAGTGTTTTGTACAAATTTATATACCTAATTAATTTTATTGTACTATTTATAGAAAATTTTTATAACTCCATCATTATCTAGTTCATCTCTAATAATGCAGTCTGATGTGGTAAGTGCGCGTTGAATAACTTCAAACGACCCAACTGGGTACAAATACATTTTCTTTTGTTTTATAAATTTTTAATAAATTCTATAACATTTTAGCGAGCCTTTCCAAACGACCTCACAGCATGGGTTAATGACGTTAACGTGCTTGAAAACAATACTAATTACTATAGTAATTTTACAATGTTCCCACTCAAAGACTATGTAGAGTAAGTTTTGGATTTTAGTAAATACCTAGTTATAATATATTGTAATTAAAATAATTTAGAATAAATAAACATAAGCTCTGTGTGAAGGAAGACACTAATACAGTACATAAAACAACATATAATTAAAAATAAATAATTGCTGTGCATAATATATTAATTTTTCACACATGGAAAAACTTCCTTTTTGAAACCATGGAGGAACCGGAAAAAATAGGAGGGAACTTGCAATTGTAGAGGGCGATGTTGACGGTGACGGAGTTCCACACAGCTGTCTATTTAGTTGGTGGTTGGAGTAAAAGAAGCTATGGCATAACTATGATGTGTATTTCGGAAAGTTTAATTTTATTGGAAGCTTTGTGGATGATAATAATAATAATGTTTTTTTATTATAGGCTGTAGGCATTAGGCAAAAGAACCTATCTAAGCTGTTGTTTTTGAGTGTTAGGAACAAAGTACTGTCCAATATGTACTAGAGCCGAGAACCAGCCATTCAAATGATTACATTTGCTATGAAAATTTGACGGCTTCTGCTTCTGCAATGGAAGCTGATATAGTAGCAGAAGAGTTTATAAACAGCGTATAATCGTTCTACTTTCGGTAGCGTTTGCAAAAGAGATATTACTCCATGTCATTCTCTAGTAAAATCAGTTCCATACGAGAAAATTATCACTTCTACAGCTATATGAAATATGGAAAAATAAACAAAGAGAGTGGTTCGCAAAGAATTTGAGGCATAATAATGAATTTTCAAGTCAAGATTTTTTTGGAAAATTACACATTCATCTGGACAATTGCAGCTAAACACCAATCATAATTATTATTACCAGGTATTAATAAATTAATTGCAAAAGGTTCGTGTCTTGTTTATTCAGGTTCAATAGCAATTGCATATTACCAACCAAAACGTGTGCAAGCTTGAGTATTTGTTCGAAAAGAAGTGTAATTATTTGTGCAAAAATTGATGACAGATGACAGTTTTTGTTACGATATTATGTTAACACAGTTTTATTTTGGCTTGCTGAGATAATTATTTAGAAATGTTTGAAAGGGGAAACCATGTTGTGATCTACATTATTATATAGGAAGCCAAAGAAAATGATATTGAAATTAGTGTTTTTAAACCAGCACATCAACCAAAAGAACTCAGCAAACTGAGGTTTAGTAATTCATTTCAGTTCAACGTGAAGTTCAGCCAATTATGTTTATTTTTTATTAAGTTTATTCAAAAGTTTATATATAACACATTTTACAGTCTGTCGATATAGTATATATATCTTAAATGTCCATATAATATCCTGTCTACCGGAGAAGTCTTATAGATATCCCACAGACGTACTAAACAGATATTTAACAGACAAGAATTACAATGGATAACTTGTAGCCATACTTGTATATGTAGATCTGATGTAGTACATTCAACTAAACAAAAAACGAGACACCTTTGTTAGTTCGAATGAAATAGCGGTGTAAAGTAGGGTTGTTAGCAAATACGATTAGCAATGATTCATGGCTGTTCGCGATAATGCTATTCAAGAAATTCAAATTATACACATAATAATAAACATTGACAATACTAGAAGGTAAAATTGTTTATACGCAAAAACTAAAAAATCAATACATTCTTATTTTTGTATGATTTAGAACAGTAAACTGCATTATATTTTTATACGAGATATTTTGGTATGTAAATGAAGATTCCATATTGAAACACACACCTATGTAACAACCTATTAATAACTTAAATTACATAATTTATTTATGATGACCGTCTGTTATCAGTTGAATTATTATAAAAGTAAAATACTTCATTGTTCTTAATTGACATTCCTGAAAAATACAATAAGAACTATTATTTATCGTATTATAGTAAAACAGGATATGGGTGACTGGAGATACACAAATGTTTTGTTTATCATACTAGTATAATGGTGCCTCCACTGCCCCTAATGGAACGTAACGTGTGGAAGCTCAATGACACATTAGGTTTGATTTATTTATTCTTGCGAATATTATACCCGTTTATTTACGAATATTTGTTGTATAAATATAGATCTTGCATATAAAAATAAAGTGCAGTTTACTGTTCGAAGTCATTCAAAAATAAGAATAAATTAATTTTTAGTTTTTGCGGATAAATGATTTGACGTTTTGGTATTGTCAATGTTCAGTGGCAGCTTCTCTATTAGGTCATTTGGTCAATGACTCACCAGAAAAATTAATAAGCAAGATATTTTATTTACTTTAAAACTACAGAAAATTGCATTTAAATCAAATTATCAGCGTTTGAATTTCGTTAAAATAATTCTTAATTTAAACGCAACAGATACGAAAACTTGCGATTCTACCCGAGGCTCACATTTACGTGTGCCCACATGTATACAATATTGAAACTGAATCGTAAATGATAATTATTGTAATCAAGAGTAAGGCAGACAATACAATTTTATGGGAATTAGAAAAGAAGATAAGTAAATGTTTTATTGCGGTCTTCAGACGGGGTCATTCCGTCTACGCAGTGCATTGCTTATGTCATTATATCTTCGCAGCACTTGTGCGTAAAACACAAATGCTGGAATGCACATTTCTTATCACATATGACAAACTTTACAGTCGATTTTCTTAGTTAGTCGTTAATATGCATTTGTAAAGGACAGCTTATCGTTTTTGTTTCATAATGAAAGTGGTACAAGACATTAAAAAATTAATATCTAATAACAGTTTAGACGTTGCAAATGTAAATTAAAGTGAAAAAGCACTCATTAATCGGCAAAAATTTTATGAATTATGCTACTCTTGATCGCGTTAATATTCGCTTAGAATTGGGCAGCGCTTACCATAAGTCAATTAAAGAATACAATGAAAATGTTTGTAAAAATAGATACATATATTCGAAATAATAACATTCTGCTGAACTTTCATTGTTTATTATTTTGAAATGAATATACACAACGTTTCGATTGCTGTGGTATCTGCAATCGTTATCAGGTAAATACTAACAAACTTAGAAACTACTGGAGCTTATATACTAAAGACATGTTCGATGAAGCGTTCAAGCGTACAAAATCAATTTAGCGTAACAGATTAATTAACAAAATTACTTAGTAAAGTTTAAGTTGTTTTAGAGGTTCGATAAGTGGTTTCCATATGTTGCTTATCTCGACACTTGGCTGGCTGAAAATTTCTTTGTTGCACAGAGAAAGGGCTACGAGAAGAAATCAAAAACATTTATGGTTATCCAGAAAAGATTGTAGGAGAGCTTTTACGGAAAAAGCAATTGAACACCATGGGACAACCTAAAACAGAAGAACTGCCCAATTCACTGCTGAGCATCCCATATGTCAAAGGTTTATCAGAATCAATAAAACGTAAAGGGAAAAGCTACAACTTAAATACAGTGTTCAAATCATCGACCACCATTAGGAGTATAATTTCCAACACAAACAAGTCGAGATTCCCAAAACTGTATTTACCAAGTTCCATGTGAATGTGGCAAATCATACGTGGGGGAAACCAAAAGACCACTTGACATCAGACTGAAAGAACATCAGACGCACACACAGAGAGGAGAGACTTCTAAGTCCGGCATCGCGCAACATTCGTGGGATAACCAACATCGAATGAAATGGTCGGAAGCAAAAATCATACACAGGGAGGAACATTGGTACAAACGGAAATTTAAAGAAGCGGCATTCATCAACAACAACAAAGAAATTTTCAGCCAGGCAAGTGTCGAGATAAGCAACATATGGAAACCACTTATCGAACCTCTAAAACAACTTAAACTTGACTAAGTAATTTTGTTAACTAATCTGTTACGCTAAATTGATTTTGTACGCTTGAACGCTTCATCGAACATGACTTTAGTATATAAGCTCCAGTAGTTTCTAAGTTTGTTAGTATTCACCTGATGACGATTGCAGATACCACAGCAATCGAAACGTTGTGTATATTCATTTCAAAATAATAAACAATGAAAGTTCAGCAGAATGTTATTATTTCGCATCAAGCAACATTGTTTAATACATTCAAACAAAGATACATATATTAAATAAAATAATTGATTTACTTTACTTATATAACTACCGTGAAAAGTAAGCGATGTCTTCCTACGTTAAAAATACTATGGAACAAGAAAAATTGTACACATTTCTATGCTAAGCATTGAAAAATCATCCATTAAAAACATTGTAAATTTTAATGAGGTTTGTTATTGATTATTTTGGTAATTGCAAAGATAGACAATAATTGCGTTTTTTAAATGACTTTCTTGTATGATTGACCACCATCAGCCGTCACTGTCTATTCTATTCTATTTCTCGAGTAGCATCGCGAACAGCCACGAATGTTTTCCGATCGCATTCGCTAACAATCCTAGTTTACATCGCTAACTATTTCATTCGAATTAACCAATGTGTCCCGTTTTTTGTTTAGTTGAGTGTACTAATAAAACGCCTCCTGTTTTTTATAACCTCTCTATCACCACCTTACGTATGGAAAGACCACCAAATGTAAACATAAATTTTCCTTGGTACTATGGACTTCAGACAATTAATACTATAAAACAAGTAGCATATTGTATATAAGTTCAATTGTTCTTTTTATCTGATAGAATGTCATAATGAGATACTTATGTGACTGTCATTTGGTAACATAATTATAACCTTCTTTAGTCAGTGTACTCCATCCCATTGCAGATATACGTTTTTTCCAAGTTCTCCACCTCCTATATCTGTTACCTTACGAATGTCGTCATACCATCTTCATATCGATCGGTTCCTTATATGTTATTTATTCTTCTTTTTTTAGCAATTTATAATGCAGTTTTTAACAACAGCCAAGCCACTTCACTTTATATAGACATCATCAAAACAAGGTGAAATAAAAACTATTACAGAAATTAGTGATTACATTCTTTACATGGTAAATTAAAAAAAGTTCCGATTATTGTTTACATTTTACTAAAGGTATAAATTTCAATTGGTTGTTTCAATGTCTTAACAAGTTCTACTTCGGTTCTGGAATATCCCCAGATAACAAAAAATTATCGCATTGCTTCAGTTTTTGTATTTGTTAAAACAATTCTGAAAAATCCGTCGATCATCACATTTTCTGTAAAGATGTTGGCTAGTTTTTCTCTTCTGCAAGCTCTACTTAGTCTAATTGTCAAGGCGATGTTTGCAAGTCAAATATTTTTCTATTAACTAGCACTTTAATTTCAATTACTTGGAATATTAACATGTTACTTTTGTTTTCAGGTTTTTGAAAAAGATGGTTTACCAAATAGAATATGCCCCCCGTGCAAATGCCAGTTAGAAAAATCGTATGCTTTCCGTAAAAAATGTGAACAATCGGATATGAAATTAAAACATTTAAAAATCGCGACCACGGATGATTGCCGATCGCATTCGCTAATAAGCTTAGCTTACACCATTATTTTATTCGAACCAACCAGTGTCCCGCTTTTTTCTTAGTTGAGTGTACATCTATGAGATATTTGTGTGGGAAATGTGTATGAATCAGAATGAATTTCAATTGTTCTATTCGGAACGGTTCAAATCATTTGCTTACAATTAAAATTGTTTTTGAAATAAAGAAAGTTACTAAGGATTTGTGTATAAGGTTAACTTATAACGGGTAATAACAAATGTAAACAACAGCAAAATGCGCAATCGGGTATTCTAACTTAATTTGTGTTAAATATATAAATTTTACTGCTTCACTTGGGATGTAGAAGAAAATTTTTTTAATTGTTTTAAATATCAAAACACAGGATCTAATAGAAATCATCTTTATGGCTATCTCAAGCAAGAAAACATAATGTTCTTAAAAGTATATTTAAGTGAATAAACATTTAAACTTAACATAAATTTTACATTTACTTGAAAGCAACTCAAGTATCACTGTCAAATGTCGAAAAAATCCAGATTCTCATCTTCAGTTTCAAACATACTTAATGTTATATTTTCTTCTTGAACGCCGGTTTCCGTTAGATTTGGTGGCGGATTTTTTGGTACAAATGCAAACCTCGACTTTAGTCCCTCTTTTACAGGTGTTTTTACTGTTTCTCTAATTTCACTTTTACAGTTTTTTCTATTTTGTATTTCTTTGGGCACTGAGGAATCTTCATGATTAATAGAATCATTACATACATTTTCTTTTCGATCTACAGCAGTAAATGTGATATCTGGTATTTGGCTTAGTACAACATCAAATTCATTCATATCCATTTCATCATTAAAATTTAATACTGGTATAGATTCTTCTAAATACGTTGCTTCGTCTTTTGTTACTTGATTCATACTGTCATTATTCTTAGTCTCGGTCTTTAGCACGGTTTGAAGTTTTTCTTTTGATTGAAATTTGAACTTTTTGTGGAAATTTTTGATTTTTGTGTTTTGACTTTCTATGATAGGATTCCTTTCGTCGTCTTCTACGATAGGATTCCTTTCGTCGTCTTCCAAAAAGTTTAAATCGAAGTCATCATTAACGCTTTTGACTAAGTTCAACATATTAACGTCATCGTTTTGGTCATTACGTTTTTTTCTTTTTTTATAAATGACATTCTCAGTTCGTCGATTGTTATTTGGCGTTTTGTTTATTGAATTGCCGTTGTCAACGGCACTACTAGTACTAGGTTTTGTATTCTCCACTATCGTTTGCCTCTTATTTACTTTATCTTCACTGCTTATCCGCGATATATTTACACAGCTAGTATTCTTTAAGACGTCAGGCTCGTGAATTTTAGAATTATTATCCGCTACATTTTCATCTTGTTCCAGGTTATTAAACTCGAAGATATTTATCGGTTTAAACTGAGACCGATTACAATCATTAGAAATGTCCTCGTTATCTCTTCCGCCTGTATCTACCAAACACTTGTTTTTCAAAAAATCAATTTCAAATTCTAGTATTTCGTTTAAGCCTAACTTGGTAAGGATTATGCTAGACAAATTTGCGTAACTTTTCATTGGATTTTCCGAAAAAGATGCTAATACATTTAGTGAATCAATTGAGAGGACGGCGCACTCTCCATGCATAGAACTTTCAACAACAATTATAGCAAATATTGCATCCATAACCTCTACTTCGTTATGAAACATTAACCTGGCGTGCCCTTGAGATAGTCTATAAATCGTATTTATTAATTAAAAAGACTTAGTAATCTCTACTGACCTAATGAGACTTTCCAAAAGTCGCACCGTTGTTCTCGACTTGTTCCGGGTGGATGCTTGGCGTTGTACTTGGTAATAAGCAGCTAAGATTTGATCAGCATTGGAAGATAATAATGGATTTATAGTTTTTATAACGATAAAATACTGCTGCAGCATTTCTAAAGGCCACACCCCATCTACTTTATTTGTCGCGCTTAGACTTTTTCCACTGATAATGTGTCTCGTTATTTTACTATCCCATTCGTCTTTATACGTGTCTTTTAACATTAATACTATGTCAAAGCGACTAAGCAGCGGACTCGGAATTGCCAAGTTCAAACTTAGAGATTGACCAAAGTCAAGATGACCTCCCTTAGGATTAGTTGCTGCTAAAATCGCACAACGGGTTCTTAATTTACAATGTATCCCAGCCTAAAAGATAAATAACGTAAGATAATTATTATATATATAGACGAAGTGGTACTTTTGCAACGCTTATTGTCTGCTGTTCCATTGCTTCGTGTATGCTCGTCCTATCATTCGGTTTCATCGAATTAAATTCGTCAATGCAACATATGCCACCGTCCGCCAAAACTAAAGCACCCGCTTCCAGCTGCCACTCTCCATCCTCCTGAAACAAAATATATAAATAAAGTAACTGAAAAAAGATTCAAAAGAAAGTTAACGTAATTGTACATGAGCATCAAAAAATTGTTCTCACAAGAAACGTAGAATCAGCAAGTGATAACGAACTATAAACGACTAAAGTAAAAGAAGCGTACTGTAAATACAGAATTCCAATACAAATCTTTGAAACAAAATACTAATGACTAACGGAACTAAAAAATTATAAAATACACTCTGAATTTATGACAATAAAATAGACCTAAATGAACTCAAGTATATTTGTACTTAACAAGTACTTAAACAAAGAAATTCAAATTAAGATGATTTTGAAAACTTTAAATAACTCCGAAATTACAATGCGAAAATATACTAAATTACCACTAAAATCAATAAGCATAATAAACCTAAATACAGCGTCCTTCATGAAAAAATAGTACGAAAAACAAACGACGGTTATATAGTTTATCATAGAACTTACATTCCTGTGTGTGTTAATCCATCAATTAATTCGGTATTTATTTGCACCCTCCGCTCCCCTTTCCTAACATACAAAGAAAAATTAAAAAATTCTAAACTTACCATTATGGCTGCAACTGTTAATCCTGCTGAAGTGGCTCCTACTCCAGTTGTTAAGACAGATCTGGCTATTATCTTTGATGAATATCTAAGTAACTGTGATTTCCCAGTCCCTGGATCACCCACAAGAAGTATGTGGGACTCGGACCTTTTTTGAATTCCAGACTGAGATCCACACTTGGTAGTCCCTCCAGCGAGTACAATGGCCACTGCTAATTTCACCAAGTACATACCATAAAGCTAATTTAGACTGTTTTATTACTATCCGTAATTTCTAGAAAACATACAACCTTTGGGCAGAACGATTTTAAAATAATATCTCGACCTTCCAAAGGGGACAGTTTGTACTTGCTCCAAAACATAGAAAATTTGTCTTCCATTTCTGACGTTATTATAATGGGCACTGTATTTCCGTTGTGTACCTGTATATGGTTAGCTTTGAAAACGAGTTCATTCTGAACTGTTTTGCCTGGAATTAAAGGACCCAATCTTCGCTTCATAATTCCGCTAGAAAACTTACCAATTTTTTGTAGTCCTTAACAATCACTGAAATACTTACCAAATTGTTACATCATCGCCAGGTTTACATAAATCGACTAAATCATCTTCTAGAGTGATCCATAGCGATGAAGGCATGGTGCTATTCAAATTCGACGTTTGTTCCTATTAACCAATGTTTGCAGTAGTACTCCAATATAAAGTTCTACTATAGCAATTATTCAAAAAAGTTCCAATTATTAATATCGTCATTTGCAATAGCACACCCAAACAAAATTTAGTGGCTAATTCAGTGACAAATTGAAAACCATTGAGAAAGGTACATTATTTGGAAATATGAAAAAAAATCTTGTTTTATGCACGTCAATTATAAAATGATAATAGCAACTAGCGATTTATTTTTGTTTGTATAAACCAACTCAGATATTTGACTCATTGCTACAATGGTTACATATAGCAGAACGTGAAGATTACTCGCCTACATATATTTATGTAGTTTTATTTTCCTATGAAATGCAACTCCTTTTCCAATTTAATTACAATACAGAAAACCTTATTAGTATTATAATGTGCCGCTTTATCAAAAACAAATAGTAGCAACGACAACGTCCAGATATATTAATTAATACTGTCTATATTTGTTCTAATTATGAAAATCAATGAAAAGAAGAAATATAGGACACAAAAACAGTAAATAAAAAAAATAAACAGTAATTAAACCAGTTCAAAAACGAAACTCTTATTTTTAAAATCCTTCCCATCTATGGACCAAAAAGACAAGAATTATGGCAGTTTTCCTTTTAAATAAACTATTACTGCCCAATATACTCACTTGTATTTTTATTTCTTGATAATCTTTGCAATTTTCTACATCTAAATCCCCTACACTAACAAAATTCTTGCCTTGGCAAATTTCTCGATTCACACACTTTTTTGGTGGAATTATGACATACCTTAGATCATAATTAGCTTTTATCATTTGAGTATGCTTACATTTCGAACACCGATACATCATTTGATACTGAAGCATCTTTGGGTCTCTGGTTTTGACTACAGTTCCTACAAAATATACATATAGACTTATATAACTATTTCTGATGTTTAAAACCTGTGATTTGCAAAAAACTTGCTAAATCCTCGTTCCTAGGAAAGACCGTTCGATGTAGCTCTGGACAAGCAGGTAATCCATAAACTCTAGCATGTACGTTTCTCTTAAATACAAGATTCGTCTTATCTGAACACTCTTGAAGAATCATTTCTTGCACATGTAGAACCCAACAATCTAATTCTTCTAAAGCTTCTTCTGGATCTTTCAGAAGCTTATTGCCGAGTTTGGTCTCCACATCAAAAAGTTCTATAAAACTGTAACAACCAGTAGTGCTTAATCTTATAAAGGTCGTTTTCAATACAAACTTGATATTAACGGGAAAATGCTTTTCTATGTTTTCATCTTGAAGTATTCTTAATATAATCTCTTTAGAATGTGATAATAAATGTTCTTCCATTATTTTGAATTTATATTTTAGGTTATATTTTTAAATTCTACGAAGAAAATCGGAATTTTACGATATGTTGTCGGATATTTTGAAAATATCCCGCGTTCTGAAAAATTTTGTATACTTTATTTTCGTTGTGATGATTTTTTGTATTGTTATGCTTTTGTAGAGACCCTAATAATTTTTACTAATGGTAGAATAAAGTACGAATTTTTAAATGTCACATAGGATTATTTATGAATTCTTTTAGTTCTATCAAGGAATCAATTAAAAACTTAACTGTAAGCAAAATAATGTTTAGAGACAAAATTATTCTTTCAAAACATTATTTTCTAAAGTTATGTAGTAAGAAAGTAACAATCTTATGCATGTGTGTGAGATTTACTGGACTGTGTGCATCTGTTAGATATTTTGGTACAAAAATTTTGATCATCTTGTATATCGCAATATTTAGACACCAAATTGTTTAGTCGTTTTTGTATATTTGTTTTTGACAAACATTGATTAATTTGCATTTATTGTTAGTGACGTTATTTTTAAGATGCAATTATGTATACCGTCTTATAACAGAATTTGAAAAATTCGATTTACCGCCAATAGATTGGTAATTCTGAAAACTGTAAAGATGCGCGCGCAAAAACTCCAACTGTACGAAAGCGACCGATCGAACGCCAAAAGTAAACGCTAAAAACGCAGGGTAAAGCAGTTCGCATAGTTGAAAAAGGAATCTGATTTATCAATATTATTATATTTAGCAACGATGAAAACATACAGTCGTAAAAAGCCGGGAGAAACTCAAGAAGTTATTTTACATTTAAACGAATTGTGTAGATTATGTATGAGTAAAGAAGATGTTTTAGTTCCCATTTTTAATGACGACGAACCTATACCGTTGACACTAAGAATTATGGCTTGTGTTCAATTAGAGGTAAACATTTTTTTTTAATTTCCAATGTATGCTATTTAACCTTAATTTTAAAATTAAATTATTTTAAAGTAATTTAAACCCATTTCGATAGTTATTAATAGTGACATGTTTGTCGTTAAATGTATTTAATCTACAAGAAACTGTCTCGGTTAGTAAATGCCTAAATACCGTTAACTACCACCCCTTCAAAAGCACGTATGTACAAATTATGCTTTAGATTTGTGAAATTAATTTTTACCTAATATAAATGAAATTTAATGCAAATGCATGTATTTGATTGTATTAATTGTAAAGTTTCTTTTTGTATTTTTGTTGTTCTTTTATTTTTAAACATTAGAGTTTTTTGAGGTTTTTATTGCAGTTCAAGTATTTACTTTTGTGTTTATGATTTTGTATTTTAATTACGATTAACTAAAATGTTGCGAAAAATAATAATTTTTATGACAAAATTTGTATCCGATAGATTTTTAACTTTTTACAGATATTCTTTTTGACATTAAATTATTTCTTGCAAATATGGGAATAATGAACTCGATAAATGCATATTCATTAGTTACTTATTGTAATAATTAGATGTGTAATCTTTGGTGGCAGCTTTACTATATAAGAGACTTGTAAATTATGAGTATTTAAGATGGTACTACTTTGGACACACCTTATATGTATTTCTGTTTTTTTGGATTCTATTTCTCTAAATTTTGGTCACAATGTATTCTTTGTATTGGTAACAGTGAGGTTTTTTTTTCTTCTGTGGTTAGCTTTTTGATACTATCACTGTTTTTATCCTTTTCTGTTAACAATAATGCTTTAGTGTATTTAAAAGATGGCGCTCGAAAGCTTATTTTTTTATTGCTGTTTTTTTCCGGCTTACCCGCGCTACTTTGCACGCGTAGATTTTGAGTTTTTGAAACATGGCGAGGTCGACAAAGTTTATTACAAACAAACGTTAGCACGTTTTAGAAAATATTACTTAATTACAGCGCCATCTATTGACATGTTTACGATACTACATTGTTTTTAAACATCCCGCTTTCTACACTGCCACCTCGAACACAATTCTGGACACGAACGTACGGTGCGTATCTACTTATCTCGTAGATGAACGCATTTTGCCTCTCGCCACCCTCTTACACCAAAGCGTATTTTATTTTGTTTTTAAAAAATACTATCGCAAAATCTAAATTATTTTTCTAAATAATGCTGTGTAAAAGACAATTTTTATCTTCATAAATTTTCTTTGATAAGCGAATGTACAGTCAGGTCCGCTTATAACGAGCGTGCTCGTGCTAACAAAGTATACTTGTTATACGCGACCAGTCACTATAAACGAATTTTAATAAATATACTTACTCCTTACAACTGAAGGATTTTTTGTGGTTTATATATTTGTTTTATCAGTCTATGTAATTTTATAATAAAACAAAGTCAATATTTATATGTATAATGATTAACGTACATAAATGTAATGTAAATATAAAACTATACATACTAGTGCCATTGCTACTAATGTTTTAAACAAAATTCTTCAAAATTAATTACATGTTTATAGGTATGTGTATCATTTAAAAGTCTGTAATTTTGTTTTGCATTGCACATTTATTAAAAATTGAATTTTCTTTGAATCAAATCAAATTTTTCCTTAATATTTCTTCTTCAAAATCATTCAATTCTAAATAAACCGAAATGGTTTTAATTGCATCAAATACTTGTTGGGGGTTCAAAAACATCAGGTTCTTCTTCTTCGCATATTTCTTGCTCTTCGTTTTTTTCTGCTTCATGAGATTTAACAGCCGCGGCTATTTCAGTTTCTGACGGATATTCGCATGTTACTAAATCATCGTCAACATTCTGAAATTCATTTAGAGCTTCTGTGTTGAATGACTCATTTAAGAGGTTGTTCGTAATAGCCCAGTCGTTTAAGCTAGTGGAATCTTCATTGTCCACGTTTTCTAAATCTTTATTGTGCAGTAACCACTGAGCTAAAGACCATGTCATCCTCGTTCTCAAATTCCGAAATAGGGTAGAAACCAGCATGACGGTAACAATTTACGATTGTTTTCTGTAAAACGCGTTTCCACGCTGTATTTATTGCTAACACAGCATCTAACAAAAAAAAATTGAATTCCTGGCCATTGTCCAAACAGGTTATCACTTTGCATAAAAATATTTTTTTATAATGTTGTTAAGAGAAGCAATTATACCTTGATCCATGGGTTGCAGAACCGCTGTTGTATTTGGGGGAAGAAAAACCAATTTTATGGAGCGTAAGTTTTTAATTAAAGGATGTGCAGGACAATTGTCTACAAGAAGAATGCTTTTTCTTTTTTGTTTTTGTAGATCAAAATTCCAGCTTATTTCTTGCTCAAAAATGCTTGATGTTACTCATGCTTTCTTATTGGATGTGTAATTAACTGGTAACACTTTACAATTTTTAAAACATCGAAGCGTTTTTGATTTACCAATGACAAGTAATTTTCTCTGTTCTGTGCCACTCATATTGGCACACACAAAAACTGTAATTCTTTCTTTACTTTTCTTACCGCCATGGCATTTTTCTTTTTGAAATTTGAGAGTTTGGTTTGGAGTAAGTTTGTAAAACAGTCTCGTCTCATCTTCATTAAAAATATTGTTATATGAATAATCTCTTCGTATTAAAGGCCAAACATTAACAAGCCAATCCCTTGTTGTCTGTTCAGAAACACTTCTAGCTTCTCCATGCACTTTACTTGAAGAAATGTGATACCTCTTCTTGAAGCGCTCAACCCAAGTTTTCGAGCACACGGACACTTTATTATTAAGAGACAACAATTTGGAAAATTCTTCTGCTTTTTCTTGTAACATTGGTCCACTTATCGGTACGTTTTGACTTTGATTTTGCTTAAACCACTCAAGCAAGGCTTGATCAACTTCACTGTTAATTGGTCTCCGAATACGTTTTACTTTAGAGATGTTTGAACTTAAAGTTAATTTTAGTTTATCCCTGTTTTTCCAAATGGTGGAAACCGTTGAGCTGGATAAACTGTACTTTCGACAAACGTCGGCATTAGAAGTGACACTGTAAATGAGATTCACTATTTTTACTTTTTTTTCCAACATAAGAGGATTTCTACAATGAGGTTTAGGCATTGTTACAGTGAACAATAATAAGCAATAACGATGACTAAATGTAAAATTGTATAGGTACATCAAATCGGTTAGAAACGCATCTCTGCGAGTTGCGACAAGTTTGTTGTACTCGTTATAATAGAAGCTATCCGCTACATGAATCATAAAGTCCTCGTTGTAACCGCAGCAGTCGAAAATTTGAGGCGCATATTTAAGTGTGTTCGTAACAAGTAAAGTAATCCAGCAGCCTAACAAAAAAAAATTCTTGTTATAACAGATCTGTACGTTATAAACGAGCTCGTTATATTCAAACTCAAAATACGTTCAAGTTAATGAATGATTACGTTACTTAAGAAAATGTTTGTTATAACCGAACGCTCGCTATAAGCTGTACTTGTTATAAGCGGACCTGACTGTATATTGAAAAGAATTTAAGATCTACTTAAATTCTACGTGATAGATTAAAAATATCTAATTTTAAATATAATGTATAGTCATATTTTATCAATTCGTGTAAATCTTCACATATAGATATATTTCGTCGCGGACTTTTTTATAGAATTTTTTGAATTCTTTAAACATTTCTTACTGTCAAGGCAGCAAAATTTTGAAATTGGATGAGTAGTTTTGGAGATTACCTCATATATACAAACTTACAAACTTTACTTCTTTATAATATCAGCATTGACTAATCATATAAGACTTGTAACCGGACTAGTTGGGGTGTAACAGGGATAGATGGCGAGGGGCCAACAGAAGTCACAAAGGTACCTACAGTGGCGTACAATATACTATTATACTGGGCACTTCTTATAGCAGCGCATAATTCAAAAATAAATGACATTCGACTTAATATTACACTCAAGGTCATCTAGTATTTACGCGTTCGTTTATATCGGTCAGCATTTATCACTACTATTCTCCGAATGATGGCAATTAATACGTGCACAACCATAGCGTTTACAGATAAAAATAACTTTAGATTGTAAATGCACATAATTGTTTTTTACATTAAAGCAATACAATTACCAACATAATTTTGCAGAATGTAAAAGTTCTAATTCATTTTTTGAGAATGTTTCTTAACCGATTGAATTCGGGTTTTGTGCAGTAAATTTCTTATTTAAATACCTACAAAATTGTGTAATGTGTGTAATACTTCTTAAAATATTTACTAAAATTAACTCAAAAATAGAATTGGTCGTTTCATTATTTTATAAATCTGGTTGAAAAAAAAACAAAGCACAAGTATAACTACAGTAACTAAATGACCTTAAATCACTGTCGTTTTTTTTACAATATGTGAAAAAGTTTGGAGGGTAGTAAGCAAGAAGAGACATCGCAGTTTTTGTACTGTACTGTACTTTTACTACTATTATTTCTGATTTGCACTTTCTGCCTGTTAGTATGTATCGTAATAATTTTGCCAATGTACAAATATATAATAACGAAATTAGGTTTTTTCAATCCTGTAAAGAAAAAAAATATCCTAAAACTAGTAAACTTTTAGAGCAATCTAAAACATATGGCTTAATATGTTTATTCTAGCTAGGCTGTATCAAAGAGTCTCAGCTCTCAGGATGTATTCCTTCATCTTAAAAATTCAAAAAAATCAGTAAGCGTTTTAGCACCTAAATATTTCAACTAATAGCCAGATAGTATCAAGATTTAAAATTAAAGTAAAACTGTTAACGTCCTTAGTTTTTAGTTTACTATTTGATTTTCAGTTTTAGATTAAAAATGTAAGCTTTATGTTAGTTGTTGTTAGTTATTGAATAACAGCGGAAATAAAAAGTGTGTTTTGTTTTATGTGCAATGTAATTCGTAAAAGGTTTTTGTTTACAAATGATTGTGAGGCAGGACGTGTCTTATCGCTTTGAACGATAGATACGCGCAAGCAGCTATTTGCAAACACGCGTCTACAACGGTATGAAGAAAATCAGTGCTAATTGTCAACGACGTGACGGTTATGATCTAGACAAGCAAAACACGTTCGCCATCTCTTGCATAAAAACGCAACTAAAGGTTGATTGTCTTATGTGATTAGTCAAGGATATTAGTATAGATGGAAATAAGCATTTACTTGTTCTTCACTGTTTGAAATAGTTTGTGAATTAGGTAGAAGACGACCTTATCTTTTTATAATTTGATTGTAAAATGTTTTTCAATATCTACTAAATATTTTTGAAAAATAGAATAAGAACGATTATTTATCGTATTCTAGTAAAGCAGGATATGGATGACAAGGAAAATACAAATTTTTTGTTTATCATACTAGGGATAGTGCTTCTCCCGCTCCTAAAGGAGCGTAACGTAGAATTGCAATGACACATTAAGTTTGATTTATTTATTCTTACGAAGATTATACGCGTTTAAATCCTCGCGTGTTAACATACAAATAAATGTCTTATTTTTCTACTAGTGTCGCAAAAGAAAAGTGATTGTATTAGCGTTATCTAAAAAGATTGTTAAATTAAAAAATGCATAAAAAGGCTAAGGGTGCAAACAAAACTTGAAAGCAATAGTCTTATCAATATGGAATCCAAATCATTCAAACAAAGAATATATTGTTTTTTTAGTTTTTGCGGATCGCATCGCGAACGGCCACGAATGATTGTCGATCGCATTGGCTAACAAGCTTAATTTACACCGTTAAGTATTTAATTCGAACTAAACAAGGTATCCCGTTTTTTGTTTAGTTTAGTGTAGTCATAGAACACCTCTCTTTTTTTATAACTTCTCTATCACCACCTTACGTATGGAAAGACCACTAAATGTGAACATATTTTTGCCCTTGGTAATATAGACAACTTCAGACAACTAATACTGTAAAATTAGTAGCATTAACTGTATATAAGTTCAACTGTTATTTTTTATCTGGTAGAATATCATAATGAGATGTTTATGTGACTGTCATTTGATAACATAATTATAACCTGTTTCTTTAGTCAGTGACTATCCCACTGCAGATATACGTTTTCCCCAAGTTTTTGTATATTTTTCTGTTCTGTAAATATGTCACCTGCTGACTGTTACCTTACGAATGTCGTCATACGATCTTTTTGTCGATCGGTTTCTTATATGTATTTATTCTTCTTTTTTTTTGAATTTGTAATGCAGTTTTTAGCAACAACCGAGCCGCTTCACTGTATATAGGCAACATTAGAGTCAGCCTGAAATAAAAATTATTACGGAAATTAGTGATTATATTCTTTAAAAAAAAGTTGCGAATTGTCATGGCGATTTTTGCAAGTGAAAGATTTTTTATTAAACTAACGCTTCAATTTCAATTACTTAGAATATTAACATATCACTTTTATTTTCAGGTGTTTGAAGGAGATGGTTTACCAAATAGAATATGTCCCCCGTGCAAATACCAACTAGAAAAATCGTATGCTTTCCGTAAGAAATGTGAACAATCGGATATGAAATTAAGACATCATTTAAAAATGTTGCAAGAAAAAATCGGGGAAATTGAAATATCCGACGAAGAAAGTGAAAACGTAAAAACTGAGGCTTCTCACTCTGCAGAAGTAGAAATGTGTGAAGAGATTGTTAACAAAGAGAGTGAGCCTAGCACCGAACAGGATTTAGTAGGAGTAGCACAAGTTGCTTATATAGATCCCACTCCCGATGCTGTTGATGAAAATTCGGAGCATATTACGTTACCTATGGAAACAGATCACATAAATAAAAAGGCTTGCACTCTAGTTACTCAGATGGAAATGAAAAAGGAAGAAGATTTAGAGAATAATTATGAAAGAGAGGAATCGGAAATGGGCGATTTAAGACCTACAGACAGTGTTTATATAATGGATAATGATAATGATGTTCAGGAACAACAAAACACTATTGAAGATCAGGATTTAGAAGCAATCGCTGATGCAGTAAAAGCAACTTTAGCTTCTCATCCAGGTACTTTTTAATATTTGCGTGTGTATTTGTACTTAGGACTGGGAAATGTCCCGTTTTTTCTTTTCTTGAGTGTACATTCATTTGAAGGGTTTTTGTTTAATTTTTTATTTCTTCTGGAAATTTTATCGAGATTGAATGACAGCTTCTGAAAAAGACACGTTTATATAGAGATATTTCCACATGGTCCCATGCCGTTTTAAATTTTTAGAAGGGTCTCAATTTTTGCTAAACCTATTGTTTCAGGTTTTTGTTAAAATTACGAATTAATTTCTATTAATTACAATAAATTTCCATTATTTTTGAATCGCTTACATAACTCCCATTAAAAGTGTTGGTTGTTACAAACTATCTGAAAACATTTTAACATATTTTTTTTTTCCATAGGTTTTGACATCACTGGCGAACTTCAAATGAAAGTAGATTCGCAGCCTGGCAAACCCACTCAAGTTCAAGTTACTACGGAGGACGGCTCGATTTTAGTAATGGAGTTAATGACCGAAGACGATACCGAAGGGGAATCTGAATTGCAAGTTCAAGATATCAACGACGATGGCGAATTAAAGATTTTTAGGTGCCCCGATTGTCCAAAATCGTTTTCGCGACGAATTCAACTACGAAGACACGCTTCCGTTCACATGCAACAAAGAGGGTTTAGCTGTGGTATTTGTGAAAAATGGTTTCCGACTCGTTCGGCTTTGGTTCGACACGAACGTATTCATACGGGCGAAAGACCTTTTCAATGTGAAGTTTGTCAAAAAAGTTTCGCTCAGAAGGAAATATTATTTAGGCACTTAATGACGCATACAGGTCAAAAACCTTACAACTGTCCGCATTGTCCTAAAGGTTTTACTCAAAAGGAACCTCTACGTGTGCATATGCGAACACATTTAAACCCCAATCCAACCGATATTCAATTGCATTATTGCACTTTGTGTCCGAAAGTGTTTTGTCACGCATCTGGATTAAGTCGCCATTTAATTACTCATACTGGAAAAACGTTTAAATGTCGAGATTGTGATAAATCTTTTACAGATAAATCTTCTTTGAGAAGACATCACAGACAAACTATGCACCAAGAATAAATTTATTTATTTCGAAATTGTAATAATATTTTGCGGTATTATTAGAATAGATTAAGTATAAAATTAACTACAATAAACTGCTACGTAATACATTTGTAAGGTTTAATGTTGTGTTTACTCATTTACTTCGTGTAATATGTATGTGTAAAAGTTGAACTTTTAAATTGAAACAGATTAATATGTTCGTATTGTTGAGGTTCTTTTTTCTTGTCGTAACGATCTTTTCCTAAAACATTTAAAGAACAATTATTATGTAAATCATTGTGCGTTTTCTTTGCGCCTGATTTTTTAACTTGCGAATAACCAAGATTGTAATACTTTTGTATTTTAAATAGAATTAATTTATTTTATTTTCTTACTTATATTCGGATTAAGGTATTATTTAAAAATTTTATCTAACAGCTTTTCAATAAGTTTTTTTAAAATTAATCCGAAAAACAGTTAAGACATTTCAAAATTAATTTTTTAAAAGAAACTCAATTACCAAAATTTTGTAGTCTTAAACGTGTACATTTTGCGAAAAATATTTTTGATACGTTAGATTTCTAGTACAATCAATTGTCTTCAAAATTATTAGTCATACTGAATGATTATTGATTCTACTTAAAGGGATCGATCGCCAAGTGATTCAAATATTTTTATTAAAAATCGTCCTGTCAAATAGGGTAATTACCTATTTCTTAAATTGTGTTTGGTGCATCAATTTATTAATAGTAAGTATATTCTCAAAACATTAAAAGTACTCACTATAACTCTTGAAGAAAAATGAATCAAAAACGTTTTAAAATACGGTGGCGTCATCGGTCATATGCGCTTGCTGTCGTTGCATTGTTTATGCCTTCATTTGTCTAATTTTTGGTTTGTTGTGTATCTAGTGTGTTTAGACTTTAATTTATTGAGTATGTTTGTTAACAACATTGTTATTGTTTTTCGTTTGTTGCATCTATTTTAAACTTAATATTTGTGTTAAAAGTCAAAACGTAGAAAAATGGACTTTTTTTATTTTTTGATGAACTGTCACTGTTGAATCTGTCGGTTTATTTTTGCGAAAGTCTCGGTATTCACACTGGTTTTAGAACGTAGGAAACTAAGTTTATGGTAAATTTTAAACTTTGTAGAAAATTCTAAAATTCCAATTTTGGAAAAAAAATTTAATTGACCTTTTCTAATAATTCTATATTTTTTCTTTCTTAAAGTTAAATTATGGAGACATTTTATTAATTTTTGCGTGCGAAAATCATGTAGTTCATGGTATTTAACTGAAGTATTTTCATTTTTAAATTGTGTTACTGAAAACAGGTATAATCGTCTTTCGAGAACTATCTGTTTAAATCTGTTATGAAATATTTTTTTACTGAGACATTTTTAATAGTTATTTGTATCACTAGTCCAGAAAGTGCTATTTTGCGAGTATGAGCTTATTTGTGGGCCGAGGTAAAGCCGAGGCCTACAAAAAGCGAATACTCGCAAAATACTTTTAGGACGTGTGATACACAACATTTTTTGTGCTGACTTTTATAGTATAAATTAATTAAAAACAGTTATTTAAGTATTGATTTTTAATAAAGTATAATAACATATGTTGATAAAACTGAAACCTGTAATGACGAAATACAATTGTTTTTTAAATTAATTTGACAATTACATAATAATATTACAATTTCACTTATATGAAAACAAAACCATTGTTGTTTTTAGCAATTATTGTAAGATATAAGCAAATTTGTTATATTTGTTTAAAACAATTTTTGTTAGTGCTACTACTCTAAACAACAACACAGATAATGGGGTATGTTAATAAATTTGACATATTGACAGGTGACGTTTATTTAATTAATGATTACTAGTGCCAACTTTTAGTTATAAAATTTTACTACACTTTACCGGCCTAGGCCGGAGAAGTAAAATTTCCGGCCGATTATGATTCCTGTAAAATACGTCAAAACGGACGGAAGCACAAAATAGTTATTTGTATCACTAGTCCAGAAAGTGCTATTTTGCGAGTATGAGCATATTTGTAGGCCGAGGCCTACAAAAAGCGAATACTCGAAAATACTTTTAGGACGTGTGATACACAACATTTTTTGTGCTGACCTTTATAGTATAAATTAATTAAAAGCAGTTATTTAAGTATTGATTTTGAATAAAATTTAACATATGTTGATAAAACTGAAACCTGTAATGACAAAATACAATTGTTTTTCAAATAATATGATTACAATTTCACTTATATCAAAATAAAATCGTTGTTTTTAGCAATTGTAAGATATAAGCAAATTTGTTATATTTGCTTAAAAAATATTTGTTAGTGCTACTATAAACAACAACACAGATAATAGTGTATATTAATAAATCTGACAAATTGACAGATGACGTTTAATTAATTATTGATTACTAGAGTGCCAACTTTTAGTTATTACATTTTACTACACTTTACCGGCCTAGGCCGGAAAAGTAAAATTTCCGTCCAATTATGATGCCTGTAAAATACGTCAAAACGGACGGAAGCACAAAAAAAAATTACGTCATACTTTCTAGTTTCGTTCTTAAAACTTATGCGTCATAGCTTTTGCTTTCAGTGGGGGTTTGTTCATGGTTTAAGAAATTGTTTGAAGTGTCTTGTGTTTCTCGTATCGTATAACCCTAATTTTGCAATATTGCGGTTGAAAAAGAATAAACGTTTTAACCACCGGTTACCACTCGAAAGTCACTTTGGCTGCAATTGTTTGACCTGTCACTTTTACCGCCCGCTAAATCGATGTTGCTTTCTATCACCAAGGGTCGTCTCAAATTATAGTTGAAATGCTCAACATATAACGCTAAGCCACCTCCCACGGAAACTTACAGAAGTTACATTATTGGCTTATATGGATTGAGCGCGAAATTAACGCTTGTAAGTCTGATGCACAAGTCATTTTAGTAGTATTATGCAGCTGCGTTGATTTTCTGAGATTGTGTTAGTTGTGGTTCTGGTTCAGTTTTTCATCGTCTTTATTACCATTTTTAGACTAGATAAGGGAAGACGCCACATGTTTGTCAACATTAATGAACTGTTGAGTGTAAATCTGGTTTCACAAGGAGGAGACTTAGCTTTATCTGATTTCAACTATAAGTTAAGGTAGTTATCGTTAATTGTAAGTGTGACCAAAAGGTTTTCAAAATCCTAATTTATGTTATAATATAGTTTTTAATTTTTTTAAATAACTTAAATAATTGAGTTTTCTTCGTTGTGATAATTTTAAAACAAATTAAGTTTAATTCGAATAGGAATGTTCTAATTTCGTTTTACGAATGCTAGTACTCGAGGTGGTATACAATTTAATTTTAGTTAATCATCATTGATTAATTTTGTTGTGTATTAAGTTACTATTAACCTTTATTTTTTTCTTTGAATATTTTTAGTTGATAATGTTTAAATTTTGCTATTATTATTGCTTGTTTTATTTAACCGATAAAAACTGGTTTTGTTTATTTTTTTGTTGTAATAAATTTATTTCAATTGCGTCAGGTTTTGTTTTACAATAAATGGTTTTTATTTATCTTGTAAGTGAAGGCTTTACTTTACACTCTTTTGCGTTGTGTTTTTGTTTTGTTTAAGTATAATTTTTAGATTTTGTCGTTTATAATATTCAAAAGAAGTTCCATGAGAATTAAAGTTATCGGACGAGTCACTTTGTGAATAAGCACCTATAAGCTATTGAAGGTCGTGTCTTTATTTGGCGCTCTACCAATTTAGTCTTTATTTGATTTTAAACCATTCAAAATTCACGAACTTCAATTCAATTATAGTCATGGCCACGCCTATCTTACTGAGGAAGCTTAGCAAACGCTGTTATGTTACGTTTTGTAGGCTATTTTACGAAAAAATCTGTTAGCACATAACGCTAACTATTACCATGAACATATTTAAACGTTCTCAAATTCAAGAGCTTTCTCGAAGTTGTTATCCATCTTCTAGAACGTACACCAAAAGATATGGAACAGTCGAAAAGGATTTCCAAAATGTGTATATATACGGAACAAACAAATCCTAGGTCAGTTATTTCCGTAATGCGAAGATTGCAGAAGATTATTCAAGTCTAAATAAATAAGTCGTTAACGCGTATTATAAATAAATCTACGAAGTACGTACGTGACTTTAGTGTAAACAAGTGTGTGAAGCTATCCGCGGACTATATCTTATCTAAGTGATAGTGATATAAATTAGTGTAAGTGTTTTTATTAGATATTATTAGATTTAATTAGTTCGGTTAATTTAAAAGTGTTCATATTTAAGTATAAGTAAAAAAATATTTTTATTAGTTGAAATAAATTAGTTTTAATACTAAAATTCGTTACAAAGTGGTGTCACGGTGTCGGGTACGGGATTTTTTTTAGTGTAAATACCATTAAGTAATCTAATATCACTCCCGTAATAAAAACATTGATTGCGTAAATAAATAAAACTTTAGTTTGCGTTTAATCGTAGCTGTCCCAGTTTGTTAAAGTAGTGTCTTTAAATTTTTTTATTAGTGTTATATATAATTTATGCCGGTGACGCGTTTGCTAGCTGTTAAAATGGATTCAAAAATATTTGAAATTCTCGAATCGACGAATAAAAATATTCAAGAAAAACTGTCCGAAAATTCTCAGAAAATGGAAGAAAATTCTAGAAAAATGGCAGAACAGTTTTACGAAAATTCGCAGAAAATGGAAGAAAATTCTAAAAAATAGAAGAAAAATTGTTGGAACATTGTAGAAGTTTAAAAAAAGAAATACGAGTGAGCATAGAAAATCAAATTAAAATTGTTCAAGAGGAAAGCAGATATGTTAAACTTAAAAGAAGAAATTTGCGAATCTGTGAATGAGAAATTAGAAGACAAAATAAAACTGCTTGAAGAAAGAAAGAACTAAATGAATTGTCACGGTGAAGGAAGCGTCACGAGTGAATATTTAATAATGGACCATCGAGAAGAAAACACTCACAAGTTCAAAGTTGTACCTCCGAATTTTGATGCTAAAATTTCATGGTCAACCTACGACAAGCAGTTTGAAGCCGCAGCTACAGCTAATGGTTGGAGCAACAAGCAGAAAGCGACATCTTTATTACGAACTCTTAATTTCACGATTAGAAATGTGATATGGAGATGCTCATCTTCAACAGGTGTATCAGGCTCAAATTCAAAGTCGGGTTTAAAAAGCTGCCGAAAGTCTTCAAGAGTTTGAGGCTGACATCGCCAGATTAACACGGCTTGCGTATCCTACAGCGCCATATACCTTCTTGGAGCAGTTGGCTATTCAAACCTTTGTAGACGGCCTCCGAGACAACGAAACGCAGCAGACTCTCCGGTTAGCTCGACCGAAGACATTGGATGACGCTTTGGTGCATGCTTTGGAGTTTGAAGCAGCAAAACAAGCATCGCAACGAGACGGTCATAGACTCTGATGTGCTGCAGAAGTACCCGCGCAGACACTGGAAAGCATCGAAGAGCGCGACGAATACTTCGGGAAAGAGGTCGAGAAGAGCGCTCGAAAATTTGAAACGAGGCGACTAAAAGAGACAAAAGGTAATCTCGTCTAGTTAGGCTCCGGAGATTACAATTCGAATGGCGTCGCCGAGGAAACAATTGCATAGCATTTATTTCGACGGTAAAATCAATGGAGGAAGTGTTCAGTTACTGGTTGACACTGGAGCGACAAAAACCACCATTCGTCCTGACATGTTTTTCGAAAACGAGAAGACATCACCAGTAACAGTACGACTTCGAACTGCGACGGGCAAAGAAATACTCACAGACAAGTCAAAGTAACCATTGGTTTGGGAAATGGAGTACTCGGCCATCAAGTACTGGTAGCCGACATCACGGAAGAAGTTATCCTGGGAATGGACGTGATAAAGAAGTATGGGTTCCATTTGGATATGAAGAACGATGTCTTAAAGATCGACAATGAAGAAATTCCTTTTCATTCGTCAGAGAAGGCAGCCGTGCGAGTCTTATTGAGTGAAGACGTGATTCTGCCTGCAAGGACGGAAAGTGTGGTGATGGCACGCCTGGATGGAAATATCCGGAAAGGCTACATACGCGCGATTGAACCCATGAAGGGCGGCTTAGTTGAAAAGGGACTTGTTGGCAGAACTTTAGTACAAGTAAAGAACACGATGCCAGGAAGGATCTTAAACATCAACTCAGATCCTGTAACGTTGAAAAAGAAAACCGTGGTAGGCCAATGCACGCCAGTATCACCAGATGCGTGAAGTCGAACGAAGATACGTCGCCGAAGAAGTGTCCACAACATCTATTGGATATTCTTACCACCAAATGCCAAAACCTCAGCCAAGACCAGCTGGCTAAAGTTAAAGTGTTAATCCAAGAGTATCAAGATGTGTTCGCGCTGGAGAGTGGCTCCAAAGAAAGAACTAACGTGGTGAAACATAAAATTAATACCGGAGAAGCTCGGCCGATACGACAACATTCACGCAGACTTCCTTTGGCGAAAAGAGAGGAAGCCGAACAAATAATTACGGATATGGAGATAGAAAGCGTAATTGAACCTTCAAGTAGCCCATGGGTATCCCCAGTGGTACTCGTAAAGAAGAAGGATGGATCAACGAGGTTTTGCGTAGACTACAGGCAGCTAAACGACGTGACCAAAAAGCACAGCTACCCTTTACCCAGAATTGACGATACGCTAGACACCCTGTCAGGATCCCAGTGGTTTTCCACGTTAGATTTAAAGAGTAATTACTGGCAGGTAGAATTAGAACCCAAGGATCGCGAAAAAACAGCTTTTACGATCAGAACTGGTTTGTGGCAGTTCACTGTGATACCCTTCGGCCTGTGTAACGCTCCTGCAACGTTCGAGCGTTTGATGGAGACCATCTTGCGCGGATTGTCTTGGAAGACGTGCTTGGTTTACCTGGACGACGTGATCGTGGTTGGAAAGTCGTTTGAAAAACACTTGAACAACTTGAAGAAAGTGTTCCAGCGACTACGTGGGGCTAACCTCAAACTGAGCCCAAAAAAGTGCCACTTATTTAAGAAGGAAGTGCAATACCTTGGCCACGTCGTATCTATAGATGGAGTAAAGCCTGACCCAGACAATCCGAGCAATGCAAGCATGGCCAAGACCAATCGACAAACACCAGGTCCGCAGTTTCCTTAGGTTGTGCACCTATTATAGACGATTTGTACCCGGATTTGCTATTGCCAAATCTTTGACGAAATTGACGGAAGGAAGAACAGAATTTAGATGGGATGAAGACTGCGAAAATTCTTTCTATCAACTAAAACAGGCCCTAGTTACTTCGCCGATTCTGAGTTATCCAAGAGAAGATGGAAAATTTGTTTTGGATACCGACGCAAGCATTCTGGCCATAGGCGCGGTCCTTTCGCAGGTTCAAGATGGAAAGATATCGCTTATTTTAGCAAGGTTTTGTCTAGGCCAGAAAGGAATTATTGCGTGCCTAGGAGGTAGCTGTTAGCAGTCGTCAAGTCCATCGAACATTTCTACAAATATTTGTATGGATGAAAATTTTTACTGAGAACAAACCACGCCGCTTTAAAATGGCTACTGCAGTTCCGTAACTCGAAAGTACAAGTGGCAAGGTGGATCGAGAGACTGCAAGAGTATGACTATGACAAAGAACACCGTGCCGGAAGCAGTCATCGGAACGCTGATGTCTTGTCCAGAAGATCTTGTACGGCGGACTCCAGCCATTGTTCGCGACTGGAAGAAAAAGTTGAATGCCTCCGGAGAACTGCTATGGTTTGATGATGAGTGGGAACCTGAGCAGTTACGTCGCGAACAAGAAAACGATCTGGAAATAAGACTACTCCTAGACTGGAAAGAAAACGGCCGACGACCAACCTGGGAAGAAGTGAGTGCTTTGGGCAGAAATATCAAAGCGTAACGCAGACTACAGTTAGTAGCGCCGAAGAGCAGGGTGTCAGAAGTGTTGAAGCATCTCCACGATGGGACATCAGGAAGACACTTTAGCATTAAGAAGACATTGGGTAAAGTGCGAAAACGATTCTACTGGATGAACTGCAAAGAGGACGTCATGAAATGGTGCCGTAAGTGCACGGTCTGCGCATCAGGAAATGGTCCAGCGAGAAAGCGCAAAGCACCCATGAAGCAATACAACGTAGAAAGCCCTTTGGAAAGAGTAGCGATTGACATCGCAGGGCCGTTTTCAGAATCCGATTCGGGAAATAAATACATCTTGGTGGCGATGGATTATTTCACGAAATGGACCAAGGCTTACGCCATACTCAATCAAGAGGCAGCTACAGTCGCAGAGTATTAATAAAAGAGTTTTTCTGCCGGTTTGGAGTTCCGTTGGAATTACACTCCGATCAAGACCGCAACTTTGAGTCTGGGCTGTTTCAAGAAGTTTGCCGACTGTTGGAAATAAAGAAAACTAAGACGACGCTTCTCCATTCTTAATCTGACGGCATGGTTGAGCGGATGAATCGAACAATGGACAAGTACTTGACCAAGATAGTGTCCGATCACCAAAGAGACTGGGATCAGTACTTGCACATTTCCTAATGGCATACCGATCATATGTTCACGAAAGCACAGGCCAAACACCATCCTGTGTGATGCTTGGTCGCGAAATACGATTGCCATGCGACCTCTAATTTGGGCGAAGACCGGAAGAAGAAGTTGCTGGAGAAGATTACGTCAGCAAGCTGACCAAGAGGCTAGACGAAGTATATGAAGAGGTCCGTAAACACAAACAAATTGCCAGCGACAGGATGAAGACTAGATATGACGTCAAGGCGCAAAATGATGGGTTTTAACCTGGCGGTATGGTCTGGTTGTATAATCTTCAAAGGAGACGTGGTTTGTCGCCGAAGCCGCAAAGGCAATGGGAGGTCCCATATGAAGTCATGCAGCATATTGATGACGTCATATATCGCATCCGTAAACCGCCCAGAAGCCAGCCAAAAGTGGTCCACGTCGATCGTCTAGCCCCGTTTGCTGGCGATAACCACAATACGCAAGTTCAGATCCGAACCAGAGTGATAAGCAGCAGAACCAGGAATCAAATCGAAGAAATGGATTTTGAGAAGTTTATGAACTTATACGGAGGTTCTGGAAAAGCTAGGTTCGGAGTACAACAAAACCTGTTGCTTAAATATATAAAGTTTTGTACATTGCAAGCTCAGACAAGAAAAAAACGCTTGTTCGCTCGTTGGCTCGTTGCAAGCCAAATTTCAAGCTCAAGCATTAATAAAATCAGATTTGTTTGAGTTCACACAATTCATGTTATTATGTTACGTATTAGGCATTACGTATTCGATCGAATAAATGCTCTCATTTGGAAAATTTATTATTTTTGAGAAGTAATTCGGTTCCGTCGTCTCAAAGAGTAAAAATAAAAATTCCTTACTGGTTTTTTTTATCATTATAAAATTTTTTTTGACAATGTTGTTTGTTGCTTTATCTTTTTTTTTACTTTTGAGTTTTGAGGCTTTTCGACGCTTTCGGCGCCTCGGCGCCGTCATGCACCAGACGACTTTGCCTTAATGTACGGCGCGGGACTGTACATTATTTTTAAAGCTGCCTTTGTAAAATTACATTCTGTTTTGAAAAAATATAAAAAATTGAAATTATTATAATATGGATACTACATTTCTTACTAAATCTGCTAAATTTGACATTGACTTTAACATTTTTTAAATTGTAACTTAATTTCAAGATTTTTTAAATAAGATTTATTGGTTCTAATATAATAATTGACGTTGAACACCTATTAGTTTAATGTGGGTATCTATTTTTTACTTTGCCACTCTAGAGCGAACAAGAATAATATTGTCGTTTGCGGTAATGACATCACAAACAGAGAGTTTATTATATACAAACATCAAATGCAATAAAAGTTTCTCCTAATTGCCAAATCAGCAAGATAATATTCTTTAAATCTTTTAAAAACGTAATGTGTTTTTATAAAAATGTGTATATTACAATTTCAAAATATTTGATTAAAATATTTTAAATATTTAATTTCGGAAACGTTTCAGTTGTTGCATCGTAAGTTTGGCCATTAATACGGTTTTGTCAAGTTTTTAAACACGTCAACATATTTTTTAATTCGTTAAAAAAATATTTGAAAAATGTTTCCTTGTTGATTCAATAAGCTTAAAAATACCTAATATTTCTTGCAATATACATTTGAAATTAATTTAATGAAGAATTCTTTTAGTTTTATACGAAAAATTATACAGTATAAAAAATCGTATTTATCAAAACTGTAATATAATATACATAGAATTATATGAATTCATACAATAACGTGATTAATTAATCTTTATATGGAAGTTTATAAAACGTCATTGACCAGGTAGTCGTGTTTTAAATTACCCCGCTAAAATTTGCAATGCGCCACTTATCGGCGATTTTCAAAACTATTTTAAATATGGCTACAAAAATTGTGACGTCACGTGTGTAATTTTTCCTGCGGGAGTTGCCTATCTAGAAAGTACTTTGTCTATGCAATTTGTCACGTTAAGTTTTGTCGTCGTTGTGCGTGAAGGGTGTGTGCCCAATAAACTAACGTGTGTGCTACGTATGTGGTGGATAAATTTTCCCTCATTAATTCATTTTACACGTACGTACTTATATAGATTACAATACTAACTTAGGTTAAACTAACTAAAGACTCAACCCACCGGTACTCGAAAGGCTTTGCAAATGTGCCGACATAACAATTTTTAAAAGTAATAACCATCAAATAATCTGCAAGAATAAAGACACATTCCCTTGTTTTATTTACAATTTTTTGGCTAGTCACTTAAACAGATTCGATTTGCTCTACGTGTACAATAATTTGTAGGTTAAAACTAAGCAACAATCAATTGTCTTTTTTTACTTGCAAATTCGACATTTGCAATGTGATCAACAGTTTGGAATTTTCCGAAAATTTGTGCTTCATTGGGTATAGGTCACCTTTTCTATATGGTAATTCCAACTGCTCACGTGGAAGCATCTGATTGTATATCATACTCCTTCGCCAGCAGTGACAATCCGCAGGCTTTTAATTTATTCACAAAATTAATAGCTTTGTGAAGTACAACCGAAGATGGTATATTTTACTATTACAACCTTGAAATAGATAAATTATCTGTTTCATTCCGCTATGAGTTCTCTAAATGCAAAGTGTCTGTTAATTACTTCTTACCGTTAATTTTAATTTACTTCGTGCGAGTTCTTTTGCATAAATTCTATCTGGCCGATTTCTTAATCGTAGAAAACAATTTTACAAATATTTTTTTTAATGCTAAGTACATTAAACAAACACGAAATATATAGGGCGTGCAAAAACAATTCTTGGAGTCGATGACGATGTCCATTAAAAACAGGGTGTTGCATGGCCTACTACAATACCTTAAAAGGAAAGTAGGTACTTCAATCATAGTTCATTTGATCTTTATGAATTAGGAAAATTGAGAAAGTTGTTAAATTTTATTTAGATTCTCTTCTAAAGATACTCGTCAACCATTTCACATATAAAATAGTAACTAAATTTGCTATCTTCTACTTCATGTGGTTTCTTTTTAGCGCAGTTTTCGTTTTCAAATTTTGAAAATTGGAAACTAATGTTTTTTATCCTTGGCTGTTCTCGTATTCCATTTATTAATGATTTTAAATCTATGTTATCATTCAATGTTTTGTACGTGATGCTCAAAACATTTGTTAATTTGTTGCAGTTAGTTATTATAAGAAGCCGTGCTCTACGCTCCTTAAAACAATTAACGGATATTTCAAAAACGATAACGGAAATATCAACTGCAACTGCATTGTTAATAAATAATTACACTTTACAACTCTTGTAGAAGTGCAGAGTTGTACGTGGTGACATACATAGTTCGTGTACGCAATGTTTGTTTAATGCTTCACACGCGTGTTGAATTGGATTACCATAAGACGAATTTGTTGGCAATTCCATTTCATCAAAACAATGTTTCTTCAGTATAGACTAACATCATCTATTGCTGCGTACGAGAGAGAACTGGATCGTAGAAACTCGTTTAAACACCTTTCTTGGTGACATCTAATACATACTATCAAATCGCCACCTTCATATTGTGGTCAAGCAGTTGTATGCTTAGACTGTAGTCACCAAGAAACTAAAACTTTGAAACGCGACCAAGAGTAAAGGATTATATCTACACATTTTTATTCTCCGCGTGTAATAATTATTTTGTACTTATGTTTGTTTACCTTGTATTATTTGTACACTTGAAAGCGATGTTCCAATTTCTGGGTTTGGGTAATTTCACTTGAAATCAACAAATGAAAGTATTCAATATTTATCTTAGATTTTTTATGAATCCTTAATAAGTAATGGGAAAATTTCAAAATGAAGCTTTTATTCGTAATATTCATTAGTTCAAAAAGTTTATTTTGAATCTTTCAAAAATTGTCAAAATATTAATTTGTTTAAGATATGAACGTACACATAAGATCGTGTGGTCATATAGTTTTATTTTTAACTTTGAATCTTTTTATTTTTGGGTTACTTCGGATTTGGAACTATTTTAAAAAATTCTTTTCCATGTCATTAGCAGAAATTGCAACTTTACGTAGCAACGTCACTTTTCTTCTCCGATGCGTCATGCACGTGTGATGACCACCAACTTTTTTTCTTCTTTGACACTTAGTTTCTTTAACACTTTGTATATATTAGTAGTATACCTTCTCAAATCGACAAATGATAAGTCTGGAACTTTTGTGATATATACTTAACTCGTATTCTGCCTAACCTGATCTATGACATATAGCATAAAACTGAAACCTTTATTTTCTATTGCAACTTGCATAAATAAAATTAACTGTATGCTATGCAATGTTGTAAAGTATAAGCGCTCTATTTTTTTGTTAATCATTTTGGCATTCGTCGTGCAAATACACAAAGTGCATTAATATCTGGAAGTAGTTGTAGGGTGGATTCGAGGGAATCGAGAAATACGCTAATGGATGAAAGGGGACCTTGACAAGCAAGAATTTTATGTGATGGAGTATCAGCGAGGGTATCAGGCTTCTAGAAGTGTATAAAGGAATAAAGACTGCAATGTGGTCAGTTTTCTGATTACATGGGTGGTGTCTTGGTTGATGATATCAAATGTCCATATGCTATATGTGAGATTGGAACTACACTAGAAATGAATTCTTATGTACTACATAAAAAAAGTGCTTAATGAAGCTCAGTTTTGATCAACTAACAGTCCTATAAACGAATAGTGATAGAATCTTCTTGGAATCAAAAACCATGTACTTAGTCTTGTTGGCAGAGACTGTCAACTTGTGTTTCACAGCTTAGTGAGTCTTTAACCATTCATTTAATAAATTTTTTAAAAAAATACAAAAAAGTATTATTAATATTTCCTGTTGTTGTGTAGCTAAAGTAGGAACGGCTTGTGGAAAAAAAATACTTTTTGGAAAAAAGACTTGTTGCAAATTTGCAACATTACGAAACAACGGTCAAATTTTAATTCAACTGAAAATCAGTAAAACAGTTCTTATCTTTGGTCAAACACAAGTGTACACCACATGTATTACACTGGAAGTGAGTAAATCCTTTGTAATAAGGCATTTTACACTTTTGGCGTTTTTATGTCATATTTGAACCAGTGCGCAAATTCATCAAAAAATATATAACATTTTTTTGAGGTGCATGAGTTGCAGGGCTCATTGACGTTTGGCATTTATTCCATCTTGAACTTGACTGGACGATGGCCCGCCGCCTCCTGTTTGTTAGGTTGTAATTAGCACTAAGTCTTGTCTTCCTTAGGAGGGGCAATAAAAACCACTCTAAACTATTTTTATGACTACGTTTCGTGCCTCTACTGTGCACTTCTTCAGGCCACTGAAAATTTATTTATGGTAAGTGAACAACATTATACACGTATATAACAACTAACTGAATTTGTTAACAGGTTGCTTAAATTGTTGGTGTACACAACACCAACAATTTAAGCAAGATAAGCTTTGTAGATGAATGCGATTTCATGGTCATTTTTATCTATTGACCTTATTATACTTACAATTATTTTTGAATTTACATTCAGTGTATATTGTTTGTTTAACATTAATGTCCGTCGTTTTTCTTTGTATATAGATTTAAATTTTAATTCTACTGACTTAATTTTATGTTAACTAGAATAAGTAATAATATTAGACGGTATGCTTGTTGGACCAGTGGACTGTTTCCACTCATAACCTTTTCTTGTAAGTTTTCTTTGTCTTTATGTTCTACCTGTTAACACAGTCAGTTAGTTGTTATATACGTGTGTAATGTTGTTCACTTACCGGAAATAAATTTTCAGTGGCCTGAAGAAGTGCACACTAGAGGCACAAAACGTAGCCATAAAAATAGTTTAGAGTGGTTTTTATTGCCCCTCCTAAGGAAGACAAGACTACTAATTACAAAATTAGTTTCTTCGACGATATATTTATATAAAGCTATCCGAAAAAAATATTTGAAAAAATCAAATGGAGTGTCTAGATCTAACGCACTATTTGAGAGCTCGGAGCTGCATTTGAATCTTAGCGCATTATAATCTATTTGTAAATGTTTCTTGTATCACAAGATTGCTGGTTTCTTATCCTTAGCTTTTGAAGAACTTGATTCATTTTCTAGATCTATTTTTTCCTCTGCTTTATCCTCGATTGATTTTTGTGCTACATTCGCTTAAACAGGATCCTCTTTCTCGATCATAATCTGGATTCGCAATGCTATTCGTGTTAGAAAAGTCAAATAATTCATATTCAGTATTATCAAAATTTGCAATAATCTGCCAATTCAGCATCGGACTGCAACTTTGGTTTCGATACATCACTACTGAAAATAAAGTAATATGTGCCACTGTTTCATGATTTTGTAGATTAGCTTCAAAGATTTTTTGCATCAGCATCAACCGCCACTAACATTAAACACGCAAAATTACCTATCAACTTACGTACTACCTACCTACTACTTTAGATTAGACTGTTTCATGTAAACCCAATCAATTTTCACTTTTCTTATAACTAAAATGCCAATAGACACAATAACGCACTTCCGAACGTATTTTACTTACTTAAAATAGCCGGCATGAAATTGAAGTTTTCCAAATTTGCTACAAGATTAAATGAAGGGTTAAAACTCGTCTGCTGTCGAAGGGCACAAATTTATCGTTACTACATATACGAAAAAGGAGAAACTGAGTCAGTAACTGATACTCGAAATGTGGAATATTGAGCGTCTTGATAAATAGCTCCAATAGAGCTTCTACTATTGAAGACCATCTTACGTTGTTGAACGAAACCGTATTGATTAGAATTTAAAACTCTGTGAGATACCGCCCTGACTTTTTTAAAGAAATACATCGGTCACTACGAATCGGGGTTGAGACTTAAGAATGGTGATTAATCTACCATTCTTCTAAATGAAGTTTTAAATTATTCGCAGACATTTTACAGAATGATCAAAATCCTGAGTCGGTATGACACCGGCATTTTGGGTCATTTTCCTAAATGATGAGTAGTGGGCGTTCTGAACTAAATGTATATATCGATTCGTATTCGACTTTGACGTTATGATTCTGTATGATGTGACGCTATTTTGCGTCAGTCGGCATTATGGAAACGATTCGGCGTTTTGGTAATATACACGGTTTGGACATGATCAGTAGAATTAAAGTCGAGGTTTTAGACAAAATATTGACCTCACTAACTAATGCAGCATCTAGATCAGAAAAATCTAATTGGTTGGTAAAGGTTTCGTTAGAGTTCGTTGAAACACATAGGTCTCGTTCACCCACGATATTCTCTTTCGTCGGTCTGCAAGGATTGTCAGAAATTTATTAATAGTTTTATTAAAGTCGCACTAGATGACGTAGGTTCTTTCAAATATTTTTTTTGTAACATATACACTTAGCTGTTTGCTTTTAAAGGATACTACTTGGATCACTAAGTTAGGTTTCATCTTTTATCATTGTATGATAATCAAACTTTTGTGATCGAAAGTCAGTTAAGAATTTTCAAAGGTTTTAGTAACTTTGTTGCAGCATTTATGGCATTTTAAATATTCAGTGCCGCGCCCAACGCCAATAGTGTCTCATACTTTAGCAATATTGTTTTTTTAGGGATAAAGGAATACTTGAGCTTGTTAATTACCAGTTTTTAGTTGTACGGTTAGTAATGGGCGCATGCGACAAAACGTAGAAGAGCAACGTTTCAAAGACGGTTTTTGTTTGTTATTTTTTTTGTAGTTGTGTATTTTCATCTTTTTCTAAAAAACTTTAGAATCCGTCGTTTTAAATCAAGAAAAATTCTATACCGTGAGGCCTCTCAGAAAATCTGTTGGGTTTAACTTACTGGTTGTGTATTTTGTTTTTCGATATATAGTGAGTGACATTGAAATTGCAACATCAATAAGGGAGGGGAATTTTGTGACTAAACTTGGAAGGAAGGTTTAGCTACTCAGGGATAGTAAATTTTATTAAACTTTCAAAAAAAAAAAGAAACTAGGATGAATACAATGTTTATTTAATAATGTGTTGGCTTAACACTCTCTCACTCTTCGTGGCATCGACTTCAGCACGCAGTCGATTTTCTCTTCAGTTAGTATCCCAAGCAATTTGCAATTTATGCCGTAGAGCTTCTTGTGTCTGTGGAAGATGCGCTAAGTTCCTTAGCATTCTACCCATAATGTCCCTTACGCGTTCAAAGTTGGGAGATCTGGGTGACCATGGTAAGAGATTAATATTAGCTTTTTTGAATCGGCTTATAGAGTATCTTGTTATGTGTGAACGGGCAATATCCTGCTGAAAAACTGGGTCTGCTAATTGCTGAAGAAATGGAAGAATATGGGTTTCTACCACCTCGTTAGCATATCGGTGCACTCCAAGCATAATCACACTCTCAAAACACCTTAAACAGAAGAACCATAAGAGAAAACAATATTAAAATGAAATAGTAGAAACAAAAAAAACGTCAGATAGGTCATTACCACCTGATCCATTTGAATAAAATTTTAATCATTTACTACCTCGAGTAGTTAAACCTTCCTACCAAGTTTGGTTACAAAATTCCCACCCTTTCTTGGTGTTGCAATTTCAATGTCACAGAATATAATTTAATTATTTTTAGTTGTTTTTAATTATAATCTTCTGTCGAAACTGATTCTTTTTAAACTGTTTCATCTCGTAGGTTTTTGTTTGTTGACTACTATAACTACTGGGAGATATGCATTCTGATTGAATCGACTTGGTGCATTCTGTTTGTCATCAGAGGGAGTTCTTTGTTTCGAAGTCGTTACTCGAGAATATCTTTGTATCGCTTGCTATCTCAATTATTATTGTGTGTTCTCTTCAAGTTGGATGCTGTGCGCGTTTAGTCGGTCATGATCGATTTGTTCATTATGACCGAATCATTCCAAGGACCCGATGTTGATCAAATTAATAAATTGTAATCTAATCAGTCATGGAGGGAATTCAAAACCATGGCTCTTAAAAATTGACGACTGTGAAACCAACAACTGTAGTTTACTTTATGTGTCTTGCTTCTGTTTATTTATCGTGCATCTGCTTAATTCACTTCTGTAATGTATCAGTCATATTTGTTTTTGGGTTTATAAAAAATGTTAAAATAATTACGGAAAATGTATAGGTGTTTTTTATTTGCTGCTTTGACCAATAATAAATAGTTTTTAGAATATTCTGTACGGCAATAATATTTTACGTTCATTATGGTTTTTAACATATTGCACAGCTTGTGGTATTCATGTCTCAATTTTATGTGTGTACTTGTAATGGATTTTTTTTGTTATTAATGACAGAACTATCAAAAGTTGAAAGTATATATGTTTTTTCTTTAAAATTGTATCTTGGTTACTCTAAAAGATTTTCACACTGCGTTTTTTATAGGTTGATTTATTTGCCTTCGTGTAGTGACATATTTACAGTAATAAACAAATTTTTTTGCTCATTTATTTAAGGTGTAGAAAGGCAATTGATGGTATCTTTTTTTGCATTATACCACGATATCGTTGATGTCTTTTCTTGTTAGCAATTTATTTGCTTCACAGCTGATTTAAAAATTAAAATAGGTTTTTGTAATTAATATATGTGGTTTCAATTTAGTGTAGATTTATTATGTATCAGCAATGCGCGTATGTATAATACCTTTATTGATACCACTTGAACTTTGTGGTATTGATAATGTATATTGCGCTAAAACTGTAATATTTTATCATTTACATATATAATTGTTTTATATTTTTTAATTCCTGTAGGATTTTGAATGCAAAATTGTACTTACTTCTTTATAGTTTTTCTTGTAAGTAAAAGTGTTTTTTGTCTTACTTTCTTAGAGAGGAAACGTTCTGGATTTTATTTAAATTTAGTGCCACTAATCTATCCAATTGTAGCACCAACTGAACCACGTTTTAGTATCGAAAGATTAATACTTCGATTAATACCAACAAGAATATCGATTCAGATATAATAGTTCATCCTGTTGCAGCGATGAGTTATAGGAATGTATACATTTTTATATTTGTTTTGGAAAAAGTTGAAATTAAAAAATTGTATAATGTATATGTACGTATTACCACCTACTTTCTGGAATTTTTTACTAGGGTTAAGTTTTTTTCCAAGTTTTTTTGAATATGTAATATTAAATCGCACGTTATTAGCTACAATTTGACGAAAGAATTAAATTATTGCAAAAAAACTTTTTTGGCTTAAAGGCTGTGAGATCCTAGATTCTTTAGAATAGACTATTTACGATAATAATGAAGCGAACTTAAAACAATAGCCTCTCTTATTTGATGTTTAAAGTTTTTTGTTGTTACCCATCTCAAAAATGTGAATAAATAAAGAATGGACTTTTTTATGCACTTTGAAACGTCATATAAGTGAAGCAGTTGTAAGATTGCTGGATAGTTATCACCAATCGTTTGTTTTAGAGAATTTCGGATTTAACAACCTACTAGCTAGCGATGGCCATTCTTCCAAAAAAAAGACTGATTTTTAAATCGATTCGAATCGAACAATAGATTCTTACACTCCCTAACTTATTTATTTAAAAACTAAAGCCCAAAAAATATATTTAAATGATAAACATATTAACTATTTTAACATACATTTTTTTATTTCTTTTATAAAACATTAACAAAAACTTTGCTCGAGAGCAAAACTACAGAAACTTAATAATTAAAATTTGGTTTAGTAACATTTATTTTTTATTATCTTTTCGCATCTTTTCGGCATAGACATATATCTGAGAGTATGGATTCCCAAGCACGTTGTATAGCTTCATACATGGCCGCTTTGTTCGTGTATCTTACGCTGTCTATCTTCCGATCTACTATTGCCCATATCTCTATTAGGTTTAGATCGGGCGATTGGGTTGACCAATCTAATAACCGAATTCTATTATTATCTAACCCTAGTTACGTGTTTGGATTTATGTTTTGGGCCGTTATCGTGTTGAAACCACGATTCTGTAGAGAGGATAAACTCTATGAGACGAGAAACAACCTCATACTATTACATTGACGCATTGATACTTTACTTTATATGCAGAGCAAACAACTTTGTGCATTATTTTTACCTCGATTTTTATAAAACAGTAAGCTGGAAATTTTTATTTTTAAGGGTCACATCAAGGGTTGTTTACCCTTGCATTTTTTAAAAGCTTGTTGTCATCGATTCTACTTAAATATATGTTTATTCCAATGTTTCCTTTCTTGTCTCATCCATTTTGCTATATCTTGGATTCCACTCTGTTGTCTAAGGTTCTCGCTTTTTATTCTGTCGTGTAATGTTTTCCCGTGGATGCTTTTTATTATTTTTATTTTAACCCTTTTGATGATTTGTTGCGTATCGGAAATGCCTGGCCTTCTTTCGGCTGCATGTTACGACGGGACAAGTCACAGTCTTACGTACTCTTATTTTACTGTCTATGTTGAAGTATTTGTTTCTTCACACACACACACGATATCTCTTAAGCAACCAGATATTCGGGATGCTTTCATCATGTGTTCTCTGACTTTATTATTTAGATTTTCAGAACTTGTTATCTGGACTTCTAAGTATGCAAAATGATTTACTTGTTCTACTATCTTCTGGTTAATCTCTAATTTGCATCTTGTCGGTTATTTTGATGTTACCAGGCGTTTGATTTGATGACCATATTTAGTTGTTTTGCTGTTTGGTTGAAGGAGTACAGTAACCTCTGTATAGGATCTTCTGAATCAGTGATAAGTATGGCATCGTCAGCGTAGCCAACAATATTAAAATATATATTTCCCATTTTCTATCCTGCTCTTTTGGGTAGATATTCAACTATTTGGTCCATAACCATATTGAATATAAACGGGCTCAGTGAGTCGCATTGCCTTATGTCTGTGAGTACTTTTAACTTTACTAACTTCTGGTTTACTTTTTTTTTCGGATTATATTGATGATGTTCGTTAATCGGACTCGGTCGAAAGCCTTAGTCATTAGTCGACAAAACACATAAATGTAAGCTTGTTAAATTACAGAGAGTTTTATGCTATTTGTTTGATTGTATATATTCATTTATTTTTTTGAAAGGCTTTCTGTTCTTCGCGGATTTGTATCGTTTTACGTATTTCTTCTAAAATTATTTTGATGGGTGCTTTGAGCATGCTATTGAGAAGTGTGATTTTACGATAATTGCCTGGCATTGTTTTTTGACTCTTTAAATATTTTGATGGCTATACTCCTTTTCTATTAATTTGGCATTTTCTGTTTTGTCATGATGTTTTTGAATAAAGTTAGTGTTTCTTTTTGTAAGCTTTCTCCTCTGTATTCTAACATTTTATTTGATATTTCGTCGGGTCCCACGTTTTCTATTGTTTTTGTTTTAAAGTGTTTTTTTTATCTTTTTCTCTGTTATTTCTACAAGGTTATCTTCTTCTTTATCTTTCTTAGTCAGTCCCTTCGCTACCCTAGTATTCTTCTTTTATCTCTTTTGTTTTTGCACATACTCTGTTTCATTCTGTTTTATATAGTGTCCAGTTTTCTTGGTTTATATTTTATATAAACGTAATGTATGCTTTTTTCTTTTGTTCACATAATTCCTTTAATTCTGGGGTAAACCATGGAGTTTTATTTGTATTGTTAATATTTATCTATCTTTTTTCTAAGGCTTTGTTAGCAGCGTCAATAATATTATTTTTGAGAGTTTTCAATTTTTCATTTATACTGTCTTCTCGATTGATTGCTTTCTGTTATATTTTCTGTGTTAATCTATTTTTATACAGTTGTTTCACACTTTCATCTTCCCATAATTCAATATTGAGTTTTTGTATATTTTGGGGTAATGGGGGTCTTCAATCTCATTTTGCAGATTACCAACTTGTGGTCACTTCGCATGTTAGCTGCGTTAAGTGTTCTTACATCCAAAATCATCTGCAGAGTGACCGTTCCATTAGTCATGATATAATCTACCGGCTGATGTCCTCTTGTGTGGTACCCTGCATATTATAGACCAAGTCGTAGTCAAAAAATGTGTTATTAATTCTCAGTTTGTTTTATGCGCAGAACAGTTTTAGGAGTTCCCCATTTTCATTAACCGTTTCTTCATTAAATCTTCGAGTTATGCCTTGTAGTGGTTTGTTTTCAATTCTAGCGTTTAGGTCTCCTATTATCACAATTTTGTTCTGGGTTTTAATTTTGTCGATTACTTTTTGTAATTCTTCATAGAAGTTTTCTCTAGCATCTCGTTCTTTACTTATATCTGGTGCATAGGCACTTATGAAATTAATACTTTCGTTATTGATTTGTATTGACTTGTAATATTCTGTCGTTAGTATATTCTTCATGTTTCTATGTTTTTTTGTATTTTTTGTCTATGAGTAATTCTACTTCTGAATGTCTACTTTTTTCTAGTGTAACTCTGTATATAATTATGTATTTGTCAATTTCTGTCTTTCCTTCACCTTTATTTTTTGTTTTGCTGATGAAGCGTATTTTGATGTTATTGTTTTTTTAGTTAATTGATTATTTTTTGTCCAGGACATGACGTTTTAAGTACTAATTATTCTGAGTTTGTTCTTTTTCCGTTTCATGCGGACTTAAGACCGGCAATGGCACTGAAGGACTACTTAAACCATCCATTAGGTGCAATGTTTTAATAAACTGTGATTTAAAGCTTAATACTGGTATTTTTGGGGATTACAGGATGCTAGCCAGAATCATAAGAACTGTCTTGCGTAGTTCTCAGGATTTTTACTATGCCCAAGCTTTACTACTGAGCAAAAATGTATACGTTAAAATCGAGATCGTGAGAAAATCTCACTTATCTTAAACTCAAACACATCAAATTATCTTTTACTAGCTTCTAATATCAATGTTAACGGGTTTTTAACAAATTATAGTGTTTTTCGTTTATTTTAACCATCAAATTTATCACTTTATTAATTACTTGTATTTTTTTATTAAGACACTAACACCAAAACTTAGGAAAGCATTAGTTTTGTTTGGTTTTTCAGTGAGACTTCCACAGTCCAATTTGGAACCAACGATACTAGTTAAAATGTATATAATCAAATCTTTCCAGAATTACAATTAGTTATAATACGTGGCATGCATTATACTAAAAAAGGTTAACAATGAAACAAGAATGTTAAAAAAATAAACCTTTAGTTGTCATTAACATTGCACCTTCAATTTTTAAAATTTCAATTCAAATTAATGATTGATTCTTTGCATAATGAGAAGAGTATAACTTTAAGTAGTAGATTTAGCAGAAATGATATTTTTTATATTTAAATATAAAAATAATAATTGTGTGTGGTGGCGTATTTTTACGTTCTTAGTTTAGTTTTACTATTATTGTGATATTGTTTTTTTCTAATTGTTTTGTTTCATAATTTATTATCTCAGAAATTTATGAAACTTGAAGAAATGTATTTCTAAACGTCATTTTAATATGTCGCAATTGCGACTGCTCGTAAAATTTTAATTAAAAATACTATAAAAGCTAACAATAAATTCCACTGTTAACTATTATAGTATAGATATTGCTTAATAATCTTAATGTCCCAAATAAATAAATCTTTTGAAATTGTTTATTGTTAATCATGTAAATAATTAAGAAATAACATCTTAAGATGAAAGTATGTTGGTTTCTTCTGGGATGTTGGATTAAAAAGACAATGTTTTGAATGATGAGATTCATAAACTAGTTTTTGATTCGAGAGTTTAAACACGGATTTTCTTTTGGTAATGTTTTCGATTGTTATAATTCAAACATGGATTTTTGAAAATCTTATTCTCTAATTTATCGATAACAGTATTGATAATTTTTTTGCATAATAATTGCAGCTTCTATATAAGTTTTCCATCGAGTCACAATCAGTGTAGGCCAGAGTGGTATATTTTTGATAATTTCTTTAAGCAGTTGGTAACGACTTGGCGATTTCAATATTTGATCAAGTTGTATAAGTAAATATAACTGTTTCTGCAACTCGCTGTAAACCTTTTTGATTTTATTAACTGCTCTAATGACATATTGTAGTGATTCATGCAAACGTTCACTAAGGTTTTTTGCGACCATATGATGATTAATTTCACAATGTACCGATAATAAGTTCGGTATAGCATGCTTTAAGTGTGCCAGAAAGCCTTGGTGTCGTCCTACCATTGCCGGAGCACCGTCAGTAGCAACGGAGATGATATCGGTCAAGGGTACAGTGTTAACATCGAAAAATATTTTTAGTTCAGTAAATAACGTCTCATCTGTCGTATCAGTTTCCAAACATTTAGCAAGTAACAATTCTTTGGAAAATGTTTCTTCTTTTAAAAATCTCACACAAGCTAAAAGTAAAACCTTGTTTCCTGGTAATGTTGACTCGTCAAGCTGTATAGAGAATTCAGATGTTTTTAAGTAGTCACATAAAGAGTTTTCTACACACTGAGCCATTTAGTCGATCTTTCTTTGTACAGTATTATAACTCAGTGGAATTCTTTTTATAACATCCAAAGCTAGTTTGTCAACACGGTGCGTATTACATCACTTACAGCTAGTAGAATAAGTTTTTCACCAATAGTGTGCGGCTTTCCGGGCTTCGCAATCATTAAATAAATATTATAAGAACCACGCAGTCCACCGTCATCTCTCTTAGATATTTTCCTTATGAGTTCTTGCAATGTCGGTGTTTTAAAATATTTTTCTTTGATTTTTTGAGAAAACATTAAATCCTTATCTTTTTTGTCACTTGATTTTAATTAAATGTTCCTTAAGCTTAGAAGGTTTTATTATTGAATCGTTTTATTACATAGAAGACACATAGGTAAAGTACTATTTCTTAGTGGCGGAATAAAGCAATATTTATAATAATTTTTTTTTAAATTGAATGCTGCAATGTAACACTTTTGAATTAATTATTTGAGATGAAGCATAAAATTTTGATGTATATGTCACATATTGCGTAGGTACTCATTGTGTACCAATTAACAACAGAATATAATAATACAGTAATTCCAAAGATTCGCGGAAGTAAACAAAATAAATATAAAATAGTAAGTAATAACTTTTAGGGTGCCTTATATTAAACTATAAAACCCAATGTATCTAACTTCTTTTGCAGAATCATTAATAATATATTCTTTAGCAACATACCTGTATTAGAAAAACTTTTTAAGTTTTTAATGGAAAAGAAATCTTTAATGAATGTTTAGGGATTACTGTACTGATAACTGTGATATTTAACTTTTTTAATCAACTTAAACAAAAGTATAACTTTGCTTAAATAAATTTAAATTAAAAAGAGATATCAATTTTATTCAAATATTCTTACGTAACGAAAGTACGATATCTGTTTAACAATACAAAAAATTAAACTTATTTTGTCCAAGACTAGGAAAATTTGTTGTATGCACATCACGCATAACACAGAACTAAATTGTTGATTAGATGCACGGCCCTATTATAGTTCGCATGGTATACTAGTTGGTGCAAGTATCGGCTCTATTGTATTATTGTATAGATAGGCCTGACTCACCATACGTCTGTTATTACTTGTATTTTATGCATCTGTCTATATTTATAAAATCGCTAATAATTCATTTATTTTTATTTATTTGAACTACCGTATTAATAAAAATTGTCCCATTTTTTAAATTTTATATTAAACCTTGCTCGGATCCTCTAACGTTGTTCAGGGACTTCTAAATCAATTTTAATTTTCCACGGAGCTCCTGAATGATTTGGTGGACCTCTGGGGGTCTGTAGGGACCACTTTGAGAACTACTGCTTCACACATATACGGCGCGCCACAAAATACATAAACTGTCATTGGAAAAGGCAGCAGTTGTACTATAGTTCACTTTATTCAAGATAATTGAACAAATACGATTTTCCTTTTTCTTAATTGATCTCTAAAATTTCAGAATCTTTGTTCTACGTCGCGATGGTAGTTTCGTTTGGAGACGCCCGAATTTGATAGTTTACCACTTTTTGTCTTAGTTTTTTCAAGATTCTGCTAAATACACTTAACCACAAAATTAACTCACCATTTATACATTTCGATTTACTTTAATTGTCGTCAATATTATCATACATTTTGAAAAACATATTACATCTAAACAGAATTATTTCGATAATAATAATAATAAATTCGACTTAAATAATTGTGAAAAAAAAAGAGCCAAAAATATGGTTTGTTTAACACAATAATGTAAAATGAACATCATTATTATGAACACGAAGACAACTGTTTTTGAAATGTTTTTGGCTTATTAATAACTAGTGTTACCATCTCTGCATATCATTAGGCTCGTCTAAGCTGTTAGGTGGTGGATGTTAATTTCTAAGCCGGCGTCCTATTATGTGCCAAATATGCTCTATTGGGTTCAGGTCTGGACTGCAGGCTGGCCTAGCTTTATCCTAGATAAGAACAAATCTGTCCCCTATGTAAAATGCAAAGCACTTAGTTATTTTAATATAAAATGGTTTCTCGAATGTTACAAGCGGAATATCTTTCTACAAACCTCTGCAGAACTCTACCGATTGTTGTATGAAATTTAGTAGTTAGTTCTTCATTGGACAAAATTACAATTTCAACACATTCATTACGATTAAAATTTTAAAATTGCACAAATGACAGTTACCGTATCTATTGATGAAACAAGTGAAAACCAATAAATACCTTTATTTTAGAAGTGAGGGTTAATTACCGGGAAAACATCCCATAGAAGAAAGTACCATGGGCCCAGGCTTGGCTTAGGCTGGGCCCAAGTTTGTAAAAGCCTGGGCCAAGTTTGGCCCAGCCTTGGCAAAAGTCTGGAATGATAATCATGGCCCAGTCCCGATCGCCAGCCCTGGGCCATGCTAAGTTGCCAAGACTGGTACATGCTTAATTGCCAGAACTGGGTCATGCTTAGTTGCCAGTACTGGGCCACGCGTAATTGCTAAAACTAGCTCAAAATTAAATGCCAAGAATTAAGCATTAATAAAACAATGGAATAAATAATTGTATGAACGTATTTACACTTTATTGTTATTATTTGTATTCTGTACTATTTAAATTACATAAAGTTTTTTAATTACTATTTAGATCTCGTCTTAAATTATATTAACATTTAGCTAGTACAGTTATTATTCTCCATCACTAGTTCACATTCAAGTTCAACTCATTTTGGCACCTTTTGTTTGATATTTTTTGGTTTTCTGTATCACTAGCGTCATTAACGTCACTCACACAGCTGATGTTTACACTTTGATTATTTAAACTTTGCCGGTTAACATCTAAATTAGTTTTTTTATTCAAAACTTTTTGGTTTATTAAACGCACGCCATCTTTAAACTCTAAGGTAAGAATCAGACATAATTACTTTTAGTAGCCTCGTCTCGTGATAATTGCGGAGTAAACAAAAGAAATTATATTTGAAGGTTTTTTCCTTCTAGTTAAAAAGTACTAACATTCAATGACTGTATCACTGAAACTCGGAGATTTGATTCATCACCTTTACTACTCTAGCAATGAGAAAAATCTTACATTTAACTAACAGATGATGTAAACAAGGATGGCGGCTGCGCTAAACGAAAATACCCGAATCTCGCTATACGTAACCGAACGGCTCAAGTTTCAATTCTACACTTTCGATATTATCATAACTCAACTTATTAAAATTTTTAACATTGAATAAAAGTTATTATTGCTATTTTCTTGGATAATGCAGCCTTGGCCAAGGCTGGGTTATCCAGGCTTGGGCCAAACTTGGATTCTCATGAAATGGCCTAGGATGGGTTATACAAGCTTGGGCCAAACTTGGCTAATAATTTGCATGGCCGAAGCTGGGTCAACCAGTTTTGGCCCAAGCTTGGGTTTCCATGGAATAGCCAAGGATGGGTTATGCAAGCTTGGGCCAAGCTTGGGTAAGAATTGGCATGGCCGAGGATGGGTCAACCAGTGTAGGACTAAGCTTGGGTCCCCATGGAATGGCCAAGGCTGGGTTATCCAGGCTTGGGCCAAACTTGGATTCTCATGGAATGGCCAAGGATGGGTTATACAAGCTTGACTAATAATGAATGACCGAAGCTGGGTCAACCAGTTTAGGCCCAAGCTTGGGTCCTCATGGAATGGCCGAGGCTGAGCTACCCAGTCCTGGGCCAAGTCTGGGCCAATACAGGTACGCCAAACTTAGGTTTCCCAGTACTGGCCCAGGTCTGGACCCGTTGTCTAACTCTGGGGTTTCCTGTATGGGATACTACGATTTTGAGATTAAATAAAGAAGGCGGACTAAAACCTATAAAAGGCGTAACAATAATAGTTATTTATGTGTTTAGGACGTAATGAGGATTTTATGGCATAAGACACGTATTCGAGAGAGAGAGAAACCAGAAGAAATCGAAGGTTTAGTGTAGCTGACAACCTTAGCTTACCAAGTTTTGTAGAAAGTATGATGCTCTACGTCCGATAAATATGGATACTTGCCGTTTCTTTTTGGCTTACAGGAATGGGAAATACATGAGGCAAGTTGGCGGGAAAAATGTTTTAGTGGAATTCTGAAAAAAATAGCTGTTTATCTGAAATTGCCGAATCCTGAATTATATACCGGACACTAATTTCGTCGCTCATCGGCGACGTTGTTGGCAAACGCTGAAGAACGAATGATTGGTATAAAACAACTAGGAGGCCAGAAGTCAACGTCAGTTGCAGAACAGTATATAGAAGATTCTGTATCAAACAAAATTAGGTTAGCTGAAAATATATTAATTAGAAAGGACAATGTATCGTCTATTAATAATGAATTAGGAGCTAGCTAGATCTTTGATCACATAGCAACTAACAATAATTCCAATTTGATGGGTAATTCTAGTAACGTGGGTGCATCTCCGAATATTAATGTGGTTAATTGTTCTAATTGTATTGTCAACATAAATTAACCACAATGAGTTTTCAATGAAAAGTACAATTTTCGAAGTATTTTACAAGTATAGTAGTTTATTAGATATCTATGATATCGTTGTTTGACGTTTCATTATAGCCCGTGGGAATAAAGATGTCCGTAGGCTATAAAAAGACATTTAAGAAATATAAATGTGCGTATAATTGTTAATTTATGATACATCCGTACATAAACACTATTATGATATTTGTAATTGATGAATCGAAAAATACATAATATTTTTGAAATATATGGGAATGTAAAAGCGATTCGTTAATTTTGCGGTTAAGTGTAGTTCCGGAACGTAATTTTTTCTTATTTTGGACTTTCCAGGAATATTCTGTTTGGTATATTTTACTAAAAACTACACAATTCTTCAGTAAACTTTGACCGTAACAGTCCGGTATTCGACAATGACGTAATTAGTATTATTTTTTTTATTATTTACATGTTTTTCAGTGTTCAAATGCTAAATCACGTGAAACTTTTAAGTTTCATTATTACAGTCTTCTTTGGCATTTTCGAAGGTGTCAACGCGAATTACAATACCAGTTTTGTTAATAACCATTCAGTTTGTCATTGTAACCACTACTTGCTTATTGATTAACTCCTTTAAATTTAAAACCCAAGACAATTACAAAATAAATGGTCTTTTTCTGGAAACAGATTATCAAAGCAAAGTGATCCTTTATTCATTCCTTTTCCGATTTTTGTCATTTACTCATTCATCGTTAATCTTCGACCAAGAACAGGAAGTTATTTAAATTTCTAATATAACAATGATTACTAACAATACAACTTTAGATAGGGTAATTCCATATACAATCCTCGAAAATTTGAAAGTGAAAGATGATAATAACATGATATTAAAAATCCGTGTATCTTATTCGTTTATTGTAGTTTTCAGTTGCCTTTGTTCAGTCAAGTCATTATAAAAAAAATCTGTTTAAAATTTTACACATATTGCGTATTTTAGTCTACAATTTGGACGTGTTTGATAAGACACAAAAACTTGAAGTTCACAAAATACTTAGTTCATTTCATACCTTATATTAAAAGTACTTTAAGGCCAGACAAATTAATCGTCTAAAAATAAATATTAATAAAGTAACTACAAAGAATTGAAAACTAAAAAAATAATCGCTGAATAATTTATTACTTCCTTCTTCAGTAGATTGGTCTCATATTCGTCAGAGGAAATCTTAAACTTTTTTAAAATTCAATACTTGACTTTATTAACCGACACTATGTATACAGGATATCCCACATCGAACACCGTCTATCAATATACGAAAAATAAGCCGTAGGAAGAATATGGCAACATAGAAAAGTTGATATACCCATTTCAACTAAAATATTTTAAAGATTCTGGTACCAACTTTCAGTTATACAAGTGGTTTTACTTAAAATAAGAAAGTTATGGTCTACTTCCGGTATAACCAAAAGTACCAAAACCTTCAATATATTTTAGTTGAAATTAGACTTTTTTATGTTGCTAAATTTTGACATCTAGTATTTATTTTTTTTTATTTTCAAATATTTAGTATTTTGCTTCAGTTGAAATTATATGTGTACAATGAAATTGAAGTAAAATTGTTAGAAAAACGTTTGTTTTGATTTGCTATTATTTGGAAGATCGTTGACTTCTTAAAATCGATTAACAAATATAACACTACATGTTTTATCAATTATTTACTTTCAATTATCATTTTTAAGCGCCGAACCTAATAGATGTCAATTGAAACATGTTTTTAAATAAATACCTTTAGATATAGATATCGTGAGTACCTTCCTATGATTGTTGTAATGGTTAACAATAACATTTTTATACACGTTAAAATATAATATCTATTTCGTAATAGATACTTAATAACTAACAAAGTGCTTTTAAATAAGGATTCTAATAGTATTTTTTAGAAAACGTACTCGAAACGTGTTCTGCAAATGAACATTGTCTCAATTGAAACAAGACGATAGCGCTAATTTCTTACAGCCTGAAAATGTTGCAATACTGTAAATATTTGAGTTGAACAAATCCTTTTCGATAACAAAGTTAATGACATTTCAAAAATATTTGATTATTTGTTTTCCTAATGCGGCAAATATAAATAACGGCTGTTGTCCTTGTCTGGCGTATTTGTTGTACATTGTTCGTTTTAAAACGAAACACCCTGAATAACTAGTAATATCAATTTTTTAATAATATTTTGAGACACATCGATTTTATTTTTCATGGAGACAATTTGTGTCTGTGTAGTTAGCACGTATAAATTAAAAAATAAACAAAAAGAGTTCCAATAGCACTTTTCATAGTTCTATGGTTCCTGATAAAAATTTAAAAAAAAGTCCCCATTTCTTACCTTAAAAAACGTGCCAACTTCGCAAATCCAGCACGACACCATCCTCTCTAAAGTACTAAAACTCGTTGAATATTAATATTTTTGACAAGAGTTCTGGTCAAGTTAGTATACCGGGTAGTTCTGGAAAAGTCAACTGACAAGTTTATTTATGAAATACGTTAAAAAAAATTTATATAAAAGTTGTGCTGATTGTTTTCTATTTATTAAAAGTATTTTGATTTACAGGATCCGCTTTTTTAAGAATATATGTTTTATTTTTCTTTTTTATTCTTTGTGAAATTTATAACATTTGTGTAAAAAAAAATTGTTACATTAAACCGTTAATAGCAAAAAATTAATATCTCTTATATCTTACAAGCTTTGATCTCAATTTTTGTTATTAGCTAAACTAATAAACTACATTCTAACGTGTGATGCTGTAAAGTTTTGAAAATAACATCTAGTGTGTTCATATTTTTACCATAAGTTTTTGCATATTCGACATACAAAAACTTTGATTTTTTTAATAGGATCATATATTTATTTATTTATGCATTTTTTAATTGTTTTCCCAATTTTACACAAATTTAGTTATATACATCACATCTGTATTATTAACTGTTCTTGAAATGATCCAACCTTTAGTAATATCATATTAGTTTACTTATTGAATAATTACTTTTTGACAAAAAACAAATTGTTTAAGGTTAAAGACAAGCGTTTAGAAGCGTAATAGTAGAAGTTTTATAAGAAATCCACAGACATTCTTTTTGAAGAATCAACTTATACTTATAAGAAAATCGGCATAATTTCGAACACTTATTTAATTAAATTTTTTATATTGAAATGTAATAAAATTATTATTGCTGCCAAATAATTACTTTTATTATTATTATTAGTGTAAATAACAACCTCGAACAGTTTTTTTTTTTCAAAAAGTAATTATTAAATAGGTAAACTAATACGATATTATTTAAAAAATCAGTTTTTGTATGTCAAACACACTGAATGATACTTTTCAAATTTTACAGTAGCAGAATTTAGAACGTAATTTAGTTTAGTTAATACCAGAAAATTAAGACCAAAGCGTGTAAGATTTAAGAGATACTAATTTTTTGCTACAATTGTTTATACAAACATAATAAATTTTACAAAAAAAGAAGTACATAGGTCATAGGTTCCCAACTTTTTATAGACTACCGCCCCCTTTACAAGAAAAAAAAATTCAACGCTCCCTTTAGTTATACCAATTTTATGTCTGCTGTTATAATCAGAAATTAAAAAATAATTCTTTCTCTCTAATCGTGGTTGTGGCAGAGGGTTGTGTCATTATTACTGAATTAAAAATACAAAAACATTTAATTTAGACAAAGCCCATACAAAGTGTTACAGCAAAATTATATCTTAACTAACAAATGCAAGACAATACACAATGCTGGAGCATTCTGCACTGGGGTACTGCACAAAGGCAAAGACAAGACGATTAATCAAAATTAGTAAAAAAATTATAAAAAGTTCAATAAGAAACATAAATGTCAATGCGATGGTTGAGACTGGTGGAGTTTTAACAATTTGTTAATATCGGGTTTCAATTTAGTTAACATCAGTCGCAAATCACCACGCTCAGTGAGCTGAAGTCTGTTCCTCTTCTTAGACAGTAAATTAGCTACTGCACTGAACCCACGCTCAGCCAAATATGATGAAGGAAATGCAATTAAAATTTCTGTACTATTTCCCACAATCCAGGGTGAAGAGCTGATATTCATTTTTGGAGCCAGAACTGTTGGTATCTATTTCTGAATTTTACTTTTAATTCTTCATTAGTTGCGAGTTCTACGAGTTCTTCTTCTAAATTTGATGATTCTGCTGTATCTGCAATTGCGAAAGGGTCTAAAACCCAGCTTTGTATATTCATATTTAAAATATCCTGGAAACGCTATGTAAAATCAGCATGAAGAGCGTCCAGGTGTAAATCTTTCTGTTTTACCGATAATACTGATAATCTTGGGAAGTGGTTGTATTCACCTCTTCCTAGATTTCGTTTGAATAGAGAAGTTTTCTTTAAAAAGCAGTTATGACGTTTTTTGTTTTTATTAAAATCAACTCATCACCTTGCAATTGTAAATTAATGTCATTAAATATTTTAAAAAGGTCTGTCGAATACGCAATGTAATTTCTGAACGCAATCAAGTTTCCGCGCAGTTCATCGTCTCTGTTTTCAAGGAAGTCCCGTACTGAGTCAAATAGATTGAAAAAGCAATTCAGATAAACACTTTTCGAGAGCCATAGTACTTCTGTGTGCAGCAGCAAGCGATTATACTCTTTATCATTTTGACTACAAACTTGCCCAAATAATGTGTCATTTAATTAACTGGTCTTTATCTTGTTGACTGCTCTAATAACGTAATGGAGCGACGCGACGTATGCAGGCGTTCATTATGATTTTTTCAACCAAGTGCTGATGATGAATAACACAATGTACAACGAGTACATTTGCTACTGCTTGTTTTAAATGCTATATGAAACCCTTATGACGCCCTGTCATTGCTGGAGCACCATCGGTAGCAACTGATAAAATATTTCGAATAGGAATTTTTTTCTCTTGGAAAAAAACGTGAATGGTTTTAATTATGAATTCTCCCTTTGTATCGGTTTTCAAATTTCTTGCAAATAATAACTCTTGACAATTTTTTTCTTCTTTTATGAATAGCTCCGTTATTTGGTAAAGTTGATCCATCGAGTTGAACGGAAAATTCGGAAGTTTTAAAGTAGTAATAACATAATGATAGTCCTTAGTTATTTCATCTATTCTTCTTTGCACTGTATTATTACTCAAAGGAATTTTTTATGATATCTGATGTTGTCTTATGATGAAGAACAGTTTCGATTACCTCTCTGACTGCCGACATATTTAATTCCTCACCAATTGTGTGTGGTTATTCCGCTTTTGCGATTAATAATAAAATATTATATGAAGCATGAAGTCCATCATCTTCTTGTTTAGAACACGACGCATTAGAATAGCTATCCCTGTCTTTTAAATATTTGATTTCGAGCACGCAACAACTTGTATGCGTTTGTTGGTTTGCGGTGCACCGGTGCACTTGCTCTGCAAATAGATTATTACAAGTTTCCGTATTTTTGTCGAAACATACTTGATTGCGTAAATCGCGTCTTTGTTTATACTTAATGCTTTTTTTCAATGTTTTAATGTTGATTTACGCCATAATAATAAGATAAACATTTTAGACGGCTAGATAAAATGTTTTTTCATGAAAATAGATGTATTTTCAAAGTATATTATTATATTAAAATTCTAACTAGGTAGGTACGCCGCGAACGCTTTCTTGACTGTCATAACGCCCCCCATTTTCTTTTGGGTCCGCTGTCGCTTCTACGAAAAGCTCCAGCGTCCACTAGGGGGCGGTACCGCTCTAGGTTTAAAAAAAATTAAATCCGGCACCATTACAATAAAACGGAGCATCCTGTATATCAAAAAATAATTTTAGTAAATAGAAAACATAAATCTGACAACTTCTATACAAGTTTTTTTACCGCATAATAAAGATGCTAGTTTACTTTTCTATAACGTTGAATTACCCGGTATATGTGTAATTTTAGATCTATGTTTTAACAATTAACAGTTTTTAATTCATTTCTAATATTTTGTGAAAATGTGCCGTGCTGATGATTTTCCGCAGTTTTAATGTTAATTTTGCACAGTTCTATAAGAATTCATGATTAAGAAACATTTTAACGAAAAGTTTCAACTGTTTACTATTGAAACGATCGAGAAATTACTTGCAAACGCAAGAGCCTTCTAGAAGGCTGTTATCTATCTTCTAGAAGTTATAGCGAAAAGTGAGGAACGATCGAGAAGGATTTCCGTATGTCTATATATAGCTACGAGACAGATCGTAGGTCAGTTATTGTCGAAACGCGAATGCAGCTGTATTAAGAAGATTATCAAGTGAAAATAAATCGTTAGCACGTGTTTGTCTACATAAATAAATCGAGAATAATCGCGTATGTGATAATTAGTGTAAACAAGTGTGAAATCCGAGGACGTTATCTTATCTTAAGTGATATAAATTATAGTGTAAGTGTTTTTATTAAATATTATTATTAGATTTAATTAGTTCGGTTAATTTAAAAGTGTATATATTTCTAGAATAAGTAAACGTAGTTTTAATCGTTTAAATAAATTAGTTTTTAATAAATAAAGACGCAACAGTGGTGTCAGGTGTGGGGTATCGAATAGAACAAACCGTTCGCGATTTTTAGTGTGAATACCATTAAGTTATTTGATATCGCTCCCGTAATTGATTGCGCGATACGCGTGTTTATTTATAAAGTATAAAATAGTGTTTATAAAACTTTTTCTTTTAACAAGTGCGTGATCGCGATATTAATTAAAATCGTTTCCGTACACTAGTGGTTTAATATTAACAAGTGGATCGTTATTAAAATTTTGTGTTATACAGAAACTGCATTTTAAAAAAGTAGTGTATTTAAACTTTATATTCGTGTTATATTTAAATTTATGCCGGTGACGCGTTCGCAAGCAGTTAAAATGGATGCAAAACTATTTGAATTTCTTGAATCGATAAAAATGGTCAAGAATCGATGAATAGAAAAATGGAAGAAAAGTTTCACGAAAATTCTCAGAAGATGGAGGAAAATTCTAGAAGTTTAAAAGAAGAAATACGAACGAGCATAGAAAATCAAATTAAAATTGTTCAAGAGGAAACCCAAGCAGACATGTTAAACTTAAAAGAAGAAATTTGCGAATCTGTGAATGAGAAAATAGAAGCAATAGAGGACAAATTAGAAGACAGAATAAAACTGATTGAAGAAAAAATGAAGCAAATGAATTGCCACGGTGAAGAAAGCGTCACGAGTGAAGATTTAATAATGGACCATCGGGAAGAAACCACACACAAGTTTAAAGTTGTACCACCGAATTTTGATGGTAAAGTTCCATGGTCAACCTACTACAAGCAGTTTGAAGCCGCAGCTACTGCTAATGGTTGGAGCAACAAGCAGAAAGCGACGTCTTTAATAGTGTCCTTACGTGGAGAAGCGCTTGGAATTTTACAAACTGTTCCTGACCACCTACAAGAAAATTACGAACTTTTAATTTCACGGTTAGAAATGAGATATGGAGATGCTCATCTTCAACAAGTCTATCAAGCTCAAATTAAAAGTCGGGTTCAAAAAGCTGCCGAAAGTCTTCAAGAGTTTGAGGCTGACATCGCCAGACTAACACGGCTTGCGTATCCTACAGCACCGGATACCTTCCTGGAGCAGTTACCTATTCAAACTTTCGTAGATGGCCTCCGAGACAGCGAAACACAGCAGACTCTCCGGTTAGCTCGACCGAAGACATTGGATGACGCTTTGGTGCATGCTTTGGAGTTTGAAGCAGCAAAACAAGCATCGCAACGAGATGGTCATAGACTCTGCTGTGCTACAGAAGTACCCGCGCAGACACTGGAAAGCATCGAGGAGATAGCGCGACGAATACTTCGGGAAAGAGGAGTGACAGCTTTGAACTGCGATGAAATAGGCCATGTACGACGGCATCGTACTAAACCTAAGAAGAGGACAAGAAGAGCGCTCCATAATTTGGAACGAGGTGAGCAAAAGAGACAAAAAGTAATCTCATCTAGTCAGACCCCGGAGATTACCATCCAAATGGCTTCGCCTAGGGAGCAATTGCATAGCATTTATCTCGATGGCAAGATCAATGGGAGAAGCGTCCAGTTAATGGTTGACACGTCCTGACATGTTATTGGAAAACGAGAAGACATCACCAGTAACAATACGACTTCGAACGGCGACGGGCGACGAAATACCTACTCACGGACAGGTCAAAGTAACCATTGGTTTGGGAAATGGAGTACTCGACCATCAAGTACTGGTAGCCGACATCACGGAAGAAGTTATCCTGGGAATGGGCGTGATAAAGAAGTATGGGTTCCATTTGGATATGAAGAACGATGTCCTGAAGATCGACAATGAAGAAATTCCTTTTCATTCGTCAGAGAAGGCAGCCGTGCGAGTCTTATTGAGTGAAGACGTGACTCTGCCTGCAAGGACTGAAAGTGTGGTGATGGCACGCCTGGATGGAAGTCTCCGGGAAGGCTACATACGCGCGATTGAACCAATGGAGGGCGGCTTAGTTGAAAAAGGACTACTCGTTGGCAGAACTTTAGTACGAGTAAAGAAGACAATGCCAGTACGGATCTTAAACATCAACTCAGATCCTGTAACGCTGAAAAAGAAGACCGTGGTAGGCCAATGCACGCCAGTATCACAAATTGTAAGATGCGTGAAGTCGAACGAAGATACGTCGCCGAAGAAGTGTCCACAACATCTATTGGACATTCTTACCACCAAATGCGAAAACCTCAGCCAAGACCAGCTGGCTAAAGTTAAAGTGTTGATCCAAGAGTACCAAGATGTGTTCGCGCTGGAGAGTGGCTCCAAAGGAAGAACTAACGTGGTGAAACATAAAATTAATACCGGAGACGCTCGGCCGATACGACAACATCCACGCAGACTTCCTTTGGCGAAAAGAGAAGAAGCCGAACAAATAATTACGGATATGGAGAGAGATGGCGTGATTGAACCTTCAAGTAGTCCATGGGCATCCCCAGTGGTACTCGTGAAGAAGAAGGATGGATCAACGAGGTTTTGCGTAGACTACAGGCAGCTAAACGACGTGACCAAAAAGGACAGCTACCCTTTACTCAGAATTGACGAAACGCTAGACACCCTGTCAGGATCCCAGTGGTTTTCTACGTTAGATTTAAAGAGTGGATACTGGCAGGTAGAATTAGAACCCAAGGATCGTGAAAAAACAGCTTTTACGATCGGAACTGGTTTGTGGCAGTTCACTGTAATGCCCTTCGGCCTGTGTAACGCTCCTGCAACGTTCGAGCGTTTGATGGAGACCATCTTGCGCGGATTGTCTTGGAAGACATGCTTGGTTTACCTGGACGACGTGATCGTGGTTGGAAGGTCGTTTGAAGAACACTTGAGCAACTTGAAGGAAGTGTTCCAGCGATTACGTGGGGCTAACCTCAAACTGAGCCCAAAGAAGTGCCACGTATTTAAGAAGGAAGTCCAATACCTTGGCCACGTCGTATCTAGAGATGGAGTGAGGGCTGACCCAGACAAAATCCGAGCAGTGCAAGCATGGCCAAGACCGATCGACAACCATCAGGTCCGAAGTTTCCTTGGGTTGTGCACTTATTATAGAAGATTTGTCCCCGGATTTGCCAATATTGCCATTCAGATGGAATGAAGACTGCGAAAATTCTTTTAATAAACTAAAACAGGCCCTAGTACCTTCGCCGATTTTGAGTTATCCAAGAGAAGATGGAAAGTTCGTTTTGGATACCGACGCAAGCAATCTGGCCATAGGCGCGGTCCTTTCGCAGGTTCAAGATGGACAAGAAAAGGTTATCGCGTACTTTAGCAAGGTTTTGTCCAGGCCAGAAAGGAATTATTGCGTGACTAGGAGGGAGCTGTTAGCAGTCGTTAAGTCCATCGAACATTTCTACAAGTATTTGTATGGACGAAAATTTTTACTGAGAACAGACCACGCCGCTTTAAAATGGCTACTGCAGTTCCGTAACCCAGAAGGACAAGTGGCAAGATGGATCGAGAGACTGCAAGAGTATGACTACGACACAGAACACCGTACCGGAAGCAGTCATCGGAACGCTGATGCCTTGTCTAGAAGACCATGTCCGGCGGACTGCAGCCATTGTTCGCGACTGGAAGAAAAAGTCGAATGCCTCCGGAGAACTGCTATGGTTGATGATGAGTGGGAACCTGAGCAGTTACGTCGCGAACAAGAAGACGATCCGGAAATAAGACTACTCCTGGACTGGAAAGAAAGCGGCCGACGACCTGCTTTGGGCAAAAATATCAAAGCGTACTGGGCGCAGTGGGACTCCTTGGTAGTAGAAGACGGTCTTCTTAAGCGATCCCTAGAAAGTGCCGAGGGCACGGGAAACAGACTACAGCTGGTAGTGCCGAAGAGCAGGGTGACCGAAGTGTTGAAGCATCTCCACGATGGGACATCAGGAGGACACTTTGGCATTAAGAAGACGTTGGGTAAAGTGCGAGAACGATTCTACTGGATGAACTGCAAAGAGGACGTCATGAAATGGTGCCGTAAATGCATAGTCTGCGCTTCAGGAAATGGTCCAGCGAGAAAGCGCAAAGCACCCATGAAACAATACAACGTAGGAAGCCCTCTGGAAAGAGTAGCGATTGACATCGCAGGGCCGTTCCCAGAATCCGATTCGGGAAATAAATACATCCTGGTGGCGATGGATTATTTCACGAAATGGACGGAGGCTTACGCCATACCCAATCAGGAAGCAGCTACAGTCGCAGACGTATTAGTAAAGGAGTTTTTCTGCCGGTTTGGAGTTCCGTTGGAATTACACTCCGATCAAGGCCGCAATTTTGAGTCTGGGCTGTTTCAAGAAGTTTACCGACTGTTAGGAATTAAAAAGACTAGGACAACGCCTCTCCATCCTCAGTCTGATGGCATGGTTGAACGGATGAATCGAACAATGGGCAAGTACTTAGCCAAGGTAGTGTCCGAACACCAAAGAGACTGGGATCAGTACTTGCACCTCTTCTTAATGGCGTACCGATCATCCGTTCACGAAAGCACAGGCCAAACACCATCCTGTGTCATGCTCGGTCGTGAGATAAGATTACCATGCGATCTTCAATTTGGACGAAGACCGGAAGAAGAAGTCGCTGAAGAAGATAACGTCAGCAAGCTGGCAAAGAGGCTAGACGAAGTACATGAAGAGGTTCGTAAAAACACACAAATTGCCAGCGACAGGATGAAAACAAGATATGACGTCAAGGCGCAAAATGGTGGGTTTCAACCTGGCGATATGGTCTGGTTGTATAACCCTCAAAGGAGACGTGGTTTGTCGCCGAAGCTGCAAAGGCAATGGGAGGGCCCCTATGAAGTCGTGCAGCGTATTAACGACGTTATATACCGCATCCGAATACTGCCCAGAGGCAAGCCAAAAGTGGTCCACGTCGATCGTCTAGCCCCGTTTGCTGGCGATAACCACAATCCGCAAGTTCAGGTCCGAACCAGAGTAATAAGTAGCAGAACCAGGAATCCAATCGAAGAAATGGAGTTCGAAAAGTTTATGAACTTATACGGAGGTTCTGGAAAAGCTAGGTTCGGAGTTACTACCGAGGAACAACAAGACCTGTTCCAGACACAAAAAGATTACGCCATCGTACATTGCGTGAGCGAGGACTTTGACATGTCCAAAGGGGTTGCAGTCGTGTTTAAAAAGAAGTTTGGGCAGCTAGATGAATTACGAAGACAGCAACCGGCAGTCGGAAAGGTTTTAGGACTACGCGGTGACGAACGCTTCGTTTTCTATCTGGTCACCAAGAAATACTCACGTGTCAAGCCGTTATACAAAGATCTGTGGCGAACATTATGGAGTCTCAAGAGACAAATGGAGTTCCATCATGTTAAGAAATTGGCAGTACCCAAGCTTGGTTGTGGCTTAGACCAACTGAATTGGAGGACAGTTCGAAACATGTTGGAGGTCGTCTTCCGAGGAACAGGCATTCAAGTGTTGGTCTGTAGTTACCAACCGAGGAGAGTATTGGGTCAGGAAAAGTCCATTGACTGTTACTTTTATGGTCAAGGAAGTTGCCGAAATGGAGGAAGCTGCCGCTATCGCCACGATCCCTTTTACCGGTGTCGCATCCAGTCTCCTGTTCTGGGACAGAACAGTCCTAAGAAGGGGGCAGTGAAACGATCGAGAAATTACTTGCAAACGCAAGAGCCTTCTAGAAGGCTGTTATCTATCTTCTAGAAGTTATAGCGAAAAGTGAGGAACGATCGAGAAGGATTTCCGTATGTCTATATATAGCTACGAGACAGATCGTAGGTCAGTTATTGTCGAAACGCGAATGCAGCTGTATTAAGAAGATTATCAAGTGAAAATAAATCGTTAGCACGTGTTTGTCTACATAAATAAATCAAGAATAATCGCGTATGTGATAATTAGTGTAAACAAGTGTGAAATCCGAGGACGTTATCTTATCTTAAGTGATATAAATTATAGTGTAAGTGTTTTTATTAAATATTATTATTAGATTTAATTAGTTCGGTTAATTTAAAAGTGTATATATTTCTAGAATAAGTAAACGTAGTTTTAATCGTTTAAATAAATTAGTTTTTAATAAATAAAGACGGAACACTATTTTTTAAACAATTTTCAAAAATTACGTCTGGCGCGACATTTTGTGAAAATGTGTCGTGCTGATGATTTTTCGCTGTTTTAATAGTAATTTTGCACAAATCTATAAGAGTTCTATGTTTTAAAAACGTTTTAACGAAAAGTTCTCTTTACAGTTGGATTTTTTTGTTAAAATGTTTCTAAAGCATAGATCTGTGCAAAATTACCATTAAAACTGTGGAAAATCATCAGCACGAGACATATACACAACATGTACTACGCGTGAATATTAGAAATTTATTAAAAATTGTTAGTTGTTAAAATATCGATCTAAAATTACACAAATGCTTGACCAGAACTATTCAGAACTCTTGTCAAAAATTGTAATATTCAGCGTGTTTAGTACTTTAGAGAAGAGGGTGTCGAGCAGATTTCCGAAGTTAGCACGGGTGTTACCCGACCGCGATTAGAAAAAAAACCTTACGTATGAAAATAGAAATACAAAATACAAAAATCGACTAAAAAGAAATTTCTATTATTTTTTTCGCCCGACAACGGGTGGCAAAGATCGCGGACCATGCAATTCACAATCTCAGATATTTGAAGTTTATTTACCCGACATAGACATGTTGGAAGCTCATAAATCGAGAACCGATTACTGGTTGCTTTGGCAATATTTTAATCGTGTAATGCGTAATAAATCGGAGAAACTAAATGACATAAAGACAAGTTATTATTGTTCAAAATGCCGACCCCCGACTTCTATTCAATAATAAAAGCGCTGTCCGATATTTACACGAACGGATTGCAACATCTGTGGTTTGATTTGGCGACATTCAAGTGGTGCTCTTAGTTCTGCCAAATTCGTCGCATAAACTTTTGTTCTAAAGTGAACCCCATGAAGCAACGCTTAATGGTGTTAGAACTAAGGAACGAGCAGGTCAATCAATAAGCTCTCTCCTACCGATCCATTTTTTTTAAAGTAATTGTCCAAAAACTCTCGCACTCGGATATCATAAAAATAAATAGGACCGAAATTTTGTAGGTTGCTCATAAAAATATAGGATACATTCTTGTTCAAAAACGGGGAGGTCATTTTGAGAATTTGAAAACATAATATGTTGTCTAAAAATTGAATTTAAATATTCTTATTTCGGTTTCATGCATAATTAACACATTAAAAAAATTGCTAAAGCAATATGTTTTCTGTTATCTCTGGGAAAAAACTTTTCTACACTTGATTTACGTTCCTATTTAAAAGAAATAAGAAACGGTCTTCTGCAGAGGAGAGCGCTGTCATATTCAGGACAAAGGTTGTCCCTATGGAAGCTACAATCGACCTCTCATGGGATTTTATTAGGAAATTATTATTACAAGAGTTATTTAGGATGTTTCGTTTTAAAACGAATACTGTATAAACTAATTTTTAGCTCTATCTAGCATACATATTGGAAAAAAAAAACAATTTGGTTTATTCCTACGGGTACCTATTATTTCTAATCCTTATTTTTCAGTTTTTTTTTAAATAGTCGTTTATATGGAATAAAGAATAATACTACAAAATCCCTGTAACAGTTCATTGTTAACGAGCGTGTGAAACGAAATATAAACATGTACACAATTCGATCCATAAGTAAGGTATTCTATCCAAACAAACTTACGTATGACTCATCTCTTAATCTATGGAATACCAACAGTTTTTTTCTATTACTCTCTAATTATATACAATAGAGACAAAATACTATTTTGAGTTTTGTTAAACTTATTTTTATATAGTATAGAGAAATTTGTACCGTGCAAATTCAAGTTTATTACGTGTAATTTGATAAAGTACGTTATCTCATACTTGTACCTGTAAAACTGTATTAAGTCATATATACGTTTTTAAACTAAATCAATTATGACCATTAATTAATTTTTTTTTCTATTTTTAGGTTGCTGATTGCTTATAAACTGCCACCATGCCTAAAACGGTAAGTACACTTTCCTTTTATAGTTGTGTTACAAAAATACTTCATATTATTATTGCACTTCCATTTATGATTAATGACTTACAATGCTTTTACTTTTTTGTATCATGTGTATATGTTATTGTTGATAACAGTAAGATGATTACATAAAAATGGGTAATCGAGGAGTAGTCATGATATATTTAATAGCGATTCAATAGAGGCAGTATTCGTTCCACATCCGTTGATTAATAATAATTTGCGTATTTTGGAAACACTTAATCTGGACGATAAAATATAACATTTGTGTTTTGGCTTATCTTATAAATCTCGTTCCAAATTGATTAGGTGTTTGATTTCTTTCGTTTTTTTTTAAATTATTTTTAGAACAGTTAACCGCAGACATTAAACGAAACTGGTTTATAGGGCACGTGTCCGGAAATGCGTATATAAAAAAATGTACAAACTTTCGGATCTCTATGTAATTGAAAAGTTGCATGACAGCATAATTAGAAATAAATAGTAACTAAGTAGATTAAATTGTACGTAACGCATAAAAATTAATGTATGTGTTACATTATTCATTGGCAAAATAGTTAACATTTTGGTTACTTTAAAAAAAAATAGGTTGAGTAGGTAAAGGATCAAACGTTGAGAGTTAATTTTATGTATGTCGAGCGGTGAGGGGATAGAAGTCGTTTCGTAATCAGAAAATATGTAATGAATCGGAATGATGCCACTCGACGTAACCATTGTTGAGGATATTGATTCGATGATTACGTTTATTTTCGATGTAGAATTAAGTTGCATTATTCGATGTACTAAAATAAGCGCGCATTAGACAATCTAAGAAAAATGGCTGTCAAATAATCTAACGTATGATTCAAATAGTTCGTAAAATAGTGTATTTGTTTTCGTATTTAGTAAAGGAAAATAATAATGCCTACAAGGTTATGGGCTCAGAGTTCGCACAAAATGAATAAAAAGGTTGAATTAAATAGAATGGCAATAAATACAATGGTAAATTTTCCGCAATTGGATGCTGGTAATTTTCATAACTGGAAATTTAGAGTAATAATAACTATATTATAGGCGAAACAGATAAAAGATGTCTTGAAAAGAACTGAAAGCGATTACACAGTAGATAACGAAGTACAGGAATTTAAAATGAGAGATGCGAAGCCTAAGTCGACAATTGTTCAGTTCGTAACAGACAAGCATTTGGATTCAATCAAAGATTCTAAAACTACTAAAAAAATGTTGGAAACTCTGGAAAGTGTATTAGAAAGGAAAAGTTTATTTACGAAACTAACACTTAAAAAGAAATTGCTTTTATTAAATTTGAAGAAAAAAAGTTTTGAATGCAGACAAAGAGGAAGTTTCAGTAATGTAAGAAAAGATCTAGAATAGGCAGATTTAGAGGTCGAGGCAGGGGTCAATAAAGTGAAACTTAAAAAAAAAATAGGTAAAGCTACAAGGAAGCCATTCAATTATTCTGTGAAGTCATCTAGACAAATTGGAGATTTTAACCATACTGACATAGCTGGGCCAGTAACTCCATCTATTGCAGAAGGACACAACTATTTTCAGGTGCTTATTGATGATCATTCTCATTTAATGATAGTAAATTTACTTAAATGTAAGAATGAAGCTGATCAGAATATAATAGATTTTGTGAAATTAATAAAAACGCAGTTTGGTGCTTACGCTAAGAAAATTAGGTGTGATAATGGAGGTGAATTTTTATCAAGTTTCTTGAAAAGCTACTGCAACATGAAAGGAATATTACTAGAATACACCATTCCACATAGTCCACAACAAAATGGAACCTCAGAAAGACTGAATAGAACTCTGATGCACAAAGTACGTACAAAATTTGTTGAAACTGGTTTACCTAAATAATTATGGGGCGAAGCTGTGAGATGCTCAGCATACAAAATTAGAGATGCTTAACAAGAGCAAATGATGGTGAATCTCCTGCGATGAGATGGTATGGATGTAAGGACTTGAAGAAGTTGAGAGTTTTTGGAAGCAAAGCTTGGGTAGTAAATGTGCCAAAATTAAGTAAACTAGAAGCGAGGGCAACACCAATGATAATGGTTGGATATTGTGGCATAGGTTACAGACTATGGGACTACGAAAATAATCAAATAATTAATTCGTGAGATGTGATTTGATGAAAATGATATATTATTTGATAGAAAATGTTAAACAGTAACAGAAAACGAAGGTAAACATATAGTAGCAACAGAAGATAACACTGAAGAAACGATAAATGAAGAAAATGGTCATAACAATAGTGATGGTACAAGTGAAGAAGAAATCGATGAGAATAATAAAAATGATTCTGAAATCATTATCAAAACAGGACGAAAAATAAAGAAACAGTCTTACTTAAATAAGTACGAACTGTACAGTGCTTATTGTTTGATTTCTAATGAATATCAATATCCACAAAGCTACAGTGAAGTGCAATCGAAAACGAATTAAACTCACATGAAAAGCAACAAACATGGATTGAGTCAGACCTACCAAAAGATAAAATAAATAAATTCAAATTCAAACAAAATGGATATTTTGAACAAAGCAAGATGGAAGTAAAAAATGCCAGATTAGTAGCGAAAGTATTTCAACTTGAGGAGGAGACACTCTTTCGAACCCTTATAAGAACCAGTAGCTAGAATGTCAACTAACGGGTTGCTGTTAGTTCATGCGTTACAAAATAAATGGAAAGTCAAGCACTTAGATGTTCCAAGAGCTTTTTGTAAATGAAATTTTAGAGACCCACATTTATATATATATCAACCAAAAGGACTAGAGGTATAAGCTAATTATTTAAAACTAAATCGTGCATTATATGTACTGAAGGAAGCTCCCTTGGTATGGAACAACAGATTTAACGAGTTTATTATGAATATGGGATTGAAGAGATCGGAATACGATGGTTGTGTGTATTCTGGCGAAGATGTTTGGTTACTTCTATACGTAGATGATATTTTATTAACGCAACGTTCGGAAACAATTGATATAGTAACAGCAGCATTGATAAACGAATTTCAAGTTATAGATAAAGCTGAAATCGTAGAGTTTTTAGGCATGACAATTACAAAAACAGAAACCGTAATCACTATTAAGCAAACATAAATGATAGAATGGGTGTTAAAACTATTTAATATGGAAAACAGTAAAGGACAAACTAAAGGATTGATGTTCCATATAGACAACTAATAGGATGTTTATTGTATTTATCAACTTGTACTAGACCAGATATTACATTTAGTGTATCACTTCTCAGCAGAAGATTAGACAATCCAACAAAACAAGTTTGGAAAGCGGGTAAGAGAATTTTAAAATATCTACAAGAAACGAAAGACCTGGGCATAGCAATAACAAAAAGAAATTCAGAAAATAAAGAACCAGTGATAGCTTATTGTGGTTCAAATTGAGCTTCAGATCGAATAGTCAGAAAAAGTGTCAGTGGGGGAATCGTGTTTTACTATGACAATCCAGTGGCATGGTTTTCCAAAAAGCAAACGTGCATAGCGTTATCAACAGCAGAAAGTGAATACATCGCAGTAGCACTTGCAAGAACTACACGTGATAGAAAACAGACTTGAATTTAGGAGGAAAAGCTAAATACAGTTTACTTAATTTTGTTCTATTGATCACGTTTCTACCGTATTTCTTCTCGATTAACTCAGTCGTAGTACATTTCAGCAAATCATTTCCAGTATTTTTTTCGATAAGAATACTCGAGTTCCATCATCAGTTATAATTCTGTACATGTTTTCTGATGCACTTTCATCGGATTTCTTCAATTTGGCTAATTAGTTTGTTACAAGCTACTAATATTAGTAAGTTGATAAGAACGCTATAGTCAATTATGAGCTAATAAAATAGTCTCGTAAGTAAAAAGGATCCACAACGCTACGTGAAGGCAAATGTGAGACAACGATTTAAACCGAACAACTTTAATAACAACGGGTAGTACACAACAATAATATCACAGTAACGTTTAATCAAGTTTAAATGGGCAGTATAGGCAAAACACTGCACTACGAGGTAACATTTAGCAACTATCCGTCTGACCATGTTGTTACGTTAAAACAAAAATATAATATCAAGCTTTATAGACAGGAGTAATGCCTTTAAGTACGACGCATAGTAAATCGAATCGGAAAAAATTATTGTCTAATAATAATTACACAATATACACATCCGGTACAAACTGGTCGTAAACAAACGGAAGAACGTAATCAAGTAACGATAAACAAAAGTATTTACAATGGTCCACATCTAGGAAGGCTCGTAACAGCATTCCCTAAAAGCTGAAACAGACTGTAATCAGACAGATATCACAAATAAAATGATTTCAACGCAATCGTGTTCCTGAGATCAAGTAAATTAATTGGTCGCACTTTGCACTACTTCGTAAAGAACAAACTGATAGCTGTTGTAGCCGCAAGCCATTTAACAAAATACATCGCGAACTCCATTAATAACTTCTTATGAGACTTTTTAGTTATGTAGCAACAAGCTAGTACTAATTAGTCGACAAATTCTCTTATGAGAAATTCAATCCAACACAAACGTAATAGCCAAAATTAGAAATCAGCATCACGTGCACTAGTAACGTGTCCATGGCACACGGTAAAATGAGTGTTACTATCAGTGTCGTACTATTAATGCTACAAACAAAGAACGAAAATCAAGTTTAACCGCCTAAAGTATAGGTGCATCATATATCAGCGACTCTTTTCATAAAAATCGATTAATTTTACGTTCGAGTTTCAATGTATATCGACTGGATGACTATTGATTCAGAAAACTCCGCTAAGCATTAAATTACATGTGTTTACTTTGCAGTATGTGTGTAAAATGTCAAAAGCGTAAATCCGGAAGGAAAGAAAGTTGCTACGTCACTTCAAGACGCGAAATATATGAACATACGTTATAAATTCTAGCTTTGGATGATACTTTATTACTACAAGCCAATGTATTCATTGTTTGTGGAATAAATCATGTCTAAAAGTGTACTCAGGTCTTCTCTAATCAGTGACCAACAGTAATCATCAAACAGGTATGCACCTCATTTTCTTTAGTACCGTTTTTTTAACGTTATCTTGCCATGCTCGTCACTTAATGATCTCATCTGATGGTACGTTATCAACATTTCATCGACGAGATGTTTGAAACTTTCCGCTCTGCTCAGAAAAGGGATTAGTAGGTGTGAAACCATTCGATGCCATCTTTTCTTTTTCTTGTAAAACGGTATTAAATATGATTTATTTGTTGCTGAAAACTCAGGACTCACACTCATTTGTTTGTTAATTTTTAGAATTTTGTTTTATTCGTTAGTGTAGTTAAGTAATGAGCAAAAAAAACTGTAGAGTGGCAAAATAAAAAGTAGTAACCTACATAAAACTCAGTGTTCAAAGTCAATTATTATATTAGAACGAGTATGTGACAGGTGGAAATCATTTAAAAAACGATGTTAAAAATAAATAATCACTTACTTTTATTTATCTGTACGACACACGCGTTACACTGACTTTGCAGTTATTTATTTAAACACGCACGTGCTTCTTTTATATTTTTACGTTATCTGGAACCGGAATTATGTGTTTCAGTAATCGTTTCGAATGTTCTGAATGTTTCGGGAACGTTTCACTGCTTCCTTCTTAAGATTGTTCTGTCTCAGGACAGGAAACTGGGCGTTGCACTGATAGAAAGGGTCGTGGCGATATCGGTAGCTCTTTCCGTTTCGGCAACTTCTTTGAGCATAGAAGTAGTAGTCATTGAAGTGATTGTGATCCGATATTCTGCTTGGATGGTAACTGTAGACCAACGCTTGAACTTTTTTTCCGGAAGACAATCTCTAACAGCTATCTCCTAGTCACGCCTTCTCTAGCCTGGACAAAATTTTACTAAGGTACGCAATGCTCTTTTCTTATTTATCGTGAACCTGTAAAAGGACTACATTTATGCTCAGATTACTTACGTTCGTATTCAACACAAATTTTCAATCTTCGATAGGATAACTTAAAATTGTGAAGTGACAGTTGGTGAAGTGTTTTCGCATTTTATCTAAATTCTGCTTTTTCTTCAGTCAATATTGTTATGGGTTTGGAAATATTGGCAAATCCGGGTAAACATCGTCCACAGTAGGTGCACAACTCGAGGAAAATCGGGCCTGATGTTTGTCGATCCGTCTTGGCTACGCTTGCACCGCTCGAACTTTAGCTTTGTCTGAATCAGTCTTTACTCTATCTTTAGATACGTGGTGGCCAAGGTATTTTAGTTCTTTAGGCTCAGTTTTAGATTTGTGTCACGTAGTCGTTGGAACACTTTCTTCAGGTTGTTTAAATGCTAATTGCAAGATAAGATGGTTTCCATCAAATGTCGCAGGAGCGTTACACAGGACAAAAGTAAACAGTAAACTGCCACAAACCAGTTCTAGTCGTAAAAGCTGTCTTTTTACGATTCTTGGGTTCCAATTTCACCTGACAGTAATCACTCTTCAAATCCAATTCTCGGTACAGGGTAGCTGTTCTGTTAGTTATTTCGTTAAGGGCTCCGTAGGTAATTATATTTTTGGCGCCTTCCTTTGTTGTCAAAAAAAGTAGGCGCGGGTATGTTGTATTTGGCAAGCTGCCGCTATCGCCACGACCCTTTCCAAAACATTTAGAGCATTTGAGGCGATTATCGAAACAGATAGAAAATTCTAGTTCCAAATAAGGTATCCGAAGGACATTGGAATCTATTTTTTACTTCAAACTAGACGAACAAAATATAAAAATATCTTCAGTAGAATTTTTAAGTTTTAAATTATGCATTTGTGGATAATCGGTTTAATAATTAATGATACGAAATTTTTATAGATAGGAACATCGTGTGGTTACAAGGGCTTATTCAAGACTATCATTAAGCAATTGCATTATCGTTTGGTATTTTGTATTGCTTCATACCGTGCATACTTAAAAGCATTTCACTGTCTTTACACTTTTGAACTCTGTTATTTATTTATTGTTAGTATCATCGGTATCAGTAGTGTTACTTAATACCGTTGTCAGCATAATTTAGAAGACGACAACTTGATTATAGTATTGATCACGTCCGTATAATAAAATGCATCGCTAATGTTCAATTACGTTTAATTCAATTTAAATATCGATTCCATTGAATTCTAGGCCAACAAAACAATTTACTCTGAAAATAGACATTCTTCGCACTTATTGATGTGCTACCTCAACACGTTTTATACATTGACTTTACCTCTGAGTCATCTCAAAATGATATCTTTACTGAATCTTTTAAATTAAAGAAATATCCTTAGCTACCATTGCCAACACGTTTGTTTAACGAGATTAAATGTATTTGCATGAAGTATACCTTGACATAGTAAACTAGTGTCTTTGATAATTACAGAACCGACTTTCAGCGAAATAATGTATAATGTAACTGGTGTTTTTAAAATTCATTAATAAATTATAGATATTATGCATTAATTATTTACGACAATAGTTAGTAATGTTCGAGGTAATCTCTAAAATTAGCTGTGATGAAGTAAATAAGTTTTGCGCAAACATTTTACGATTATATTGTACTTGTAGGAACTACTATAAATAATTTCATCAATCGATTGACATCTGATTAAAATTATCAATTTCTTATAATACTAAAGCAGTTCACTTTCGAGATAATTGATATAAAGATAAAAATATTTTATTTTTTATTTATCTTTAAATTACTTTTTTTCATGATTTCTCTTTTGTTATAATGTTGGTGTTAACATTTTTATAGCGATTATTTGTCATGCTTTCTTGCATTATTTGGGTTTTGCGGTGTTTTATTAAACTATTCTATTAGAATGCCAGTAAATCGCAAAAGTATAATTTTGTTGAGTGAAGTCTCGGTTTCATCTTCGTCTAGTTTTTACTAATTTGGTCTTATACTATTTTTCCTAAACAAGATTACTGTTTTATGGAGTGTTATTGTATGTAATTGCTGCATACTTGTTCTACATTTTGAAATTGTATCTTTTTGATTTGTTAATTTCATCTGTTATTTATATAGTAATATCGTGTTGACAACAGAAAGTATTTAAAAATGTTATATCTTATATATCAAAATAAACAAAACATCAATTTAATGTAATTTCATCGATTTTGAATTATCGTAAATACAGCATTGACTGTGTGCCTATGTATAAGATAATACAATATAAAACGTCTGTTGTCGGCAAAAATTTTTCTTTTTTATTTTCATTTTCTGATGATTTTTTTTCTTCAGTTTACTTAAACGAAGTACTACTTCTTCTCTAATCCTTAATGTTTCAGGCGACGTATGGCGCTCTCTAGTCCTGTATTCATTTTTCCCATATATTTCTCTCTTACTCTAGTGTTCTCATTTCGTCCATTGTCACTCCCCTTTCTGCACCTACTGCTTTGATTTGTTCCATTTCCTTCTGGGTCGGCGTCTTTGTCTTTTGATTTATTTTTCTGATTTCATCATATTTCTTGTTATTTTGTTGGATTCTATTCTTGCTATTAGTTTCATATTTTTTTCAAGTTGTCCAACTTTCACAGGCGTAAGTTATTGTTACTAATGTTATCCTTATCATATTATATATAGTATGTGACATTGAAATTGGCAAGAAGGGGTGGGAACACACTTGACAGAAAGGTTTAGCTACTCAGAGGTAGTAAAATTTTATTGAAATGGATAAACTGGTAACGGCATATTTGACCTTTTTTTGGCTTCTACTACATTATCCTGCGTATTTCGTGCGAGTCTTGGTTAATTTTAATATTATCATCTCTTGTGGTTCTTCTGTTTAACGTGTTTTGAGAGTGTGATTATTCCTAGAGTGCGACAGCGTAAAAATTACCGCCAATTAGTGAATTCGATAGAGGTCGAATTGTTAGCATACGTAAAGGTGGTTTTTCGTACAGGTAAATTGCAAATCGGAACCAATTCACTATTATACACTGTTATGAAGCATGGTCTAGGGAAGATCAGAATCGTCGTAGATAACGAACTGTGGGACGTAGACAAACAAACGAAATGCAGAACCGTCATCTTCGCCTTATAGCAATAAGAGACCGATTTTTTAGTACCAGATCAATCATCGATCAATGGTTAGGTAATCAAGGTCGTTCTGTAACCTTTCGAACAGTTTCCCGTCAAATGAGAATTTTCGAATTGCAATCCTATCGGCCACATCTTGTGCTACCACTGACGGCTCATCAACGTTTGAAGTGGTGTAGGTTGCGACTCTACTGACCGGGAACGTTTATGATTTTAATATACATATACTCACAAATATAATTAGTTTTTTTGGCTCGATGGTAATGGTATCTTATTAGTGTTGTTAGTTGTTAGGTGCAAAAGATATTAATAAAAAAACGTCTGAAATTGGTGTAACGTAAAAGATGATAATATTCGGTGTTCAATTGAGAAGGGGTGAGTTAAAAAAAAAAAAAAGGACGCCGGATCAAGTTAAAACAGCGTTACAAAAGGCTTCTTCGTTAACCAAAGAAATACTCTGTGCGGTCTACAAACTGATCGTACTTTGTCTAATAGTAATAAGCGTTAACCCACAAACTTATGTCGAAGCCTTTTTGCAATTACTAGCAAAACAATCTGTACAATTGGAATAATCGTTTATCATAAATACCTGCTTTTAAATGTTGTACTCGCACAGCGTGTTCTGGGTTGACCGAAGTCCTTGAGGTAGCTGACGTGGTACAGACAGTTGGTGAAATAGCTGATGAATGAACTTCAAAAGCCAAGATAAATTACATTGTGTAAGAAACTAAATTTTTCAGAATAACGGGAACCTTTTATTTGTATTTGACAAACGAATAAATCCGTTAATATAACGAAACGTAGCTTAAACTTCTAGACTTAAAAGTTTCATTTTACACCAAAATTGCTTCACCAAAATGGACTCGCATACTACCACATTTTTATACGAGTTTGATTCAGCACTACCGTTCCACGAATTCTCCTTTATTTGAAACCTCGGTTCCATCTACTGAATTAAAAAAATATGACGTAAAATGTTCCAAAAAGGATACCTAAGAAACAAAATGAACTAAACAAAGATACAATCAAAAGCATTACGCACAGTACGTTCCACGGAAAAAGATCATTTCTTACGAAAACGAAATGATAAACTTAATAGCGATAACATAAACAGAACTTACTTGGAATAAAGCAATATAGAATTACAAGTCAAATCATTATGACTGAAACAAAAAACTGTTGACGGACGGAACTAATAAATTATAATGCAATTTATGACAACAAGAATAGAGGTCAATTAACGTTGTACTTGACAAATATTTAATCCTTCTCCATTGTCGTATTCTTCGTTTTGCAGATCGTGATTTGTGTGACGTATTTAGTTTGTAGCTTGTACGATATCTTTTCAATGTTTTCTGTCTTGAGCATTTCTGGTGTTTTTTTCTAGTTTGCTACCCGTTTACCTTTAATTTCATCCAATAATCTTCTAGGTGATCTGCCTCTTAATCCTTTGCTTTCAGTCTTTTTTTGTACCGTCAATTCTTCAAAGTTATCTGTCCTCCGTGACACATGGCCAAAAAATTGCAGTATTTTTCTTTGAACTGTAGTTAATAGTCGAGTGTTTTTAGCAATTTCTTGTATTATAGAATTATTGGTTCTGTGTTCTGTCCATGAAACCCTCAGCATTCTTCTTAAGCATCACAATTCAATGACAGATTTTGTTTTTATAATTTTGTTTTAATGTTTAAGTTTTGGCTGTATATAAGGCAATTGGAAACACAAGTCTTTTCATCACTCTAATTTTGGTGGTTTTTATTATGTTACAGTCTTATTGTATTTGTTAAATGTTGTTTTAGTAATTTTCCGTGTTACTTATGGTTGAGCTTAGGTAGTCGTATTGTTCCACTATTTCGATTTCACCAAATGCGTCTCTTTGTGGTTGTATATTATCACTCCTTATTATCATAATTTTTGATTTGGCATCGGTTCGATAATTTAATTCCTCCAATGGTTATTCATCTATTCCAATTTTCTGAAGATTTCTTCTGCATTAATTACAAAGTAGATAATATACAACCTGTCGGACTCCCATTGTATTTTGAAGGATTCTTAAGAGCGGTCATTAATTTTCATTGTAGCGGACCCTGATTCGTATAGTTGTTCGATAAAAAAGACAAGGTGGTGTAGAGTTTTTATTTCAAGCAGGATATTCCATAGTTTTTTTCATATGACACGATCGAAAGCCTTGACATAGTCTATGTAACATACATGTATACTGGTACACATTTTTTAATTATTTGCTTCATATTGTTTATTTGTTCTCGGCTTCCGGCCCTCTTGCGAATTCTGTTTATGCAGCAGGTATTTGCCATTCCAAATAGTTTTTTATCCGACTCAATACGATATATAGCGTTATTTTGCTTGCATGTGAAATCAGAAATATGGTTCGATAAGTTTTGCGTTTTTTAATTGAGCTTTTTTTTGTGAATATTAATCATATACGATTTGGTCCAGTCCTTTGGCCAGATACGTGTAATCCATACTTTGTTACACAAGTTTCTAATCTTGGCCACGCTACCTTCACTACTTATGTCATCATCTCCTACGGCTTTATTATTGTGTTTTATTTTGATGGCGTTTTCAACTTCATCTTTGTATTGGAGGTTCCAGAGTCATGGATTGTATATCTTCTCTTTTTCTCTCACCATATTCAGGAGTTTTTTATGGGTCGATAAAGTTACGCCATTTTCGTTCTTGTTTCGTGGTTTAAACTTTCGTTATTTGTTTTATTTTTTTAAATAAATCTTTTGTTTAATTCTTTCTTTAGTGTTCTCCAGCTTCTGCACATATTTTGTTTAAATATTTGTTCTTGTCGGATTTGGACCTTTTTTTTTACTTAATTTTTGATATATTATTTGATTGTCTACAGTGTAGGTTTCTCTCATCTTTATATCTTTCCTTTTTCTTATTAACTCCTATGTCTTCGGTCATCCAGTGTTTCTTGTGTAATGTTCTTTATTTGGATCGTGGTTTTTATATTCCCGAATTGTTTGTTTTTTGTGTTTATCATTATAGTTTTCAACTAGTCCTACATATCATTGTGGTTCAGATCTTTAACTTTTTGATCTGTTGTAACGATAGTTTTATACAATAAAAAAAACATATAGAAATAATAGCAAAGAGTATTAAATATTAAAATAATTATAAAAACAAAAATTTTCGCTGTTTGTAAACATTATACATGCAGTAATTTAATAATTAATACTTTATTGATTTAATTGCCTGCGGGGTATCTAAATTACCAAATCTAAAACGCCTATATTTGCATTATATGTCATACATATATAAATTAAATTCTATTTTACTTCTACAAACCACAAAAAATTGCAATTACAATCTATTCTGTATAACGTCAGCGAATGCCAAAGATGCTATTGATTACCTATAACCGTTCGCCAGCGAATTGCCAGCTTTTCACCACAGTAGATAAACTTAATAACAACGAAAACCTTGTTGGGCGTACACAACGCTAAATAATCTCTGCGTTCTTCAAACTTTACCGGAAGAAATAAAATCGTTTTTAAAATTTGATATTCTGTCCCTACTCAACAACGAAAAGTGGGTGTATCGAGAATAAATTTTATACAGGAGACAAAAATCATACTAAAGCAATTTTAACATAAATTAGAAAACTCTAAATAACAAAAAATTAAGTCCTAGTGAGAATTTATCTATTGATCATCGCCCTTGTACAGGAACGGAACCACTGTGGCCCGGTTCGAATTAGTCGCTCAGAATGTTTTGATCCACTGGAATTTTGCGTTGATCTTAATTTTGTATTTCTAAAGCTTGATACAAACTATTTTAGATAAAGTTGATTTTTGATCTCGCTAGAAAAATTATCTTTATCTAAAACCGTTCTCGTAAAATCGATGTACGGTATTGTGGGCTATGTGTGTAGTTGAGTGAAGACCATCTATCAGTGGCAATGAATATCTGTCAGGAACGGAAAAACTTTGTACTTTACATTTTTTTTTCAAAACCGAAAAAACAGTAATTAAATAATACATTCCTGAAGTAACATTAATTTAAATGCAAAAACTTAATTACAGTGCACGAATGATAACAATATTTGGTATTCAAAAAATAAAAGTTTATTGGTTAGAAAGCCGTACACATACAAAGTGTATCGGATTAACTAGGTTACAAATTTAGAAGATGAGATTATCCATCCATACAAGCAAAAAATATCAAAATAAAAGTTCTAATAAAGCATTTAAAAATCGAAAATTACTGACCTGCTGCATTAAATAGTTTGTTGACACCGTCAATTAAAAGAAATCAAAAACAATGTTATGTTTATTTCACTGTTCTAAGAACTATTAATTTCTTCTCAGTAATTTGCTGACACTAAAAATAAATATAAAATAGTGTTATCACATTTGACGTAGTTAATTTAATTTGTTATTCAAAGAACTAGATATTCTTTCCAAGTACACTGAAAACAATACAAATGTTTAAATGAGGTAATGTTAGGTAAGGCAGTCAAAGAACTTCAATAAATAAATAACACGGCAAAAATAAAGCTAAATATGCAAAGCAAGTATTTTTATGGTACAATGATTAAATTTTTTACAGCTAATAAACTCATACAAATAAATTATTGTTGATGTATAGAAACAAACCTGAGAAGAAAATTGATATCGTGAAATTATAATTACTATAAACGATGTTTTTTCTATGCAGTAAATTTTTGTAAATGGGTATCATTTCTTCTTTTAATTTTGGTTTTGCTTTATGTAGGAATTTTTAGTTTGGTTATTAGTAAATTATGGTCTGATCTACAATCTTTCCCTGGATATTTTTTCGCAGCCTGTATTGTGCTTTTAAATCTGATATTAATCAGGATGAGTTCAATTTGATTTCTATATTTATCATCTGGCGATTTCCAGGTATGAAATTGTCTTATATGATATTTTGGCACAGCTATTTTCTATGCTACATTGTAGTAAGGCTTTACCGCTATCATTTCTAGTTTCCAAATTTACCTAAGTAGCTTTTCATCTTTAATTTAGTATTGTTGAGCCAATTTTTTTATTATAATCTTCTTGAATTATGATTATTTGTTTCTTATCTAGTTTTTATTGTGTTCCTTCTTCCTGCTTCAACCGCAGTAACGCGATCGGTTAGATCAGACATCTGATCTTTGTCCACATTTTCAACCGATAACTGTATCTACGCCAAGCATAAAACAACCAGAACTGCTGCCTTTTGCTTGCCGTTTGAGATTAGGGTTTGTCTCATCTAGACTGATTCCTAATCAAAGCTTAGACATCAGTCTTGTCGTGGTGAAGAGTAGTACAGGATGTATGAAAGATAGAAAGGTATTGGTGAGGATCAGGGTTGGGACACGGCTCTTTCTTTGTATTAGGAGGTGGGAGGGAGTCGAGACTCACGTCGGCAGGGTGGTTTCTCTGAAGTAGACCTAACTTCTACCCGGAATTTACAAGAGTGACTACCCATTATCCGAACTTTGTACTTATAACAAACATTGAAACAAAACTAAAAATTATGATGAATTTGAAAACGCTAAAAATAACTTCAAAATTGCAATATACGGATTCGGTTCTGGTTCAATACATCTAATTTTGACAAACTTCACCTGGTCCAGGTTCTCGCTAACTTCTTGGTAATGGCGCCAAGTTTCAAATTGAAAATATTTGTATTCTCTAAATTCCTCATTTATAATAAACTAAATTGTAACTTGTGGTGAAGTCTGACTACACGCGCTCTTATGACTTTTTGATTTCAGCAAAACAACCACACTACTCATACAATTAAGCTGCTGAAGACAAAAAATGTCTGCATTCTTGAAACTCATCATCTAGTTGTTTTTGTTAAAAATAAATTCTACGGCAAATATTTTTCAGTGTCTGAAAGGCCTGTAGAGAAACGTTCAAAAATCACGTTTCTCAGCTGTCGATTGTATACTATATAGTTAAATAAGAGTTACGAAATAGTAATTTATGTAACAAGCGTCAAAAATGAAGCATTGCATACTATGAGACTTTCGACGAGAGTAACATACCTTATTTTTTGTACCGATCTTTGTAAAAATTTTAAGAAAATTCGAAAAAGAACCATATTGAAAACATCATAAAAACAGTGTTGGTAGTACATTTATAGTAACTGCGTTTTTTGATTTCAGATCTTTTAACGCTAGAACAGACACTGAATGTAAATACCTATTTATTGAGCATTTATTTCGAAACTGGAGCAAACCTAAGTTTATAGAAACAAAGTTAGAACGTTTTAAATTGACCCCTTAGACGGTTCTAGTGTTAAACAGATTTTCTATGAGACAACACTCCTATAATATAATAAATACTAATTGACTTTCAAAGCATAGTTTTCCGTAGATTTCGATTTATTAATTTGGCGCTCTAGAGTCATGTTTGAGATAAGGGCAAAAACTACTTTTCATTAATAATTTTGTTACATCATCGTGTGCCATAATTTAGGCAATCTTTTTATTCTTTGCTTATAAGTTTTTCAAACGATAATATAATATTCGCAGTTAGAGAAAAGTTTGATTATCAAAATGTAACGGATCGAATGTAACAAATGTTACAGCATATTGGTACTATTAATTTTGTGGATTTGTTTACGAAATATAACGAACGTCACCGTAATGATTCTATAAAAATAGTATATTGATCCTAATTATACTAAAGAATTAAGGCGTCCAGATGTCTTACAGTATCGACCTTGATATGTTGGTATATTTGCTCATCTTTTGAACTGTATCCGTTGGCTTATTTTATATTCAAAAATGTGTTCCATTTTTTATTTTTTCGCTTACTTATAGTTCTTAAATTAGGGATGTGGTTCTGATAAAAATATGTTTTGATCGCAAACTTATCAATACGATTATGAATTTTTGGCCTTTTTTAAAATGTGGGTTTCTGGTCTATCATTGAATAAAATTGTCGTACGTTGCGTTAAAGAAACCGTCAGAATTTTCCTTTCTGTATTTGTGTCACTGATGCCACAGTTATAGTAAAAAATTTACTTTATTAAAAATACTACATAATTATTATAATTATAACAACTTTAATAATTTCTTTGTTATTTCACTGTTTTAATTGGTTTGTGTTAAAAAATAAGCCGTGCTTATTATTTAAAGTGTATTTAGAATATTTTTTTTAATGGCAAATGCATGAGTCAATTAACATAAATGTGTTTTTAAATTAAGGCAATGTCGGCGGGACGTGTAGGAAAAAAATTCACTTGCTGGTATTCTCCAGTTTAACGGATTTCAAGTTGTCTTTACAGGATTGGTTGTAACGTCAGAATGGGGCTTCCGTGGCCATGAATTTGACGGTTACGTGTGGCAACTGCCGGCAGTTGATTCAGTTTCAGACCTGCTGTAGGTTCTATAGTTAACGATAGTGTGTTGTTAGTTTATTTATTAATTGTGTCATTTTTGGATTATTTCTGCATTTTACTGATTTATCAAAATGGTTTCGTCAAAGTTGGTGAGTAAAATATAATTTATTTAAACGAGAAATTGAGCTAATTAATGGAAAAGCGTTGTTCTTTTAACGAATGTTTCAAAATCCGCGTTTTTTAGTAACTTGTAAAATTCGTGCTAGTAAAAAGTGAAGATGGTATGTTTTAATTGAGTTGCGTTGGACACCTGCTCGAGTTGGTTCATTGTGAAGTTTCAAACGAAAGTTTTCTATTTTTACTACTCATCTCTATAACGTCTATGATTCATTTTGACGATATGAATGAACTATTTTAATATCTTTGTAATTTTATTAGAAGCGTGTGAATTTTAAGTTTTATAGTTGTTTTTTCAAATTAATTTTAAATTCTTTGCTTTCTTAGCGTTAGTACAAAATAATTTTTTATCCTTTCGTGTAATTTTGGTTATTCTTAATGATATTCTTTTCGTGGAATATTTAATTATGACCACGTAACTTGACACACTTGGGGTTAGGTAATTAAAAATCTTCTTTTTTTCATTTTTTAGTACAAATCTTTTCATTGGCCTTTGAACACAAAATTCATTATCATCCAGTCATTCAAAAAAAGATAACAAGTTGCGATAAAAAAACATTTGCAGCATATTTTATGGCTGTTCAAACGATATACACAATGACTAATTTAAAAAAAATTCAAGGTTGTTAAACATAACACTTATAAATTCTTGAGAAATATGTGAAAATGGAAAATTAAGTCAGTTTAATTTGTTTGGGTTCTGGAAATACAAAATCGTTTTTTGGTTTTTATTTTCGCGTATGCTTAACTTGAATATCAATTAAAGATTTTTCACTATTGTTGTACCTTAGGAGTGGTTCCACATAAATCTGGTCAAGTTATGATGTTACGCAAACGATGTATGTACGAGGTTTTCAGTGACTAACTAATCTAGCTTGTTGAGGTTGAAGCGAAAGTTGCTCAGCCAATTCGTTAATACCTTTGGCGAAAAGAAAACACACATCTAACACAAATGACTAATAAACACATCTCAATATTTATTTACTTGAAATTACTTGAAGTCGATGCCAAACACATTTCATTTAAACCTATTCTAACTGCCAAATGTAATGCTACGAATTAAGTCTACATGGCATCGACTTCAAAAAGTAATTTCATGTAAATAAATATTGTGAGATGTATTTGTTACTTATATGTATTGTGTTAAATGAGAAGCACAAGTATGTGGTAGACGATCAGTTGATAAACGAATAAATACGAATAGTATATTATATATTAAGGTTGAGAAGTGTTATTATTATAACTTAAGTGACAGATTACATTGCAATACTAAAATTGTTTAAAATCATTATTACTTTAAGCATTGATTATATCTAAAACATATCTAATTCATAATATTCACATTTAGTTAAGCGCGAACTTCAAATAAATAATGCCTGCTTCTGAAAATAGTCTCTTATTATATTTTGTCAGGCGTTTACACTGTTTTGCGTTTATTGGCCGATCTAGCCGAACACTTCAAATAAAAATCACTTCATGTCAAATCAACATTTTGATGATTTTGGTAGGTAGGTTACCTTCATGTAGACCCGAGGTTTCCAAAGTTTTTTGTGTCGTAGACTCCTTGCCATGTTTTTCGGTTTTGGGTAGACCCCCCCCCCTACTTACCTGATATTGATTTTTTGTAAATTTCTAACTGTAGTGAATTTTAGTGTTAAAAACTTAAAGTAAACACATGCTAAGTTTTATACATTTATTAATTGAATTTAAATTAAAACTACTTAAAATAAAATTTTGAATCTGTTATATAAAATATACGTAACATAAAATAAACTAAGCAATAAGTAAATGTTTTTAGTGAGAAGGATGAACCTGATGCTTTAATAATAAATTATCAACATTTGGCGTCAATTTTGTAAGGTAACAGCGCTGATCCCCCTTTTCATTAGGTATGACGATGGAAAGGAAATTAAAAATTTCCTAGCTATATTCCATAATACGGGATAAGTAACGGGTATGTTGTTTTGCAGCCAGAATTGCTGATATCCGTTTTTAAACTGAACCTTAAGTTCTTCGTTTGTACTTAGTTCAGTCAGTTCTTCTTGTATTATGACACCATTTGGGTTAATTATCCACGGTGGTATTACCATAGTCAAAACATCTTCAAACCTAGTTTCAAAATCTGAATAGAGGGCATTTAAATGTTGAACGTAGGTTGAAACGTCGTTTTCCTGGCAGTTTCTATGTGACAAATTGGGGAACTGGCAAAATTTGCCCCGTCGAATATTTTGCTTCATTAGTTTAACTCTGGCAAGAAACGCTGATAAGATGGACTTTGTTTTAACCAAATTTAAACTGTCGCATTGTAACTGCAAATTAACCATATGAAACTTTGTAAAATAATCTGTTAAATAGGCGATGTCTGTTTTCCACTTCATTAAATTATCTTTTAAAATTTTATCTTTAGTATCCAGAAATTCTAAAATAGTCTCAAAAAGTGCAAAAAATCTTGTCAAACATAAGCCTTTCTACAGCCAGCGTACTTCAGTGTGAAGGAGTAATTAATGAAAGTGTTCAACATTTTCTTCACACAACTGCGCAAATAACCACGTATTCAACGCATTGCTTCGGATTCGGTTTACTGCATCAATGACTAATTGAAGAGATTCCTGCAATCTAACATCCAAATTTTTAGCAACTGAATGTTGTCGATGGATGACGCAATGTATTGCTAACACTTCTGACACATTTTGATTTAAATAGCTTATAAATCCACGATAACGTCCAACCACGGCAGGTGCTCGATCTGTAGCTACTGATATTATATTTGATAAAGGTACTGCTTTTTCAATGAAGTAATCCTTCAAAACATGAAATATCGATTCACCTTTAAATGTCGGTTGTCAAAGTTCTTGCGAAGAGCAGTTCTTCGTCGATTTTTTGATTCATAATAAAACGAACATATGCCAATAATAATGCTGCATTACCAGGTTGACTCGTCCAGTTGTATAGAGAAATGGGTCGTTTGCAAATAATTACACAAGAAGCTTTCAATGTCAGAACTCATTTTATCAATACGTCTTTCAACAGTATTGTTGCTTAAGGGAATTCTTTTAATGCTATCAGATGCAGGTTTGTGTAAAACAGTTTTTAAAACCTCTTCAACGGCTGGCAAAATTAACTTCTCTTAGATACTATGCGGTTTTCCGGATTTTGCTATAAGTAGCGAGATATTGTAAGACGCCTTCAAACCATTATCGTTTCTTTATGACGTCGAAGCGAACATTCTGTCCAGCGTGGGTCTCTTCTAAAGTTTTTCTTTGAGTGTTCGAAAGTATTTCAAAACTTTATCTGTTTTATCAGGGTGACATCTTCTCAGATCATCCTGCAGCTTAGATGGTTTCACTGCGTCATTGCCGAAAACTTTGTTGCACAAAAGGCGCATAGGCAATTGTTTGTCTGACGATGGAATGAAGCCAAGTTGTACTGTACTGTCTATATTTCTTTTTAGATTCGGACATGGCATCAGTCATCTGAGGGCAAAATTAATCTATTTAAATAAAACATAAAGTCTAACAGCTGTATATTAAAAAAAGTCAAATTTAAATCGTATGGTCTTAGATTTTATGGCAAGCATAGGCGTACAGCCATTATAAATGAATGTGAGAAGGGAAATGTTATGAATGTTTTGATATGATGGAACTTTAAGAAAATTTGAAAGTAACATGACAAAAAATGTTAAAATAAAATATTATACAACGAATAATAATAACAAATTGTTATGCGATTTATCTCTACGTACATTCGACTATCGTGTAAAAATTCACTGGTTCCACTATAGCAATAATACAAAAATTTAATTTTATTATAGAAAAGTATGTACAGTACAATATCCATAATCCGAACTTCCGTAATCCGAACATTCCAGTAATCCGAACTGGCCCACGGTGTAACGATTAATGGACAAAAGTACATTTTTTAAAAAGAATAATAAATGCTTAGCAAGGTCGTAAATAAGTAAATATTGACACACATGCATATTTATTTATGTGATCGTCAAAATATGTAGTTTAATTTCAAAATCATTTTTTAAATGTGTTTCCTATATGTAAACATTTAAATTCTATGGAAAAAAAACAAACAAATTAGAGTGTGTATTGGAAATTCTTCAAAAAACGCGCAGATGTACACTTGTGGATTTCTTATTTTCTTAATTTATCTTTCTAAGTGGTAACATATTGTATGTTAATAATAAAATACATACGTAATATGTATGTACAGTTGTCTTTTTTTAGATTTTTCCGAAAACATTCCATAATCCAAACATCTCCTTGCAGCAATTAGTTCGGATTACATGTTTACAAGACAAGATAGAGAATTGCAATTTGTGTCATTTTAAAGCTAATTTTAAGACCTTTCATAACATGTAGCGCATTAGAGGTTAAGAGGAAACGTTTTTTTTTTCAAAATTTGAATTTTTAAAAAAGCGCAAATAATGCAATAGCTAAGTTTGATTATTCACTGTTGACATAACATAATTATTTACTTATGTTTCAGAAATCTAATAATACAATTAGAAATTTAGTTCCAAATAATGTGTATTGTCGAAATAATACTGAGTAATAGGTACAGTATTTTCTAAATTTATTAAGTTATCAAATACTTCTAGTAATTAACAAACTATTTTTGAAAGAAAACAAAAACTCAACACTGAGTGTTAAATAGGATAATTATAATTCAAAAATTTGGATTTACATTACGTTAATAGGTAGTTTTATTTGATGTGTGTTTAAAAGTGGTTATTAAGATAGAAGTGTCTAAAACAAATAGCATGTTATTTATGAAGTAAGGAGACCATGAGTGACAATATCATGATAGATTCAGATCAAACTTTCAAGCTGAGACAAGAAATGAGCTAGCAGCAATAAATCCAATCCCCAAAGGATCTTTTTGACTAGGCGGTTGTAAACATCAAATCTGTAAACTTTGAATTTTCTCCCGAAGACCATATTGAAACAGAAAGATTCTTGGAAAAACGCTTTAGTTAAGCTCTGACGATTAAAGGTACTCAGAAACTGCATCCTTTCATCCCCCCTACCAACAATCACATCAAGAATATTAGTCAAATCATTTTCAAATTCATCTGAATCAAGAATTGAGGTTTTTAATGCTTCAGAAAAACTTAGCAGATATAAGTGAGTACGTCACAGCAGTGTATGAAGATAGGTGGTGGTAAGCATATGTCATGGTCATAAATGAAGCAAATGATGAGGTCAAACTGGACTTGCTCCATCATTTACCTTTCTAAAAAACTACATTTTGTGGCTCAGTGTCACAAACATTCTTTGCAAAGTGAACCCAGTTACGTTAGGGCGAGTCTACAAAATGTTTAATGAAGAAGAAAATAACGACCCATGAAGCTCTTCAGATACACCGTAGTCAATAGTTTCTTGTTATGTTTGTTATTTTTAACATGTTCTATTTGAAATGAAAAATTCTTTGTGAATTCTTCAGTACCTACTGTATATTATTTTGTTCTTCACATTATATTCATGTAAATGTTGTATTTTGTGTTGGGGTTCAATTGAATTTTCAGCATCTGTTTATAATACTTATAAGACTTCACTACATTTGGTCAAAATTATATTTGATTAATAACAAAAATTAAGGAAAATCCACATGTTATGGCTATTGAAATTACATAGCTTCTTTAGGCTATAGTTTGACAGGCTTACCAGCCTGTTGTATTTCATCTACGACCAAAACACACATTATTCAACATTTTTTTAAGCATGAACCCATCAATGTCCCATCATTAATTTTGAGAAATTTAAATTTTGAAAAAAATAACTTTTTCTCTTAACCCGTTTTGAGCTGCTTCTCGTATGAAAGGTCTTAAAATTAGCTTTAAAATGATACAAATTTTAACTCTCTATCATGTCTAGGAGAACTGCAATTTAACTTAAAGATGTCAAAATTTTGCGTTTTTGAGATGGTGAGGGCAAAACGTTATTAAAAGTGTGTTGATTTGACGCGCAATGACCCAGTTGCAAAACACAATTGAGCATCAAAAAAATTAGGACGACCTTCAGAAAATGATCATCTTACTACAAAAGACGGAATATATGACCAAGCCGATATACATTGATAGTATACTCGTATAACCAAAGAGCGAACCAGATGATGATGTTAAATACTCCGGCGCGAACGTCAGTGACGAGAATCTAAAACCAAAAAACCGAAACAGCAAATAATCTCTCGATATACGTTCAGAAACAAAGTTATTACTATTAAAGCAAAAACGACAGTATATATAACGTGCAATCAGACCTATAATGACATACGCAGGAAAAACAAAAGCGGCCAAGATACAGAGCGGTTTATTAAAAAAAATTTGTTAAAAATGTATTGCTTTGACGCGGAATGACCCTACTCTTATTTGCAATAGAACTTTTCTCTACATGATCATTATTTTGAATATTGTCTGTAGCGACTTGTTCAAAACAGTTTCAGAAACCGTCTTGTATTTCAATGATGTTATCATTTTTATTGTTTTTATTTCTTTCAAAGTGGAAAAGAATCATCATCAGTATTGCTAGACTAATCACAACTAATTTCTGGAGCTTCTAAAATATTTTTTTTGTTTTTCTTTTTCCGTTTGTACGAATTGCAGTAAATTAGCCAAGAAAAGTTTATCAAAGTTGAAACGTGTTTTGAGCTCAATTTTTAGTGAAATCTCATTCTCAATAAATTTGGTGTCCTTTATCTCTTCCTTTCTCAGGTATTTCAAGAATGTGACAACGTGGAATTACTTCAGAGATGTAGGAAATATATTGTTTCATTAACTCCCACGGAGAAAGTGTTAAATTGTATAAAGGTTCATGATCTGTTATGTACAAAGAGACAGTTCGCTTATGTTCTAAGAATTCTTTTATTAAGTAATAAGTAGATTTCCAGTGTGCTTACATCTTGTACTAGTTGGTAATATGTTAAGTTACGTAGGATCTTAGTTTTTGTTGTATTCTAGAGTTATTTAAATTCGTCTCGCAGCAGCTACCATCTCTGGTATTTTCGTTTGAGAGCTTAGCAATTTCTCAACAGTTCGTTGGAGTGAATCAATAAAACAACAACGGCCATGTTTAAGAATAAACTCTCGAGATATCCAGTGCGTAGTATTATTCTAGAAACTCTGGTTGTTGTGAATGAATGAAATGGGTCACGCGCGAAATGCCATTCATCTTATCTTCTGTTGCCGAATATTCGACCAAAAGCGTGACCAAATATTCATTATTCGGCCAAATCATTATTCGATGCATCACTAGTATACATAGATTGGATATTTTATAATCTTAAATATTAGTTTTCTAAAAATTAGAAATCTGAAGATATTTGTTTATTATGACATTTGACTCTAACTTTTCGCAAACTTCTCACTTGTTACTACTGTTTTCTAATTTGTGAAATAATATTAATCAGAACCAGATAGGTTACTTCATAAAATACCAGTTTCTGCACGTCAAGTGGAAACGTACTCGAGAGTTATGCCACACTTTGAAATCCTTGAACAATTCTTTTGTCTCATTTTGCCAAACAGAAACAATTATGCTCAGTTGCATAAAGCAAAGTTAACTATGTCGTTAGCTGACGCCTTTGTTAACTAAATCGTAACTATTGATTTGACAATGTTGTCAGCAAAACAATTGATTTTGTACTTGATTACCAATAACGACATAATCGCATGGTTAACCACATCGTCAAAGTTAACAATGAATGCTTTATGCAACCGGGATTTATTGTATTGCAGTTTAGTATAGATCATAAATATTGATTTATTTGTAGCGTCTGCGTCTGTTTAATAAGAAAAAAATTATTTAATTAATCAAACTGTGTTTTCTAATTTTTTTTATATAAAAGCACGATGGGAATGCTTATATCTTTTTAATTAGCAAACAGTAACATCACCACTGTTGTCGAAAACGATCTGGCACTTTTTGGCCATACTTTTGACCAATTTTTTGGCGCAATTAGTGAAATACTTTTAAGATCTGTTGTAAATTGTAGACAGGTTTCCAAGCTTGTCTTTCATTTTCAGCGATACTTACATAAACAGATTGGGAGGGTTGATTCATCATAATGACGCTGTTTTCTTACTTTTATGCTTTTTATAGACAACTTTGACATTTCTTGTTGTTAGAAACATACGTTTTGTCTGATCTAGGAAGTCAAACTTGTAAATTATTCTCATATCTGCATTAAAATTCTTAGTAAACAGTTCAATTAGCCGAGACAGTGGTCTGCAATTAATTTTCAGATATATTTATACAGTGTTTAACCAAAACCTGGTGTTAACGAATCATTAGTTTTGCACACATATGAAAGTATGAAATAATCTCAAGTCTTCTTACCAAAAATTTTAATTTTATTGTTTTTATTTTCCGAATGTTTTTTTTTACTAAGAATCAAAATATCTTCTTTTTTAGCATTGGTTTTTGGGCCGTCTCTATGAATGGTTATACTACGACGTTCATATTACGGAGCAGAAAGGAGTTGTAGTCTTCATCTTGCCCTAATATTATTTATACTCAATGGTCATATTGAATTCGACAAACACTTGTTTCAGGGCTCTAGACTTGAATACTATTTCTTCATGAATTAAAATCTGTTGTGATGGCACTACTTCAATTGGCTGATGTGGTCATCATCATCATTAAGAGATTCTTACTTCAAATGGAAACATGTTACATATTTCTTTACAGTAGAATATGAATCAAAAACATTTTTTATTGGGTAGTCTGAAGTGTGCAAAACTGGGATGGCATCTTGGTAAATTTTATGATACATGTTTGTATCACATTTTTTTTATTATTGTTTGATTCTTCAGTTTTATTTTTGAGTCTGAGTACTTATTCTGATTCGTTTTGATCAATTCAAGTCGAAATAAACATGTAATGACGTCACAGTAATGGGCACGTAGTTTAGATCGACAATCAAATCGAAGTTACATGTAGAGAATTGTGACGCGACGGTTGGTATGCATGTTGTAACAGTGATTGTCACAGCGTAGGGTCATAAAATGCTTTATTAATATCGCTAAACAAAAACCTTTCTGAAAGTATCATAATTACGATTATTTTTTAGTCGAAATCACAATTGCGATCATGAAAAAAACCCGAGATGGAAATTCTGGCTGACGAAATTTAATAACGTCACATCGGATTTACCAGCCTCTCGATAGTTAGCGCAAACGTCAATTTTAATCAATCACAGCACGATCGAAATTATTTCGAGTCGAAATTGTGAACTAGAATAGATATCCTGGTTACTCAGGAAAAGATTCTAGAGTGACAACTGTTTTTCATCTAGTTTAAAACGTACCCACTTTTTGCAATTTGGAACTAAAGCGAACATTACTGTTTGTTTTGATTTGGTAAGTTTTTTTGGAAACGTTTTCTTCTTGAGATCTTGCATTGAATCAGTGGACAGGCGCTTTATGCAGTCTTGAAAATGTTTTTCTTCTATATAATTTTTTTATCAAAATTGGCAAATTTTGAGTTACATTAGTTCAAACTGTTCAAATCTTGCGTCAAAAACCGAAACTAGGACAAAATGAACTATATAAGTTTTTTTTTAGAACAAGCGTTCTAGAACTATATCTAAGGAACGAGGTTTGATATCGAACTTTTTGAATGTTATTAATTTTTTTCTTCAAAACATACATATACAGGGTCTTTTCATAAATAGTATACTATTATACTTAATACTATAGACTGTTCTGAGTAAAAGAATTTGTCCAAATATATATGTACCCGGAAATGCATCGTTACAAAGTGCAGTTAGTAAAATTCATTCAAAATACTGACTCAAATGTAACCACAAACCATTTAGACCTATCTAGTATGCTGTCAGTTTGCTGTCAAAATGTCCTTTATTTTTCCAAAATTTAATTTTAGTAATAAGATGATTCACTGGATTATCAGGTCGTCTTTGTCATACAATTAGATTTGAAATAATTCTGACATAATTCACAGTATGCTAGATTACCTTATTACTTTTAGTTTAGAAAAAAAGTTACATCTGTAGAGCAGTTTGACAGGTCTATTTTAAATCGTTTAAAGTAAATTTTCGTATTTTTGAAAAATGAGAATGGGTTGATAATTAAAGGGTAGTTGCGTCGATTTTGCACCAAAGTTTTAAACCCATATTCTTATAGTCAGTTGAATATTTGTTGCAGATATGTGATCGTTTTGATTATTTTCTTATTAAACCAGTTTTTATGTTCACTTTCATTTGGAGGTCTAAACTTAACTTACCGTATCTTGAGCCAAATGTTTATACTTTTTGTTTCTTTGATCGTAGCAATCGCGTTTAAACTATGAAAGATTTGTGAATCAATTTCACTTAACAAATAAACATTAACAATAAATAGAACTAGTCTTTTATATTAAATATAGGAATTTGTTATTTGTACTTATAATACAGTAACAACAGATGTTCTTGTGATAATAATTGAATTGCTCTTTTTACGCTTTGTATTTATATTATTATTAACAAAGCAAGAAAACTTTGAATAGATGCTTAAGAACTTTGTTTCCTACAGTATAAATATAGAATCTACTTAATTATGAATTAGTCAGCCAGTTTGTTGCACTGTAAATGTCTGTATTTGCAAGGCTTCGCCCACTACATACCTACGCATATTCAATTGCAGCATATTGATGCGATACAAAATTTATCGGTGTACATAAATATATATTTTATTTATAATTTTCATGTAAACAGTGTACACATGTCGCTCCTTAACAATTTATTATAATTTCAACTTGTATTAAAGTTTAAATACTGGATTAATAAAAAAATTGTTTATAATGAATGGTTTTTTTATTTAATTGTTCATTTTCACAATTTTCTGTAATTCGTTGGGTTGTTTTCTAATGTGATTTTAGTTTATTTATGATCGACTTAAAAACTGCTATTTCATTGGATTATTTTCACTGTTAATTTTTTCTTTTTATGCAAATTTAAAAAATATTCATACAATAATATTGACCTTGCAAACAATCAATTTTATCGAAACTCCCAGAATTGTTTTATTTTTTCAAATAAGATTCTTACATAGAAAAACGTTTGGGTATTGCCCAAAAAGCATACTTCATCTATTCCATTTTTTGATTGTGTGGGAAAGTTCACACCATCTGCGGCTTTATTTTACAGTGTTTCATTCGATCGTGGACACGTTGGGACTGTTTTGTTAAATGCACGCGCTCGTGAATATTAAATACGATTTACAAATGACGATGTTTTTCTTCGAGGTTCATCATATATTTACTTCCTTCCTAATCTACAACTCGTGCGCTAGATCTATATGTTGGAGGTTCTAAACGTAAATATTACAATCTTATGTAATCGTTTAATTAAGAATGTTAATCTTATCTTGGTTTAATCAGGCAGTTATGATAAGAATAAGTTTTAAAATTAGGTAATCAGGCTGATTCGCAATTTTACATAATTACTGTGTTAATAAAAAATTTACAACTATTTTTACATGTAGTACAAGTTCTATAAAAAGTTGTCTTGTAACTAAATTTTATTTTGATCTTAGACAAATTCCTTCATTAAATGTTTACTTGAATTCGTTTTGACATGATTTTTTGGCGTGTCTGGCTATAACGGAGCATGGTCTACTCTAGTACATAATTTAGGCGTCCCTATTTACATTGACTTGATTATATCGATTCATACAATTTAGAAAATGTAAGTAGCACTAAAAGTTTTTTGGTGTATTTGACTCATGGTCAATTCTGCAAGAGGATCATTTTAATATTAAAACTTTAAAAACACATTCCCTTCTCCATGATCGTCGGGCAGGCTTGCCCCTTTTTGAATGTATAACACTTGCATTAATATTTAAGCATAATTGTAATTGTGAATTACCATTTGGAACACAAGTAGGGACATCAAGTAAAAGATTCTTTATGAGTATGTTACACTAACCTTAGATCTTGTGTTGACAATAAGCAAATAAATCTTCATCTCTATTTCGCAATTTGGAAAGCTTTGGAAACTGAGAACCTTCTCCTCTTCCCAAGTTTTGTTTGTACAACAAAAGTTTTGCAACAAACGCAGATATTACACTTTTAGATTTGATTAAATTTAATGTGTCACGTTGGAGTTTCAAACTAGTCTCATTAAATATGGCAAATAAATCAGTCATATAACCGATGTCATTTTTGAGATAATTAAATTGTGTCGCAAATAATTTGTCTCTACTCTCCAGGAACTCCAACACTGAATCAATGAGCGAATAGAAGCGATTCAAACATGTACTTCTAGATAACCAACGTATTTCTGTGTTAAGTAGTAAACGATTACAGTTATCATCATTTTCCAAACAAAGATGAGCAAATAATCTCTTATTTTAGGCATTCCTTTTGATTTTGTTAACTGCTCTAATGACATAATATACTGATTCATGCAAACGTTCAATAAGGTTTTTTGTGACTAAACAATGATGAATTTTACAATGTACCGATAATGTATTCGGTATAGCTTATTTTAAGTATTCCAGAAAGCCTTGGTGTTGTTCCATTTTTGCCGGAGCACCATCAGTAACAACGGAGATGATATTAGTCAAGGGTATCGCTTTTACATCGAAAAATCTTTTTAATTCAATAAATAAAGTTTCACCTTTTGTATTAGTTTCCAAACATTTAGCAAATAACAATTTCTTGGGAATTTTTTTTTACAAATCTCAAACTAAAAGTAAAGCTTCGTTTCTTGGTAAATGTTGACTCGTCAAGCTGTATAGATGATTCAGATGTTTTTAAGTAGTTAAGAGTTTTCTACACACTAAGCCATTTCGTCGTTCATGCAGTAATGTTACTGAGTGGAATTCTTTTTATAAAATCGAAAGCTGGTTTGTGCAACACGGTGCGTATTACCTCACTTGCACTAGTAGGGTGCAGCTTATGGAACTTCGCAATCATTAAAGAAGTATTATAAGAAGCACGCAGTCTATAGTCATCTCTCTTAGATGTTGTCTCTATGAGTTCTTGCTATGTCGGTGTTTTTAATTTAAAAAAAAAAATTATTAAATGTTCTTTAAGCTTACAAGGTTTTGTTGAATTATTTGACATCGTTTTATTACATAGAAAACACATAGTTAAAGTACTATTTCCTGGTGACGGAATAAAGCCATATTTCATATATTCAACATTGTATTGTCTGCATTTTTCCTCGGCTCACTCATACTCTTATCTAAAAAAAAGGGACCTAAAAAGATATACATAGGAAAATATATATATAGTAATCTCAAAAGTAGATGAATGCCACGTGACTTCAAATTTATGACGTCAGAATAAGTAATGTTGCCAGTTCTTATGTTGACATTTTATTGAGGTTAATTTAAAATTGGTTATGTTTTACATTCTTTTAAATAATTTTATAAGCGGTTTGTTCTATTAAAAATCTCTAGTTATACACAAATTTATATTTGTAAGATTGGCAGAATTAATATTTCAATCATCCGATTTGATACTTGAGTTGTTTAATTAACTGAGTGGCTTTCGACTTTGTATTAAGGGTGAAATTGTTTTTATTTTAATTAAATCAATATCAAATATCAATTTGGTCGATATTACAATTATTCAAATTGATTGTAGAATGTTTTTTTATCTGAATTATCCCGACAGTAGTTATTTCATCGTTGTAAAATAATATTTATCATGGAACAACCAACAAAAGCAGAAGCTACATATATTTTGTGAATAATATGAACAATCAGTACTAACTACTAGCCGTTTTGGAACACGAATTCAATGAATTGTTTGAATGAACAAGTCGTCTGACAAATAAATTGCATTTATTTGAATTATTCTAACACTTCGATGTTTTATATATAATCTTTTTTTTTTTACATTACTACATAGGTATGGAGTATAATTCTTGGAACTAAATAACAAAACAGTTTAATATAATAGTTATTTCTTCTAGCAGCGACTATTTATTAAATTAACGAACAATGTTTGCACCTTGGTTCTGTTTCTTACTCTCAAGTCACCAGGTTCTCCTGCAATAACTTTGACCCAGACATCCTCGTATAAACTTATTAAACCTTTTTTTTTTTAAGAAATACTAGATGAAAAAGAGAACAATGCTACTGAAGACACAGAGAACATTGTTAATGCCAATTTATTTATAACGAAAATAATAAAAACAGGAAACTAGCATTAACAATTATTTTACATGCTACATTGAAAAAGAAATGTGCATATTTTTTTAACAAAAAATTTGAATGGTAGACAATTTGCATTTTAAATAGGGCATCATTAATTTATATAATTTTTTAATTAGTCAGAGTCACTATCATCATTTAAATTAATAATGAGCGGCGCCACGTCCCCGTCGTCGAAAGCTACTTCTCTCTTCCACCAATCTTCTATTATTTGTTCGCAGTGTTGAACAGAATTTGCCCATGCATCTTCTGGCACCGCCATTAAAGCTTCTTTCCACATGTTTAAGCAGCTTTCAACTGATTTTCCATCCCTTACTATATGTTTATTATAATAAGTTTTTGTAATTCCCCATATGAGTTCAATTGGATTGAATATACAATGATAGGGAGGGAGACGAAGTACCTTATGGTTATATTTTTCAGCCAATTGATCGGCTGCATACATTTTTTCAGGTTTATTCCTATAAATCAAAATTTTAGTTTATTCATTAACAGAAAAATATTAATTTACCTTTCAACAATGTGTAGTAACTCTTTCTTTAAGCAATTGATTTCAAATGAAACATGTTGTTCTTTTAACCATTTCTGGATATCTTCTTTTTCCATCCACTATTTGGAGTCTTCGTAACCAAAAAGTACTGTGGTATGGGCATTAATCCATTATAATTGCAGAAGGTTTAGTTAAATTTTTTCAGTAATTTATTCTCAAACCAATTCAAAAATTTGCTTGATTCATTTCCCGTGGTAATCTGAGTTTTTGGTCGAGGAACTAAACACCAAGTCTGCACCAGGGATAAATCCATTCTTATTACCGGCATAGTACAATATACCTGTTTTTAACAAATTTTAATAATAAGCATAATAAAAGTTTTATCTAAGTTACCTTTTGCCATCGACTTTGGTAGTTTTTACAGTTTTTAAATCGTCATCCTGCCAAGAACGACCCACTGTACCATTCTGAAAAATCCAGGTTTCATCCAAGTAAACAAATTCGTAAGTTTTTGCTTTTGAATTCTTAAATACTCTTTTAAGAATCGAATCCGTTTGATTACAATGTTTGGTAATTCCATTAAACCTTGTCTAGGATTATCTTTTGGTACTTAAATCCTATGTTTTTGAGAACAGTATTTAATGATGTTTCACATCCTTTAAAAAGTTCGTCAGCAACAAGTTTCTGTCTCAATAATTGAACTGTTACATGTTCATCTAAGTTAATTAAAATTGTTAAATTGAATTTTTACTAATTTTACAACTTACTATTTTCATACATTCTATAAATTGTGTTTCGAATAGCAACCTTGGCAAAATTATCAATGTTTGTTACTGGCCTTGGAAGTTTTCGTTTCAATTGAGAAGTATCCGGATACTTTCATCGTTAACTTTCTGGGATGCTCGGTTTACGGTGGAAATGCTTATCTTTAAGGCAACTGCTACACGCTGTAATAAAATTTAAAAAGTAATTTTGTTCTTAATTGTAATTAGTTAAACATACCTCTCGAACATTATTCAAAGATAAAAACGGTCCACCTGCATCACGTTCTTGCTCGAAAAATTCAATTAACGAAACTACCAACTCATAACCACGTTTTCCTAATTCCGTACCAGGCATATTAATAAACTAAACTCGCAAAATAAGTAATCAAGACAATTGTTCTGAAAAGAACAGTTTTAATATAAATAAGAAACCAAAACGAATTTAACCTAACTTGACAATAATAAGTACGCGAAAAAGTGACAACACCGTGTTGTAATACCAACCTCTTTCTTAAAATTCATGCGAAAATAAACACAATCTTAAACTGTTTAGTGTGGTATGATTTTGACGTCATATGTCACGTGGCATTCATCTACTTTTGAGATTCCTATATATCAAAATTTTTATTTGCAACATACGACTGTTAATTATAATAATTTTTTTAATGGAATGTTCTCTTGAATTAATTATTTGAGATGTAAGAATAAAATTTCATGTCACATATTGTGTAGATACTCATTGTGTACCAATTAATTTTTCAAAAAAAACAAACAAAATTATAAAAAGTAAGCTATAACTTTTAGGGTGTATTATATTACATTATAAAACTCAATATGTCTAACTTTTTTTACAGAATCATTAATAATATGTTTTTTAGAAACACATCTGTGTTAGAAAACTGTGTTACAACCCCTTCTTAAGTTTTGAATATAAAAGAAATACTTAATGAATGTTAAGGAATTACTGTACTGATATCTGTGATATATCATTTTTTTTATTAACTTTAACAAGAGAATAACTTTCTTTAAACAAATTTAAATTAAAAAAGATATATCAATTTTATTCAAATATACTTACGTAACGAAAATACGCTGCGTAACAATACAAAAAATTATACTTCTTTTTGTTCAAGACTAGGAAAATTTGTTGTTTGCACTTCATATCACGCACAACACAGAACTATATTGTTGATTAGATCTACGACTCTTTTTATATTTCATATTATAGACTATTTGGTGCAGGTATCGGCTCTATTGTGTTGCTGTATAAACCTGTATAGATAGACCTGACTCACCACAATGCCTGTTTTACTTGTATTTTATGCACCTGTCTATACTTATATTTTACTTAGGACGTAAAAATCGTTAATAGTTTATTCATTGTTATTTATTTTAACTTCCATTTTATTAGAAATATGGCAAATTTTTTTAATTTCATATTAAACCTTGCGCGGATCCCCTGACGTTGTTCAGAGCCCCCAAATCAATTTTAATTTTCCACGAACTCCCTGAATAATTTCGGGGACCTGGGGATCCGTAGGGACCACTTTGGCCATCACTGTTCTAGATGAACCAAACTATGTGATGGTATTATACGCTTATTTACACGATAGAGTTTAAACATTGAATCTACAAGACAATCTCAGTAAGACCCTCCTAAACATTGCGGCAAGATGGTGGGAAAATTGATGCTGTACAGACTTTTTACAACATTCTTACATCTCGAAGTTGACTCTATAAAATATGGCAAATTGGAAAGATAAACTTGTAAAGATAGAAAAATGAACGACAAAACTAATCGAAAAACTGGTTTTGTACACGAAATAATATTAATCAGGACCCGATAAGTTATTTCACAAAAATATCAGTTTTTATACGTCAGGTGGTTAGGAACGTACTCGACAGTAATACCAGATTTAAAAATTCTTGAACAACGATAATTTCTTGTTAAATAAATTTAACTGTAGGCAGGCGGCCACTCAATAATTCGGAGAGAGTCGTGGGTGGTACTCGGTGTGCTAATTGAAAGAGAAATATGTATTTATACAAATCTCGTTTACATGTGTCGAATGCTGAAGGTAAACAAATTGCAAAACACAATAATTATAACAAGTATGTATTGAAACGTCCGAGAAATTACTTGCAAATGCAAGAGCCTTCTAGAACTGTTATCTAGTTTCTAGAAAATATAACGAAAAGTGAGGAACGATCGAGAAGAATTCGCTGATGTCTATAAAAGCCGAAGATGGAAATCGTAGGTCAGTTATTGCTGGAATGCGAATGTGTTAAGAAGATTATCAAGTGAAAATAAATCGTTAACACGTGTTTGTCTACATAAATAAATCGAGAATAATCGTGTATGTGATAATTAGTGTAAACAAGAGTGATATCCGGAGGACGTTATCTTATCTTAAGTGTTATACAACGGTATACATAAATTGTAGTGTAAGTGTTTTATTATTAGATTTTATTAGTTCGGTTAATTTAAAAGTGTACATATTTCTATAATAAGTAAACGTAGATCTAATCGTTTTAAATAAATTAGTTTTTAAGTAATAAATTCGTTACAAATTGGTGTCAGGTGTTCGGTTTTAAACCCGTGGAAATCGTGTAAATAGATAAAGCTGTTCGCGATTTTTATTAGTGTAAATACCATTAAGTAATTTATTATCGCTCGAGATACGATACGCGTGTTTGTTTATAAAGTAGTGTATTTAAAAACTTTATATTCGTGTTATATTTAAATTTATGCCGGTGACGCGTTTGCAAAAAGAGAAAATGGATTCAAAAATATTTGAAATTCTTGAATCGATGAATAAGAATATGGAAGAAAATAATAGGAAAATGGGCGAAAATTCGCAGAAAATCGAAGCAAAACTGTCCGAAAATTCTAGAAAAATGGAAGAAAACTCTCAGAAAATTGAAGAAAAATTATTTGAAAATACCCAGAAAATAGAAGAAAAGTTGATGGAAAATTCTAGACGATTAAAAGAAGAAATACAAACGAGCATAGAAAATCAAATCAAAATTGTGCAAGAGGAAACTCAAGCAGATATGTTAAATTTAAAAGAAGAAAAATTTGCGAATCTGTGAATGACAAAATAGAAAGAAGTAGAAGACAAATTAGAACAAAATTGAGAGAAAGAATACAACTGCTTGAAGAGAGAATGAACCAAATGAATTGTCACGGGGAAGGAAGCGTCACGAGTGAAGATTTAATAATGGACCATCGAGAAGAAAACACTCATAAGTTCAAAGTTGTACCTCCGAATTTTGATGGTAAAGTTCCATGGTCAACCTACTACAAGCAGTTTGAAGCCGCAGCTACAGCTAATGGTTGGAACAACAAGCAGAAAGCGACGTCTTTAATAGTGTCCCTACGTGGAGAAGCGCTCGGAATTTTACAAACTGTTCCGGACCACCTGCAAGAAAATTACGAACTCTTAATATCACGACTAGAAATGAGATATGGGGATGCTCATCTTCAACAAGTATACCAGGCTCAAATTAAAAGTCGGGTTCAGAAAGCTGCCGAAAGTCTTCAAGAGTTTGAGGCTGACATCGCTAGATTAACACGGCTTGCGTATCCTACAGCACCAGATACCTTCTTGGAGCAGTTGGCGATTCAAACCTTTGTAGACGGCCTCCGAGACAACGAAACACAACAGACTCTTCGGTTAGCGCGACCGAAGACATTGGATGACGCTTTGGTGCATGCTTTGGAGTTTGAAGCAGCAAAACAAGCATCGCAACGAGATGGTCATAGACTCTGCTGTGCTGCAGAAGTACCCGCGCAGACATTGGAAAGCATCGAGGAGATAGCGCGACGAATACTTCGGGAAAGAGGAGTGACAGCTTTGAACTGCGATGAAATAGGCCATGTACGACGGCATCGTACAAAACCTAAGAAGAGGACAAGAAGAGCGCTTGATAATTTGGAACGAGGCGAGCAAAAGAGACAAAAAGTAATCTCATCTAGTCAGACCCCGGAGATTACCATCCAAATGGCATCGCCTAGAGAGAAATTGCATAGCATTTATCTCGATGGCAAGATCAATGGGAGAAGCGTCCAGTTACTGGTTGACACGGGAGCGACGAAGACCATCATTCGTCCTGACATCTTATTGGAAAACGAGAAGACATCACCAGTAACAGCACGACTTCGAACAGCGACGGGCGACGAAATACCTACTCACGGACAAGTCAAAGTAACCATTGGTTTAGGAAATGGAGTACTCGACCACCAAGTACTGGTAGCCGACATCACGGAAGAAGTTATCCTGGGAATGGACGTGATAAAGTATGGGTTCCATTTGGATATGAAGAATGATGTCCGCAGAAGATCGACAATGAAGAAATTCCTTTTCATTCGTCAGAGAAGGCAGCCGTGCGAGTCTTATTGAGTGAAGACGTGACTCTGCCTGCAAGGACTGAAAGTGTGGTGATGGCACGCCTGGATGGAAATCTCCGGGAAGGCTACATACGCGCGATTGAACCAATGGAGGGCGGTTTAGTTGAAAAGGGACTACTCGTTGGAAGAACTTTAGTACGAGTAAAGAACACGATGCCAGTAAGGATCTTAAACATCAACTCAGATCCTGTAACGCTGAAAAAGAAGACCGTGGTAGGCCAATGCACGCCAGTATCACAAATTGTGAGATGCGTAAAGTCGAACGAAGATACGTCGCCGAAGAAGTGTCCACAACATCTATTGGACATTCTTACCACCAAATGCGAAAACCTCAGCCAAGACCAGCTGGCTAAAGTTAAAGTGTTGATCCAAGAGTACCAAGATGTGTTCGCGCTGGAGAGTGGCTCCAAAGGAAGAACTAACGTGGTGAAACATAAAATTAATACCGGAGACGCTCGGCCGATACGACAACATCCACGCAGACTTCCTTTGGCGAGGAAGAAGCCGAACAAATAATTACGGATATGGAGAGGGAAGGCGTGATTGAACCTTCAAGTAGTCCATGGGCATCCCCAGTGGTACTCGTAAAGAAGAAGGATGGATCAACGAGGTTTTGTGTAGACTACAGACAGCTAAACGACGTGACCAAAAAGGACAGCTACCCTTTACCCAGAATTGACGATACGCTAGACACGCTGTCAGGATCCCAGTGGTTTTCTACGTTAGATTTAAAGAGTGGATACTGGCAGGTAAAATTAGAACCCAAGGATCGTGAAAAAACAGCTTTTACGATAGGAACTGGTTTGTGGCAGTTCACTGTAATGCCCTTCGGCCTGTGTAACGCTCCTGCAACGTTCGAGCGTTTGATGGAGACCATCTTGCGCGGATTGTCTTGGAAGACGTGTTTGGTTTACCTGGACGACGTGATCGTGGTTGGAAGGTCGTTTGAAGAGCACTTGAACAACTTGAAGGAAGTGTTCCAGAGATTACGTGGGGCTAACCTCAAACTGAGCCCAAGGAAGTGCCACGTATTTAAGAAGGAAGTCCAATACCTTGGCCACGTCGTATCTAGAGATGGAGTAAGGGCTGACCCAGACAAAATCCGAGCAGTGCAAGCATGGCCAAGACCGATCGACAAACATCAGGTGCGAAGTTTCCTTGGGTTGTGCACTTATTATAGAAGATTTGTACCCGGATTTGCCAATATTGCCAAACCATTGACAAAATTAACCGAAGAAAAAGCAGAATTTAGATGGAATGAAGACTGTGAAAATTCTTTTAATCAACTAAAACAGACCCTAGTCACTTCGCCGATTTTGAGTTATCCACGAGAAGATGGAAAGTTTGTTTTGGATACTAACGCAAGCAATCTGGCCTTTCGGAGGTTCAAGATAGACAATAAAAATCATCTCGTATTTTAGCAAGGTTTTGTCCAGACCAGAAAGGAATTATTGCGTGACTAGGAGGATGCTGTTAGCAATCGTCAAGTGCATAGAACATTTCTGAACGAAAATTTTTACTGAGAACAGATCATGCCGCTTTAAAATGGCTATTGCAGTTCTGTAACCCGAAAAGGTAAGTGGCAAGATGGATCGAGAGATTCCAAGAGTATGACTATGACACAGAACACCGTGCCGAAAGCAGTCATCGGAACGCTGATGCCTTGTCCAGAAGACCATGTCCGGCGGACTGCAGCCATTGTTCGCTGCTTAAAGAAAAAGTGAAATGCCTCCGGAGAACTGCTATGGTTGATGACGAGTGGGAACTTGAGCAATTGCGTCGCGAACAAGAAAACGATTTTGAAATAAGACTACTCATGGACTGGAAAGAAAACGGCCGACGACCAACCTGGGAAGAAGTCAGTGCTTTGGGCAAAAAAAACATCAAAGCGTACTGGGCGCAGTGGGACTCCTTGATAGTAGAAGACGGTCTTTTTAAGCGATCCCTAGAAAATTTCGGGGGCACGGGAAACAGACGACAGTTGGTAGTGCCGAAGAGCAGGGTGACCGAAGTGTTGAAGCTTCTCCACGATGGGACATCAGGAGGACACTTTGGTATTAAGAAGACGTTGGGTAAAGTGCGAGAACGATTCTACTGGATGAACTGCAAAGAGGACGTCATGAAATGGTGCCGTAAATGCATAGTCTGCGCTTCAGGAAATGGTCCAGCGAGAAAGCGCAAAGCACCCATGAAACAATACAACGTAGGAAGCCCTTTGGAAAGAGTAGCGATTGACATCGCAGGGCCGTTCCCAGAATCCGATTCGGGAAATAAATACATCTTGGTGGCGATGGATTATTTCACGAAATGGACGGAGGCTTATGCCATACCCAATCAGGAAGCAGCTACAGTCGCAGACGTATTAGTAAAGGAGTTTTTCTGCCGGTTTGGAGTTCCGTTGGAATTACACTCCGATCAAGGCCGCAATTTTGAGTCTGGGCTGTTTCAAAGTTTGCCGACTGTAAGGAATTAAAAAGACTAGGACAACGCCTCTCCATCCTCAGTCTGATGGCATGGTTGAACGGATGAATCGAACAATGGGCAAGTACTTAGCCAAGGTAGTGTCCGAACATCAAAGAGACTGGGATCAGTATTTGCACCTCTTCTTAATGGCGTACCGATCATCCGTTCACGAAAGCACAGGTCAAACACCATCCTGTGTCATGCTCGGTCGTGAGATAAGATTACCATGCGATCTTCAATTTGGACGAAGACCGGAAGAAGAAGTCGCTGGAGAAGATTACGTCAGCAAGCTGGCAAAGAGGCTAGACGAAGTACATGAAGAGGTTCGTAAAAACACACAAATTGCCAGCGACAGGATGAAAACAAGATATGACGTCAAGGCGCAAAATGGTGGGTTTCAACCTGGCGATATGGTTTGGTTGTATAACCCTCCAAAGGAGAGGTGGTTTGTCGCCGAAGCTGCAAAGGCAATGGGAGGGCCCCTATGAAGTCGTGCAGCGTATTAACGACGTTATATACCGCATCCGAAAGCCGCCCAGAGGCAAGCCAAAAGTGGTCCACGTCGATCGTCTAGCCCGTTTGCTGGCGATAACCACAATCCGCAAGTTCAGGTCGAACCAGAGTAATAAGTAGCAGAACCAGGAATCAATCGAAGAAATGGAGTTCGAAAAGTTTATGAACTTATACGGAGGTTCTGGAAACTAGGTTCGGAGTTACCACCGAGGAACAACAAGATCTGTTCCAGACACAAAGATTACGCCATCGCACATTGCGTGAGCGAGGACCTTGACATGTCAAAAGGGGTTGCAGTCGTGTTTAAAAAAGAAGTTTGGGCAGCTAGATGAATTACGAAGACAGCAACCGGCAGTCGGAAAGGTTTTAGGACTACGTGGTGACGGACGCTTCGTTTTCTATCTAGTCACCAAGAAATACTCACGTGTCAAGCCGTTATACAAAGATCTGTGGCGAACATTATGGAGTCTCAAGAGACAAATGGAGTTCCATCTTGTTAAGAAATTGGCAGTACCCAAGCTTGGTTGTGGCTCAGACCAATTGAATTGGAGGACAGTTCGAAACATGTTGGAGGTCGTCTTCCGAGGAACAGGCGTTCAAGTGTTGGTCTGTAGTTACCAACCGAGGAGAGTATTGGGTCAGGAAAAGTCCATTGACTGTTACTTCTATGGTCAAGGAAGTTGCCGAAATGGAGGAAGCTGCCGCTATCGCCACGATCCCTTTTACCGGTGTCACATCCAGTCTCCTGTTCTGGGACAGAACAGTCCTAAGAAAGAGGCAGTGAAACGTCCGAGAAATTACTTGCAAATGCAAGAGCCTTCTAGAACTGTTATCTAGTTTCTAGAAAATATAACGAAAAGTGAGGAACGATCGAGAAGAATTCGCTGATGTCTATAAAAGCCGAAGATGGAAATCGTAGGTCAGTTATTGCTGGAATGCGAATGTGTTAAAGAAGATTATCAAGTGAAAATAAATCGTTAACACGTGTTTGTCTACATAAATAAATCGAGAATAATCGTGTATGTGATAATTAGTGTAAACAAGAGTGATATCCGAGGACGTTATCTTATCTTAAGTGTTATACAACGGTATACATAAATTGTAGTGTAAGTGTTTTTATTATTAGATTTTATTAGTTCGGTTAATTTAAAAGTGTACATATTTCTATAATAAGTAAACGTAGATCTAATCGTTTTAAATAAATTAGTTTTTAAGTAATAAATTCGTTACAGTATATTTATTTCAATGAATAGAGAAAGAGATTAGAAAAGTAACGATGCAGAATTAAACAGATAAATATCAATTAAAAGTTTGTCGATAATTATCACCGTTAATAATAATGATGCCGGTTCTCTAGATTAGGCAACGCTTCGTACATGTAATCACATGATTTAATCGTATTACAATATGAAAATTAATACCAAAAAGTTATGCTATGATTCTTTCGACGAGAGTAATGTACATTATTTTTTGTGTTGTCTTCTATAAAATTACATTCTTTTTATGAAAAAATAAAAAAAAAAGTAACAGAAATATAATGTTGGTACTACATTTATTACTAAATCTGTCAAATTTGACATTAACTTTAACATCGTTTTTCTTCAATTTTAACTGAATTTCAAGATTTTTAAAAATATTTTTCCACCTGTCGCATACTCGTTCTAATATATTAATTGACTTAGAACACTTACTTTTATGTGGATTCCTAGTTTTCATTTTGGCACCCTACAGCTTTTTTCGTTCATTACGTAACTACACTAACGAACGATATTGACGTTTGCGATGTTGGCAGCACAAAAAAGAGGTTTTTACTTACGATTGTCCAGACATGTTATTAGTTAATGGCATACCCGAATCGTCCCCTAAAATAGCTGAAAGTGTAAGGAAAAAATATAATATCAAAAGTAAGTTGTTCCTAAGTCAATAAATAATATTTATAATCCGAATGCGTCAAGCTTCAAAATTACTTAATTAATATTACCTCGATTTGACCACAAATTAATTATTGAAATTTGTGTTACTAATCAATCACATTCATACGTGTTTCAAGTTATCGACTCGAAAGAAATGTACTTCATAAACATGTACAATTCCAAAAGGACAGGCATGTGGCGGTGGCTCAATTCGCTATGATAATTACGAGAAAATCAAATTGCGTCACAAAAATAAGTTAATTCTTACCGCAGCGAAACTCTCACAAGCAACACATACGAAACGAAACTAATGTGCTCACTGATAACGTGGATGGTATGCGAAGATTTTAATATGTTTCTATATGTCAAAGTGACAGTTAATGTTCCGGGACAAAATTCGTACAGCATGCAAACTTTTGAAGAGATATTTGTATCTGGTGACACGCTGAAATGAAATACTTCAACTTGATCTGGTTTCTTCCATGCGATATTATGGAGTTCTTTTTTAAATGCAAAAAATACCGCAACCTTGACAATCTGTTGGTTGAGTCTATTTAGTGGATCACGTCTAATTGACGGAAGTACTATGCGAAAGAATAGTATATTAAAACACAAGTTACAGCATAAACGCACTTCAATCACGAGACCGGGTTTCATACACGAGCCACGCAGCGGCGAGTTTATGAAGCGGTCGAGTGATTGAAACGTATTCTATGACGTGTGCTTTATACTATTTTCTCTATTTTGATACAATATTTAATATTTTTCGTATAATTTTAATTTTAAAACAACATTGGGACACTTTTATGTTTTGTTGAATTGGCAATACTTACAATTTGACATATTTAAATTTATATGTTAACCTAAAATCTCATATGAAATTATATCTTTATACCATTAAGTAAATAACGTTGAATTAATAGGATATTTTTATCTTATCCTGGCATCAAAATTTGAATTTCAAATGTTAAATTCCAATAGTTTTGATTTCTTTTTCATGTAACGTCAACTTACGATGCAGAGATACCAACTTTGAAAAAACTAACATTACTAAAATTCGTGTAAGAATTTGCTTATTCTTATATGGATTTTAGTGTAAGAATCGCTAATTCTCATGTCGAAATAGAGAAAAATTTTATTGTTTTAATTTCTTGCGCATGAACAATGGTTTTTCCAACGGGTGTTTTGGTCAGTAGAGGGTTTTTTCAATATTGAAATATTTTACATGAGTAGGTAGGCTCACTATATTACCACGTGATATGTTGAGACATTTTTCTTCATTCTACACACATTTAGCTTTCTATTTTATCTCATGTTCTTCTATCGATAATTTGGTTAAAGATTATACAGAATAACTTGAAATAAATACTGGCTACTTCTAGTTTATTAATAATAACGTTTTATTTATAAACTAGTATTCTCTATTTCGACATGAGAATTAGCCATTCTTACACTAAAATCCGTGTAAGAATAAGCAAATTCTTACACGAATTTTAGTAATGTTAGTTTTTTCAAAGTTTGTATCTCTGCATCGTAAGTTGACGTTACATAAAAAAGAAATCAAAATTATTGGAATTTAACAATTGAAATTCAAATTTTGATGCCAAGATAAAATAAACACGTTTTATTAATTCAAATTTATTTACTTATAAAAGTATAAAGAGATAATCTCGTATGATTTTAGGTTAACACATAAATTTCAATATGTCAAAATGTATAAGTGTTGCCAATTCAATAAAATAATAAAGTTTCCCAATGTTGTTTTAAAATTAAAATTATACGAAAAATATTAATTATCGTATCAAAATAGAGAAAATAGTATAAAACACACGTCATAGAATACGTTTCAATCACTCTACCGCTTCATAAACTCGCCGCTGCGCGGCTCGTGTATGAAACCCGGTCTCGTGATTGAAGCGCGTTCATTCTGTAACTTGTGTTTTAATATACTATTCCGATTTATTTTATTATATAACTATAATGATTGTTCTAACCACTGAATTACGTACGTTAATGAAATTAATTCATCTCGAACAGTATTATGACCTTCAGCAAAGCACAGGAACTGATTAAAAATGAATTTTCGCAGTGCATTAAAATAGTTCCTAAACATTACTTGGTTAAATTATTATACTGCTGTTAATTGTGCTGAAACACTTAATTGTTATGTAATTCTGTACTTTGATTTGATTTGAATCGTCTCGAAATCCTCAGATGTATGTTTTGGACAGGCAAAATATATTTGTAATAGTCTCCATTCATCACTCGCCGAAATTTAATTCTTATTCGCGCAAGTCTATATAGATTTATTATGCTAATAATTGTAAGTCAATAATCAATTAAGTTTGTTTACGATTAGTAAGGAGGTAAAAATGTTTTTACTAAAACTACATTACGAAAGAAACACGTAGCAACGTTAAAAGCTTTTTTTTATGATACCCAAACGTCCTTCATGCGTGTCATCAATTTATTAATAAGAATGCTGTTAGTCATATTAATGGTTCTTGGTACACTCGATGATAATACTATGCAGTTATTTGTATGATAAAAAAATATTTGCGGAAAAGATGCTTTGGTATATTAAAAAACACTTCGGAATTCAATTTTTTTTATATTTACAATTTTTCTTTCAGATTAATGTGAGGGTAACTACTATGGACGCGGAGCTTGAATTCGCGATCCAACAAACAACTACCGGAAAACAGCTGTTTGATCAAGTAGTTAAAACCATTGGTCTTAGAGAAGTTTGGTTTTTCGGACTTCAGTACACGGATTCTAAGGGGGATCTCACATGGATTAAGCTTTACAAAAAGGTAGGACATATTTACTAGATTAAGCTTAATTCGATGTCAGCTAGTTAAGCTTTGCTATATCTATGTAATGGCTACATATACTATTACTCCTATTGGTTTACACATTAAGGGAAATCACCTCATAATCAGACTTCTTCTCTAACATTATTTATTAACTCATTAAAGCTTATTAAAATAGTTTATTTACAAAAATCTTAATAAGTTCGAATATTTACGGTTCAAGGAGAAGAATGTAACAGTCAAAGTTGAACTTGAACGTAATTTGCTCAACTGCATTATATCGTTATTATTTATACATTACGAATACACGATTATTTTTTGGCATGGATTTGATACATATCCACATCTCATTTGCTCAGGGTTTATTATTTAAAATTTTATAGATATCAATAAAGTTCTTATATTGTAATCAAAAATGTATAATGTTTTTGCAAACTAATATCCAAAGGCTCTGACATTTTATCGTTGCATTTGTTACAAGATATTATTTTGCTTGGTTTAAAACCACTATTATAAAAGTGAGGCCTCATTCGTAGGTAAAATTTGTACTTTTTGACGAAAGATGTATTTAATTAACGACTTAACAACGATTTAATTAACAATGTATTCATATGAGTACGCCTTTAATGCGTTAATTAACCTTGTAGGGTCAAAATAGTGGTTCATCACTTAACTAAGAAATGGTCAAACTTTATTTTAGTGTTTCTATACTTCTCATGTTCTTTCCTTACACAAAATAAAATTATACTTTTTTTTATTCGAATCTTTACGAATAAAATTCTTTGGACTAAGTCTTCAGATTTTATCAAAATCTTGTTCCAATTAAGTATCTAATTCTACACCAGTACTTATAGTCCACCCCAAAAAAAACTAATTTGACTCGAAATGGTTGAGGAAAATGCAGCTTGCTTCGCTGAATAAAAAAAAACAATAATATACAGTTGAGGACGTAATTATTTCCCCCACTGCTTGCAATCAATGTAATAATCCAATATACTTTGCCGATATTGATGTACAGTTGCTATAAATAATGTGGAGAAATGTGATAGGCTACATTTTTTAATAGTTAATAACAATCTATAGATATATGTCAGAATGGACAGAACAAATGTCAATATATGTACATGTTTTGTAATATTTAAGTAAATGTCAAATTTCAAGCATTTCGGGTAAAATAGTATACATGAGTCGTGGTGAAAAAATTACTTTTTCTCGTTCAACCGTTTAAAACACTCTGCCTACGACCTTGTATTTCAAATTACAGTCTCACAAAAAAAACGACAACGTTCCTTACTCTACATGTGATTATACTATTTTACAGATTAATTACAATTTTTTACACTTTCCACTTAGCTTAGTATTAATTTAAGCTACACTGCACTCTTCGCATTTCTATCGTTAAAAACGGTATGAAGATGGGATAAATACCAACATTTTCAAAACTTATTATTTCGTGTAAACATTTTACGCTTTCCTATTCATTAGCTTACAATAAAAAATACTCTTGATTATCCTTAGCACCCGACTATACCACGCTTTTTGTATGTCATTTAAACATAAAACATAAAAGAAACAAAACTCAATAATGTGGACTCTTGTAACGCATTCCGTACAAGCAGGAAAATACCAGAAATTTTAAGTGCGTGTAATCTTTACGCGCGATTAAAAAAACTTTTGTCGTTTGCGACAGATATTACTGAAAATATTCGTTTAAGGTATGAACAATTGCGATCACTGTACGAGTATTCCATTTTCATTTAATCATTAATTACAATTATGATAACCACAACTAGCTTTTTAACAAATCTTTTTTTTATTTCAAAATTTACAAAACAGAAAAGTAAAAACCGTTTCATTATAGTACAAACAACACATTGCATTTTTTTAATTTATTAAATAACATACAATATGACCGAGGTCAATAATTAATGATTAATCATCGTTATCTAAAGATTTGCGTTCTTCAGCTTCCCGCTCATTCTCATCTGAATCACCATTATTCACTGTAAACGCCAAACTTCCCACAACCTTAGCAACTAAACTATATATTTTCCACATTTTTTTCACAAATATGTACCTAACACACGATTGCATTACTTTTCCCAATTTACATTTGTTAAATCAGAAAATCCATTACGAATTAACTCATTCGATATTATTCAATGCAACTTTTCTTTTTACGAGACTCCATATGGATTCGATTGGATTAAGTTTGCGTGTATTACAGCATTTCTTGTAATAAAACTGAAGAATTTCTCTGTTGCAGCAGCAAAAAGTTTAGAATTACTTTCAATTAAGTTTGTTGTTTATCGAAGAAGTTACTGACATTACGAATAATTTTTTGTGCTTCGGAGTGAACAATTTTTCGGGTGCTGCTTTTCATGGATTAAATTTGCAATATAAAAAGTTACTTTAATTAAAAGTTATTTCTGGTTTTGTACTAGAAACAGAATAAATAAATTATTTTGTGTAGAAAACTTTTTAGGCTAAAATACTTACCAAATATTGTAAAGGTGAATTGAAAAGAATATATTTATACACAAACAAGACAAAAATTTCAATATAAAAGCAAAAAGTAATATGAAAAGTCAAAATAATAACGTAAATCGAAACCAAAATGTTAACAAAATAAATGTACCTTAACGATCACGAATAAATAATAAATTGAACATTGTTTTTTATGTTTAATATACAATATTAGCCCTGTAGGTGTTTAATAGAAGGACGGTGTGTGCTAGTGTGATAAATTAAAACTTGAAACAAACCGATTTTTAGTTTTATATAGTATTATCTACTTTTACGGTATGAATATAATTTAGTACACCACCTCAAATTATTGAAACTGTTTCTTTATGTTCAATACACAATATTAGACACCTAGGTGTTTAGTATTATTTGCTTTTACAGTATGGATATAATTTATTACACCACCCGACATGATTGAACATTGTTTATTTATGTTTAATATACAATATAAGACACCTAGGTGTTTAATAGGACGATGAATTAAAACTTGAAACAAACCGACTTTTAGTTTTTTTTAGTATTATCTGCTGGTACAGTATGCCTATAATTTATTACACTACCCCACATTATTGAAAATTGTTTTTTTTATGATTTGTACACAATATTAGGTGTGCTAGTGTAATATAAATTAAAACAATACAATTAATAAATTTTTTAAGCATATAATTTAATACGCCAATCAACATTATTGCTTGTTTTTTTAAGTTTAATGTACATTAGATACGTAGATGTTTAACGGATCGGTGTGTGCTAGTGCAATAAATTAAAACTTTAAACAATCCAATTTGTAATTGTTTATTGTATTATCTGCTTGTACCGTATTCATAGAATTCATTACACCACCACACATTAATTATTGTTTTTTACGTTTAATACACAATGTTACACAGCTTTAGAAGATTTATTTTAGTTTTTGATAAAGTAGGTCTGTGTTACACATGTAATTCATTTATGAAAAATGCTATTGTTTAAAAGTAAGTAAGCTGATGAATGGGAATGCGTAAAATTGATGTGGGTAACTTATACCATAGTAGTGTCAATCTGTTGTAATTAATTCGTAAAAAATTTGGTATTTATCTTATTTTGTTCATATCTTTTTATCGACCGAAATACGAAAGGTGTGGTGTAGCTTAACAATCTACACTCGTTTACCCGCTACGTGGAAAGTGTAATAAATATAACAAATTGCAATTAACGTGTAAAAAATTCTGGTATACTTTTTGTTTATGGATGGGCTATCACAATTTTCTTGCAGAAATTTTATACACTTGAAAATTCAATTGATTCTCGCTGGTAAATAGTATATTTGTATAACCAGTACGTTTTTTATGTTCATTATTTTCTGCTGGTCGTTTATTGCGTTGTTCTAGGTTTTTATTAAACGCTTAGTTACTTGAACTTATTGTATAAGCTTACGTCAAATGTAAAAAAAGTCATTCTTCATCACAAAATTTTAGATATTTTTTTACCTGGAAATACACGTGTAGAATCATTTCGCTACCTGACCGCTGGATTTTTCCATAAACATCTTTTAATGGTTATGGTAATTTCTGATTCATTTATATGTAATTTGAAATAATTATATAAGTGGATAGTATTGAATTCTAAAGATAACCGTAATAGATATTATTACCCAAATGACTAAATATTTTGCATCTATACAGTTAATGTATTTATCATACAAATAAACCACTGTATTAACATCCGTTTTTAAACTTTGTTTTAGAATTGTGTTATTTTATAGTTTTTTTTTTGTTCTTGTGTCATTCTGTTGGCACAGCAAATTTTTTTGATTAGTTGGTATTTACTCTACTTTGCTTTTTTATTGTATGAACTTTCCTTATAGAATTTTATTAGTGTCTATATGTAATTGTAAAATATTTTTATAACCGTGTTTTCTTCACCTGAAAGACTACGCATCATTGATTTCCAATAAAATAGTGATTATCAAAGTAGACACACATTCATCTTAGAAATAAATGGACTTATAAACTGTGCGTTAAAATTAACAATGACAAAGAGTTTCGGTTTAATCTAACTGGAGCACGATGGTAATTTTCATTTGCCCACAACTGAACTGTAATTTTTTTTTCTAAAATTTTAATCTCTAGATCTTCTTAATTGTGTCAAAATTGTAGGTAAATCACTTTCCACTTTCTTAAATAGAAATTTCTATTAGAAAAATTGGTTAATTGTATGTGAAATATAAACGTTGATGACTATTACGTGTATATTTATTGATTTAATCACATCCAACGTTTTGACGCTATGTATAGTTGCATATTCAATAAAATTTGGTTTAATTGTCCTGGGAAGTAGTTTTCGTAGAAAAGTGCAATTGTTTTTGAACGATAAAACTTTAACGTAATGGAAGATGTTCAGAGGATAATAGTAGGTAGCTTCAATAAATTTTAAATTGGCATCACGATTCAATCAAGTCTTGGACAAGACGAAGTTAAATTTCTAATTATTTGATAATGAACCGATAAAAATGCAGCATTTAATAAAAATGTTCTTGATTTTCTATAAGTTATTGTTGCAAACATTGACCACAGTCATGCAATTCCACACCGATATTTATGGCTGATTCTGTGTTGTAATTTCAGATTGGCTTTTGCAATCTCATTTACCATCCTGTAAGGGCGTTTCAATGTTACAGAAAAATTCTTATATATACGAACTTCTCTGTTGAGGTATTTAATATGGAAGCCATCTAAAGATAGTAACGTTAGTGGCAGTTGTAATTAAATTTATTGGTCGAAAACATTGTCCCATTAAAGTTGTAGGTTTCCCTATCAATTAACGAAAATTGAATCGTTACATTTAACAGTTGTAACGTTTAATATGGGTTTGTTAATTACTAAATAAGTGGTTAAAATTAATAAAAAACAAGAAGTACCAGACTACATGTACCGGACTGCTTTGTGAGAGCAAATTCTATACAGGTGAAACACGATATGAATCACCATGTCGCCAGTTAGGCAGTCGGGTTATTGGATTTCAAGGTGAACGCGTTTTTGAATTGTATAAACATTAAAAAGCAAAAAAAAGATGAAGCTAAAGTACGTCTGATAATCGTGTATGAAGTACGTAGGCGTTAAACCTTCATTGTATTTTCAATTAACGAATTATCAGACATGTTAAATGGCTTACGTAATTACTCTATTCAAACATGTGATTTCGAGATATACGTCACTGGCGATATTTTTGAATAAGGCATCACATCTCAAATTTGAAAGGAGTTATTTTACAAGCGATATAAATAAATCCATGATGTAACTACTTATTTGTCTTTAGTTACGTATGAAGAATTTTGAGAAATTTCTAAAGGTCTGTAATTGTGTAAAAATGTAATCTTTATGATACTTTGTACTCGCTCTTAACACGCTGTTTACTCATAATGTCCTCTATGACTATTATTTTTTCCTGGTAAATACAATAACAATTTAGTTACTGATAAGTATGGGTTCCAAGTTGAACTGAAGTAGGACTGTTGATATAAGGTAATAAGTTAACTAATAATTATTGGTTGCACTTTATCACCAAGCTTTTTAAAACAATTACCTAACGATCTAGTGTTTTTTAATGAGTATGTTAATCCGATATTCCTGTAGATATTTTTGAAATTACAATAAAAATGTTTTTGTTTTTCAGTATAATAGAAAAAAAAATTCAGAGAATGAAAGGTTAACCAAATAGTCGTTAAACTTTACCTCTCAGCCTTGAGTACCAACTCTCGCTGTTTTACTTAGTTGACAAAATGTGTTTCTTTCAGGTATTTTTACTATTTTACAAACGTCGTTTTGAAAAACTCCGTTGTTGGTTTTTATTATCGTTACTATTCATAACCAGTTTTAAAGATTTTGTGGAATGGAGCTTTTATTAAATAAATGTTTTAGCTTACATTTTAAGAAAACTTTTTTTAAATTTCATTTGCGTTGTTTTCTCTGTCATTTATGAGTTTCTTTTTTGACTTTTATTCGAATCCTTATTTATTTATACTTTATTGTACATCTAGGGCGATTGATAACGACTTTTAACGTTTCTGGAGAACATGTAAGAACGTTTTGAATGTGTTTTAAATTTAACTAATCCAATACGATAGAATCTTCCTTGTAGTGTCGATAACTTTAAACTTAGTTATAACTAGGCTTTGGACCAGTGGCGTAACTAGGTGACGCAAGACCTCGCAATGCGGTGGGGGGAGGGGGGCTCGTGTCCAAAGAGGGCCTCAGGCGCTATCGGCCGTTGTAATAAAATCGTTTTTATTTTTTAATACATACAAAATTCCAAACTTAAATATGAAGAAATGTTTTATTTACTGCTGTTCTCGATAGGATCCACCGTCTATAATCTTGTAACGCTCTGCAATTCGTTTACAAAAATGTTTCTGAAATTCAAAACAATTACACTTACTTGAAACTTGATGTAACGAAAGTGCCCTCAAAGTGAAACACGGAACAAAAATGTTGCAAAAAAGTAAAATATGAAAGTGAAATGCCATTTTGAGGATAGATTTGCATTCTTTTAATTTACAAATCAAAAAGAAAAAATCGAAATATATTAACACTTCTGAACTGATTATACGATTGATTATAACATACAATCTGATGATGTTTCTATTTATCTGTTATTGTATTAAAAATATTAAAATACAATAGATATAAATATTTATTTACTAATTCATCATTAAATAACACACATATTTTATATATACAATTGTTGAGCACGGGAGGAAAGGGGGATCGCGGAGAGGGAGCACCAAGTTGTAGTTACGCCACTGCTTCAGATAGTCACGCATTTAAAATATGTTTTATAAATTTTATTATTGATTTGTTATATCTTACTTAATATTCGATATAGTAATAAATACTAAAAACATTACAAGTCTTGATTACATTTGATAATTACATAGCGCTGTTAATGTCCAAATTTTAATTTACGTTTGCTGTCGCCAAAAATGTTTTTGTATTGTGAAAAGACTCGTTCCATATTGCACAACATTATAGCGGCAAATTTAAAATGTATGACATACGTTGGTAAAAAAATGTTTATTTGATGTATTGAGCAGGGTTTGTTTTTAAAACACCTCACTTATGTTTTTCAGTTGCGGATAAACTCGATAAATCCTCTCTAACTCCCTTTTTGTAAAATAATTTGAGCTTCTTGAATGCTCTTGCATCCTTGCGGTTCAATTTATCGACTACTTCCTTGATTAATGTAGTGCATTTGATCAGTCCAATTTTTTTCGGTCAATCGACAATTTTGACTGGTCAGAATCTTGACTTCCCCGATTATGGATATTGCAGACGATTAAAAAAGCAACTTGTTGTTTACAATCTAACATGAACATTGATTTCGACAAAAACAAAAAATAAATAAAGTACACTTACAACTACAAGTTTAGCGGCTAAACAAAAAACAACATAGAATTGAAATTTAACAATCCTCCTCGGTACGATCCAGGATAGCATTACTATCACCCACCACTCCCAGCTGCCTCTGTGTCACTGTCACTTTCCGTGTCTAATTCCAGTAGTGGGATGAAATCTTCAAATTCTTCTGGAAATTCTTATATATGTCTTCTTTGTCTATGTTTTTCAGGTTGTCTTAGATTATGGTACAATTCTACGATCTTGCCAGCAGTATCAATCGGTTTCTTTTCTTAGAATGGGTATTTCTTTGCACCGGTCAATTTCGTTCGGCACAGACAGAAGAAAAAGGAAAGGACACAAATTCCTTTCCACCAGTTTGCTGGTGTCAACTCTTTGTTATCGATACACAGTAGCTGTCTACTACACTGGTTGCTTGGTTGTCTACAAGTTCACACTTTTGGGGTTGACCTTATAGAAGTGAGAAACGGAATATTTCATCACTTGCTTATTTTCTCTTCAGTGGTCAAACCATTACCTAGGAAATATACCACATTGGCAATTGTTATCAGTTGTTGCATAAGTTCGGCAATTTTAGTTTTTTTGTTTTGAGAGGATGCCATTATCCGCTTTTAACAGCTTTATGGCGTTCGCCACGGGATGTACCGGGAATAAGAATTTCTCGTTTTTCACCCAGAACACTTCCTCGTCCAATACATTGCATCTAACTTTCCGTGTGCAGTCTTTGTCCACAATAACAATCTGACGATGCTTTCAAGACATTTATGGTTGTCGCTTATCTAGTAGCAAGCGATGGAGTTATTTCCTTGCTACTTGTTTTTACCAAATTTTACAATTTCCTTTACTATGACGAAATGAGTTCTGAACCAATCAAGAGTTTCAAGGTCACGAATCAAAAGTTGCAAAGTATGTACTGTGTAGCTGTAGGTTTGAATGTACGAGTGAGATGCATTTATCAGCGCCCACGCTGCTTCATATCGGCTGCATTGTCTGTAACAATGCTTGATACCTTTGCAGTACCTACATCTTGAATAAGCGATCTCATCCGCTATGTATTTTGCAGTGTGACGTTCCGCCAGTGTGGGTACTAATTTGTAGAGCAAGGGTTTAGGCGTAGTTACCATGAAATTCATAATGCAATCATTCCTGATGTTATTCCACCCGTCTGAGAGTATAGCAACATGAGATGCTTCGTTAATTTTATTACTAACGATCTTATGCGTTGCTGTGGAGTTATCGTCTAGAAATGGACCTGCGAAGGTCTTCCTGGTTGGCAGGTTAAAGAGCGGTCTGAGCTTTTTTGTGTAGTCCACGTAGTAGGGGTCTTCCACAATACGGAATGCTAGGTTGCAGGTATACAGCGCTCTTGCGAAATGCCGCTGGTGAGATTTATGCTCTTCTGCCATGATATACTGTTTTTTTGATTTCGACTTTGCGAAGTCTTTCTTTTCACGGGAGTACTGCTGTGAATAGGAGTCATTTACTTGTTGCTGGCTAATAACATTGTTCTTCTTCACCAAACGAGGAACCTTGACCTTGCTTCGAAGCTCACGTCACTGTAGCAAAAGAGTACACTTTTGTTGCGTCCGCTAGTATGTACTAGCGTGGCAAGGCATGATATTTTTTTCTTTGCATGTATCTAAAACAAAACGTTTTACTGATGAAAACTGGCAAAGAGTGAAGTATATTCGCAAACATTGCCGTTAAACTTGACGTGTCAACATTGATTTTATAGTGGGTTTACTCGTTTATTTATGCGGCAACTAAAATTTATCATTTGAAGTTTCACATGCAAGTATTCTTCTTATAGAAACTTGAAAATTATTTCCAGCAATTTCTTTTGGTCTATTGTATAAAAAAAATGAAAGCTTAGGGAATAGTGGTTCTTGAGAGATATAACCGGAGTTTACGGCATCCACGGACACATTACACATACACTACGACTACAGTAAACTGTTTTAAGCTTGCTGTCTCAACAAGAATTATCCCCACTTCGTCCCTCCCTAAGCAAGAGCAGTTGTTGACGCACAGAGATTTTGACTGATCAAAATCGTTTCGACCAATTGAAAATTTTGACCGCGACTAATTGACTGGTGCACAACGTGATCGTTGATAATTCAAAAAAATTTGGCATACTAAATTGCAGCTTCTATCCTGGTTTCTCATCGAGTAATAATCGGCGTAGGCGGGAGCGATATCTTTTCGCCAATTTCTTGTTATTTTATCAAATTATTTATTATTGATCAACAGCTACATAGCATCAAAACACACTAGTAAAACAGCTTCGTATATAATACCTTCTGGTCACAAAATACACAAACTATCATTGAAACAGGCAGCAATTGCTATTCTTTATCAACCCTCAAAGTTTCAAAAACGATGTTTGTTGCTCATATTTGTTCTACGTCGATAGTTTCATCCTAAATTTGACTCAAATTTTATGGTTTATTTACATTTTGTCCTAGTATTTTCAAGATTTTGCTAGATACTTCCGGAGCGTAATTTTTTGTTATTGTAGACCTGCCAGGAATATTCTATCAAGTATACTTTATACTTTGTATAAAAACTTATAGAATAATTCATTTTTTTAATTTTGCTAGCAGTGTGTCGGCACAAGCAAAACATGTACACACATGAAATCTCTTAAAAGCGTATTAATACTCGATTATGTTTTAAACCGTAAATATATAAGAAAATTTCTACAATATGCAAGTATATAATTGCATAACTTTCGGAAGCCTAGTTATGGCTTGACGAAGACGTAGTAACACTACTTGGTTATGTTTTTACAAACGTTCTTCTTGCTTCAATTTGCGTATTCGATCAGGTCACTTAAAACTATTGTTACCCGTATTTACTTATAGAATGTAATAAAAACAAATTCAAGCGGAGGTGTTCAGTATAACTCGAGATGAAATAATAAAAATGTTAGTTATCTTGCCAAGGATGTTACTGTTAGTCTAAAAATATAAAGACAACATCTTTAGTTGTGATCAAAACGCCTTCTCATCAATTTTGAATAGTTTATATTTTTATAGCACATATTTTGACTTATGATCATAACTAAAAATATTGTATTTATTAGTGACCCATTTAGAGCTAAAAATTAAAAAAAAATTAATAAAACACTAAGTATAAATAAAATATCGAAGACGAACACTAAAATCATTAAGGTCCGGTTTTTCAATTAAGGTTTAAAATTTAGATTAACTATATGGTTAACTTTAAAATGCTGTCATAGTATTTGGTTAGCAAAAACCTATAACCAATGATATGACAATATTTCAAAATTAATTTGAGTTAAGTTAATCAAAGGTTAAACTATGATTGAAAAACTGGACCTAATTTAAGTTGACGCAAAAACGTCATTCCCATTATAAAAAACACTAATATTAAAATCATCACAGACCTACAGCAATGACAATTACAATATGTCCGACACTAACATAAAACAATAATTCACGTATTGTATACAAGTGTTGTCAGATAAACCAAAAAACAAAAAATCTGCAAAAAAAATTGTCAGTCATAGCATTAAGCTTACCATTTCGACGTTTTTAATTTAGTATCATATTCACCATCAGGTAAATTTTATTGAATTTCAGAAATATGTTTTATCCAAGTCATAACTTTTGCTGTCATATCTTACAAGTTCCGCTTAGTCCCAATTTAGGATCTTAAGCTTTCGGAGCTTTCTTTATTAAGATTATAAGCGACTGTCGGCTCTTCTACTTACCGCTATGAAATTGCAAGCCGCAATATCTTCCAAAAGGTCAGTTTGTTTGGGTTTATAAATGAGAAACGCAGAAGCCAACCTCAACTAGGACCAAGCTTATAAAGTCTGGGTGTTTCATTACGACGTGGTCTAAACCGAAAGTTTTTTTAAGCAATTGGAGCTTTCGTCAAAAATGTTTGTAAAGCATAAAATTTTTGTAGAACTGTTTAAAACTATCATTAAAAGTAACGAAAAAACGCCAGCAGCGTGATTGTTGAAAATCGTTTAAAAAATAGTAAACAAACGGAACTTTTTATAAACATGTTTCTAAATTATAGAACTCTTGTAGAACTTTTTAAAACCACCATTAAAGTTTGAAAAATCCTCAGCACGACACATTTTTACTAAATGTCGTGAATATATTCAGAACTCTTTCCAAAAAACGCGTGTTAGTAGTATAGCATAGGGCGGCGGACTATGGGCGAATAGGTACATATTATTTTAAAAATCAGTAACTTAAAAACTAATACGAATATTGACATGAAATTTGGTAATTAATAAATGTAGATTTATTTTGTGTAAAGTAATTACCAAATAAAAAAATGTTTGACACTTTCTGTTTACTTATGAGAAATAAACTATAATTTAGTAAAATGCGCATTATAATTCATTGTATATATTTTCTTCAGATTCTACACTTAAATTTTGCAACATTCGGTAGCTTCGTCTTTCAATTCCATCATTTTACGTACTATAGACCAACATTAGAAATATACAGATCTAAAGTGTACATGAGCGTATGGATTACATCTCCATGTAAATGACCGTGAGAAACTAGCATAATGTAAACGAAATTATTTATAATCTTTATTTTTTGCTTCCTGGGCATCCTCTGATAACTGTCCTAACGGCGTGATGTTTTATGACGTTTTGTTCATAGATTAGGACATTGTGAACAGAAGCAGACTGTTGTTTTCGCAGTCTCCGAATTATTTTGAGTCAATACGGTTACTATTAGCCCTAGTTTATAAAATTATGTAAAACCATTTGATAAGATGTTTTTTTACACAATTATATTGGCACTGCATATGTAGTTGACCAAGAACCTTCTCGCGGTGTTTCCATCATTTGAATTTCTAATATTTTGACGAGCTTAATCAATAATTAACCCCAGCTACTCTCTTTTTTGTATAGCTTCGTTCCTTTCTCGTTTTTAATTTTTCTCTGCTGCGCTTCAAGCAGATCTATTAATGTTGAAAGACCAAACCTATAGGCTTCTTGTCGTTTTTCTTTGTTGTCAATTAGTTGCAGATTATTCATTTCAGATGGCGTTGCAAGACATATTGTGCATGCTGCAAAACAGGGTGTATTAGTCAATATTTGCGTTAGCTTTCCATCAAACATTGTCAGAAACATTTTGTGCTTTACGAAAACCGTGGTAAGAATATTTGAGTTGGTTGAAGCGTAGATATTTGGTTGTCAAAACCTGAAACAACCTCTCTCGTTTGCTGGAGTTTTTTTTAGTAAACTCAATTAAACTTATACGACAAATATGTTGGACGAGGGTGTTGGATTTTCTCATATCATTTGTTCATTTTTAGTATCGACTAAATTTAACGGAACTAAAAAAGCAATAAAACGATTTGCATCTGAAATAAATTTAGTATCTTGAGATAAAATTTATTCATACTTTACTTGCCCCGATGATTCATCACACTCCCATTTTACGTATATCATTTGTATATGATCTGATATATCAATAGGCAATTGTTTTTACCGTGTGATTTAAAAGATGTTGAATTGAAAAGCTTGCTTTTACATCCGTAACAGTTATTCCATCAGAATAACATTCCGCTTTGGCTTCAGCTTACCTTCATTTTCAAGCCTAGTCAATAGGCTATCTTTTAATTTGAGTAATTGATTGATCTTTCTGTTTTTTGTATATTAACTTTGACGCAAGCGAATTGCATTTTGCTTAGATTGTAATTATCATTTAAAAAAAAACTTTAACAGTTGATATATGCTTTCCATGTTCAATGAATAGCATACACAAATTGTTTACTTTAATTTTTATTACGGGTAATTTATTTTACGTTTAAATTATATTACACACACCAGTAATAATGGTAATATAAAAAGGAACAAGTGGATAACATGTATATGCAAAAAATGGAGAAAGAAAACTGATAAACGAATTGGGGATATTATCGAGGTTAACACCTTACTAATTAATAATATTTATAGCTTAAATTTATAAATCTTTATATTTTCACTGTAATATTTAATGAAAACTATAAATAATAGGACTATATTGATTCAGTAATTTGATTAATTCAATAATCGTATTGTTTTTACAGTAATAAACAGAATCTTAGGAAGGGAACCATTCTTCAATGCCGGTTTTCTTCCATAGTGTTCTTTTGAAAAGGTTAAGGTGATTTTCAAAGTAGGCACTTCAACGATTATAAAAATCGTAATTTCTAGACCTCGGCAAAAACCGCTAACTATTAAAAGTCTAAGGAAAGTTTTAATTGTTTTAAAGAAAATTGCCATGCTTCTTAATTTAATTTGAAACAATTATAATTATGGAGAATGAAACTTATAAGTTTATATAGCAAATAAATAATAATTTAAGCTGACAAAACAAAATCTAGATTCAACCATTTATTATAGGGGTTCTAAATCTCGCGTATAATGAAGCTAAGGGTGTGTTGCTTATAGATGTTCAACTTTAAGACGTTTATAACAAATTAACAAAAAGATTTACAGAAAATATAATCACAGATAATGAAAATTTAGCTTTTAAATGTTTAGTAATATGATAAACTTCACAAAATTGTATTTTCCTACCTGTTCGCCCTATAGTGCGTAGCCCTAAATTCACGAACTTTGCAGATTTTTTTAAAATTGAAAAATTATTTTCAATTAGCTATAATTCGTTTCTTGGTCATTTTTACTCGAAAAGTTGCTTTTTTGTAGAAAAAAAAAAGATGTTCGAGGTTTTTAAATATACTGTTCTCTGAATAGTTAGGCAAATTATTGGTTAAATTCGAATTTTTTGTTAATGAAGAATTTTTACTTTATATATTTTTTTTTATTTTTTAAACTACATTTTCTAACGTGGTTGTCAGTTGATATTAACGACCTGTCTGTTCTTGCTTTTATTGTATGTATTACTGTTAAGTGATACTTTGTATAATACGATCTTCGTACAGTAGAATGCATTTGTAGCATCTTTATTGCCAACTATAAATATTTTCACGTTTTTTTCGTAGCATTTGTAGAACGGCATACACACATAACATTAAAATTTTTTTAAATTAGAAAGTAAAAGTCTCGGAAATCTTAAAGTTATGTTAGTCAAATTATTTTAGAATACCAACTTCAGTCAAATTTAATTGATCTACTCTAATTTTTGAAATTGTAGATTTGGTTTTTTTGGTGACACTAATATCTTTAAATTTGGTTTAATGGAAAATAGGAAAACGGATTAAAAGCAGCTTACAAACTTTTTAACAAATGATCTATAATTATTAGATCAGAATACAAGGTAGAGTAGTTTGTTGTTACTATTTATAGATGAGTAGTATTGAAAAATAAAAGATAAGACGAAATAATGTTGTGTTAGTACATAATTTTGATTAAAAAATAAATGAAATTGTGCATAATTTATAGTAACTATTATATTAGATAAATGTTAGTTAAAAATAGTTCTTATTCCGAGATTAGCAACGTTATCCCTATTGTCGCTCTAAATAATCAACTAAATAAATTTGCTTAAGCGTGATCTCATAAATATGACAAATTAATGAGTGGAACCGAATTTTTTGTAACTGATTCATACGTTGTGGTAACGCATTTAAGTTTATTAGTTTTAATTAGATGTTTTTTTTTAGTTGATAAAACTCGTACTAATGACATACTTAGATTACATTTTGTGTAATGTACCACACTGTCAATGCCCTACAACCAAACCAAACCGTCTTCAAGTAACTGTGATTGGAATTCCACAACTTTCTTCGCAAAAACCTGTTTCACTTTTATAGAAAGCCTCTCCTTTACTTCACTTACTCATTCGTTTTACAAAATAATCTGCATTCAAAATTATCCGAAAACAATTTTATTTCCACTTAAAATACGTAGAATTTTTTAAACAATAGTGCTACGTCATGCATTTTCGATAAAAACTAATTAGCATTAAAATAATTCCATAATCCATCTATAAAAAAGGAGAGGAAGTTAGATTTTTCTCACTGTACAAGGTTCGTTTTACGGTTTATAATTACAACCATTAAAAAAATATAGGTATGTAATTTTACCTTGGTAAGTTACGTAAATAAAACTGATTCTACTTGTTTTTTGTTATCCAATACGTCATACATTTGCTTATTATAAATTCAGACGTTTATTTAAACTATGATAGCTTTTTAGATGATAATAATACAAATAAGAAACAGTCTTGTAAAACGCTTTTTGTAGTTTTGCAATTTTTTATAACCGTCAAAAAACTACATAGGTACAAAATTTATTCAAAAATTAAATATGACATATAGACTCCAAATTTCTGCAATACATGAATCAATCAATCAACGTTTAATACCGTAACTTTGATTTGATTTAAAAAATATAAAAATGTAAAGTAAAATAAAAAAATATAGTGATGAACTTCATACTCGAAATTGCGTCACATTAGCCCCATTCTAAAATCGGTGTTGTGGTTTTTAAGATATAATAAGTTTTGTTTCGGGAGCGATATCGATCATCATTTTATATACACGTAATTTGTTCAAAGTGTTTATTTCCACAACTATATGTAATAACTCATCAAAAATATAAAAGCAAGCAGAATTTCAATGCAGTATTAGGAACTTAAATATCATTCTTTGGATGCTAAACTACATTAGGTAATAGATACTCAAACTAGTTTGGAATATTTAAGCTTAGTTTAGCTTATTTTATTTTACGTGCAAACGCTGTCACTAGTAAGTAACATAAAAGGGGTAATTGCCGGTGCTCGTGAAGGGGGCCGTGAGTTAAGTTCTGAAATCTGCGATGATTTGGAAAACTTAAAAATACAAAAATAAGCTTTAAAAACATAGGGCGCCAGGAAGCTTTATAGCTCAAAAGGGCTTCTGGATCTTGCCAATCAGAGAACACGTCCGGTTCTACAAAAAAAAACAAATAAAAGTGATTTGCGAACAGGTTAATTGAGTAAAAGCCCCGTTACATTTAACATTTATTGCATAAAAGAAATCAAACAAATAAAAATTTTAAAAAATGCAATGAACAAACAAAACTTAAAAATAAAATAAACGATTACAACAAAAATTATTAAAAAAAAATAAATTTTACTGAAACTTAAACTTAAACTCAAAATAAATAAATAAACAATAATAAAAAAAGCAAATTAGTTAAATTTAAAGTAAAATTAAATCCAAAGGCCTTTGTGGCTGTAAAACTAAAGAAATCAAATTAGCAATGTAACTCGCAGTTATATAAATACAAAAAAAAATACAAACGACGTGCAACTAATTGTATTAGTTTAGTGGAGAGTACATTATTTTATTCGTCACTTGAATATTTGTTTCAAACTTGGCTAAATGTCTTGTAAAATGCGAAATATGTAATTACTCAAAGTACCAAGTTGAAATGACGGTACGTAAAATAGCGATAACTCACAGAGAGAGTTATGAGCTTGATTCGAAGCTTTTTTGCAAGTAGTAGCAAAATAAACGGTATAAATATAACTTGAAATAACTTTTTCTAATTTGTAATTGGAGGCGATCCGCTACAGACGAAGATCAATGACATATATGAATTCGTTTACTAAAAGATAATTAAAGTCTTAAAGTTCCAAATTAATTATTTCACAAACACATTTTAAACTATAGTTGACACAACCAACAGATCGAATAATCACGTGCACATCACGCAATGTGCACGTGAATGTTTGTGACATTGGGAATAAAAGCCGTTTTTACATTGCTACGGGTAAAAATTTATCATAAAAATAAATTGAAACCTAATTGTCAAAGTCAAATTGACAAAGACTGATTTTTATATCGCACAGTAAATAAATTGAACACAAAAATATAATCTTGGAAATACCTCACATAAATACAACTAAAAACTGAGACAGAGAAAACCTCCCGAATATTTCAACCAATGGGGTTGTCTGTTACTACTAGAACGTGAACATCGCGCGTATTTATTACTCTTATTTGTTAGTTGCGCGAACTATAGCAACCTGCTACCTTAAATTTGGAGGAACCGCGACACTATCAATCTTATTGTTTTCTGAGAGAGAGTTTGTATCCAACTACCTTATTAACTAGAAATGTTTTTTTTTAAATAAACCATAATGTACTGTCAACAGATTTTTTAAAAAGAACTTCCATTTGGTTAAAATGCATTTAAGAGAGATGTAAAAATTAAAACGAAACGTAGCATCACGTAACGAGGTTTTTCACATCGTACTTGCAACCGTAAGAAGAGATAACGAAGCATAAACGAAACTCTTAATGGTGTTAAAATAAATAAACTGCTAAAATATCTAATTACTTGTATCAAAAGCTAATAAATAAGAAATCATAGTCTGAACTATAAATCATAATGCAATTTTAATTTTATTAACACAAAGGAAATGCTAAATTGACGAAAATCAACAAACGAATGTTTCAACAACGTATAACACCAACACAAAATTTCTTAAAAATTTGAAATGACAAAGATGTTTCGAAATACGTCAAACCAATCAACTAACAGCATTTAAAACTTAACTAACACCAAACGTCAAATCAAAATGATTGTGGATACGAGGCTTTGTCATAAAATACGCAAGAAAATTTAACGCAGGTTACAATTTTCATGGTTGTTTACTGGTACATATATCTGATAATAGCACAGTCGATATATCTATCGACAAAAGTTTAATAGTTGTTTTGTCTTTGTTGGATGGTTTCAAACCTACAACTGTATACACATTTTTGAAAATTGCGCTTGAATCTCACACACATTCGTGTTTGGAACAGGTCTTGTTGCTCGGTTGTATCTACAAACCTAGCTTTTTGAACTTTCGCTAATACTTTTATTGAAGTTCATTCTATCGACTTGAATCCTGGTTCTGCTTGTTATTACTTTGATTCGGACCTGGTCTTGGGTAACGTTGTTATCGCCAGCAAACTATATCGCTCAGTAGAAACTTACCGTTTTGTGTCTTGGTGTCATATCTGGTCTTCTCGTCCAAATTGGAGGTTGCATGTCAGTTGTATTTTGCGATCGATTATGACACAGGATGGTGTTTACCTTGTGCTTTCGTGAACAGATGATTGGAATGCAATTAGAAAAAGGTGCAAGTACTGATCCCAACATATTTGGTGTTCGTATACTACTTTGGATAAGTATTTTCTTATTGATGGATTCATCCGTTCAACCATGCTATAAGATTGAGCATGGAGAGACGTCGTCCTTTTTTTTAATTTCCAACAGTCGGCAAACTTCTTGAAACAACGCAGACTGAAAGTTGCGGCTTTGTATATCATTCCACACGGAAAAACGTCTGCGACTGTAACTGGTTCGTAATTGATTGTGGCGTAAGCCTCCGCCGATTTCATGAAATAATCCACCAAGATGTACTTGCTTTCAAATTAAATTCTGCGAACGGCTTTGCGCGTTGTCGCTAGACCATTTTTTGATGCGCAGACTGTGCACTTACGACACCATTTCATGACGTCCTCTTTGCAGTTCACCCAGTAGAATCTTTCTCCAACTATCGCTAATGTCTTCTTACGCCTCTCAAGTTCTGATGTACCATAGTGCAAACGTTGCATCAGTCAGCCCTTCGGCACTACTAACTGCAGTATGTTTTCCTTGCCTTCGATATTCTTTAGGGATCGCTTAAAAAGACCGTCTTCTACTCTTAAAGAGTCTCACTGCGCCCAGTATGCTCTTATGTTTCTGCTCAAAGCACTCACTTGTTCTCAGGTTGGTCATCGGCCGATTGCTTTCCAGTTCAAGAGTACTTTTATATCGGGGTAGTTTTCAACTACTCAGGTTTCCCACTTGTCATCGGAGATGTTCAATCTTTTTTTTTAAGTCGGGAACAAGGTTTGCAGTTTGCCGGACATGTTCTTCTGGACGAGGCATAAGCGTTTTGATGACTGATGACAGTTATATTCTTGCAATCTCTAGATTCATCTTGTCCTTCCGGATTATGAAACTCCAATACCCATTTCAATACGGCGTGGTTCGTTCTTAGTAAAAACTTTCGTTCATGCAAATATTTGTAAAAGTGTTCTATGGACTTGACGACTGCTAACAGCTCCTTCCTAGTCACCCAGTACTTCCTCTCTAGCCTGCACAAAACTTTGCTAAAATTCGCAACGATTTTTTCTTGCCCTGTGAAAGGACCACCAGATTACTTGCATTGGTATAAAAAACAAATTTTCGTCTTCCCTTGGATAATTTAAAATAGACGAAGTAACTAGGGCCTGTTTTAGTTGATGGAAAGCGTTTTCACAGTCTTCATTGCATCTAATTCTTGTCTTTTTTCGCTCAATTTTGTCTAAGGTTGTTACGAGAATTTATCCGTAATTTAAAGGCAAGCGGCTAGCTCAATATTGTTTGGCGAGATGATCGTAGGTTTCGGTGTGCTAAGCATAAAGTAATTTAATAAGGCGCCAAAACGGTGGGAAACTATTAATGGCAGATACCGTTTAAATCTGTCTACACATAACAACGAATATATTAAAGATTAAAATAAAGTAGGTTTAAAAAAGAACAATGTAGAATTACATATATGCTATCAAGTTAGAGTTCATTGGGGTTGAATTTGTTAGTTTAACTTTTACATTTCAAAGGAACATTTTTATATTAGTGAATATAACACAAATATCCAATATCTCGTGATTAAGCGAAACACAGTGCACTGTTTAATAATATATTATATAAAAAAAGTTTTATACTTAATTGTGACAACAAACATAATATGTACATACAGTCGTGCGTGCAAACGACTGACAACGTAGACAAAAAAAACTTTAAATAGGAAACAAATTACTCCCAATTTTTTCTTGTTCCGAAGAATGCGAATAGCTAACGGCACCTTTCACACAATTTTCTAAAATTTGCTGAAAAGTAAATTATCACTTTTATAAAGCGTTATCAGAAATAAATTCCTTAAGTTCATACTATCTATGAAAAAAAAATTTGCTTCTCCAGATTATTATAGATATTTCGATAAATAGGCGTTCCAATTTGTTTATAATTGTAGCAATTGAAATAGTGGTTTTGAGATCCTCAATTAACGTCCATATCTGGCACCATTTGCAATGTTTCGTAAATTGGAGCATCATCATAGGTATTTTTTAGTATGAAAGAATATGAGTCAATATCCCATACTAATCAGCGTGTATGATTTAAGATATTTAATAATGGAGGTATTTACGGGCTTTACACTAAACACATGCGTCTTACGTTCTGTACGTAAAAATACATTCCGAGGCAAAATTCACACAGTACGCAAATCACACCGTAATATTTTTAACATAACAAGGTTTGGCAATATTGGCAAATCCGTCTATAATAAGTGCACAACCCAAGGAAGCTGCGAACTTGATTCTTGTCAATTAATCTTGGCCGTGTTTGCACTGCTCGGATTTTGTCTAGGCCAGCCATGACTCTATTTCTATATACAACTTGGTTAAGGTGTTTCACTTTTTTCTTAAATACGTGGCAATTCTTTGGGTTCAGTTTTAGATTTGCCCCACATAGTCGCTGGAACACTTTCTTCAGGTTCTTCAAATGCACTTCAAACTACCCTCCAATCACAATCACATCGTCTAGAGAAGCCATTCAACTGCCACAAACTAGTTCCAATCGTAAACGCTGTCTTTTCAATTTGTCAATTCTCTGGAGGTAGTCGGCGTGGATGTTATCGGATAGGCTGAAGGTCTCTGGTATTAGTTTTGTGCTTCACCACGTCAGTTCTTTCTTTGGAACTACTCTTTAGCGCAAACACATCTCGATACTAACTTAGCCACTTTCACATCACTGGATCCGAGTTGAAATTCATGATCCTTACAAGCACCGTGTTTTTCACTCATAGTCACTCACGTATTCAGCCAATAAGATTGTTTTCTCTGACGAATGAAAGGAATTTTTTCAGCGTCAATCTTAAGGACATCATTCTTCATATTCAAAGGGAACCTATAGTTCTTTATAACGTACATTCCCAGGATAACTTTTTTCGTGATGTCAGCTACCACTACTTGATAATTGAGTACTCAATTTCTCAAACCAATGGTCACTTTTATTTGTGTATGTCCAACAAACTTTTTGATTAGTAGGCGCAGCTAACAGCGGGCAATAGTGCAGTTAGCGTGCGCACAATTTGTTTTGGGCATTTACGCATTCTAGGTATAATAAATCACTAATGTTAGCAGCGTCTAATTCAAAAGTACGTTGTTTTTTTTAATAAACTTTTTAATTTAATTTTTTTTTAAATTTGGTTTGTTGTGTATTAAGACACAAACGGAATAATTGCGAAAAATGCTAAGTTGGTTTATTTTAGTTCGTTCATCTTTAACTATGATATTTAAATGTTCATTTATCAGAACTTGCAAATATAAATCAAAACTGGGTTCCATCGTTCCATACAACGCAGATAAAATTTGCAGCTTCAATTTTATACAGATTTTGAAATAGATATTTTTAAACTGTAACTTTTTCTTTTTTTAATGGTAACGCTAAAATTTGCACTTGATGAAGCCCTAATGTGCTTTGAATACTGTTTCAATTTTGATTATCATTGGGTTGGTACCAAACTTTACTAGGTGTGATTATGGCAACTGTTTTTCTTATTTTCACAAATTATTTTATTAGTTTTTTGTAAACATTCTTGAATTTACATGTTTAGTTCTACTCAGTTTCCTTACTGTTTTTATTATATTGTAATGTCTTAATATTTTTTTCTATCCAACTTAAGATTTTACCGACATGATTATGTATAACGAATTATTAATTCAATTGTTCTTTTTACACAAAAAACTACAAACATGTTAAAATTGGCGTTAAAAACTCGCAGAACATATTTAGACTCGCAATTTTATATTTACTTTTTTATAGAGTTATCAAAGCTTCTGAATGCTGTATTTTTACAGCTAATAAAGTCTTACATCGTCTGCTCCTCTTCTCTTAATTTATTTATAAACTCTTTTAACATCTTTAAAATGTTCGGTATGCTTTGATGTGTCAGATTTTTTCTCGCTTTAGATACTTATTTAATTTTATGTCAGATTGTATTAAGTCTTTTTTGTGTAACTCTTTTAAAAATTCTAAGGATTCCTACAGAATTTGGCAAAGGAAATTAGTATGTTTGTATTTTAGATTGGAATTATTTAATTTAGCATTCAAAATTGAGTATCTAACAATTCCAAAATTTAAGGTGTTTATTTCCTTTAGTTCTAATAAAAAAAAACTAGAAACATCGGCTACTTGTTCGACATGAAAATTTAAAAAAATTATCAAAATTCTCCTTCTGAGATTTCATCATCGAGTGTTGATATTTTGTTCATTATAAAAGTTCGGCATTACGCATTTTAAATGTTTTTTTTCTTCGGTAGTTTACATGTTTTTATATTTGTAAAATTAAAACTGTTATTGTTCTAAGCATTTTCTCACAATCTTTAATTATTTTAATTGAATATTTATACTTGGGTTTATATAAAGTTAAATTTACGTGTTTAAATGTAGACTTTTAGTAAATATGTATATGAACTCGACATATTGCTTGTTATTACTGATAAACGCCTTTTTGTTAACACACGAGCAAAAAATTTTCCACTATTGTTTAAAAACTTTTGTTATAATTTCCCAATTGCTTTATATTATCGATACAGCGTACCTTTAGAATACGTAGTTTTATTTATTTATACATCAATCACTTGTTGGCACGTACAAGTAGTCAATTAACCCACGTTACAGACGTAGCGCTAGAAATATTTTTATACGGTAGTTCTTGATTTATTTTGATTATGTTTATGTCTGACAGCCCGATTCTTTTGCACAAAAATGTATCGCAAAGTGCTTTAAGGAATTCAAGAAAAAACATAATCCTGATTATCATGAATCTGACGATGAGGACGATTTGGTAAGATTGTTTATTTATTTTATGAAACTGTTTTTGTTATCTTGTTATGATGATTATTAGGAATAAGTCTCACATAAGACAATACATAAGTTTAAAAAACGGCATTTTTTCGTTTTTCTTATGAAAACATAAAAATCCAGCTATAAGGTGGGAAAAGTTACTATGGTCATGACAGATTTATCAATTGCCGTAGTTATGCCAATTGACCATATGCATGAAAATTATGGACTTTGTTTTTAAGTTTGTTGATGTGGTCATCTTGTACGATTTTTAAATTTCCCACTAAAAATCGATACGTTATTGGTTAACACGGTTTTAAGTAAATTTAACCTAAAAACTTCTGACTGTCAAAATATATACTGAAAACCATATTAACCAATAACATATCGATTTTTTAGTGGGAAATTTAAAAATCGTACAAAATGACCACCCCAACAAATGTAAAAACGAATTATTTGGAATTTCAAGTATTCAAAAGTATAGTACTATTTGAAAAGTCATTATTTCAACAAACAAAAATAATCAATATAATCAGAGAAACTTTATAGAAGTACTTTAAAACCACTAAACGTTTTGGTTTACGGAGATTGCCTGTAATTAAAGTCGCGCGTGATGACAAGCTCTTGCTAAAAGCGTTACATTTACATAATCATGTATTTATTTATAAAAGTTAACGAGAAAATGAGTTCAGGTCAGATACGTACTATATTATTTCTTGTTAATGTTAATACATCTTCAGGCTCTGACCAGACAAAAGTTACTAGTTAATTTCACACATGGATCTTTACTTTCAAAAGATACTTGATCCAAAGTAAAACGAATTATCCCATTAGTTGTTTTTTTTTAAATTTTCTTGAGTGTTTAGTTATCTTGGGAGCCGCGAAGGTAGTACTTTTTTGCTACCTGGCGCCACTGCTATTAGACTGCACAGGAACAAATCGGATACATAGTTTGATTAAATCATCATGGTACCGCTGAGCATCTTAAATACATTCACGCACGTCAATTTTTCCAAACGAATGGAATCTGGTCTGTGCTTCACGTCAATTATTCTAGTTTTGTTACACTAATTTTGGAGAACTTGTTTGTAATATATCGGCATCTTCAAATTTTTTTGATATAGTGATCAAAAAGATGTTAAGTTTGCTAGCGAATGCTGAAGTACCGTTGCCTTGGCCATCAATAAAGGTTCACTTTGCATATAGTAATATCGAATCATTTAGGTATAGATACGAATGAGAATTTTGGACTGAACAGTTCAACAAACTATCGGAGAATTTGAATGTGTTTCAATTGTATGCTTCGTGATGATGCTTTTTCCCTTGGGTTATTCTTGTTTTTTTTTTCTAAAATATTTTGCTTGGCTATTCTTCTTTTTACTACACCTATAAATTTTTGTTTATTGTCTTGGCTTCTACAACTTCCTTGAGCGCTGCGATCTGTTGGAATCGAGATGGAACGGGTACTTACAGGTTAATCAAATCGACAACTTCTTGTTTATTTAAACAAGACTGTGCCTATTAAAAATCACTTGCACATTTTTTGTTCTTGAATATATAAAACGAAAAAAAGATAATAATTATAGTAACGTGTATTGCTATTTTTGCGTTACCTTGAAGTCGACAAGGCATATGTTTAATAAGTCACGGATCATATTCTGATCAATATTATTCCACTTTTGGGCAATTGGAGTTGGTGTATGTTCGGACTAAAGCTCACCAATTAAATCGTTTAATTCGAACTTTATCCAGATATTCTCTGACAACTTTCGCGGCATAAAAATGCCGTGCTTGTCTATAATGATTATGAAAGGCATAGCATCTAGAACTTTCGTAATGAGCTGACAGGGAACCATTCTGTGTGGAAATCAATTTTGTGCAAGTCTCTAAAGAAATTCTCGCTCAAACCATAACTGACCTAACACATTAAATGGTAGTCGTCCGTTTTCTCTATACTGGCCTACGTCCTTTTGACCCAGTGACGGCGCCAGGTTTTTTTAGATGGGTGGGCACAATATTTTTGGGGTGGGCATTTTAATTTGTGTAAAAATATTTAAAGAAATGTTTTTTACGGGGCCGTCGATGCTCTGACGGATGCATTGAGGCAAAAACGCGATCCATTCGAAAAGGGCGTCTTGCTCCAATCCGTACATGCCCTATGATTTCAGACAAAAGCTTGCTTCCAATTCGATGCCGGCGTTGCAATCGTGATCAAGACAATCCTGCAGCAAGAAGTCTTATCCTAACTGTTCATTCACTGACGTTTTTCACTTCCTGTTGTTGCTGGGTTATTGTTAAACAAATATGTTCACTTTCTGTAGTTGATTTTGAAGAGTAAGCCCAGAAGCTGTTCAGTTCCGCAAAGTTGCAGGCACTATAAAACGCTTATTTCTTTGGATAATAATTCTTTTTCACTCTCATCTTGGTCTTCGGGTTAGCAAGTCGGTTTCTTCATAGCGCTGGTACGTTTTTTGGATAGGACAAGATTTCATTTAACAGGATTTTAAGCCAATATGAATTATTAGATGAATACTGCAAACACTGTATCGCATGAACAAGGAAAAATCACCAAAAAAATCAAAACTAAAACAAAACACCGCAAAGTGAGTTGTCCCTAGCGCGAATGACAAGAAAACAGGTCTCGGCTTGACCAACAATTATAGATAACAAATGTCACAAATTACATTCTCGAAATAGTAATTTACGTAACAAGCATCGAAAGTAAAGCATAGCATAACGAACGTTGGAAATGTTGGCAGCACAAAAAATAGATTATTGATTTATTTATTTGAACTACCTATTTATAAACATCTGAAATGTAAGTTGCGAATAGATATTCCAATTATTTTTTGGTGAGCATAAACCGCTTGATTGATTTTGTTTGCTTTTAAACTTTGGTCTACCACTTCTTCTGGTGAGAGCTGCAGATTAATTCACTGGAAAGATGTCGCATCTATCTGCCGGTTTCGATATTAGTTTTTATACTTAGCTTACTTACGATATAGTCGACATTGACGCCTACTCGAAGTGTTTACTTGTTTTATTCTTACTATCCTAACAATATTTGTCGTTGTCGTTCTAATTAAACCAAGTTATGGACTACTACATGCATTAATTTTTTCAGACCTTAATGTTTTTCCAATTTAAAAATTGGAACTACTTGTTGTAATGCTTGCATTCTGTTATATTCAAGTTAATATCTTGAACTGGCGAATATTTTGCATTGAAAAAACGAGTATGAAACACGTTTTTGGATTGCGAAGTAGCGGCACTGAATTTGAATAATAAGCTCTATTAATTTTTATGGTTAATTTTGGGATATTTCCGTTTAATTACCTAGATTGTTTGAGAGCTATTACAAAGTAACAAATATAATTACCAACTCTTATCGATCATAACGACTTTGTGACAGTTTAATGAGGTAAATACGTTGATCAAAATTAACCATCAATAACTAGGCATAATGATGTTCATCTTCTAACCGGAAGTTATTTATGACGTAAGTCAGTAGCACGTTTGGCTATTATTAGATTTATACATGTTCATTGATTCAGACATTTGGTAATATAACAAACATTAGTTTCACGGATTATGTATTTAATTGAATTTAAGTCTCTTTATTATGTAAAACTGTGGGGTTTATAACTTGCATAACAAAAATACATACACGACAATCAACCGGAATTACAACATCGCGTACAATTAAATAGAAACTAAAGAAAACAGTTTATTTCTAGTACCCACAATAAATGACTCTAATTGCTGCCTATTTATATAAAAAAGCAAAAGTTAAAAAAATTATGCAAATACAATGGAAAAAGCCATTGGTAGTTTAGTGAGGTAATTGAAAATCGGCCAGTAGAGCATGACTAATGTCACATCCGACTAGATTAAAACTATCACCACAACCATATCGCCAGCGTTATAACAAACTACAAGATTATTATTAAATTTTATTGCTATATTATTGTAATAAATTTGTTCTTAATTCACGACAGATAACATAATATATTTAAAGAGCGGCGTACTAGAAACAATTTCAGTTTAAGTTCTAAAATAAATGAGTTCATTCGTTATGCTTCTTAAGTAGTACGTATCTTGTGCTTCATGCATGGGGAATAGGATCTTGTGACAAAAAATTAATGCTGCAGAAGAATATCTTGGAATAACGGATAATCAGGCAAATCAAATAAAGTATTTTTGAATGTTCAATTCGAAAGGTTTTTAGAATTTTTTTAAATTCTATAGGTAGTCAGCGTTTTTGTAGACAAACAGTTGTCTAAACCCTCGTTAGAACGAAAAAGTTTCTTTATCTTTCTAGCGATTTATTTACAAGTTTCAATTCGTTTTTGTAAGATCTTTTTTGTAGCATAATATTATTTAAATAAGTAGCTAGTAGATGGCGCTACGTTTGCAGGCAAGTTTGCAAAGGCATATTTTTTGTTATTGCCAAAAAGGAATTAAATTTAAAAAAAGTGACACATTGTTCAACCAAAGATCGTGAAGAAAAGTGGGACTTACACTTGTTTTCATCCATTTTATTTATTAGCGTAAATTGTAAATGAACAATTTCTTATATTAATAAATATCACAAGAAGAAACTGACTGCAACGCAGACATTGACAAATTAGAATTTATTACTTCGTTTGTTCCAACTGTTGATGATGTTTCAGAGATCTTCAGTCGCACTATTAAATCTTTTTTTTATAATTTGAATGCTATCCTTGACGTAGGCTTCTGCGATAACACCACTACGTAGTGTCTCTTTAAAATTTGAATGTCAGCTCCACTTATTACGCGCTAAAAGATTTCACCGTAAAATTGTCTATAAAACGTAACATAAAGTTCGTGAATTTTGGATATCAAATAGAAAGGCGTAAAAGAAAATCAAATAAGGACCTAAATCGGTAGGGCACCAAATAAGAACACAACGTTTAATAGTTTCTACGTCTTTATTCGCTAAGAAGCTCGTTCAGTAACTTTAATTCACATACTTACCTTTGAAAATTAATGACATGAAATCTAAAAAATTGCACTTAAAACAAAAATACAACGCGAATGGGTGTAAACTAAAGATTTCACTTACAAGTTAAATAACGAACATTTATTATGAAACAAACTTTAATTCAATTAAAATAGATTACAAAAAAAATAATAAAATAAGTTTTCATCGTTTAAATGAATCAGGCAATACACAAAGGAAATAAATTAATCAAAAATTTGCAAAGGCCTCGCATAGCGTAAATGACGATTAACTAAATACCTTGGAGACGACTCTTGCTTATGTACCTCGAAAGCCAGTTGGTTAAAGGTGACAGGCGAAGCAGTTGCAGAGGAAGCGACTTTCAAGTGGTAGCTGGTGGTTAAACCGTTTAATTCTTCTTAAACCACAAGATTGCGAAATTGGGAAACCCACGACACAAAAAAAAACGCTGCTTAAATCATGAACTTTACAAAACCGTACGTTACGAAATGAATGATATTGACTCTCTTAGTAAAATTTTATCAAGGCTGCTACCGCAACTTTACCCTCTAACTATGTTGATGTTAATAGAACGAAACCAGAAAGTATAAGCTAATTTCTCATAAGCACTTCTTAAAAAAGTTCCATAACGGTTTTAAATCGAACAGGTAGTTCTCGAAAGACCTGTTTTCAGTAAGAAAATTTAAAAACGGTAATACTAAAGAGACATATTAATAAACGTCTCCATAAATTAACGTTAAGAAAGGAAAAACGTTCAGTGAAAAAAATTAAAGTTAAAGACATTATACAAAAAATTGAAGATTTGGAGCTTAACGATTTTCTAATGTAATTTGCTACGAAGCAACTAGTGAAAAAATTAAATACAATATGTTATAAAATTATTGATGACTAAATGCGTTAAAGATTTTGACAATTGCATCATAAAAGACAACGAAAAACTAAAATCATTTTTAATTAAAACAAGTGTGAATGCAGACTTTTGCAAAACTTAACGCAACGGTGACACACTGTCGGCTTAAAAGGTTGCTGATCTTTGAAATCGAAAATAATGGCATGCGACGCTGTTTGGCTCCGGTAGCAGCAGTTTTCTTTGGTAAATTGTAGAATGTATCTATTTATGTACTAATTGGTTGCTTCGTGCATTTTTGGTGTCAAATCAGTTTTTGTAAAGCTTAATTCCGTTTACTCCATCTTCCGATGAAACTGTAAAGACTATGTTTTTTTTGTTTTCGTGTAGTGTAATGTAATGACCAAAACATGTTCGCTTCAACATTATCTACGTTTTGTAAACTTAATTCTTCCGCTCGACATACTCCATGCAACGCAATTACACTACCTTCATAAGCAGAAAACTGGCATCAGGAGCTTTTGCTAGAAACTCCTTCACATTATCCATCGATAGAACCCGAGAAGTCGGTAGTGCTCATCATGTCGTGCTTTCTAGAACTTTGATTAAAAATTTTCTAAACTACATTTACATTTCTTCTCATTTCGCAGTAGAACTCTTTGGTTATCGTTTAATTTGTGCCCAAAAGTTCAAAATTGACTAAAACCTGCTATTTCCTACAAAACAGGTGACAATTTTCTTTAGTATGAGGTGTTCATCACTAGTTATTCGGTTCAGAAAACATGAATTAGTTAGGCATGACGGGATGACTGTGTACGATTAGATTCTAAAAGTTTTTGTAAAACTCATTGACTAATACCACGATGGAGGTATACGTTTGGATTTTATTTCAGTTGATTTTGGTATTCTAAGGCGAGGTTGGTTTTATATGACGCATGTATATTTCTTGCAGATTATGTTGCTTTTATTGAACTCAAAAACCTTGCATATGTTCTCATGATTTTACCGTTTTTACACTTTACTTATTTGTTCGTGTTTCTATTACTGTTTCCTTTCTGTAGCATTTCTGTTTATCTTAACTCGTTTTGTCTCTTTGTTACTGTTAAATTCGTATGTATGTTAATTTTGTGAACATTGTGTGTTTTTGATCTCTTATGTATCTTTTCTCTACATACTTTATCAGTTTTCTGTTTTTATAAATGCTTTATTTGCACAGTCTGTGTAACATTGTTATTTTTATGTCTATTATCGTTCTATAACGTTTATTGTATATGATAATTTGTTACTGATTTGTAGTTGTTTACGTCGTAGTTGACCTTCCAGACTTTTTAGGCTTGGTCCTGGTAATTCCTTGAGGAGACCTAAAACAAGAACTAGAACTTGTCCTTTGTCGTATTATCATTCGTGAACCCAAAAAAAAAATTTTAAGACTAATTTGCGAAGCTGTGGAAATAGAAAAACATCCATAATATGAACCGAGAAGATTGTTTAAAACATCTTGGCTACCAGTACTACGTCCTCTAAGACAATGCTCAATCTGCTTAGAAATGACACAAACTCTTACTCCGAGTAATACGCGGTAACGGAAAGTGAAAGTCCGTTAATTACTTGATCGCTATTGATATAAATAACGTTACTTACATTTTTTCATTAAGTGACATTTACCACTCCGAAGATGCAAGCTGCAATTTCTTGCGAAACATCTGTTTGTTTGCGTTTACGAACGACCATACGGCAAAGGGATCAATGCATTTGAAATGGTCCAGAAAGAAATATTTTGGTTGCTTGATCATTTTAGAAAAAAATTGATAATTATAGCATCAATTATCTATGGAATCAGTAATTGAAAACAGTTTTTCAATTTTTTTTTATAGTCGATAGTTTCAAAATAGCGACCATCTGTGTTCCTCCGCGCATGCCGATGTTTGAGTTTGTAAGCTCTTACGGAAAACTCATTTTCTCAGGACTGGTAAGTCACAGATTAATAATTCAAACACTATTGTTTTCCTTGCAGGCTGCTCTATCTTTTATGTCTTATTCACTATTTCCAATACTTGAGAACTGCTCTTGAAAACAACTGTTTTCATTGCTCAAGACGCCGCTTTTGAAAGTAATTTTTGCATGTATATCAAGGTTGATTTTTGGCATGATAATAAACCTAACTAAGTAGCTTGTATTAAAAGTACTCCTAATTCTGATAGTGCTTAGAACGTAAAAGATAGAGCAGACTGTAAGGATAACAATGGTGTTTGAATTAATAGTCCATGACTTACCAGTTCTGAGAAAATGAATTTTTCTTAAAAGTTTACATTTTCTTACCATTAGACTCGAAACATTTTTTTTACATTTTTTTGACCTACTGATTCCATGTGTAAATGATGATAAAAATATCAATTTTTTGGTCAAGCAACCACCTTTGGACCACTTGATATGGATTCACTCAAAGGCTAAGTTCTACTTCTTGTTTTGGCTCTTGAGGATAGACTAGGACTAAGCCTAAAAGGTCTGGGTGTTCGACTACGACGCTGTCTAAACCGAAAGTCGCTTATAATCGTAAACAAGAAAATCGCGAAAGCTTAAGATTCTATATTGTAGTTGTTTATTTATTTATATTTTTTATTAAAAAAAACTATATCTGTGCTCTTTCTGACATTTTTTTAATTTTCCACAACTTGAAGCCGTGTTGAGTTTCTTATGTTAGTTCTACGATTTCTTTGAAATTAAAGATTGTTTATTAATGTTATATCTCGATTATATGTTATACTAATCACCTTTTTTTTAAGTTTTGACTCAGCATCTTTTCATCCCGTATCTTGGAAGTGGAACCAATATATTTAAATTTACAACAAACTAGTATTTACATCATTCGTTTTAACAGCGTTTTTTTAAACCTTGTTTTTGTGCTATTATTAGATTCCATTATATATAAACTACTAATTCATCTGCGTAAGAGTATTCAATTAGGAAGAATATTACAATTGTATTTTATGTTGATGTTACATTATTCACGTCAAGGCAATTTTGATGTTTTCTCTAACGGTACCTAATTTTCCATGGGCTAAGTTTCTTCTTATCTTTCTTTGGGTCAATGTCTGGAAGTGCAAACATTCTTTGATTTTTATTGATATTATACGTGTAAATAAAGAATGATTGTTCATCGATGCTTCCTGACATCAACATTACTCAATATTTTCTAACATTCTTCACATACCTGGCACATTTTTTATCCAGTTGTTCCGTTTTTTCCAACTGAACCTCTACAAGGTATTTCTATTACATTAAGGATTAATTATTTTGATAAGACTTACATTCTAATTATTTCGTTTTGAAACATCGCGTAGCGAGTTAAAATAAGCTAAAAATATATTTACGGTAATAGAAGCAAAATAATGGGCAGTTTAAAAATAATGGATATATAAGTGCTAACATATATATAGAGTCGTTAAAAAAATTAATTTTGTTTTCGTAACCTGTTGCTAAGTACTTTTTTTATCGCGAGATTATAAGTTTGTAAATGTTTAATTGTCGTAAAAGTCGGAATTACTATTATACAATTTATGATTTTTTAGCAACTTTAACGATAGTATGAAATTGAAAATGCTTATACGATTTGTTGGTTGTAAATATTTTTAATTTATGTATTGACTGGAATATAACAATAAAAAATTGTATATTCGTAATTTTCTTAACTGAACTTGACTAAAAATTAAATTTCTAAATAAAATTCGACCTTTTTGATTTATTGAATTTATTAATTATTTTCGGGAAGCTACAAAGCGGGAATATAGTATATCGCTGCAAAAAAGCGACCTTAAATTAACTATGAATAGAAAAACGATCAAATAAATTTTCTCGAGATTATTCAACTAACAAATGTTTTGGCTGATTAACGACAGAAGCAAAAAAATTATATTTGAGCAATTAACCTTAGTCATATCATATTAAAACTAACGTTTTTGTGAGTTCAAGAACAGTCAAATTGAAATGTGGGTTACCTTAAGCTTGAGAGCAGGTCATACTTAATTGTTATTTTAATTAATAAAATTGTAGCGAGACTACACGATATATCACTATTTAAGCTGAGTGAGTTTTTAATTTAATTTTTCAAACATGGGATTTTTAAATAGTAAATGAAACTGTTTTAGTTTGGTTGCAAAAGTTTCTCATTGTTTTTGTTACACATAACATCTAACCATGTGGAACGTCAAACCATATACGTGAATGCTTGTTGCGTGACAACATATTCTAAATACCATAGTCAATAATGTAACGGTAAATTGTACATGTTAAATAATGTGCAATTACATATGTATTTTGTTGATGCAGAAGTATATATGAAACGTTCACAAATTACACTAATGCACTTAAAATTATTTTAATAGAAAATAATGATTTAATAATAGTAGTTGAACTAGTCAATGCCAGAAAATCATTATACATCTAGGATACATGTAATGAACTTAGTACTTGTAATTAAATGTAAAATACGATTCTTTAATTGCCACTTATTCTAATTATCTTTCTTCGCTGCATCTCTATAAAAACGGAATAAAACGTAATGACAATGCTGTAATAAAAACAATCATGGTCTTCGCTAACCCTTGAAATATGCGAATACTAATAATTTCTTCTAATTTTATGCTTACATACGGATAGACTGGTCACATGCCTTTTTCTGCTTGGGTGAGTCTAAATCTAGCAGACCACGAACTCACTGCATTGTTAACATTAATGCACTAATACAAAATCTCGGTCTTAGGTTATGAACCAAGATGTTAAAAAAGAAAATCCACTCCAATTCAAATTTCGCGCTAGATTCTACCCTGAAGATGTCGCAGAAGAACTTATCCAGGACATTACTCTGCGCTTATTCTACTTGCAAGTTAAAAATGGAATTTTATCAGATGAAATCTACTGCCCACCGGAAACATCAGTTCTCTTGGCTTCATACGCGGTTCAAGCTAAACATGGCGACTTTAATAAAACCACGCACAGCTCTGGATTCATCGCAAATGACAGACTTCTTCCTCAAAGGTGCTATATTTTGTTTAAAAATTTTTTGTATTTATTATTGTATTTAGGGTCTTAGACCAACATAAAATGTCTAAAGATGAATGGGAACAAAGTATAACGACCTGGTGGCACGAACATCGTGGCATGTTACGCGAGGACGCTATGATGGAATACCTTAAAATTGCTCAAGATCTGGAAATGTATGGTGTTAACTATTTTGATATCCGTAATAAGAAAGGCACTGAACTTTACTTAGGCGTCGATGCACTTGGATTAAATATTTATGAAAGAGACGATAGGTAGGATACGCATCCTTAAAAAAAGTTTTTTTTATATATTAATTTTAGATTAACACCAAAAATTGGTTTCCCTTGGTCCGAAATTCGTAACATATCATTTAACGATCGCAAATTTATCATTAAACCAATAGATAAGAAAGCTCCCGATTTTGTATTTTTTGCGCCCCGAGTACGTATCAATAAAAGAATTTTAGCGCTATGTATGGGCAATCACGAATTGTATATGCGTCGTCGCAAACCTGACACCATCGATGTACAGCAAATGAAAGCTCAGGCACGCGATGAAAAAATCGTCAAACAACAACAAAGGTAACTTGACTAATATTCTACCAATTCATTATTATATGTTTGTTTTTCTAGGGAGAAGCTACAACAAGAAATTGCCGCCCGTGAACGCGCCGAAAAGAAACAACAAGAGTACGAGGATAAAATTAAGTCTATGCAAGAAGAGATGGAAAGAAGTCAAGCTAGTTTACACGAAGCTCAAGAGATGATTAAACGATTAGAAGAACAATTGAAACAATTGCAAGCTGCCAAGGAAGAACTTGAATTGAAACAGAAAGAATTGCAAAGTATGATGGAACGTTTAGAAGAAAGTAAGAGTATGGAAGCGGCCGAACGCCAAAAACTAGAAGACGAAATTAGAATGAAACAAGAGGAAGTTCTACGTATACAATTAGAAGTTGAAGCTAAAGATACTGAAACTCGTCGCCTGCAAGAAGAGGTAGAAAATGCTCGTAAGAAGGAGGAGGAATTAAAGGCGCAACAACTGGCTAACGCTACTAAGGGACATCTTAAAGAAGAAAACACTCACGACGAAGATGATGAATTAGTTAATGGAGACGTTAGTCGAGATCTTGACACCGATGAAAACATTGTTGACCCTATCAATGAACGACGTACTCTTGCTGAGCGTAATGAACGTTTGCAGGATCAACTTTTAGTAAGTATTTGTTTTTATTTTAAATTTGTATCGTTTGTTGTATTTATACGATTGGTGTAAAGTTGCTATAGGTTTAACAAGTTCTAAATTTAAAATGATCTAAGGAAAACAAATGCAAAACAGAAAGTTAAATAAAATAAAATTAAACGAGTGAGCCTCACCCACATAAGCTCACAGAAAATGTGGAATGTCTTTGCTAATTTATTTCTTTTATTTTTATTTATTGATGAAAAAGTAATATGTTTCTGGGACTCATTTTAATTTAACTGAGCACTGTTAATTAAAGAATTTTCACTTATCAATTTATGAACACATGTATAGTCACAAAGACATTAATGGTTAGAATAGCTCATGTCAATATAAATGCCAGAAATTTAGATAAATAAATATGCGACTATGTTGCAAGCGTGTACTTAATCATATGAAACTCAAGATATTGTGATGATTTGTTCTCGCAAAGCAGACTGATTCGTCTATCGACTGCTAAAGTATTTTTGAAAATTAGACCATAAATTATTTGGCAAAAGGTGAACAAGTGCAAGGAATCGGTTGATTTGATACATACCTACATTTTACCTAACTTCTTTTGCTAGAATAGAAAAGTTTTAGCATTACACGTATGAAGAATGAAGTTTGGTTCATTTGTAAAGGATATGTGATCGGAGCTTTTCTGTGCGGCTTTCTAAAGACAATGTCGTAGCAAAACGCCACTCATTGTGTTAGGCAAAAGCGTGGCGTATATAGCAAATACTTTGTTTGTAAAGTTGTTTCGAAAAATACTAGTACTAATCAAAATTTCAAAACTACAGCAAACGTCACAAATTCGACAACAAAAGTAATAACAACCGTGAATGGATTCGTCGTATTAATTTCGTGTACTATGCATATCACGTGACGTCACAAATTACGCGAATTCTACCAACATGTATAAGACGCGTTTTTGTTTTACCGAGTTACTTATTTTTTGTTCTGACATTTATATGCGAGACACGTTAGCTTATGCTGTATTATAGGAGTTTCACATTTTTTCTGTGGTAATAGGTCTTGTTTTGTGTTTCCTTGGTCCTCTTCATGTTCCTCTGTTCATTATACGGTAAAGTGTTCGGCTGAACGGGCTAGCGACTTTACACAGTATCTAACTCTGCTAGAGAATATTGCTCCTGAAACTAAAGTTTTTAATGCTACTTGACTATCGGTAATGATCAGGATCCTCTTATTATGGTAGATCTATTAATCATTACTTGAGCACAAGGGGAGATTGTCCAGGTTCATGCTAAAGTTGCTCTCTGATCTACTGCTAGCGATTCACGCTCTAGTGTGATTTTAGAACTATCTGTGTACGAGATTATTGTGTTTCACTTTCCCGGTGTTGTCTTTCTACCTTCTTTCTTTTTGGTACCCGATACGATTTGTAATATTATTATCTCTGAATTGCTGGCTTAGGTGAAGGTGGTTTTTCGTACAGGGAAATTGCAAATCGTCTTAACCGGAACCAATTCACTATCATGCGCAGTTATCAAGAATGGACTACTGAAGGTCAGAACGGGGGGGAGAGAGGCAAACAAATGAGGTGCAGGACCGCCATCTTCGACTTATGACAATAAGAGACTGATTTTCCAGTACCAAATCAATCGCAGATCAATGGTTAGGTAATGAAGGTCGTCCTGTAACCGTTCGGACAGTTTACCGTCCGAGGCAATATGCCCGGCGATATGTTATCGAGTTAGTAGAACCCCATATTCTTCCATTTTTTAGCAGTTGGAAGACATACTTTTTTTAGGAGGATGATGCCAATCCTCACACAGCAAGACACTATGGATCGATTAGAATGGGCCAATGTTAATCTCTTGCCATGGCCACTTAGATCTCCCAACTTTTCGCCTATTGAACACTTGTAGGACTTTATGAGTAGAATACTGAGGTACTTATCGATTCTTACACAGACACAGAAAGTTCTCTGGTATAAATTGTAAGTTGCTTGGGATGCAACAACTCAAGAGGAAATTGACTGTAATCGATGTCACGAAGAGTGAGGGAGTGTGAAGCTAGTAGGAGGGGAGCAAGGGGCAACACATTGAATAAATTTTTTTAAAATTTGAATCTTTACTATTTATGAATAGCTATACTTTTCTGCCAAGTTTGGGCACAAAATTCTCACTCCTGCTTGGTGTTGCAATTTTAATGTCGCGGAGTAGACTTTCTGGAAAACTTAATAGCGACGGCTTCCACGGCTGAAGTCTATACTAAGATGAGAACGTCTTCCGGGATTGGACCGTGTCATTGTTGTAACCGAAGTTGCCAACGTTTCGCCCACTTTCACTGTCGCGTCTTCTATAAGACATATTCCTCGCTACATCTCAGATCCGATTCGTATTCACACTGGAAAAATCCTTAAATCATCTAAAATTCCAAAATCCAACATTTCTAAGTCGGAAGAGTTAGCCCTAAAAAGTCTTCGTAGGAACCCTGATATTATTGTTCTCCCAGCCGACCAAGGCAACACTGCTGTCGTTTTGAACCAAATTGATTATGTTGCAAAAATCTATTCTATTTTGTCTGAAGAAACGTACGCTCTTCTAACTCGTAATCCTACTTCGAGGATTGAACGTGAGGTCAGTCGAATCATCATCTTACTAGAACCTTAGAGAACAATGTTTATATGAAGCGAGATATTCATACAGTTATTAATTGTCCTCTACACCCACGTACTCGATTACCTAAGGACATTTCTACTCCCGAATCCAATCCAAAATTGGCTTTTTTACCCTACATTCAAAAGGTTACAGATCAAATAGGGAAACTATTTCGTAAAAATGAAATTAACTCATATTCAACTCAACAGCAAATCTCTTAGGTTCTTCCTTCTCGCAAGGACAAATTTCCTACAGTTTCATCTCAAGGTGCATACCAAATTTCTTGTTCATGTGGTTTAGAGTACATTGCTGAAAACAACCGTTCCGTGATTACTCGCATTTCAGAACATGATTGTTGTATAAGGAAAAGGCATATCTCCGATTCCACGGAAGTATCTAAGTTTTAAAACTAGACAGAGTACTTTTTCTAGGATATGCGTTAGTTAATCCTTGCACGTGTGGGCCATTATGGGTAGAAGACTGAAGAACTTAGCGCATCCTCCACAGACACAGGAAGCTTTCCGGTATGAATTACAAGTTGCTTGGGATACAATAACTCGAAAGGAAATCGATCACCTGCTGGAATCGATGTCACGAAGAGTGAGGGAGTGTGATTAGTCATTTACTGCCTTTGAGTAGCTAAACCTTCTTGCCAATTTAGTCACAAAATTCTCACCTCATCTTGGTGTTTTTAATGTCACTGAGTATATATAAAACAAATTTTGTTTTCTCGTTGATGGTTGTTTGCTTTCATTCTACTTCTCGGACAGTAGTATGTGCACTTGGTGTCTCCGAGCTAAGGATTTTTTTCAGTACAACGGATTATTATAGTATTCTCAACCACGCCCACTCACCAACATTTAGTAGTGGTGACGCGGTTGTTAACAACGGACCCGTTGGAACAGAAAGGTTGGTAACAACAGTTTCTAATTCTGCTAAGTAGTATGGAAACTAGAGTTCTTAATGCTGCTTGGCTATTAGTAACGATCTGAATCCTCTTATTTTGATAGATCTCACAAGGGCAACCGGTTCTAAAGTTGTGCTCTCATCTACTGCCAGCGATTTCCGCTCCAGTATGGTTTTGGAACCATCTGTGTACTAGATAGTTGCATTTTACTTTCTCGGTTGTTGTCTTTCTACCTTCTTTCTGTTTGTCGGTATACGATAAGGTTTACGGAAGTAAATTATGTCCGACTTCATTTAAAATCTTGGTATGGTATCCTACTCCAGTACAAGTATTCCTAAAACCAGCGAGTTTGTTTGTTTTTTGCAGTGATCTTAATTCACTTTTGTTTTCTTCTTCTTGCCAATCTCTTCGCAGTGCTTCTTATAGGATTCTTTTTTTGCTTTTCTGGTAACGTAGCTATATTTTTGACAAGAAGTTTTGTATTGTTTCTAACTTCTAATATTTTTGGTTTTCTATACGTGGTTGACTTCTCTTTGTAGCACTTTTAGTTTGAATTTTATATATCAATTGATGAGCGTGAGTGACGCCGCGCTAACATCGGGACTGATTTGTATACGTGCAAATCTGAGAGTGGGTACGATAGGTCTGAGCCGCTCACGTCTTCAAAACCTGCCCGATTGCTTTTTAACTGTCGCTTTTCGCTCAGATAAGTCGTGGCTACTTTGCACGCTTTAGTTTACTCCAAGTCTAAGCTGCGGTATTAGATGATAATACTCTCCAAAGGCTCGTCTTCTTTTGTTTATTGGACCCTACAACGTTTCCTCCGTTTGTTGTAGCTACAACCGAATGTTTTCTTCTAAACACAATTCTCAGAATCTAACAAAAGAAGCGCTACGTCGTCACTCGTTTGTGTCGAAAGAGGAAAAAGTATCAAGAGCGTTCGGCAAATTGCAGCACCCTCACTGCTCACGCGCCGCTGACGATGCCGCTTAACGCTTCCCGCTCGTATCGTAGCAGGGGTCTTACAGTGATGTGAGTTTTCTTTTAAGACTATGAAGGCATTTTTTTTATGTCTCCGATGTTTCTTCTATCCACGTCGTTAGTTCGGCAGTTGATAGTCTGTCTCTTTCGTTCACAAGAAGGATAAGTTGAATTTTTGGATTTTTCTTTGTATCTACAACACTCTTTAAGTTATTACAAGAAATTTTGCATTTTGAACCTATAGACACTTCGGGTTCCACGACGAGTTCCAGAATCGATACCGTTGCCTTAGCTGGTTTTGGCACGTTGTTTTGATGTTAAGTTTTTTGTAGATAGACAAGGTACTTTTTCTAGGATCTGCGTCAGTTAATCCTTGCTGCATTGATCGGCACAGGGCGCCATTAGAAAAGTCTTTTCAATTTACTTCAGAAGAAGAAAGTTATCGTCAGACGTATTGATTTTGGGCGTAGTCTTAATTGGCGTCGTCTTTTCAATCTTTAGTCTAATACAAGCTCACTAAAATTTGCCATTGGAACGATGTTCAGCTAGAAATGAAAATTCAGAGGTCATTCCAATGATCCTGAGTAACGTATGAAGATTTAGTTGTAATTTCCACGCTTGGTAACTGCGTACATACAAAACGTCGAAGAAAAAAAATGTTTCTGCGTAAAAGATTATTAAAAATTGCAATGTAAATGTGTATTTATTTTATCCCATCTCTGCTAATCACGACAAACTATTTTAAAAAACTTAGCATGACAAACCTTGGCTCTATTTGTGAATAACGAAGAAATCACTATAGACTAAATTAGTTCATTTTATGTATAGTAGAAAAAATTAAAATCAATTGTACGCGCTCTTCAAATCTTTGCATTTCTTTTTCTTATTATTGATAGGAATTTATGTTTCTAAATTGTTTTGGTTAATGCAAAAATTTTTTCAGGCTTTGAAACAAGATCTTGCTCAATCAAGAGACGAAACAAAGGAAACGGCAATGGATAAAATTCACAGAGAAAATGTACGCCAAGGACGAGATAAATATAAGACTCTTCGTGAAATCCGCAAAGGAAACACTAAACGTCGGGTAGATCAGTTTGAAAATATGTAATCGGCCGTACTGAAATAATAACTCAATTTGGGCTAAACAGTTATATACACTTATAAATTTACTCACAAATGCTCAATAAGAAATTTTATTACCGGTTAAGTTTCAGCCTTTATATACTTATTAATATAAGTATGATTTTCGTCCATTGTAGAAACAAAAGAAAAATAATAGGTGCCTAAAAAGAGGCCTTTAAATTATTTTTGTTTTAATTTTAATCATTCGTTTTTTGATTCAATTTAGTTTTTTACAAATCCATTGCTGGATTGTGATAGCCACGTTATTTTTCAAAAACACTCGCTATGGAGAAAGTTTCTTTCTAAATATATTTTTGTATGCACTATTTGTAAAGGCATTCCATGTAGTGTTTAAAAAAAAGGTTTTAGTGTTCTTTGAGTTAGTGCCATTTTTATCCAACCAAATAGTGTTTTCTCAACTGTCTTTAAGGTCATTTACAATTGATTTTATTGAAGTAAAATCGGTTGAGAAAACAACAGGTCCAGCTTAAGTTAATCTCATGTAAATGATCTTAAATACGGCCAGTTTGCAATTATTGAAGCATTTCTTTCTCACTCGATTTACATATTTTTAACAAATGTTAGAATTTAGGCATGCCAATAATTATGAATCCCTATCATAAACAGGTGCTTCCCTATAACATGTATATAAGTGACACTCAAGATATTTTAATACCTTCATATAGATTACGAGTTTATATCAAGTCTTCATTCGTAATCTATATTTTAATGTATATAAGTACCATTGTTGCCTTTGCCTCTAATTGTAGGTTTGGATGATATTTACTGTAGTTTTTTTTATTACGTTTATTCCGCTTTTTAATATTGATTCATTTGTGTAAAAAGAAATAATTTTGGTTATGGAATTTTGGTATATTTTAATAATTTCTAATTATCAAAAGTGTTGGCTGTATACATCATTTGATATAGAGGAACTATCTAGCAGTATCGTTATACCAAACATGTAATTGTTTGCGTATTAATCTTTCTTTAAATTACTTTTATAGATTCTTATATTTTAAGTTAGTTATTTTTGAGTTAATATTATGTACGTAGGGTTAATAAAGATATATTATTACTAGGTAATTCTTGTTTCGGAAAAGAGATTTTTTATTTGGTTGAAATGACCCATTTTTAACCTGTATTTTTTTAGGTAAAATGGTTTTCATACAGAAAGAATCGGTTTAGAGAAAGTTACAAAATATCATCACCTTAACTGAAGTCTGGATTTGATTTGGTTTTATTTTGAACTTTTCTTAAATGCCTGTTAAATCTGTTTAGATTTTATGTAGTTTGGAACATTGACGAGTTTAACGAATATTCTAATAGTCAATTATACATATCCTAATCGTAAGTATGACTATACTGTGATGTAACCCACTCGCGTTTGAAATTTAAAACCCGTGAACAAACAAGAAGTAGCGACATCTCGCTGTGACTTGTGATCGTCTAGTTACTCCCCCCCCCCCCTTTCTTACGTTGTATTAAGTTCGTTATACCCTGCTTACTCTCGATATGTGGGAATGCCGTTCGTTGTAGGTTAAATAAAACACACAAAAAAAATTGAATCCTAATTTTTATTCGAATTTAACTCTAAATTTTAAGCGAGACCTTGCCTGTTCGGTGGGGCCCGTCGTAGGAGGGGAAGAACAGAGCGAAGAAACCCCTCCGGCCCTTGAATGAAAATGCAAAATCATTGCATAATTTAGGTTGATAAAACAATCGGCTTGTAATCAAAATTATTAACACACGTCGCAAAACAAGGACACCTCAAATTACAGTTAATTAGACAAATAAACAGACTTGATAACAGATTTAAATACCAACACATGTAAACTCGTGCACAAACATCATCAATTTAAACTGAAGACGTATTATATAATCGGCGCCCCCGCCAATGGGTACTGGGGTCCTGGTTACGAATCAACCCAGCTAAAGTTGAAAGTTTGGAACAAGAAGTAAGGCCAAGACATAGAGGTAAAATCAGTAATGCACATAATAAAAGTTATACATACACAAGTAAACGAAAAAGTAGGGCCCCATAACATGGAAGCAACCTACCGCGACTCGAAAACACAAACGTGCAAGGTCCTATAGCATGGAAGCAACTTGCGCCATTACACATAAAAAAAATACAGGGTCCCATAGCATGAGAGCAACCTGCGGCCGTTCGTTGTTGGCCAATCACGGGAGAAAAGTATTAGATTTACATTCTACAAGGCAGCACACACAACGGTCTTTATATCTGTTATCAAACCTATTATAATCACCATCAATAGGTAAATGTTACGGCTAAAACTTTGATTGACTTCTGCAGCATCACGTTATAATCGACAACAAAAAAATAAATTATTAAGATACTTTAGAATTAAAATCAAGGATGAATATTTTGAAATTATTAATTAATAGTATAAAAAGAAAATAACTCAATAAATTAGTGCCAATTGTTTCTAAAACCTATGATACGTACACAAATAACATAGTAAAAACAAATAAGTGAGAAATATGAATAGCGTCTTTTTGACAACAAAGGAATTATTACGTAACGGGTATAACACACGCCCCTTGCATTTGGTAACATTTAAATTTACGAATACAATAGTTAATTTACTGATGTTACATTCCTAATCCTCAATGTTTCATACAAAATCATACACGCTAAATGAAGTTATTGAAATCGCAAACAAAAAAACGTTAAATTAGGTTTCATCCGAAGCGTCCTTTTTAGAACAGAGAACAGTTAATACACGCCCCCTTATATAATCACAATGTTTAAACATAAACATAAACGGTTAATTATTGTAGTTACAGTTCTAATTTTAAATGTTTTGTACAAAACTACACATGCTAAATAAAGTTATTAAAATCGCCAAACAAAGAAACGATAAATCTCAATTTCATCCGAAGCGTCCTTTTTAAAACAAATAACCGTTAGTACACGCCCCCTTATATTTTCACAATGTTTAAACGTAAAAACTTAATTATTATAGTTCTAATTCTAAATGTTTTGTACAAAACTACACATGCTAAATAAAGTTATTCAAATTGCCAAAGAAAGAAACGACAAATCTCAATTTCATCCGAAGCGTCCTTTTTACGGCCACGCCCAAGCATTCTTATATTTAAATTTAGGAAACCAAAAAAAAAATTAAACATCACGTCGGGCATCTTTTACACTAGTTAACGCTATAACATGTATTTACATACCTACAAGTACACAATCACCACAAAAAAAATGTAAACACAATTTTGAAAATCACTGATATCGAACTGACTTAAGGCGAGGTCGATAGCAATCTCCTTTTCTTTTTTAAATTGTACCCTCGAAATCTTTTCGTGCTTTTGCGCAATTTCTACTTTTTCTTACCACTAACAAGTGGGGATTTCGGTTTAACTTCCCTCGTCTTTAATGCTATTTAAATTTAAACGGGTTCATCTCAAAACTTTCGTCAATTTGAATTATGTAGTGAATCAAGTAACGCAACATGCACATTACGAGGAAAATTTTTGTTCTAAAACTGATGTGTGCTATTTCAGTGTTTTTTTAGTTTCTGTGAGTAACTCCATCCAGATAAGAACGACGAGTCAAAATATAGGTGAAATAAATGTGATAATTTTCCTGAGGATGAATTTGGAACTTCAACAGTCGTTTACACCAAGAATGAAAGAATGAATTTCAAGGTTTTCTAAATTATTTTGATGCACTTTGACAACTCAACTTATTATCGGTCCGATTGGAATTGTCGTACGATACGGAGCGTTGTTTAACGGTCTTTACTTGTGGTTATCGATGAATTGAATAAATAAACAAAAAAATGTCTGAAGGAGGAAAAGCAGGGCCGGCTTGCAATTTTCTCTCGCCAGGATACACGGACTGTTGAGGAAAGGAAACTGCGTCAGTGCTAGAGCGCCAGTTTATCTGACGCCGTGGCGAAATTGGCGGGAAACGCGGCTCGCAACAACAAGACTGAATAAAAAATGTATTTTTTGTTGCAAACTACTTTTTGTTACACTAACATCAACTCTACTGAACACTGACAATGTACAGTAGTACAGTCAACTAAAAAAAATGGACATCTTGATTAGTTCGAATGAAATAGTTAGTGGTGTAAACTAGGCTTGTTATTCAAGAAATTCAAATTAGACAAATAATAAATGAAATATTCAAGAGTAAATAAAAGTCCCACAGTGAAACAGTGCAGTATAAACTTTATTAAGGCTATTTTTGAACACATTTTTATTATTACACTCTTGTGACATCCTATCATTGATCCTATTAATAACATTTGATTTTTACTTTCCTATAAGGAAACTATAGCGATCTCAATTTTTTTTCAAAAAAATATTTATGCATGGGTTTGATAAAGAAACTGGAAGTGAGTCTATCCGCCATTTTTAACGGTTTTTATATAATGTGAATTATTTTTACAGTTTCTTATAGAGTTAACAACAGTTTATAATAATTTGACTTGTTTATATACAAAATACTGCATCTTATTTAAATTATCTTTGGATGGACGATAACTCGCGAACCAAAAGTCCTAGTAACTTGAAATTTGGGCTTTTTATATTATCTCTGCTTTGTCAAAATATGGATTTGATAAAGAAACCGAAAGTGAGTGTATCCGCCATTTTTAACAGATTTTCTTATATAATTTTGTACGTATGTAAACTATTCGAATTATTTTTACATTATTTTTTCTATAGAGATAATTATTCCTAACAATTTATTCAAATAAAAAAATTTCTAACATTAACAGTTTATCAGTTATTTAGTTTGTAATTTAAAATGAATTCACAAATATAATAGTTGTGAATACTGCCTGCGACGATTTTTTTTACTGATTTACTAAAGGGGTAAGTAATATCGAGGCGCACAACTATGCTTATCACTTCAAAATGGTTTTATGACAGCATAACCTTAAAAAAATATGTAAATATTCCTTCATCATTCCTTATAGGAAAGTCGGGTGGTGACCACATCAATTTTTTTATTATAATAACAGAAACTTATTAAGGGACCTGATCACAACGGCCACCTCAGTTTCTGCTATTTTATAACAGCTACCTTGATCAGAACGGCCACTAATAATATTTTATCATAACTGTCATCTTGTTCATAACGTGTCCACTCTTTCAGTTGATAACAACGGTCAATTTTTGAAGATCATAACGGCAACCTTATTCACAACGTCCAATCATAATTTCGATTTATGTTATCAATTTTCTTATTAGGTTTGTTTCTATATATCAACAATAACCTATTTTGCATGAATCTTGTAATCGAAGTTTATTTGGTGCATGGTATGAAGTTTGATTAAGTTATAGTCGGTGTGGCGACTATGCGCAGTCTAAAATTAACATGCGCCTAACGTCAACGCACTCACACTAGTGCTCACTAAAGCTGTCAAATTCGGTTACTTTCAAATAATCGTACCGATTCGTTACTTTTAGGTCCGATACTCGTTACTTCGAATCCGTTATTCGAGTACTCGTTCGTTTATACGTAATAGGTACATGGGTAGGTATAAAAAACAAATCCGGGTCTGTATTTTACAATTTGCCCCGTGTTTGTCGGTATAATTCGTATTTGATCGTACTGTTCCTATACCTACTAGTTATTAAAAACGAGTTCTCGAATAACCGTTTAATAATTCTATTCAGTATTCGTGACTTCGGATCCGAATGAGTAACGAGTACTCGAGTAACGAATAGTTACTTTTTTTACAGCACTAGTGCTCACCAAGAGCACATTTTATATTCCACTGAACACACCATTTCAATATTTTTGTTTCACTGGAGCAACTGATTGGGCAATCAAAATTGCACTATATACAGTGTGTCCCATTCTGAGTTGCATTGCATGGGCATCTTTGTTATTAATGAAGATATCGATTCGGTTAAATGGGCAATTATGTAGAGTTTTTTGTGTTGATTTAGATTATCTTTAAAAATAATTCTAATTCCGAGCGGTCTCTAAGTAAAACGAAAAACACCGAAAAATGATTTTTTTGAAATAGGCTAATATTTTGCTTATTCTAACAGTTACAAAAAAATTTTTTGAGCGAAATTTATTTATTTCATTGTAGCAAACTAATTTATGTTTTCTAAAAACTTATCACACATACATAATTGCCCATTTAACCGAATCATCGATATCTTCATTAATAAGAAAGATACCCATGCAATGCAACTCAGAATGGGACACATTGTATATTTAGGCACGATGTTTTATTAATTGATTGAATCAGTTTTCTTTTAGCAGTTTGCAATGGCTGACGCAAGAGACATGATCGTAGCATAAAAGAAAAAAATCACCTTTTATAACAATATATAAGTTGCTAAAAATAAGTCAGCGGAATGCCGTAATGCAATTAGATATTAACTATGTACGAATCATTGGAATAATTCAAAACAGTTTTGCATATTTAACTTTATTTTTGCAGTGTATTTATTTATTCAAGTATCTACGTATTTTGACCGATCTACATAAACATTACCTTATTTAATACGTTGACTTCGAATTATTTTTGGTATCGGTCGTAGATTACCGAGAAAGAATGTGTAGTTCTTAAAACTAAATTAAACAATAATCGTAACATTGTTTTTAAATTCTTTTTATTCACAGTGTCAACATACTTGGGAGACTAGTTAATGCAGCCGGTCGGTAATTTTCGATTTATTTGCTCTGTATTGAAGTATAATTCTGCATAAATCTATTCCTTGTTAAAGAGGTAAACAGTTTTTGTATTGAAAAATGTGCACTTTTTATCAACTCTCACTGCATTACTAAATCTGAATAAAATATCTCAAGCGGTTTCAAAAATATTAATTTTTTTTCCAAAATTTTAGCACTTTTCTTACTTTTCGTAACGAAATATTTTTGGACTATATAGTTTATAAAGCAGCAGCTATTATTAATTTTTCATGTAAATTCACATCCTTAAATAGTCGAATCACAGGTCGAATATCATTAAGAAACACGCGTGTATAGTATTTATCATGCAGGGAAGCAACTATAACGTTGCTAGAGGTAATTAGAGGATACTGCTGGCACTTTTCGTTACATACAGAAATATTATAAATATTTTCTTCAGAATTAATTTTTGTAATTATTGGCTTTTATTTACCACGCGCTAAATGCACTTATGGGAATGAAACGGTTATTTTTTAGTTATTTGTGTAATTAGAGCGAAAAATTACTGTAAAATAAAAGATAACCAAAAACACTCCCAACCAGTTTTAATGGCGGCAATTAATTGTTCGCGGTCTCTAGCGATGAAATGGGCCTCCTAATGTTCCTGGATGGTACGAAGCACTTGGCCTCAAACGTTTTCTATTATATTGAAATCAGCTTTTTGCTGACCACGGTAACGCGTTCAGGTTATTTTGCTGTACACAATTTTGCACCTACCTGGATGTATGTATCGAGGCATTATTCTTGAAGAATAACCAAAATTAATAATAAAATACTACAACTAGTGTATATTCTAAGTAACTGTTGGATTATTGTTCGACGTTGTGATGTAACGCACTCGCGTTTGAAATTTAAAACCCGCGAACAAACAAAAGCAGCGACATCTCGCTGTGGCTGTGATCGTCTAGTTATCCCCCCCCCCTTCCTACGTTGTATTAAGTTCGTTATACACTGCTTACTCTCGATATGTGGAAAGGCTGTAGTAGGTTAAATAAAACACACAATAAAAAAAATGAATCGTAATTTTTATTCGAATTTAACTCTTTAAATTTTAACCGAAACCTTGCCTGTTCGGTGGGACTCGTCGTAGGAGGGGAAAAACAGAGCTAAGAAACCCCTGCGGCCCTTTAACTTAATTAAAATGCAAGATTATAACATAATTTAGGTTGATAAAACAATCGGCTTGTAATCAAAACTCTTAACACACGTCGTAAAGCAAGGACATCTCAAATTACAGTAAATTAGACACATAAACAGACCGGATAACAGATTTAAATACAAACACGTGCACAAACATCATCACTTTAAACTGAAGACTTGTTATATAATCGGCGCCCCCGCCAATGGGTACTGGGGTCCTGGTTACGAATCAACCCAGCTAAAGTTAAAAGTTTGGAACAACAAGTAAGGCCAAAAACATATAGATAAAATCAGTAATGCACATAATAAAAGTAATACATAAACAAGTAAACGAAAATGTAGGGCCCCATAACATGGAAGCAACCTACTGCGACTAGAAAACACAAATGTCCAAAGTCCCATAGCATGGAAGCAACCTGCGGTCATTCGTTGTTGCCCAGCCACGGTAGAAAAATATTAGATTTACATTCTACAAGGCAATACACACAATGGTCTTTATATCTGTTATCAAACCTCTTATAATCACCATCAATAGGTAACTGTTACGACTAAAAAGTATGTCTCAACTTTGATCGACTTTTGTATCATCAAATTATAAACGTACGAAAAACAAATCAATTAAATTATTATTCATAATTTACAATTGAAGCCAGAGATTAGCATAAATAACTTTCATAGAAAATGATCAAATAGATTAACACAGCTTTGATTCTAAAACACGTCAAATATAAATAAATAACAAAAACAAGGTGGTAACAAAGTTTAAGTAGCTTCTGTTTACAAACGAAGAAAATCATCTACATAAAACTGCTTTCAATTTTAATAATCGTTAAATTTAAGTATAAATAAAGAGTTAATTATTTCGGTTACATTTCTAGTCGTAATTGTTTTATACAAAATTACACATGCTAAATGAAGTTATTGAAATTGCAAGACCGGGAAAACGCTACAAACGAAGGTTGCATTTTAAGCGTCCGTTTGGACTCCCCGCCCTTTATTTTCATAATGCTTAAACGTAAGAATAAACGGTTAATTATTACATTCCAATTTATGACGCTTAATGTTGTGTCTAAACTTAAACATAAACGCAATCACAAATACAAGAAGATGCTACGAATCTAAATTAGATTTCAAGCGATGTTTTACGAAATGTCGATTTAGTAATTTTAAGTTTTAATTAATAGTTAGTGAAAAACCTTGTTTAATAAATCTAAGTCATACACATAAAACGATTAAATTGATAAAATGCAAATGGACGCCAATGCGTTTGTTTTACAAACAAAGAAAACGTAACGTTTTATGACGCTGAGGTTTTAATGCAAAGTGCTTACAAATTACAGTTAATTTTCTCATCCCTTATAACGTATAAAGTTACTTACATTCCAAGAATAACACAAAACAGTGACAAAACACAAGCACAAATTTTATATCAAAAGGCCGATTGTACAGGCGATTGACACTCTTCTTCTCTATCACCCTTAGCGTTTCCTAAGACCCCTCTTAAACCCAATCATGCGTAAAACGATGGTAACACGGCGCAAGTCGTAGTTTTCAGTTTTCCCGCTAGCTGACGATACTTACGTAATTACGCGCGTCTTTCTGAATTTAAATTTAAATTGAACCATCTCAACGTCCATATTGTAATAGTGGATAAATTAAGATAACTTTAAAGTATTAAGGAAGCTCATCAGTTGAAAGATGTAATCGTTCTCCCGTTCTCCCCTAAGTAGCTTTCTGTATTAAAACGATTCTTAATCGCCCAACAAACGCCTGGGTCACGAGAACTCATCTAACCCTATACATTTACCGAAAAGTGTCCACTACACTTTTTGAAGTTTATGTAATTAACTTCATAACGACTTCTTAGAAGTCGAAACACTCACCCGATTCCAAAAATCCAGCGGTTCATTGACGTAACGTTTTGCAAATTCCATACGCTATTGTCCTCGCTAAGATTTTTTTCGTTTGCCACTTTCCATGGTCCTGTTTACCGTCGGCTCGCGATACCACTTAACTCAACTATATCATAAATTAAGCTAAAAACTACAATTACTCTTACAATAATTAAGAATTGCGGTAATTTACATTTCCATCTGTTGTTTGGCGTCTCTTAAAAACGATACCAAAATTTGATGTGAGCCAGAAATTTTTTTCTTTTTTCCAAAATTTACTTGTACTACTTTGCCCAACATTATTCCGTTCTAAAGAGATAAATTTCTTTTGTGTCTTATTTATTGAATTTAATATACATGATTTTTGGAGTTTACTCCTTAAGAATCGATTTGCATATATAAGGGGCCCGGTATGAGAAAAAATCTGAGGAGTAAAATCTATCGATGAATGACCTCGTTACGTTTTTGGTGCGCATCCTATGTCGCGCAACTTTCTAATTTTACTTATATTGCTGTTTTTTAGTTTTTATTATAAATATCAATAATTAATATTGTTATTGTGAAGTTTTAATCTTTATCATTGTGTTCCGCTAAAGTGAACTGAAAGTATTTTCAAATAACTATGGCAGAAAGAGGTGTAGATGATATTGCCGGAACATCTAACAAACACGTGGCTGCGTTATAATTCATGTATTATATGTATGAGCATGTGCAATTTGTATTTATTAAATATTTTAATAATTATCGATGTAGTTCATATAAATATATATTTGAGAACAACACATAAAATTAGATAATAATTAACCCAATATGAATTATCGAGCGCATCCACATAAAATGGAAAATTTCTAACCTAACCAAAAATTCGATGTCTATAAATTCTACCAGGTTATTATGATTTACTTTATAAATAATTTTTAAATATTAACAATTCTAGTCAATAATTCGATAATATTATCAGAAAAATCGACAATATTTTTTCATTATAATAATGTTTTCATAAAATTTTCTTTCGAAAAGTTATTTTTTACGTTCATACAGTATCAATCTTTTTTAAGTTAAATAAACCCTTTTTGCGTCTGGTTAGACTATCGAACTTAAGGAGTAAACTCCAGTCGTGCGTCGGAGCTGACACACACAATTTTTTTTTCTTCTAATTTTTATGTTGGTATTGCTCATGTAGCAACGTACATAATAGTTACGCAATTTTACGTGATACAAGTGCGTAATATTACTTACCGAAGGCGTGCAAGTGTTGTTGAAACTTGGCTCGAAATGTAAACTAAACATTTATTATTGTAACGTTGGCAACACTGCATTTAAAAAGTTCGTTCTAAGGTAGTTGCTAACGTCCAGAGAGAAGATATACTTAGAGGGGAATCTCCTGTATATAAACTTGGAACACAGTTTATGGCGCCCTACAACGGTTGTGGGGAAAACAAATAGCGCGAATTTTAAACTTAATGTGTGGGTGTGGATAGCACCCATTGTTATTAAAATTATTTATTTTGAATGTTTTCTTGTTTTTGAAAGAATAGTTATGAAAATTGTCACTTTTTTATAATTATGCATTAAAAAAAGCGACTTATTTTATATAACATTTTTTATTTGCACAAATACTATATAAATAACTTCCAGTTTCATTCGAATCAACACCGTGTGAATATTGTAACAACTTTTCTTTAAAACGAATATGAAAACCTTCAGTTTTTAAATAGTAATAAACGTTAAAATCAAACACGTGTAAAAATAACTTGCATTATTTAGTCGATTTTATTCGAGAAATGCAATTCAGCGTTTTTAGCCTTCAAGGTCCGAAAAAGAGGGAAATAAAATTTGCTGTGTTTGTTTTTTTTACCGATAATTATTACATAGTGGCCTCTAACGGTTGTGGGAAAAAGTTAAAACGTTATTCCTTTTCTCTCAATAGCAGACTTCTTTTTAAATCGGAGAGAGAGGAAAGTTCTACCCTAGCTCTATTTCATTTTACCGGCACTGCCACGTTAACATCTACAATATTCCTAAAACAACTAGAATTTTTTAGATGTCCCTAAATAAACGTTGGGAGTGGTGTACCTGCTTTGCAAAAAGTCAAGGACAATAACCTAAGTTCTAAATGAAAATAGTTGGATAATTCCAATGGAAATTATCTACATAGTTTATATTATTACTATTATTTGAATTCTTAATAAATGGTTTGACTATTCATTATTATAATTGCAGTCTGTTGATCATTTTTGTTTTTATTAGACCAACATTGAATAAGATATGTTCGAAACAATTCGGTATTTCACTCGACTAAAGAATTCGATTATGTTTTCGATGCAAACTTATAATACGTAATGAATCGAACAGTTAATATTGTTCGGAGATGTAGTTTTTATAGTTGTTATTTTAAGGATAATTCTAGTGATAGTTATTTCAGTTTGATTATTGCTACCAAAGAATATTGCTACTAACCGAGTTAACAAGAATTTGTTGTATATTATTTGAGTTATGCTTAATTATATAGTTCAGAGTGTATTATTTACATATTGCATATGATTATGAAATACATTTAATTTTTTCAATGATAATTTAATCATTTAAATATTCAATTGTGTCCATCACTAATTATAGTCATAATCGGAAGTTATAACTTTGTATGACTTTGTACATGTGACCCATAACGTGGCCCCTGTTTTTGTGTTTATTCAAGTTTGTTTTGGTTTTTTTTTCAGGCCTCGAGTGTTTTTCAAAAGTAAAACAATTAAAAGTTAGGTTATTGTTTTGTTTTGTTGTCAAGAACAAAGGTCAAGAATGACATTTATTTAGGGACATTTACAAAAATTCTAGTTAGTTTAGGGTAATTCAGGTGCTGATGTTGCAATGCCGTTAAAATGAAATAGAGCTAGGGTAGAACTTTCCTCTCTCTCCGATTTAAAAAGAAATCTGCTATTGAAGTTACTCGTCTACAAATACTTTGTTTATGATAGTGGTTTTGATTGTGTTGATGACAGTTTTTGTTTTTGTTCGTTTTATGTTTTTAATAAAAGTGTTTTTCCTAAAATGTAAAATGTTTCCTTTTTAATCCGCGGACATCCTAAAGTTGTAAAATAAAATCTAACATGGTAGCAGAACGCGGTTAAAATTCAAATGGTGTTTAAAATAAAATAAAAATAAAAACCGTAGTAATTCTACAATAAAAATAAAATCAAATAAAAACGGCGTGCAAGATCCCTGTGTAGTAAAATCAAAATGGCAAGTGATTCAAGTGACAACATTGGAATTGAAAAGTTAGTTGACGGCTCAAGTTTTCCAATTTGGAAATTACAGGTACGAGTTTTATTCAAATCAAATGGGTCGATTAATATAGTTGATGGAAATGAATTAAAGCCAACCCATAGATCAGATGTTGCAAAGTTAGAAGATTGGACTAAAAAAGATGGTAAAGCTATGAAGGTCATTGTGACAACAATACATAAAAAATATTTAAATCTTATTTTAAATTGTGACTCCTCTCATGAAATGTATAAAAAAATTTGCTCTGTATTTGAAGGTGAAAAAGAACAAAAATTGGAAGATTTATATAACGAGTTTTTTTCGTATGAATATAAAACTGGTCAAGATATGACAACATTTGTTGGTGACCTTGAAAACATTGTTTATAAATTAAAAGCTTTGAAACAAACTATAAGTGATGAAATGATAATATCTAGAATTTTAGTAGCAATTCCTGAGTACCTCAAAAAGCAAGGTTTCCCTTCTGCTTGGGACTCCACAACAAAAGCTGAGAAAACACTAACTAATTTAACAAACAGGTTAGTAAAAGAGGAGGCGAGGTACAAAGAAGTAAACAAAATGTCAGATGTTGCTGTAGCTTTTAAAACAACCAAACAAATAAGAAAAGATTCATTTAATAGAAGGTGCTTTATTTGCAATGAAAGTTCACATATGGCAAGATTTTGTCCAAATAAAAATAAAGATAATAATAAAAACAGACAAAATAATAATAATTATAATAGACAGAAACAAAATGAAGGTATGTACTGTGGTATTTGTAAAAAGAAAATCATACAGAATCATCTTGTTTTTTTAGAGATAAAAATAAAAATAATACAAATAATAAAATGAAAAAGTGTCATTTATGGCTACTCATAAAATTGAAACTGTTGAAAATAAACATTTTGAGTTCGTGGTCGACTCGGGGTGTAATGAACACCTAGTTAATAATATTGAATTGTTTAATAACTTTGAAAAGGAAATGTCTGGAATAAATACAGCAAAAAAGGATGAAAGTATGAAAGCTTATGGGAAAGGAGAGGTCAATACAGACGATTTTAAATTGAATCAAGCTCTTTATGTCCCTGATTTAACAAAGAATTTGTTTTCTGTGAGCGAAATAACTGAGAAAGACATGGAAGTTTTGTTTACAAAGACAGATGTAAAAATTAGTAAAGATGGTCAAAACATAATACAAGGTAAAAAACAGTCAAATGGGTTGTATACTATTAAAACTGGTGAGAAACAAGTTGCTCTTTTAAGTCAATCGAATGCAAGTCCAATGGAATGGCACAGGCGTATGGGCCATCCTGGTAAAACCTCATTAAAAAACTTAGTAAAACTAGTGGACGGAATGTCAGCTAATGAAAAAGATTTTGACAAACTTCCAGATGTGTGTGAAATTTGTGTGAAGGCCAAACAAACAAGGCTCCCTTTCAGTACAGTACGAGAGAGAGCTGATAGACTTCTAGAGGTATGGATTACTTTAACTATATTAGTAATAGGTCCTTTTGAAGTAGAAACATGGGACTCAAAAAGATACCTACTAACAATAATGGATGATTATTCGCATTTCGTTTCCGTGTTTACATTAAAAAATAAAAGTGAAACGTTCGGTTATATAAAAGATTACATAACACAAATAGAAAATGAAAAGTCACTTAAAGTTGCAATGCTGAGATGTGATGGAGGTGGCGAGTATACCAGCACTGAAATGAAAAACTGGTTTAAAGAAAAGGGAATAAAATTTGATTACACGATTCCCCATACCCCTCAACTTAATGGTAAAAGTGAAAGATATGGGAGAACATTGGTGAATAAAATGAGAGCTTTATTATTGGAATCAAAAATGAATGATAATATGTGGGGCGAAAGTGCATTCTTTGCAACTTATATATTGAATCGCAGCTATTCTGAAACAGTGAAAGTAACTCCAGCAGAAATGTGGTACGGGAAGAGACCAAATATTTCAAATATACGAATTTTTGGAAGTACTGCATATATTAAAAAACTTGGCCATTTAAAAAAGTTAGAAAGTAGAAGCATTAAAACAAAATTGATTGGATTTTTAGGAAATGGTTATAGAGTTTGGGACCCAGTACAAAGAAGAGTGATTTTAGCAAGGGATGTTATTTTTGAAGAAAGAGAAAGTAAAAATAAAATCAGTGATGATTTGGATAAAAACAACTGTGAATTCTTGACAGCTATTTTTGAAGAAGATGAAGAAGAAAATGAAAAGAGTGAAGAACAAGAAGAAGTAGTGGGACAAAATGAAGAAGAAGAAGAAGTATCCGAACAAAATATACAAAACAAAATTAGACCAGTTCGTCAAAAGAAAAAACCTGCAAAATTAAACGATTATGTTTTACTTACATATAAAGAAGCAATTAGTAGTGAAGATAAACACTTGTGGAAGAAAGCTATAGATGAAGAAAAGCAAGCACTTAGTAAAAATGATGTGTTTGATTTTGTGAGAGAAGAGGATGTGAGTGATCAGAAAATTTTGTCATGTAGATGGGTTTTTAAAATCAAGGAAGATAATACCTATAAAGTACGTCTGGTGATTAGGGGTTGTGAGCAAAGTGAAAGTGAATATTCAGAAACGTTTAGTCCAGTGGTTTCAGTGAATACTTTAAGAATGTTGTTAGCTTATAGTCAACTTAATAATATGTGTATTAAGCAATTTGATGTAAAATCAGCCTTTCTATCTGGTTATTTAAATGAAGATGTGTACATGGCTTTACCAGAGGGCTATAAAAAAATGAAAGGTCATGTTTGTAAACTTAAAAGATCATTGTATGGTCTAAAACAGAGTCCATACCAATGGAACAAAAGGTTAGTCGATTTTCTATCTAAAATAGGATTAAAGCAAACTATAACTGATAAAGCAGTTTTTAAAAACAAAGAAGGAGATTTAATTCTAGCCGTATGGGTAGATGATGGATTGGTTCTCTCTAATAATATTGATAAAGCTAATGATTTGTTGCACAAATTAAGTTGTGAATTTGAAATTAAAATAATAGAAAATCCAAAGTCATTTGTCGGAATTGAGCTTGTTATTGGTGATGATAACACCGTGGTGTTACATCAACAGTCCTATGTGAAACGTTTGTTGAGTCAATATGGTATGAGTGATTGTAAACCTGTAAAGACACCCTCAGTGTTTGAACAGGTAAATGAAAATATTGAAAAGGGCAAAACGAATTTTCCATTTAGAGAGGCCGTAGGTAGCTTGTTATATTTAGCCAATAGGACCCGTCCAGATATTAGTTTCGCGGTAAATATTGTTTCTAGAAACATGGAAAATCCGAGTGTAGAAGATGTACAAAAGATAAAACGAGTATTCAGATACTTACAGGGAACATCTAGTTATGGTATTATGTATAAAAAAAGGGGAAAATACTATGGAGGCATTTAGTGATGCCGATTTTGCAAGTGACCCAAATACGAGGAAAAGTACCTCAGGTTTTTTAATAATGTGCGGTGGTGGACCCATAGTGTGGGGCACTAAAAAACAACCAGTTGTTTCGACTAGTTCAGCTGAAAGCGAATTTATTTCCGCTAGCGATTGCGTAAAAGAAATTCTTTTTGTTAAATCTTTGTTTAAAGAAATAACGAATGAGGATATAGGGGTAGATCTGAACATAGATAATCAAAGTACAATTTATATGATTAAAAATAACGGATCTTTTAAGAGATCTAAACATATAGACACTCGTTTCAAATTTATTGTAGAAAAGGTCAATGAGAATAACATTGAGTTGAAATATTGTCCTACAGAGTACCAACTGGCCGATATTTTCACTAAGGGCAAACCAAACCATTTTCAGGAAATGGTAGAAATAATTTTATACACTGATATTTTTTGATGTTAATTATACATATTTTGTTGCATGCTTAAAATGTTACATGTCTGAAACGTAATACTAAAAATAATATACTATACTTGAAGTTGTAATTCTAAAATCTGTTTGTTGCTTTGTAACTTTGAAATCTATTTGTTGAATTTGTAATATGAATAAGTTTAGTTTAAGGGAGGGTGTTGAAACTTGGCTCGAAATGTAAACTAAACATTTATTATTGTAACGTTGGCAACACTGCATTTAAAAAGTTCGTTCTAAGGTAGTTGCTAACGTCATAGTGGTTTTGATTGTGTTGATGACAGTTTTTGTTTTTGTTCGTTTTATGTTTTTAATAAAAGTGTTTTTCCTAAAATGTAAAATGTTTCCTTTTTAATCCGCGGACATCCTAAAGTTGTAAAATAAAATCTAACAAGTGTCACAGTCAATTTACGTAAAACGTCACGTATCATTTACGTAAGATGATAGTTGCATTCTATTTTTTTCGATTAAAATTAAAATGTCATTTCCGTAAGGTTTATTTGCACACAACTTTTTGTAGACGCTGCTATCTCCGTCTCCAACAAGTGGAGTGTACTTTAAGATGTTCCACACTTCGGTTAAAACCCTAATAATGTCAGACTATATTGCCGTACTAGTTTTTGTAACATTTGTATTCCCCCACTGTAATATTTCTTCGTTTTGCTCTTTCACACACAGGGCAAGATTTGTTCCTAACGGCCATAAATAATAATTTGCCAGCATTGGCACCAACAATACATACGACACCAGCACTTTGTCTTGTAGGTCCGTTTTGACCACGCTCTATCGACAACCCACACAACACAAACCTATCTGTTAGATGTCCAGTAGCTGTACTTGCTAGATAATGTGACCATCCAAGAGACATCTAGCTAAAGCTTACTACATACAGTGGATATCTTGTGGACGTCCAGTTGTCACAAACCTAGATGTCCAGAGGATGTAATTTGTTAATATCTAGTGGATGTTTATAAGTATGTCTTATGGATATCCATAATTATACTTTCACAATATCCACTGTATATTCTATCAGTTTATCCTGTAGACATCAATAAACAGTTTTTTCAATATCCAGAAAATATTCTATTATTATCTATGGAAGTCTGCAGTGAATGAATGCATATGGAAATAATGGAAATTCAATTTAGTTAATTAATCGATATATTTTGTTACTAATACATGAACTTATTTTCTTATTTTTATAAAAACGAGCAACACAATGTACACAAATTAAAATTACAAATACTTTTAGTTTATGAAATTAAAACACAGACGTTCAGTAATAATCGACAAATGACGGCGCGTCTACTACAAAAAACGCGGAAACACCGGTAACAGGCGGTCACGTTAACTTTTTATCTCCCTCAGTTCAATGCAAACTTAATTTCTCTTTCATGCGACCACGTGACAGATCGTTAAGTTGCGGGCGATTTTACCGACCGATCACCAACGCAGCATGTACATTGAAAGATTGCATAATTGAGTTGGTACAATTATCACCAGAGGGTCTTAATATATTTTTTTCATGCTAAACGTTTTTTCATCAGGTACTTTTATTCAAATAATGTAACGGGTTTTTTGTCGTTTCAAATAATGTTTGATGCTGATTTACTTATACGGATTTATAATTTTTCAAAATAGCTATAGCCTGGATATCCACTATCCATTTGTCAATTACATCTACTAGATGTTGTTTAAAGCATATCTCATGGACATTCAGCCAATGTCTTGGATATACGTACATTAGTTAGCCTTTGACTGGATGTCCACTAGATATTGAGTGTTGTGTGGGAATGACCGGTATAAAATGATACTGCATCAACAATTTTGTTTTCTCTGGCAATACGTGCTCCTTCAATAGGTTCCCATAATGTTGCTAATATTGTCTCGGACATTTGTTCAAAATGTTTTTCAAGCTGTCTCCTAAAAAGTTGGGGCGCACTATATGTACAAGTCACTAAAATGGGTCGCGCATTTTCTTTTAGTAAACTTTATAGTAAAAACTTATAATTCTAGGAAAAACCATAATTATTCTCTCTCGAATTTTCAATTACGAATGTTGATAGGTACGTCGTTACAGTGTGATCGATTTCAGTTTTCAGATAAAGGCGGTGAATTTTCATTTCTTTAAAGATTTATTATTCGGTCAATGTTAAAACAGGTGCAGCAAACCCAAAAGCGCAGTTATACAGGTTTTTTTTACGTAACTCATTCGTTAAAAGTTTTTATACTTTCAATTATAGTTTCATCTTGATTGTTTAATGTTTATTGGCTTTATAATTAAAATATATTTAAGAACGTATCACTCCAGTTATACTGGAAGCGACATCAACTTTTTTATGTCAAATGGAATGCTATACTTTTTATTAATTTTTTTAATCTTACGTGTAGTTCTAAAGCTATTTTGTTCATAGATCATTATCCAAAAAATCAACGGTTTTGGAGATAATTAGATGTTTTTGAGAATTTTCACATTTGTAATATCAACTTTAAAAATTCATATCTTATCAAATTATGAAGTTTAAGCTGCGATATTTGTATCACTATTCATTAAAATTATCATCTTTTAAACAACCTATTGTAATGGCCCAACACACATACAGAGTATTCAAAATATAATGTCAAACTTAAAAACTGCGTAAAACTAATTTTAATAATGGACCAGCCTATACATATTAGAATGGTTAAGAACGCAAGAAAATTCTGCATCGATTGATATAATAGTTCCCTATACCTATCTTGACCTGTTAATGAGTTATTAGGATTTGTTAATATATATAATAATATGTAATATATATGAAATTTGTCACTTTAAATTAATTAAAATGGGTATAGGAAAATATTATATCAATTGATGTAGAATTTTATTGTGTTCTTAACCATCTAAATATGAACATTTCGTTTTATTTGAAAAAATTGAGTTTTACGCATGTAAAAGTTGTTAACTTTAGCATTACATTTTGAACACACTGTATGTGTGTTGGACTTTTACAAAATTTTAATGAATAGTAATACAAATAATATAGCAGCTTAAACTTCATAATTTGAAAAGATATGAATTTTTAAAGTTGATGTCACAAACGTGAAAATTCTCAAAAACATCTAAATATCTCAAAAACTGTTGACTTTTGGGATAATGAGCTATGAACAAAATATCTTTAAAATTACAGGTCAAAGAAAAAAAGTTAATAAAAAGTATAGCATTGCGTATGAAATTAAAAAGCTGATGTCACTTCCACTATAACCGGAAGTGATACGATCTTGAATATATTTTAATTATAAAGCCAATAATTATTTACCTGATTTTCAAAAAAAAAAAAATTAAAATATGATTGGAAGTATAAACACTTTTAACGAACGGGTTACGTAGTTACTGTTTTTAAATAACGTCACCATATGTGACGTGAGCGTTACTTCCGTCAGAAAAAAATCTAAGTTACTCCCAAGTCGCGCCTAAAAAAGTTTTGGTTTAATAATTAATTTTTGTATTTAGTTTGAAGATTTTGGTAAAAAAATAAAAATAGAAGACTATTGAAGTCGACTGTTTTAATTGTTTTATAAACAAACAAATGCTTTTATGCAAGTGTCTTGATTCACTTTTAAATTTATGATCGACTTGAAAATCGATAAAATTGCAAATTTGAACATACAATAGTAAAGAAAATATTTTTTTACAATTTGAATCAATGTTGAGTAAAATTTATCTGAATGTTTGTACTTACAAATAGGTATAGTGTCTCGTTTTTCCTTTCTTGAGTGTACCTCAGTGTTTTAATTCTATTTATCAACTTGATCTTGCAATGTTGCTCGCTCGCTTTAGATTCTTTATTGATACAAGTGTTTGTTTATTTCTTTAGAATTTTAATTTTCATTCATCTTTGTACTGTTTTTCTTATCATATTGTTCGTTAACTTCCTCTGCATTTTGTGAATGATTGTAACACGATTGATAGTTTTGTAAAGATAACACGTGTATAGCAAGAAATCATAAATCGGAATCTCTCCTATGAGGGTACCAAAACCCCTACTCGGTAACATTAGCTAGGGTTGCGCTAACCTTTCTTAACAAAAATATTCAAACTAAAATACATTTACAGTATAAGGAAAAACAAAATATAAAAGAAATAATTTCTTTTGTTAGGCCAGTTTCGTTAATACTATTCATATAAGCTCTTTATAAAATTATTGTTAACAGATTTTAAATTGTTTTTAAAGTTTTGCAAAGTCATTGCCTTGGATCTACCAATTTAACTCGCCAACAATTCTTCCCAATTTCTTTTTTATTCCGCTACTTTTAATTGTAAACTTATATATATTCGTTTGCTGTTCATTTTGTTAACGACCTATATCAAGTTGGACATTACTTGACTAAAAAGTGACTGTGAAAGTATTGTCTGGTGATGATCTGTAAGTATAGATAAGATAAAGTTATGTACTAAAAGTAAAATTAATTACAAGGACTAATATATTATTATGTAGTTTTGCCTCAATTATGGGAAACCATTAGAAATTCATATTATTTGCAATTGTTTTAGTGTGGAAATCTAAAGGTAGTCCCGTGTTTAAAGGACAACAGCAGGAGTTTTTTAACCAATGTTTGCTTCTAATATATTTGCGTTTTTCCGCGACTAACTTTTTTCTAAAATCTAACTAAAAATGTTTGATTTTTAGTTTACATGTAATAGTGTTTTTTTATTCATTTGAATAACCCTAACTATTCGTCATCAAGTATGGGGTATCTTATCTTGAATAGCTGAAAAGGTTTTTGTAATAATCACATAGTAAATAAATAAATTAGCACCACAATCATTTACAATCAATACTTTATTATCGAGGTATTGATAAATGTGCTACTATTAGTACCGCTACGACTTTCTCAAAGCTACATGTTTATAATTATTTTGGCAATAAAATGGTAAGTTCACTTTTTTCAATAAAGAAAATGATGAGAAAACGTTTTTTTGATATTGCAATGTTCATTGTAGAAAGTTTTGTTATGTTTTTACTTATATAAAGTTTTCAAGGCGTCTGTAGATAATTGCGTAGGTGTGGATTTAGTAATACCATGCCTCAATCAATTGTTTAAACTAAATATCAGAATTTTCTACAATAACAGTAAAGTTGATAGTATTATAACAAACAATATTTTAAAGACTGCAATAAAAGTAACCACGATGGACACCGAGTTGGAGTTCTCAATATCGCCAAAAACAAGAGGGCGAGAACTATTTCAACATATCAGTCGTAACTTAGGCTTGCGAGAAGTGTGGTATTTTGGTTTAATGTTTAAAGGTGCAAATAATGAAGACATTTGGTTTGATTGTTCGAGAAAGGTGTGTTTGCAAAAATTGTTTCTTTCTAGGCAGCATTTGAATGTTTCAGACAGTGCATGCGATTGGCGTTAATGCTCGCAAACTCAAATTTCGCGTGAAGTATTACCCCGAGGATGTTTCTCAAGAATTAATTGAAGAGACTACAGTTTATTACTTTTATTTGCAAGTTCGATCTGCGATACTTTCGGATCAAATATATTGCCCACCTGAAACATCTGTGTTACTGGCTTCTTATGCCGCTCAAGCGAGGCACGGTGATTACGATGCTGCAATTCACCAGAACGGATTCTTTAAAAAGGAAAGGCTATTGCCTGAAAGGTAACGATTTTGAAAGTCGATTATTCTTTTTTATCTACAGGCAAAAATATTTAAATTGGAGTAGTTAGCTCTTAGATTAGTATCATTTTTATTATTTTAAGCGATCTGGAAGATTACAAGTAATTTAAATTTTTTAGATAATCTTGTCAGATTGCTGTAAAATGCTGAAATTGTTATCTAAACAAAACGAAAACAATTTAGTTTTTATACAAATGACCTATTTTTTCAAGTTGAACGGATAATAGTGTTTAATACAATGCCCTATTATTAATTAAAGCAGTAAACAGTACGTGTACTTTAAATCTAACACCGCCTTTATAATTAAAATGACTATTTTTAAACACAATTTTTGATAATGCAGCAGCGGCCCAGTTTTTTTTCGATGGTTGGGCACATTTGTGAATTCAAAAACATGAATTTAGTGAACGTTTTAAAAAATGACTATTTTTACTGATAAAATCAATTTTGTTAAAAAATTTTTTTCTCTAATTTGGACATGAGTCCACCCAGACCCCTACCTGGCGCCGTCGCTGCGAAAATGGCTAGAAGAAAGAACTTCTGCTACACTTTTTTTCCATTCTTAATGACTCGTTTTTTACTTTTGCTAGAAATTTCACAATGCACTCTACACAATTTGATTTTTCTAATGAAAGAATGCATTTTATTTATTGATTTGATTACATAATGATTTTTATATTTACTTTTACCTCTTTGCTTTTACTATCTTTATTATTATACATTCGTGTGTGCATTGAAACCGCATAATGGTGGAGATATGAGACTACAATTAATTGAATCACTGATTTCAGAAACCATCTAAGTTACAAATGACGTGTTTAAAGGTAACTGAAGAAAACTAACTAACTTCCTTAATTATTTTTATATGAACTTTAAAATAATCGAGCTTTAAATAAATTAAAAGAAAGTTGTTGCAACTGTCGTATGGACTAGGTTGTTTCTGCATTAAATAAAGAACTATTTTGTTAGGAATTTTAAAACTAAATTTATTTAATCTAAGTATTTACACGATTTAAAACTGATTAAATGTAACTATAACTAATAAATTAAAAAAAAAACAACTTACATAAGTAATTTGTATGTAATGTATTATTATCACAAGTATCACTAAAGTATTTGCTGTCCGGACGCGGCACCGATAGAAGAGGTCGTGGCAAGAGCGCAATGGACTTTTTTTGACCCGATGTTCTACTTGGATGGTAACTGCAGACCAATACTTGAATGCCTGTTTCACGTAAGACGACCTCCAACATATTTAGAATTGTTTTCCAATCCAGTTAATCTAAGCCGCAACCAAGTTTGGGTACTGTCATTTTTTTAATGTTGAGATTTCATAATGCTTGCCACAGATTTTCGTATGACGACTTTTGTACGTCAGTAGTTTTTAGCGATCAGATTGAAAACGAACCATCGGTCATCACGTAGTTTTGAGATTTTGTCGACCACCGGTTGCTGTCTTTGTAGTTCATCTAGCCGTCCGAACTTCTTCTTAAATATAACCTCAATCCCAATCTCAAGATCCTCGGTCACCCAATGTGCGATGGCGTAATTCTTTCGTATTTGGAACAGGTCTTGTTGCTCTTCCGCTATTATTCCAAACCTAAACCTTCCAGAACATTTTCATGAACTTATCGAAGTCCATTCCATCGACTTGACTCCTAGTTCTGTTCGTTATTACTCTGATTCGGACCTGGTCTTGGGTAATGCTGTTATCGCTACCGCTTTTGGTTTGCCTCTGGGTAGTTTTTGGTAATATTTGACGTTATTAATACGCTGTACAACTTCACAAGTGCCCTCCCATTGCCTCTGCAACTTCGGCGGTAAACCACGTTTTTTTGGGGGATTATACACCATGTCGCCCGATTGAAACTCACTGTTTTGTGCCTTGACATCAAATTTGGTTTTTATTCTGTCGCTGGCAATTTGTGTGTATTTACAAAGCGTTTCATGTACTTTGTCTAGCCTTTTCATCAACTTGCCGACGTTATTTTCTCCAGCAACTTCTTTTTCCGGTCTTCGTCTAAATTCGAGGTCGCATAGCAATCGTATTTCGCGATCGAGTACTGATTCCAATCTCTTTGGTGTTTGGACGCTACTTTGACTAAGTACTTTCTCATTATTTGATTTATTCGTTCAACCATGCCATCAGATTAAGGATGGAGAGGCGTCGTCCTAGTTTTTTTAATTCCCAACAGCAAACTTTTTGACACAGCGCAGATTCGCAGTTGCGGCTTTGATCGGAATGTAATTTCAACGGAATTCCAAACCGACAGAATCGCAAAACATCTATGACTGTAAGCTTCCGTCTATTTCGTGAAATAATCAATCGCTACCAGGATGTATTTGTTTCTCGAATCAGATTCTGGGAACGGTCTTGCTATATCAATCGCTACTTTTTCTAAATGGCTTTCCACGTGATATTTTTTTATTGGTGCTTTGCGGTTTTTGCTGAACCATGTCCTGATGCGCACACCTTACACTTACGGCACCATTCCATGACATCCTTTTTTTTACGCCAAAGTGTCTTCCTAATGTACGATCGTGCAAACGCTGCAACACCTGTGACACTCGGCTTTTTGGCACTACCAACTACAGTCTGTTTTCCGTGTCCCTAACACTCCTTAGGGATCGCTTAAGAAGACCGTCTTCCACTCTCAAAGAGTCTTACTGCGCTCAATATGTTTTGATTTTTCTGTCCAAAGCACTCACATCTTCCCAGGTTGGTCGTCGACCGATTGCTTTCTAGTTCAAAAGTAATCTTATCTCGGAATCGTCTTTTTGTTTGCGACGCAACTGCTCAGGCTTCCAGTAGTTATCAACGATAGCAGTTCTTCGGAGACATTCGATATTTTCTTCAAGTCGCGAACAATTGCTGCAGTCTGTCGGACATGGTTTTCTGGACAAAGCATCAACGTTTCGATGATTGCTTCCGGCACGGTGATCTGTGCTTTAGTCATATTCTTGCAATCTCTCCATCCATCTTGCCACTTGCCCTTCCCGATTACAAAACTGCAATAGCCATTTCAATGCTGCGTAGTCTGTTCTTAGTAAAAATTTTCGTCTATACAAATGGACTTGACGACTGCTAACAGCTCTCTCCTAGTCATGCAGTAATTCTTTTCTGGCGAGAACAAAACTTTGATGAAATACGCGACGACTTTTTCTCATTCATCTTGCACCTGTGACAGGACTACACTTACAGCCAGATTACTTACATTGGTATCCAAAACAAATTTTTTATTTTCTTTTGAATAACTTAAAATCGGTTGATGGAAAGCGTTTTTACAGTTTTATTCCATTTAAATTCTGCTCTTTCTGTAGTTAATTTTGTCAAAGGTTTGACAATACTGGCAAATTCGGATACAAATCGTCTATGGTTGGTGCACAACCCAAGGAAACAGCGAACTTGATGCTTTGCGATTGATCTTGGCCATGCTTGCACTGCTAGGACTTTGTCTAGGTCAGCGTTGATTCTATCTCTAGATACAACGTGGTCAAAGTATTGCACTTTCTTCTTAAATACGTGGCACTTTTTTGGGCTCAGTTTTAGATTTGCAATTCTATCTGCCAGTAACTACTCTTCAAATCCAACGTAAAAATCCACTGGAATTTTGACAGGGTGTCTAAGGTATTGTCAATACTCGGAAAAAGGTAGCTGCTCTTTTTGGTCACGACGTTCAGCTATTTGTAGTCTACGCAAAATTTTGTGGATTTAGTTTTTTTACTAGCACCGCTGGAAACGCCCATTGACTATTAGGTTCCACCACACCTTTTCTCTCCATATCCGTAATTATTTGTTCAGCTTCTTTTTGTTTTGCCAAAGGAAGTCGACGTGGATGTTGTCGCATCGGCCGAGCGTCTCCGGTATTAATTTTATGTTTTACTAGCTTTACTAAGTTAGTGCTTTCTTTGGAATCAATCTCCAGCGCAAACACATCTTGCTAAATCAACACTAGCCAGCTAGTCTTGGCTCAGTTTTTGGCACTTTAAGGTAAGAATGTCTAATAGATGTTGTGAGCACTTTGGCGACGTTGCCTCAGTCGAATTCACGCATCTCACAATTTGAGATACTGGCGTACATTAGTCTATCACGATCTTCTTTTTCAAGGTAATTGGATCTGACTTGACATTTAAGATCCTTACTGGAATCAAGTTTTTATTTGTACTAATGTTCTGTCAACTAGTAACCCCTTTTCAATCAAGTCGCTTTCCATTTGTTCAATAGCACGAATGTAGCCTTTCTAGAGATTTCCATCAAGGCTTGCTATCACCGCACTTTTAGTCCTACTAGGTAAGGCAGGGCTGCCTTCTCTATCGAATGAAAGGAATTTCTTTACCGTCGATTTTCAGGATATCGTTCTTTATATTCAAACGGAACACGTACTTTATTATAACCTTTATTCTTAGGATAACTTCATTCGTGACGTCGGTTACCGGAACTTGATGGTCGAGTACTCTGTTTCCCAAACCAATGGTCGCTTGATTTGTCTGTGAGTGGGCCGTATTCCTTTGCCCGTCGCAGTTTGAAGTCGTACTGTTACTAGTGATGTTTTATCATTTTCCAATAACATGTCAGGACTAATGATGGTCTTCGTCGCTCTCGTGTCAACCAGTAACTGAACACTTCGTCCATTGATCTTGCCATCGAGATAAATGTGTGCACAGGTTTAACGAACTGGAACAGTTTAATACACAAACACAAGCGAATCGCAAACTAATCACACAACGTTTATATTACGGGAGTGATATTAAATTAGGTACTAATATTTACACATTAAAGCCGTGATCTTACCAGTGACACTAATGTAACATTTTTAAAACGAAATGTATTTACAATAATTATTTATACATTTACAACATTTTTTTTATAAACGTACTTAATTAAATCTAACGTTATTTCAGGAAACAACTTACTCAAAAAATAATGTCCGCTAATATCTTTTGTTTATCTACATTGGTATTTGTTTATGTTAACAACACGTTTATTTACACGACGTGTATGTATTTATTTTTTACTATAGTCTGTAAAATTTAACATTTTCAGTTTCGGATTAGCGCTTTATTTAACACCGACATATATACACTATTGCCGTTTCCTTCTTACATGTAGGATTTCATTAAGTAAAGCGAGCACGTACATTAATTATCTGAATTAAGAATTACACTACACGTTTGAAAGTATTCGTCATGACAACCATTAGGTTAGAAAGAAATACCAAATAAAGCAACCATGCGCTTTCTTAAACACATTTAAAAATTTTACAAACAAGTTTTGAATGGGATTATTCAGACTCGAAAACTATCTTGATTTTCTTTCGAATACTTTTTATATTCTTAAGTTATCTGCTTTGAGAACAATCCGGTAATTATCTCGAATCATCTTTAATGATCTTAAAGCTTCTATGCGTTTCAATACGTTCTTAATTTAAGCGAGTGTCCAAACCCGTGGTAAAGTAAACACACGTGCACGCTAAGCCTGTTGCAAACAAATTGTAACGAATGGATAAATAGCTAATTCTAAAACATTACAAATTTGTAAAGGCAGTCGTTTTTTAACAATAATTATAATATTATCATTTGATTCAAGTGAATACATCCTAATGATTTTACTGGCAATCTAAAAATAACAATAACAATTATAATTATTTGAATCATTTCAAAATCCGAACGTTGTTATAAGCACAACGATATGAAATCTACGAGACTTTATGTCGTTATATTATTAACAAGATTTAGGATCGTATTACTATTATTGTTTATCAAATAATGTTAAGAAACCTAAACTGATAATTTTCAGCACGTATATGTATAGTATTGAAACGTTCGCGAAGTTTTTGTCAGCTCGAGAGCGTTCACGAATTTATTATCTAGTTTCAGAACGTTTGGAAAAGATGTACAAAATTCTCCGGATAGATAACAAAAATATATAAAAACGATTTGAACAGAGCATAAGTCAGTTATTCGAACTCGAAAGTGTTAAGAATCTGTTTAAATAAATTAGTGATTAACGCGTGCGTTCGAGATAAGTATAACGGAGGATAAACGTAGGTGCCTTTAATGTAAACACAAGTGTCAGTTTTAAGATAAACAGAAGTTATCCGGAGACATTATTTTTCCAGTTATTGTAATACATAAACGTGTAAAATATTTCGTATAAATAAATTAGGTTTAAAATTCGTTACAGAAGGTATACACAAGTCTACGAGACTGAGTCATCGTTCGACGCGATTCACCACAGATTCACATCCTACATTTAAAGTTCAGCAAATGAAACGAATGTTTTTATTTAGTTTTTCGTTTTCTGAAGTTATTTCTCAAATTTTTTAAAAAAATTTATTGATTTATGTTTGTTTGTTGTAGTTAAGAAATTTAAGAGTATTTTATCGATTTTTAAAAAGTGACTTTTATTCAAGGTCATTTAAGGTCGTATGCAAAAATTTGAAAAAACAACTCTTAACTTATTTGAAGATAGTTGTTTTAGGAATTTAGACGCAAATTTTAAAAGTTTGTGATAAGAAACATAGATAACAAAAAAAATTAAATTCCTAAATTAATCTGAAACTTTTGACATAGATTACACCCACATTTTCATCAATTGATGAAGATTTTTTCAAACTAGAATTTCGTTGTTGAAGAGTATAGAATTTGACTTTTTTCGATTGTTCACTGTTTCGATATTACTTATTAACAAAAACCAGTAAAACTAGAAAACTTTTTTTTAGAGCTTAATTATTAATTTATGAAAAAAATTATGACTGTCCGTCAAATTATATTAAATAGAAGCATCGTTCTCTAAATTTGAGTATTTTTCATATTCCCTTTTAAGGTGTTTGTGGAATCAGTTATTCAATTGTTTTCTGTTCCTCGCGATAAAATCGAAAAAACAAAAGAAGCGACTTTTTTTATGAATTGGAAAATTTTGAGACAAACGCCAACGCTTAAATGCCGTAAAAAATGAATACATTTTATTAAAAAAGTCAAAACTAATAAATCAAGGCTTGTTTTAGAAAAAATTAAAACAAAAAATGGAAATTAAGAAGAGAACAAGAAGAAAAATTTAAAAAAAAGAAAATTAAGAAAACCAAAAAGCAAGTAAATTGATCAAAATTTATTTTATAGAAGAATAAAAAAATAACAGAATTAGAATTAACAGAATAAGAGATGTGAAGAAATTGAAAAAAGATAGTCGATTACAATTTTAACATTAAAACTTGAAAATTTTGGTAAAAGTTGACGCCTTAAATCAACCGTTAAAATTTAAGACAAAAAGTAATAAAAATGAGAAGAAAGATGTAAACCAATTGGAAACATCTTCAATTTCAATTTAACAAACGAAGAAAATAAAGCCAATAATTTGGTTTATCCATATCAAGGTTTGGTAATATAAACATAAATAAATTACAACAAAAATAAAAAAGAAGCAACATTGACATTTAAAGTCAAAATTTAAGTTTTTGAAGAACGAAAAAGCAGTATCAGTACCAATTGCGATTTTTTTACAGTATTAATCAAATATTATTTTAGAGAAAAATGTGTTTTTATCATTTTAAAGATTTCGGGGAAAAAAAGAAAAAAGTTGGTTATTAAGGACAACGAATCACTTAAATTTACACTAAAAACTGAATCAAAACAAAAATATAAAAACAAAGAATTCTTATATCACAATAACATCTGGCGTGTAAAGTCTCGACTCTTAAGACAAAAAAAAATTTCTCATTTTTTTTAACTTCTTGTGGTTTAAAAACGTAAAAAAATTCAACGCGTTAACAATTTTATGCAACAAAGCTTTAGGTTATAAACAAAAATACATTTTGTTTAATTATTACGAGATAGACTCTGTCGTTACAACAAACTATTTTTAGAGTAACGGTATAGACATTATTCAGTATCAATTCTGAACCTTTTAAAATTATCTTTCAGATATGTGATTAGCTTTATCATCAATATTTTTAGACAATGAAAATTGATTTAATTAAGTTACTTAATTAGATATTTTAGTATTTTTAAATTCAGTTTTTTTCTTTTTGTGTTTTTATAATGTAATTATGATTCGTGTCAGGTAAGATTTAGATACACACTGTTATTAGATTTTGTTATAGTGACAAAATCACAGTGGTTTTTATGATCTTTTTTATAACAATATAACATCGATCCACTCGTCCATGTACTTAATATGAACATCATGGCAAACTAAACTTGTATGTATACAACTTTCTGTGAATTCACATTCGAGAATTAAGTTATGATGTAAAATAGTTTACTGCAAATTTACTGAAAGGGCCACGCATAACACTTACTTTGGAAAAAATTAAAAATGTAAATTTTCCGCAAGTTATTATAAACTTTCTGCAGGTATACAATTATAAATTAACTGCAAATTCATAATAAAGAACTTTGTTTAAATTTAAAATATGTATATGAACTGTAAATTTACAATTAAGGTTAAATTGTAGATATATAATTAACTGCAAAAGTATTAATAAAATATTTATTTTTATTACAAATATTTGAATAAAAAAATATTAATACAAGCCATACATAGAGTATAACCAAAGAGTATCTTTGGTATAAATATACTCTTTGGTATAACTATAGGGGAAAGCGGGGAGCATTGGGCCACAAAATGTTTATTTGATTGTAAACATTTTTTAAGTTGAACAAATATGAAAAAAACAAATTTATTCTAGTTTTAGTTACTTTCTTCATGTAATGGTTGCACAAAAAATAAAAAATATGTTTCCCAAACACAAAAAAAATATGCTGAAAATTTGTTCTCTAAAGGCCGAAAGCTCCCCATACCTCGGGAGCATTTGGCCAGAAGATGGGGAGCATTCAGTCACGTATAAGAATACTGCTATATTATTGGTTGTTGGTTTTATGCTAACCAATAATATGCCAGTATTTTAAAATTATACTAAGTATTACTTAACTGAGGTTTATACCATGTTTGTAAAATCGGCCCTAAAACACATAAAAAAACATTTATTTATAAAAAATTCTTCACACAGCTGTCATAGAACAAAAAAATTGAAAAAAATAATTTACGACCAAAGTATTAAAGTCATAACAGAAACGAAAATATGATGTTGTTCTTGTAGTGCCACTTGTTGGAGGAGCTTTCAATTTTGTTATGATATCATCATTTTCAACCTCACATATGTCGTCAATCGCTGGAAAATAAAAAGTTGTTGATAGACCTTTTCTTCTCAAAAACTTCAAGGTAGTTGTATCTTTCGAATATTTTAATATCTGACCAACAAAATGCACCAATTTAGTTTTAGCTTTAAATCTTACTACAACAAAATCCCCATCATTTAAATCTTTTCTACAATTCTCCTCAATATCTTCCATTTCGTCACTTATTTCTTCATCAGAATTATCATAAATTGATAATCCATCACTTTCGGAAGACGATGAATCCGACGGAATTTTCGTTCTACGTTTTTTCTTCGGTTGGTTGTCTACTTGTTTTTCTAGCTTAGTGAAAATGTTTTTTTTAAAGCCCTTCTTTTTTTTATCTTTTTCGTTCTCAATTTGTTCCAGTCGTTTCTTCTCTGGGGTGTCAGTATAAACCCTTGAAATCTCTGGCGTCCGTCTGGAAAAGGTCTAACTAATTCAGGTGTCACTTTAGTGGGTTGTTTTATGTCATTTTTATAACCACTGCAAGATGGTGTATTTTGCAAAATTGTTATGTCACTTAAAACAATTATCTTGTTATTTCCCGTCAACCCTTCATTTTTTTCCTTAATAAAATCACTGTTTTTGTTATGTTCGTCTCCATCTTTCTCATTTATATTACCGCTATTGCCATTTTCATCCTCTATAACTGAGTATGTTCTGCAATATTGTTCGAATTATCTACATTTGGTAAAGGTTGATCGGTAACGGCACTCGGAGTGAAATCTACATCACTAAACACCAACCGGTTCATTGGCCAAATTCCTGTGGTCTTAAAACTACTCACAATATTTTCATTTGTGAATGCTCTCAAATATGCACGATGGGTTAGTTCTGGAATATTCCTAACCTTTATGGTTTTATCGAGATTGGACACCATCCAGTCATTAAATGCAATATTACAAAAATTTTTAAAAGGCCCAAAAACTCCGACGTCTAGTGGCTGCATTCGGTGGGTTGTACGGGGAGCGAAACTTAGTAAGACAATTCCATTTTCCCTACAGTATTGGACACATGTAAGGCTAACATGTGACTCGTGGTTATCGACTAACAACAAAATTGGATTGCTACGAGAGCAAGACGTATGTTTAACTATATGCTTTAATACAGAAGGAAACAACTCGTTAGTCATCCAACCAGACTTGTTTCGCAGTGCTAGACTCGAAACTGGAGCATCAGTTAAATAGTCCTCTATGTTTCTGATCCGAGGAAAAACATAAACAGGAGACAGACTTTGTCCAGATGCGCTAATAATTCCCACAAAAGTCACCAATTCACCTCTTTCAGCTGAGGCAGCTTGAGAAACTTGTTTCTTTCCAGTAGTAGAAACAATTTTCACTAGTTTCATCACTATTGTGACTCCCGTCTTATCGAGATTAAATATTTTTTCTGGAGTAAATTTGTAACGCTTCAGTACATTTTTTAGGTTTTCGAAAAATTGACCCACCTTAAAATTATTAAAACCGGTGCTTCTACCCAAGCTCGTGCTTTTTGGTTTTCTTAAAGAGAGTCTCGGATGACGTGACATAAACCCTCGGCGCCATCCGTCTTTTGCTTGCCGTTTTTGATGCCACTCTGGAGGAATTTGACAGTTTGGCAAAACAGAAGCATATTCGAAAGCTAGCTTTTTGATTTGATCATATGTCAGTCCATCATTTAAATCAGAACATTTTTTAATATACGCTTCTAGTTCAGACTCTTGTTCCGTTGTAAATACTTGTCTATTTGTATATTTATTTGCATATTTGGGCGATTCTTGATTACTTTAATTACCAGAGTCTTCTAAGTTTTGAAAATTTTGACGCAAATATTCTTCTTTGGACCTCTTCTGTAATATTCTTTTTATTCGACTTTGTAATGTAGATCTTTTTATACCGTGTATCCTGGCGCCCTCTCTTACGGAGAAGGTACCATTGAAACAGCCTATAATTGCTTGTTTGATGCTATTTATTTCATCTATTTGATTCTTATTAGTTTTTAAAATTCGTTTTTGACACATATTTGCAAGAAAAACAGATATTTTAAAAGAATGTAGGGTGCATTCGGCCATGGCCGAATACACACACAATGTGGGCGGATGAGTGCTCCCAACCTCACGAAGCGAGTGAAATGTGATTATACAGAAGTGTTTGAATTTGTAGGTTAGGATTAAAAATGTTTATGAATTCTACAGTATTTGAAGATATTATGCACCAAAAAAAGAAAAAAAAGCAAATTTTTCAATAAAATAAACATCAAATATATGAATCGAAAACACTTACTTTCAGGAGCACTTTTAAACTTTTTTCTTTAAAAGTTGATTAAACAGCAACACACGTGGTAGTTTTTACCTAGACGAAAAACTAACGATAGGCAACCTAAAGGCAGCTCCATTGAGCGGGAAATTTGAATCACGTTAAAAATATCTACCCTGGATGAATGCTCCCCGTGGCCCAATGCTTTCCCCTACTACTTAATTTCTAAATTTTACACAGTAAATGTATTCCACCAGGTTTGAAATTTAAAACAAAAATTTCTAAAACATGTAATTAGTCAATACTAGTTAGTTTCTTTCATTCATAATAAGTAAAATGATTATTTATTTAGATATTTAAAAAATAAAATTGCAATTTTAAACTTCTTTAAAGCTATAATTGGTTGTGTATTGTCGTTCTTACTATGACGAAACCAAGGCATCACTTGAACTGCTTCTATAAATAAGATAACATAAAAATTTCATATATGGGTTATCTGTTAAATAAATATTTTTTATGGTTACGCTGGAAAGCAGGTATATTATTCATTTAAAATAATTTATACACACACATGTATAAAATAAAACTTTATAGTATATAAATAAAATAGAAACCAAAATACATTACATATGATTCTTAGAATTTAATATTCATGAAAACTGATATATAAGTAATAATAATTTGTTTTTATGGAATTGTAATTTAAGGGTTTGAGTAGTAAAAAAAATCATCTAAGGTTTTGGTAACTTTTGTTATTTTTGATTTAGTACGTATAATTTACTACACCTTTATAAATTAACTTACTTGATTATTATTTTTTCCAATGTATTAGTTTTAAAGTTCCTCCATAGCAATTCCACATAAAAAAACGTCTTAAATTTTAGTTTTGAATAGTGCAACTAAGCACAAATTGCACTTCATACTTAGTAAATAGTTAAACTTTCTGCGCGTTTTCTACTAGCAAATTATATATACTTTTTATAAATGAACTAACAGTAAACTATCAATTGTCAACTTAGTTTTGCAAACTTATTGTAAACTTATACTGAAAACGCGATGTCAGTTTTTAGTCGGAGGTTTATTTCAAATTTGCAAAACTAAAGTCTCATATGCAAAATCACAGTAAATTTTAGAAATTCAGCTTAATTTTGTTATCTTACAGTATATACGGTTAATTACCTCAACATTCTAAACCAAAATCGTACTCTGAATGGTCTAAAAACAATAAAGTTAATTATAATAATAAGGATAATTAGTTATTCGAAAAACATGTTTTGATAGGGTTTTTCAACAACACTCCATGAATCGAGAAGCGTGGGAAAACAGCATCATGAAGATGTGGCAGACTCATGTCGGTATGTTAACCGAAGAGGCTATGATGGAATATTTGAAACTGTCACAAAATCTCGAAATGTTTGGAATCACGTACTTTAACATCTACAACAAAAAACGAACCGAACTTTTACTTGGAGTTGATGCTTTGGGTTTAAACATTTATAAAAAGGAAGATAAGTATGTATTTTGGTTTTATACATTAAAATTCTGATAAAGTTGCACAGGTTAAATCCTATAATTTCGTTTCCTTGGTCGGAAATTGAAAACATAAATTTTAAAGGAATCAAATTCACTATAAAACCTACTGATCGGCAAGCTAAACAGTTCATTTTTTATGCAGACGACGCTTTGGTAAACAAACACATATTAAATTTAAGTATTGGAAATAATAGTTTATATATTAAACGAAGGAAAAAAGACTCTTTAGAGGTACAACAAATGAAAGTCAAGGCCGCCGAACAACGCAAATTTAAGCTTGAGCAAAGGTTAGTACATTATTGTTAGAATTTTTTAATCACCTAGTAATTGTAGAGGAAAATTACTACACGAGACGTTAGCGCGAGAACAGGCAGAAAAACGCGAAAATCAATATCAAATGGAAATACAGTTACTTAAAGAAGAAGTCGAACGTAAACAAACGCGTTTGTTGGAAGCTCAACTGACAATACAAAAATTACAAGAGCAACTGCGAGAATTGCAATTGGCCAAAGAACAATTTGAGAAAGAACAAAAAGAACTTAGACGAATGATGGAACAACTAGAACGCAGCAAAGATTTAGAGCAAACCGAAAGAAGAAAACTAGAAGATGAAATAATGCTTAAACAGATAGAAGTTCAAAAAATTGAAGACGAGGTTCGCTTAAGAGACGAAGAAGCCCGATTGTTACAAGAAAAAATAGACGAAGCAAAGCGGCGAGAAGATGAATACAGAATGCAACAAGAAGCTGCTCGAATACAACAAGAACGCGAAAAGGAATTAGCTTCAGTCACGGATAAAGCCGATGATACTTTACCATCTTTAGTGGATATTAACGAAAAACTGAAAAAAGACGTAGAGGTTTCGTTGCGGTATAAAGTTTTTGTTGAATCAAATGTCTATTTATTTGTTTCAGTTACTTCAACAACAATTAGAAAAAACCAGGCTCGAAAATGCGGAAACTGAAATGGATAGGATTCACAGAGAGAATATACGCAAGGGAAATAATAAATATAAGACTCTTAATGAGATTCGAAAAGGTAACACTACAAGAAGAGTCGATATGTTTGAAAATATGTAGGATGCATACACACGACTAACTCAACTCTTTTCATTAGAGATATTACACTTTTTTCTTCTTGACTTGTTATTAATAAAGTATTTAATCTTATAATAGTTTATTGGATTTTGTTTTTTCTTAATTCTTTATAAAGAATGTTGTAAAGGATAATTCTCGAAGACGAAATAAAAACATAATTCCAAAGTAATGCCGAGTTGGCGTTCAAATCTCGATCAAGTCAAAAATATAAAGTTTTGGTGTCTCACTCATCACAGGTCTAACAAACCGGCAATGAGTATTCAAAAGGCTCTATCTTTGATTTTTCAGGTTTTATTTTTGTTCTTAAATTTTTTGTATACACCTTTCTTTGTTTGAGTCAATGTCTCTTTTCAGAAGTTTTTGTTTTAGCTTGGATTCCTTGTTGAATGCAGTTGATTTATTTGGTTCTCAAGTGTAAAATAATAATACACAAGTCTGTGTGCAATGCTTTGCTACACATGGCGTTTCCCTTATAGTAATGTTACTTATGCGGACAGTGTACGCCCTCTGCACTTACATAGTGTTATATATGTGAATCTGGTAACACTGGCAAATGGTAACTAAGGTGTGCCAACGTAACATGGTGATGTATAATGTCTACTAATAAATAACAATTATTAATATTAATGTGGAATAATTATAATGAAAACCTTGCCATCGATGACCCAAAGCTACCACAACACATAGTACCTACATCCAACTTGTTTTGTACATAATATGTACTTACACAAAAAAACAACACGACTTTTGTACGTTTAGATGACATATAACTGGCTTTTATGCTTTAATAAATGCCATTTATTAGTTACTCGTAATTTTACATTATAAGATTACACTAAAGACTGAAAGATAGCTAAACCAGCACTACCATCTGTTCAATAACTCAATAATGGACTGTATTAAATTTTTATTACGGTAGTAATTTATTTGTGCATTGCACATTAGACAAACTTACAATATTGTAAAATAATTTTTCAATCAAAATGGCACACCATGTCTACTCTTATCTCTGTATTCACACGTGTTATCACATTGCGATTTACACTGCACCACCACTTTTCCTTAATGCTCGCGCATTTCACCTATAAAATAGCATCAAAGTAAACGTCACAACAAGGCGCCAGTTTAAATTCAAATATTCATTTAACACCATCACAATGTTTATTATCAAAAATCCTTTTATTAACGTACGCACAGTGTTCGTACCTGCCTCAAAAAAGTAATTGGACACTTTTTAGTGCGACCGGCAAGGTAGGTAACCAAACTTACGTTATAACAGAACGGCAAGTTAAATTTGACAACAATGGCGTTGTAGACATTACTTGCAGAGATATTACGAGGTTACTAATCATTCTTTATAAGCACCGCCTCAAGCGTTCAAAGAACATGTTTTTTGCTACAAATATGTATCTATAATTATATATATAATTTGATTTATAATTAAAATAAATTTTAAAAAATCCATTAACAGCTCGAATAAATTTAAACTATATGCCTAAATATGAAATTGCTGTTCTAATTAGCCTAAATTTTTAATATTTCCGGATTAAATTAAAGTCAACATTCCGATTTTCTTTGTAAAAGAAGTATTATCATCATTTAAACGTAATTAGTGGTTGAACAATTGTAATATTAATTCCCATTACAAATTCTCATAACACTTATTCGTAGTTTGCATTTTTTCATAGAAAATAGATTTTTATGAATATAGATAAAATCCGACGTTTATTGGTTTTTTCGATTACACTGTCGTAATACACAAAAAAAATGCTTTACCTTTGCTTTTATTTTTATTTAAATTTTTATTCTATATTTATACACCATGTAAACTACGCAATGGCAAACAAAAATTATTGGGTCAATGAAAATATAATAATTTTTACTTGGGGCTAAAAATGTTTAATAAAAATTTAAAAACAAACTAAAAAAACCTCAAAATTTTAAGCGTTGTTCCATACTATTAGAAACAAATTTAAGTGTCGCAATAGTTGCCCCACCAAATTTTGACGTAATGCAGAAATTCTAAGTAGACGGGGCGGTCCCAGGCGCGGGCTGTGCCACCGCTTTAAAGAAATATCGTGTAAAAATAAAATGAGAAAATGCAAATATCCCCAAATAAGGAAATAATGTTTCATCTTGCTTTAAGTAATAAATAATAATAAAAGAAGTACAATAACTTTTTAACAAAATAATTACAATACATTAATAATTTATAGTGTTTAAACTATTGAAACGTTCGAGAAATTATTTGCAAATGCAAGAGCCTTCTAGAAGCTCTTATCCATCTTCTAGAAGATATACCGCAAAGTACGGAACGCTCCAGAAGGATTTCCGTATGTGTATATATACCGACGAGATAGATCGTAGGTCAGTTATTGCTGGAATGCGAATACAACAGTGTTAAGAAGATTATTAAAGTGGAAATAAATCGTTAGCACGCGTGTGTCTAGATAAATTGACCGAGAATAATCGTGTACGTGATTTTTTAGTGTAAACAATTGTGAGGCTATCCGAGGACGTTATCTTATCTTCTTGTAAGTGATATAAATTATAATTATAGTGTAAGTGTTTTTATTAAATATTATTAGATTTTATTAGTTCGGTTAATTTAAAAGTGTACATATTTCTAGAATAAGTAAACAAAATTTTTGATAGTTTAAATAAAGTAGTTTTAATAAATAAAAACGCAACACTGTTTATAAGTTTATATTATTATGTACTTTTTTCCTTTACTTTTACTTATTATTTTTCCTTTTTTGATAATGTTTATAAATCCAGATAATATGCAAAACATTACATTTGGCAAACTTAATGAATTTCATCATTTGGATTTGGTTCATTACATCTCAATTATTTTAGAAAACCTAGGATTGTTGATTATAAAACTAGTATAATTATCAACTAAACAAAAATTTACAAATGTGTTTCTACTTTTATTACTATTACTTAGCGTATTGAAACCAAAATCAAAGATTGAATTAAAATTTGAGAAGAAAGAATACAGAAATTCTCATCAAAGTTACGCTTCAAGCAGTGTTTCCAGAGGCTCAAAACCTTGTTCTTCTGGGGAGTATTCCATACCCTTAGTAATGTTTCCTTGTGCCCAAGGATCCGCCATTACTAAGTAGGGTATATAAAGGGGTTACCTAAAATTCATTTTGTAACGTATAATATTTAGTTTGTTTTGTGTGTTAATTTTGTGCAAAATGCCACGTCTACCTGGAGAAGCAGAGTTATCACTAAAAACTAGAGGGAAGATTATTGCTTTACGAGAATTTTCTATCCGACTATATACTGCACGTTTGGGTTTATCGGTAAGATAATTTTTTATTTTGCTTTTGATAATATTCTTAAATATTATTAGTTTTTCAATTTTAAACATGGATATATATACCGATTTCATAGGTATTATATAATGTATAATTCAGATTGCACAATTATTCACCTACATTACAGAAAATTGTTTATAACGAAGTTATAAAAATTTCAGTCACCTAGCAATTGGGTATCAAGTTTTTCACGTCCCTCAAGTTAACAATACAAAGTTAGCAAATCAAATAAAACATAATTAGGAATGTGTTACTGATTTCTTGGAAAATAAAAAACTTGTAGCTTTTTTACTTTTTTAATTTTATGCATTAAAGTTAGTAGTACACCATTCTAAACAGTGTTTTAATGAATCGATATACGGTTTAAAATGTGGGTAGAATTTGTTGTTAAATTGTTGTTAATTAATTGTAAAAGAAAAAAGCTGATAACTCATTAATATTCTACACACATGGAAATAAATTCATTAAAGCACTTTTTAAAATTGATAACTGCCAATTTTCCTCAAGTTAGCCGAATAACGCATAACTAAAAAAGTAAGAATGTTACAATTTTTTTTCTTTCGCAACAAATTCCTAACTATATTTTATTTGATTTTGCTAACCTTGTACTGCTAACTTGAAAGACGTAACTTTTTTACTTAAATTAATAACATTACTTTTCGGTGCCTTTCAGTAAACGTAAACCTTTTGCGCAGTTTTAATTAACTATTGTAACGACTTTTATTATTGAAACTAATATATTTAAACTACTAAAAGTATATACACGTTTAAACTAACCGAACTAATTAATTCTAAGGATATTTAATAAAAACACTTACAGTAGAATTTATATATAGCGCTATCACTGACGCGAAGATAAGATAAAGTCACACACTTTAACACTTGTTTACGTTAAAGTCACATACTTCGCAGATTTATGTATAACACGCGTTAATCACACATTTTTGTTTCAATTTGAATAATCTTCCTAACAATACAGTCTTCGAATTACGGAAATAACTGACCTACGATTTGTTTGTACCGTATTTATACGTTACTGCAAACATTCTAGAAGCCTCTACATTCTGTCGTGAACGTTCTAGAAAAGGGATAAAAAAAAGGCTCTTGAATTTGAGAACGTTTCACTATTATTATTTTATTAGAAAAGTGTGGTCCATTATTGGGTTAAACGCGAAGAACAAGGCGCGGAAAATGATCGTCTTTTGCAGACCGCCCAAAGAAGTGAAAAGCCATCTCTCTTTTCCAGAGTTAAAATAGACAATATTATTCACCCAGTAAACACACGACGTCTCAGGGACGTTTGTCTTATGTCCAAATGATGTCTTACCATCCCGGGCTTTAAATCAAACTTCTTTAATAGGACGTCCTCAGGATGTCAATGAAGAACGTACGATGGGATGTCCTATGCGAGAAAACAAATTTGAGCGTTTGTCAATTTATATTTTTAATCGAATTTAAAAAATAAGTAAAAGGAAAATTTTCATATTACCTAATGCGAATGTTTATTTATAATTACTTATCAAATAAAATTAGAACAGGATTATACAATCATTATATATAAATATAAATTAATCAATGATATATAAGGACAGTTAAATAAATATTATCCATCCTTCAATTTTGGTTACTCTAGGTAATATTTCTTTTGATATAACAAATATTTTGAAGATGTTGGTTGTGTGTGATTTACTTCAACCACACCGATAATCGGTTTTCTTACATAAACGAGCCAAATGCAACTTAGTGCGCGTGCCCACTTTCCTTCTTGTTCTCTGGTGCCTACTCAACACCCGTACCACAGCATAAATACCCCTTCGCTCCTTTGGTATATCAAAGTGATGCACTCTGTTTGCACTCAGTATTCGTTTTTGTTGGTGTTCTGACTACTTCATTTATCTGTTGTTTATTTTATTATCTGACGGTTTTTGGGTGTTTTAGTGCATAAACAAATGTATTTGGTAAGCTTTTGGTACCTTGTATTTATTTATAATGTATAAAAATCATCATTTATAATTAATATTTTGAATTACTAAAAATTAATAAAAACTATCGAAATTAAAAGATCACAAATATTAATATTGGTGATTTAAAACCCTATCTCGCGCGCATACCTATGCGGTGAATTGAAAATATTTATTTTACGCAAAAAAAAATTTACTGAAAAAATTATTAAAATAATGTTTTCTTTGTATTAAAGGTTTAAAAGCGTGACGTTATCTCACGACTTTTATCGTCGCAATTCATAATAATTTATCCAAAAATTCACTCACTACCTGTCAACATAAGGCACAAAATCGCTAATCTAACTAAGAAACTATAACGTTATCGGGTTCTTGGTAACAGTATCTTAGTTCATAATTATGATTAGTGTGCGGATTTCTTGTATTGTATTACTGTTTTCACAATAATTAGTTAGGTAGTTAAAAATACGTCTAGAAATAATTTTGTTTTCACCACATTCCTCTGATGAAACGTAAATGCGAAACGTATAAAAATTCTTAATGAATTTGCAAAACTGACGTGTTTACAAAATTTTTTTTAAAAACAATTTAAACAATTTTTAACTGGTTATAATCAATCATCTCTTATGATTTAATCAATAATAGAATCGTCAAAAAGATCAATCAATAATTATACAAAAGAAGTATCACTTTATAAATTCTTTAATTTAGAAAAATGTAAATTCTGATTACAAGGAAATACCAAAATATGCTTTTTGTATTAACTTTTTTATCGACTCTACATGACGATTACCATCTCTTATGTAGTTGCATTGTTTCAGGTGCCACTTCAAAAAAATCGGAAAGAAAGTATAAAAAACACGCTAAGGAGGGCCAAAGAACGCCGGGATCGAGAATCTAAAAAAATGAAATAATCTCTAAATTTATTTTAATTGAATATGTCTCCTTACTGAATAAAAAAAACAATAGAAAAAAACGCAAAGTATATACATGTACTTTAACTGGAAATAGTACTTTTCTTGATAAAAATATAATATACATATATAGTACATATTCTACAGCCATCTAAAAGGGACGTCCCCTTGCGGATACGCAAGGATGTCCTATAAGGACATCGTAGGAATGCACACACTTGTGACAAAAGAATCTCCCATGAATGTCCCTAGGACGTACACAAAACCAAAATGGGATGAATTTGGGACATTCAGTGATCCGCAACATCATGTCCCCGGAACATCCTTGGGACATCCTTGTGTTTGTTGGGTAGGTACTATAATAATTTAAAACATAAAAAAAATGCAAACTACGAAATTGCAAATTTCAGTTCATTACTATTAAATTTATATTCCCTTGAAATAATTAATACTTAAATTAAACGTTACGAAGAGAAACCGGAAAAATGCATTTCGCATTTACCTAATTTTGTAATTTTTAGATTTACAGCATAGGTATGTATTTTCAAATTTTGATAAATTCGACTTGATTTTATAAAGGGAGATATGTATCGTTTAATTTTTCATACGAATAATTTATAAACAGTAATGGGAATATACTGCAATTGTTCGACCACTAATTACGTTTTAATAGTGATAATACTTTTTTTGCAAAAAAAATCGGAATGTTGACTTTAATTTAATCCAGATATATTAAGACTTTTAGCCTAATTAGTATAGTAGTTTCATATTTGAGTTTATCATTATTCGAGCTATAGATGGAACTTATATTTAATCATAAATAACAATAAAAACTTTTTAATTACTTAAGCAGAGAACATAAATAAATAGAAAACTCGACGAAGAAGAATTTAAAACTTTAGGGTACAATTTAGATAAATATTTGCAGGTAAGAAACATGTTCTTTGAACGCTTGAGGCAGTGCTTATGAAGAATAGCTAGTAACCTCGTAATACCGCTGCAAGTAATGTCTATACAATCAACCCTGTGATGTATCGTCTACGTTACTTGTAACATATACGTTATCCTGGTGTTATGTTACATATATTTGTCAAATTAGTGTGACGTATCCCCGTTAACGTTTTTGTATTTACCGCTTATGTTATCCATCTATGTTATCTGGTAACATAACACCAATAACTTGACGTCTCGGTTTAACATGCTGTTTTGATCTAACGTTTGGTTGCAATCTTATCATATTTATCTAAAAAAAGCGATTAATTTTAAACTCAGTTATGAATTTTGAAAATATTTTAAATTTAGCTCTTTTTGAAGCACTCGAAAATATCAACAAAAGGTATGTAGTATAACAAATTACTTATTAGATTAGATTAGGTTATATTTGTTTACTCATTAAATTGTAGAAATCCAGAAAATATTCAACGAAGGATTCTTCGTGACCGATCCAATCGTTTTGAATTAAGGGAAGAAGAATTAAAAGTTATTCAATATTTTGCGATTGTAATCACTCTTCTCCATTGCTCTACATTTTATGGCGGTACATTTGCTCTTGCATTTTCATTTGCAGCTAATGATTGCCGTAACTATTCACTTTTTGTGATTCCGACGGTTTGCTTTTTCTTAAATTTAATTTATTTTATTAGGTAAATTGTTACAACCACATCAATTTCAAAATCTACCGGCAGCATGGTAGTCATAATAAAAGTGTATACCACGCAACATGTTATCCTAAAATCTATTTCTTTCTTACTTATATCGTGTTTGTATACCGCTATCTTTTGTGCGAACGATGATACTTTCTTCCATTTTAACATTTGTAAAATACTGCAACGAATAACATGGTATAACGTCTACCATAAAAACATGATACATCACATTGGGTTTACATCTGTATGTTATTAATACTGTTATTTTACGATGCTATTTTAACATAACATCACATAACATGTATACGTTTACTATAACACATACGATACATCACTGCATAGCATCACTGAATGGCTGAATCCTAATGTTGTCAAATTTAACTAGGCGTACTGTTATAACGTAAGTTTGGTTGCCTACCTTGCAGGTTGCGTTTAAAAGTGTCCAATTACTTTTTTTAAGCAAAGTTTATTCTAATTTAGTTATGGTGGTGATGTACTGTGTCATTAAATTCCTCGTTTCTACCATAAAATTTATTTTTAAAATATCAAATCCCACTTTTTGTATATAATTTTTTTTTAAATAATTTTAGTATAGGGTTTATTATAAGTATTATAACATATTTCTTCTTATTAATTTAATATTTGCAAATTAAAATATATGTTATAGTGACATCTAGTGTAAATATTTGTAAATTATATAAATTATGAATCTGGCAACCGTGCTGTTAGTGTCACTGCTGTCAGAAGGCTGTCAGTAACATTTTTATTTAATAAAAATGGATAAAATATATTTAAAAAGGTTAGATTAATAAACCGAAATTTAGAATTAAATTATTAATATACTTACTTTTAATATAAAAACCCTCGTTATTTATGCACAGTTTATTACCGAAACTATATATTATCGTGTTGAATAAAATAAATAAATAAAAATGGAAGGTAAGTTTCTACAGAATAAATTTGAACTGTTTCAATGATTTAAATTAAAGAAAACGTTAAAAATTGGGTTGGAACAAATTTAGAAGACATTTATCATGGACATGGACCATGGAGTTTTCCTACCCCATCAATTATTGCTTCACGGTTTCATGCAGTTCTTTATCAATTACCAGCCACCTTATCGAGTCCACCAAGGCCTCACGTTAGCATACAAACAAATCATTGGGATAATGATCACGTTCGTATGCCTTATTCGTCTAAAAATGTATTTCCTGGAAAGAATGTATGGCTCTAATTAGTTATAAAAAACACTGACAATTAATTTTTAGGCTAACGGTTCAGAAACACTTAAGAAGAGATGGGAAATCATTCAAGAAGCTTTACTGCAACCTATTACTTCTGTTCGAGAATTGGAATTGGCAATTAATAAATATAATACACGTTTACCTAAGTTTCTAGCTTTGCACTATTTTTTTGAAGAAGTAACTTTGTTCATGTATTTTAATTTATATTTAATTTAAACAAGGTTTTAGAGGAAGAAGAAGCTGAGCAATTTTTTAATAATTTATTACCAGCTATTATAAGATTAGCATTGCAATTACCAGAGATTTTACCTGGAAATTTACCTTTGTTGAGAAGGGGTTCATGTCGGTCAATTAGCCTAAGTCAACTACAGATTGCTTCTCTTTTAGCAAATGCATTTCTTTGCACATTACCTTGGCGTAAAGATGTCTCCAATACTTATCCCGGTGTCAATTTTCATGGGTACTAATTACTTTAATCTGTAATATGTTATTATATTTGTTTTGTGTTTTTAGTTTATTTTCTGCACATCTACGACCTGATATGGATAATGTAATTATAGAAAAATTTAAATGTATTTGCCATTACTTTAGGAGAGTTTTAAACACTGGTGAGTTTACAATAACAAATATTAGATATAATAGAAGACAACAACATAATCGAGACTCTTTTTGAAATTAATCCACTTTTTAAAGGTTTTCTTAATAAGGGTGGGTAATTGTTTTGTGCTTCTGAGTGATACTTTTTATTTAGGTTTTTATTGATTTACTATGTAATGGTTTGTTGACTTACAATAAAATGCGACTACTCTTATATCGGTAGTGGCTGGAGGACTCTGTAGTTAATTGGGATAACTCTGAAGACGACTAGAAAACATAGATAATTTTTTAAAGTACTCGTTTAAGTGACAAAAAATTACAATAACGGTAACTAGAAGATAATTATGTTGAGCTAACTGATATGCAAAAAAAACTTGGGACTTTGTAAGAAAACTAAAGGTTGACTTTGAGGTACTTGGGCGTGTGGATTGGAGAGAACGATAGAGTGACTGAGCACGTAAAACGTATACGTGAGAGGGCCAAGTTCCGAACCAAAAAGAATGTTTGTAGGGGTAGTACGCTCCGTTTTTCATTGGACCCTTATTTGGAGATTTAGACTGGGGTCGAAGCACCACCTCAATATGTTAGAGAAGACGCATAGGAGGGCTGTCCTGCAGATGACTGTCGACGGAGAACATCCTGGTGTTGGGCGGGATATCGCCTATTCGGAAGAGTATAAGAAAGAGGACGAGGAATTTTGAACAATATCTATTTTCGGACAAGATTATGGAGTGGCAGGAAAGATGGGATAGGGCAAGCGTTTGCAGGTAAACGCACGGAGCCACGGGTTGAATCACTGTAGTCAAATTTCTGACGGGCTACGAGAGTTCTGGCTCCTATCTCACAAGGATAAGAAGAGAGCGATGCGTGTATTGCGACGCGAGAGTGGATGATGCGAAACACGTTCTTGAGTGCTCAAGGGTGGAGGGTGTTTTAAGTAAGATGGAAATGGAATTGGGGGATAGACTGAGGGCGGATAATCTTGGGAAATTGGTAAAGGAGGGGAAATGGGAAAAATCAGCCGAGGGTTTTCGGAAATCATGAAAAAGAAAGGGTGGATGAAAGCAGGATGAAAGTCGAGTGAACAAAGGCTTCGTCACCCGTAATACCCGAAAGGGTCTATCGGGTGAGGAGCAACAACAAGAGCGGAAGGAGATGGTTTTAGTGGGTTTTTTAGGCAGACCCCTACACTACTGTGGCGGTATATGCCAGAATGCCAATTAAAGGTTTGCACCTCCAGTGAAAAAAAAGATGCTACGAGTTGAAAGGATAGTCTAGTAATCTCAATACAATAAGTTAGATATAGATACGTGCTGTGAGAACACGTGAAACACCTATCTTATGACTTATCTTCTCTTCTAAGGCATGAACCAAGTTGGTAGGATAAAAGATTCGTTTTGAGTAAAGGAAACCTAGAAAGGCACAGTTACTTAAGTAACGACAATTAAAAGTGTAATACATTAAAATGATTTTAAATTAACATCCAATGGTATATCAAAAAACTAAATTCTTTTTTGCTATCGCATAATCAGACATAAAACTCATGTTAGTGAACTCGGTATAGTTTCCAATATGGGCCCGCTCTCTTTACGAAGTGTCTGCCTATATACGTTTCATCAGGTACCAATCTAAAGTTGACCTGAGGAAAATTTGGATTCGCCTCGAACTTCATCAAATTCGCAACAAGCGAGAATGTCAGGAATGAATGACTGTGGTCATCATCCAAAACACTGATACGTCTTAGATGGAAACAAAACCTACTGTTCAAAGAAAGGATCTGAAATGCTTCTCGTTCGGCGACGTGGAACATTTCGACTCAAGTAAGGATGTATAAGAGAATAGACGTTACGTCCTTTCTGAGAAGTGTTCTATAACCGATGCCATTCATCTAAAATCAAAACTTTCAGATGACGCTTGGTAGCTGAAAAGGGCATATAGTCGTTAGTGGAAACGTGTTGGTTTAAGACTGTGCACGAGCCAGTCTTGCCTAAAGTTGCAGTAAACTATTACGCAGGTGTCCACGGGAACGGTGTATGCCCCGAGAATAGTTCTGAGGAATACGGATTGATCAGTTATCTGACGAAATGTCTAAGCCATAAATGAGTTACTGTTATATATATCATGAAATTTAACTTAAAAAAGTCTGGTGCATCTACTTAAATTCGAAAACGCTACAGGCGAGAATGTTGAAGTACAATTAAGGATCTCGATTTAAATTGAAGGCAAAAACCATGTACTTAGTTTTGTCTGCTGAAACTGTCAGTTTGTTACTGCCAGCTCAGCTTGTCAGGAATCTAGGCACGTGTTGGACTTTGCCTCTAGGTCTCGTCTACAAATTGCGGACACGCTGACAGTGATGTCGTAAGCGATGATTGCGAAGTACGCTGGCAACTCTTTACTTATCAAATCATTTACAACCAGGTTGATTTAAAAACAGAGCCCTGCAGACACTTATTCGTTAGTCGCTTGATATATACAGAACGGGATACGTTTGCGGAGTAGCAAATAGCTACGAACGACACGCACAGTGCTAGTACGCGTTGTCCTCGCTCTTCGGTCACCGAAGTGTGCCAAAGCACTTGCTATTACAACAACGTCTATCAGTCGATCTAAGGTGTTGTAGATAATAAGGTTTGTGGAAGTAGATAATTGGACTGGTTCTGCCCGACTTCCCCCATCTTTTAGATTTTTACCGGTACACTGTTTGTTACAAAGTTTCTGATTCTACAAATAAATTTAGAGTTGGACAGTCTAGTAAAGTTTCCATAGCTGCAGTGGGCGTTGTTGATATTGTCTTTGTGATTTCTACACACGCAAGTCGTTGTAACTTGCTGATTTTTGTTATGGATTTGTCTGAGAATTATTACTCGAAAATATATTCAAAGAATCATTTCTGGTTTTAGTCCTCATGTTTTACCTATCAGACTTCTAGAGGCCCAAAATGCCCGAGTAGCTCTGTTGATTGTTCCCTAAGTGAACGGTAAAGTTTAATTTAGCGCCTAAAGTGAGTCCTAAATATTTAGCTTCATTGCTGAGTTGAATTTCTCCCACAATTGAAGTTTCTTCAAATCCTGAAGTTTCCTTCTTCTTGTAAAGGCTACTATTATTGTCTTGGTAGGGTTCATTGTTAGATCCTCTGCCGCGCACCAGTTTTTCACTATTTTCAGAACTTTTTTCATAAGGTTTAAAACAACTCCCTAGAACTTGCCAAATATCGATATAGTGATATCAAGCTTCCGTAAAATATTGTCTACTGCTAAGCTCTACAATAGAGACGATAACACCCCTTCTGACGGCTCATTTAGCAGCAATTACCTTTCTGGTTACATTCCAAATTTTCGAGCTAATACATTCTTCTACGGATCTAGAAACTCCTGGGCTTTTGACAGCCTTTCTAATAGTGTCAAAGGAAGTGTTATCAAATGCTTCCTCTATATCTAAGAAAGCTTCCAGTGTAATCTCTTGGTTACTCAGTTCACACGGTTTTCCCGTTTGGTAAGCATATTGGTGTCGATGCAAAGGTGCTGTGTCCAGTGTTTTGTCTAAAATATGCTTATCTATTATTTTTTTATAGTCTTGAGCATAAAAGTTGTCAAGCTAATTGGACGAAAAGATTTTGCCTGGACGTATGATTTTTGCTCTGGTTTAGGTATAAAAACTACTTCTACTCATCCACAGTGGTTTTCCAGGATTATTCTTTTGCTTTTCTAATAGCGTAGCCATATTTTCAACGAGAAGTTTTGTATTCTTTTCATCTTCTCGTCCTCTTGGCCCGGTTAAAAAGCTTCCAAATGTGTTCACTTAGAAAGGAAAGTTATGGATTCTACCAAAGGGTCTCACGACTGATTTTTCATACTTTTAACAGACAACTGTTTTCGTAAGCGTCATTGATAGATCCGTTGATGATATCGTTTATCAGTCCTATTTCTACCAAGGTTTGAAGTATTGACTGACAATAGAGATTCCAATTGCAACTTCTTGGATTTCTGTACGTTTTCACTTCTCTTTGTAGCAATTCCAATTTAAATTTTATGTACATATGGTCAGAGTGGTGTGCCGATTGTAATGTCGCTTACCTTTCTTATTGTATCTTTGACAAAGGTAGGTTTTTTCTGGATTTACGACTAGTTTATCATCAATAAATTCTATAAGTGTTTCACCTCTCAAGTGGTTTCTAGTGCTTCCCCAAACCGTATGGTTCTATGTTCGTATTTGTTTTTAATACTATTAGGTTTCGTGGTGAGTTCCTACTTCGGTAGTAAGTGATTATCGCTCTTTGCTAAAATGCAAGTTCTTGAATGGTTATCTCTTGGAATAATAAGTTCCCAGTCACTACTCATACTTAGTCTCCTGACAGTCCCGATATGAACCCAATGTTCTTGTCTCAGTACAATATCGACATTGTTTATTCTTACATAGTTTTGTAGGACAGCCGAAACTGCTTTACAATGATATAGGTTTCTTAGTAAGACCGTGAAAATAGTTGCTCGTTTATTCCCTCTTCCTTTTTTCCTCCCAGACGCCTGAATAAGACTAGGGAAAGATTTTGGTAAGGTTTCAAGTTGAGACTCGGTATTTTTTTCTATGATCTTTCACTCATGCGAAGTATAAGTTGTTGTTTTTTCTGATCTTACTTCTTATCCACAACACTTCATGTTTCTATTAAAAGCTCTGGATTTTGAAACTTCAAGCGCTTTAGTATTTTTTTTCTAGATCCACGATGGGTTTCGGAATTCATATCATGATTCTAGCTGGTTTTGGAACGTCTTTAGCATCAACGATATTAAGTTTTGAATCTGGTCAGGGTTCTTTTTCTAGGGTCAGCACCAGCCAGTCATTAGTAGACTGATCAGCACAAGACGACAATAGAAAGCCCCCTTTTATGTTAACTTCAAGGAATCTGGTAGCAGGTTCTCCTTCGGCTAATGTGCCTAAAGCTTGAACTAGAGCAGTCTAAACAAGGCCCGTTGGTTCTTCGCTTAAGACAACACTTGGATGTCTTTGTGGCATTATTGCTATTCGAATATCAGACGCGGTCGTAGCATAAGAGAAGGGTTTCACCTCTTGACTCTTCTTTTTTGGCGATCGTGTTACTGTGGTTGGAATACTACTTTCTGATCGGTTGTGTTTTATGCCCCCGATCTTTTGGCTTGACTCCTTGCTGCTGAAGTTTTTCCTTGCGGAGCTTCCTTCTAGCAGCATTTGAAAGTTTTTTGGGTGGACCCTTCTTTTCAGAGTCCGCAGACCCAGTGTCTTTTATAATTGTTTGTTTTGTTTTATTTGATTGGTTCATAGTAGTTTTACGAGTAAAGAGAATACCCACAGAAAAATACATACAACGGGGTTCATCTAGAGCTCAGAAGATGGAACTTTTGACGACTGGTCTTCTATCCAGTCACGTATCTGTCGGCCTGATCATCCCCACTTTAGATTTTGGTTTTTAATGAGGTTATCTCCTCTTGGACCAGCAATTAAGTCAAGATCTTTCAGCATTTATTGCTCGCGAGACATGCCATAGCAGCAAATAATGTTGGGTTTAACTCATGTGTTGGCTCTTGCCACGACACTACAGCTTGAGTTAGGAGAGCTGGTTCGCGTGACAGCAGTATTGGAATAAGTACGGATTTTAGGCTACGATTACAATACCTGCAAAGGTAAACAAAGTTGTCCTGGCTCAAGTTGATTAGCTGCGTACCATGAGACCCTACTTACCCCTCGATCCACCACGTGGAGACACGACCGATAGATAGCTCAACCCACGGGTTAGAATAGATAACAGAATAAATTCAATTCTACTGGGCTATGTTAAATTTTACTCGTCTATAGACTCAGCATATATTTTTTTTAAATTACCAAAGCACTTTATAATCGTTAGGTTTATTTTACTTTGAAAAAAAAATATTTGGCATGATCTCATTAACGAATATGCTTTAATATTATAGAACCTGTTGGTGTAGTTACATTCGAGAGAAAATATTTCCCTAAGTCACATTTACCAAGGTGGGATACGTTAGAAACAAGCTTAGGCAATACCAGAATACATGTTTCAAACACAGGATTTATAGAAGACGATGGTAATGGTCTTCTACAAGTTGATTTTGCTAATAAGTAAGTTACCAACTGCAGCGTATAAAAATAATTGTTTGTTGTAGGTACGTAGGTGGTGGTGTGTTGGGCTTTGGTTGCGTACAAGAAGAGATTCGATTCTTGATTTGTCCAGAACTTTTGATCAGTAGGCTATTTACTGAACAGCTTGGTCCAACTGAAGCTTTATTAATAATAGGTATAAACGGAGATAAAACGAAATTATTACAGGAATAATATTAACATTTAAGGTGCCGAACGGTTTAGTAAATATAAAGGATACGGGGATTCTTTCACTTGGGCTGGCAACTACAACGATAATACGCCGTATGATAATTACGGTCGTAGACGTACGTCAATAGTTGCCATAGATGCTTTATACTTTGGAAGGCCCATAGAACAATATAATTCATCTTGCATTTTAAGAGAGTTGAATAAGGCTTACGTAGGATTTCATTCTAGATTAGACGGTCAATTACCAGCTGTAGCTACTGGTAATTGGGGCTGCGGTGCTTTTCACGGCGACCCCAACTTAAAATCTTTAATTCAATTAATGGCTTGTAGTGCATCGCGGCGTGATTTAGTGTACTTTACTTTTGGCGACATTGAACTCAGGGATAAAATCCACGAAATGTATTTATTTTTAGCAGCAAATGAAGTTACTATTTGTAAGTATGATGCGTTAATTTACGAACAAATGTTGAAAAAAACTTTAAGGTCAGCTATGGAGGTATTTATGTCAATTTTCTACAACGAACGTGAAATCTAAACATTTATTTTCCTATTTACAACAAGCGCATTTCGATAGCAAAAATCAGTTGTCCATAAAAGACTTCTTTTTGTTTAATAAGAAGAAATTTGATAAAGGTAATTCTTCGACTTCTAACGGAAATTCACAATCTTCACACATCTTCAATGATACTGTTGATCGAAATGTTGCATCTGCTGAAGAATTAAACGAAATTATTATCGAGTCTTCACAACCAGTATCTTTAGTTGATAGTGATGTAGATATAATCGAATCTTCGCAAAATGAAGATTTACAGGTATCGTTATCGATGATATCGAAACAAGTTAACGCAAAACTTTATAGTGAGTCTAAAAATGCGAACGAAGGAGTAGAGAATATTTCTCTAAATAATCACACATGCGAAAAACCATCGAATGAAGATAGTAATGAAAAGCAAGAACTTACCACAGAAGATGAAAGCCAAAGTAAAATGGACATTGATGAAGACGGTAACACACCTAGTGGACTAAAACGTAAAATCACAGATTATTTTGTTAAAATTGATAAAGGTTAATCGATTTGTTTTACATATTAAGTGAATAAATTGATTTTAAAACATTGTTAAACTTTAGAAATTAAGTTTGAACTGTGATTTGATTAAATAAATTATTTAGAACAATAATTAAAATGAGTTTGGTGTTTGTTGGTATCCTTCGTGTTATGAAAAATTGGTGGTTTCTAAAAGAGGGAGTTCTCACGTGAGGTAATAAACGGTTTTGTGGTCAACGATGTTGCTCGACAGTGATTTTACAGCTAGCAATTACTTTTAATAGACTAATTACTGTTAGCCTGTTAGGTAGGTAAGTATGCAAATAAAGTTTAGAACTTTATTATCGTTTATAGAAACTTTTTTTTTAGATTTTTGAGTTGACTGCTTGATTTTTTCGACTTAAAATGGATTTTCATTGTTACCTTTTGATGGCTGTTTTCAGGATCTGCAGTTTCCATCAAAATTTGTTTTATGCACGAATTAGGAAATTAAGTTTCCACCATGTGGACTTGGTTATTGTAAAGTTCGGATTTCTATCTTACTAGTAAAACTGGTAAATTAATTTCTTTCAGGATTAGGTAGGGTTTATGTTTCTGGAATACTCTCTTATTTTTATCGCGCTTTACATTACATGTTCTAAAACTTCAGGTGCTTTTTTATGTTAATATTGAAATAATCAATTTTTGCCTTTGCGATTTTAAATTTTTCTAGTGACAAACGACGTAGTTTTTGAGTTTGAAAGGCTTTGTTTTGACCTTGGAAGGTTAGTCGAATCTGTTTCGTCGCACTGATGATATTTGCGCGATGATCGATAGTTTTATAATATAATACCATCAATGAAGGAGGTGAACCCATAAAACCACCCGAACTTGCTTAGTATAAGTTCGCCACAAGAAAGATAGATAAAGCATAAAAAATGTATCAAATAGAAAAATATTCTAGTAAGACTCAGTCGGATGGGCTATGTAGCGGAACGTGCTTAGAGAGCACGCGGTTTAGCGAGGCATCTATCTGATAGCATATCCTCGCTTCTAAGGCAGAAAACCAAGTTTGTAGGAAAAGTACTTGGGCAGGTGTAAAGGAAGCAAGAGAGGCAAAGTTAGTATAAGTAATGACTGCGAAAAAGAAACTAATAGTGTTATTCAACTAAGATATAATAAATAAATTGATCATAAAAATTTATTACTGAAGGCTCTGGTCTCTCTTTGCGAATTGCTTATAAATATGTACAGCAAGCACCAGTCTAAGGATGGCTTGAGGGTAATCTGGATAGGGGACAATCGTGGGTAACAAGTCGCCCTGAACGTCCCGATAATCCGATGGGCGGGAGTATCGGAAACGAAAAGCTGTTGTCATCCAAAACGCTGATGCGTTTTAAATGACAACCAAATCCGGTTTGCGAAGACAAAATCGTATGTTTCTCGTTCAGGGACGTGGGACATTTTGACCCAGGTTAGGATGTACGGGATAAGGGAATAGGCATTACGCTCTTTCTGGGAAGTGTCCCAGCCGCTGCCATTCACTCAAGATCAAGACTTTTAAGTGATGTTTCGCCGCTGAAAATAACGAGAAACCGTCGGCCGAAACTTGCTTGTCCAAAAATGTGCACGAGCCTGTCGTGCCCAAGACTTTGGTGCAATAAATTTCTTGGAAAAGATGTAGAGGAGAATATTTGGAAATAACAGATAGAGTATCTATAGGAACGGTGCGATATGCTCTGAGGATTGTAATAAGTATTGAAGAGAGAAAGCTGGTTCTGACAACGTGGGTTTGTCGAAGTCTGCGGTACCAAATCTCTAAGCCATAAGTGAGAATGGGTTTAACTGCACTCTTAAATATGTACGTAAGAGATTTTTTGTGCAAATTGCACTTTAGTCGAATGTATTTGTAGAGGCTCTTGCACTTGTCAACTACGAAAGCGCAATGCTTTATAAAACTCAGCTTGTCGAGCAATAGTTCAAGGTACTTAAATTCGAAAACATTACGTACGGCAGTATCGTTGAGGCGCAGTGAAGGATTTCCTTTTAGAATGGAGTTCAAAAACCATGTATTTAGTCTTGTCTACTGAAACAGTCAGTTTCTTGTTGCCAGTCCAGCTTATCACGATATCTAGACACGTGTTTGATTTTGCCTTAAGTTACGTCTGGAATTGGCAGACACGGTGACAATGATGTCGTCCGCATAAGCAAAGATCTCGCAGTCTGCTGGCAAGTTTTTACTAAGTAAATCGTTAACAACAATATTTTACAATGTCTGACCGAAAATCGTGCTTTGTGAACAGTCGTTTGTCGTAAACAGAACGGGATACGTTCGCAGAGTAAGTGATCGATATATTCGACAAAGAACTGCGTAGCGTTGTTGAACGTTTCAGATATGTATATGAAAATTGTAAGTCTGTACTTGGAGACGGTCGGTTGTATATTAGTCATTAATCTATAAACGGTGTTTATCGTCGAAAGGCATATTGACTGGAATAGAATAGTATTTGGAATGGAATGTCGTCATCTGTATCATTTTGAGGAGTACACGTTCGAATATGCTGTCGAGTTCGGATAACAAAGTTATCTGACGGTACCAGTTGGAATTTACTAGATGCTTCTTACCAGGTTTGAGAATAGTGATAAGTATACCAGTTTTCCAGCTGGTAAGAAAATAACCATATTTGATGCAAGAGTTGAACAGGTCAATGATCATAGAAGAGAGGAAATCTTTGCTACGAGCTATACTTTGCTGTCTACTGCCAGTTTGTACAGGTGAAGTGCGGCTTAATAAGAGGCAATCCATTGATTTTTAGATCTGCCGGGGCTTTTTGGTGGTGTTTTCTTAGACACTTTACCGTTCGTTTTAACGGATTTATCTTTGGGCTTCACAATGGTATACCGACTTTAGAGCTTACTCGTATATGGTTTCAGTTATTTTGCTAAGAATCGAGGATCACCTTGATTAACTTACCAATAATGGCGTTGACAGATCTAAGATTGCGACACAAAGCACCACGTGGAAGATAAGTATATAAGGATTGAATTAGCATTTGCCATATTTAGGCGAACGGAATCTATATTTTTGTAATCAAGGATTCTCTTAGGGATTGGTGGTAGGCGAGGGCTTTCGACAGTTAACTCAAACCGTATCAGTCGATTGGATCATTAACATAGAGGCTACGTTCACTCACGAGGTTCTACACGCATCGCCCCCACTCGTCTATCACCGAGGTGTGCCAAAGCGACGATTTCGAATTGAAGTCAACTGCTGTTAATAATAGGAACGTCTTTTAGTTTGTCAACAATTTTATCAAGCTGTTGGAGATGAATATGAACATTTCCGCTCGGCGGTCAATAAACGTCGACGATTGTCAATGAGTAGTTAATTGTTAAATGTCTGTGTGTAACTACGGCCTATTGAAAACAATAAGCGAGTAGTACCGCAGAGAAGGGGATGCGGAAATGTTATTGGAAGGTACAGACGCACCAGCAACCTTATACCTTGAACTGAACGTATAGTTTTTGGGTCAGTAGAATGTCCATGTCGATGTCGGAGAAGAAGCTCATAACTTTGAAAGTCACAACAAGTTAATTGCAAAGATTCATTTGCGCGAACTTCCAAGTTATTGTCAATAATTCTATTATATATCTGGACAGGCATTACAGGACGCTTTGTGTTTGACGACCGTACGCAGTTAGCGCATTTGATGGGTCTCGATTCGTGTTTGGGCATGTCTTTGTCTGTTTTTGTGTAGAATGGTTGCACTATGTCTCACTATTACAGTCCGTCGAATGATTGCTGAACTTCTGACAATTGTAGCATCGAGTGACACGAATATGGTCATTGATTCTACGGCGATATATACGCGACATGAAGCCTAAATATATTTGCGTACTTCTGGCGTTATCTCTAGGGTCGAATCGAAATTGCACTGTAAGATTTTCGTTGGTTAAAGCAAGAACATCATTAGAGGCGTCGTCGAAGTTTTGTTAAAGAATTTGCCTCCTTTACCTGCTCAGGGGATAGGTTAGAGGAACGCCAAGGATCGAAATTTTTGGTAAGGATTTGCCTTATGTTTACCAGTCCGGTTTCGTTCGAGTCTTCTTCTCATCTTCGTAACTTGATTAATTCTTAGGCTATAACTTTGTGGATTTACGTTCGTTTTATGGAATCTTTTGAAACGGTTGCTTTGGAATCATCAATATTAAAACCCAAAGTTCGGTTTAGGTATGTTGACGACAGGTTTATTGTTTGGCCTCATGGTCATCTCGAATTGTCTAAGTTTCTTAATCATCTTAACGATCAACACTTGGGTATCAAATTCACTATGGAAATCGGAAGTAATAGTTCTCTCCCATTTCTTGACGTTCTTGTAACTCGTAAACCCGACGGACTTCTGGGCCATTCTGTTTATCGCAAACCCACCCACACGGACAGATACCTTCATGCTTCGTCTCATCATCATCCTGCACAGAAACGTTCTGTTATTGAATCTTTGGTTCATCGTGCTTTTTCTATTTGTCAACCTGAGAATCTACTCGGAACTCTGTCATCTTACTAGAACTCTAGTGAACAATGGTTATATGAAGCGGGATATTCATAGAGTTATTAATCGTCGTCTACATCCACGTACTCGATTACCTAAGGACATTTCTACTCCCAAATCAAATCTGAAATTGGCCTTTTTACCCTATACATTCACAAGGTTACAAATCAAATAGGGAAACTTCTTCGTAAGAATGGTATCAAACCTATTTTCAACTCGACAGGCAAAATCTCTCAGATTCTTCCTTCTCCCAAGGACAAATTTCCTACACTTTCATCTCAAGGTGTATACCAAATTCCTTGTTCATGTGGTTTAGTCTACATTGGTGCGACCGGTCGTGCCGTCATTACTCGCATTTCAGAACATGATCGTTGTATAAGGAAAAGGCATATTTCTAAATCTGCGGTTGCTGAACATCATTTCACTACAGGTCACAAGATAGATTTTGATAACGTTTCGGTGATTGCCAAATTTCCATTCTTTTTTAACAGGAAATTTCGAGAGAGCATAGAAATCATGAAACACCCCAATAACTTCAATCGTGATCATGGTTTCGGGCAGTCCCCTCTTTAGTTCCCGGTCATTAGTCTTTTATCGAAAACACGCCCTCGTTCAACCGTAACCAAATCAGAGTCGAGCTTAACTAGCCGTGACGATACTTCTTCTTTATATACGGAGACTATTTCTTTTCAAGTCACTTCTATGGAGTTTAGAATCTGGCTTGGTTTACAAGTTGATTACCTAACTCTGTAGTGGTTCTTTGTTAGATTTTCGTTTGCTTTTTCAAGTTTATCGTTTTCTTTCTTACCTTTTCTTAGTTTAGAATCTGGCTTAGTTCACAAGTTGATTACCTAACTTTTGAGAAGTGTTTAGTTAGATTTCGGTTGCTTCTTTGAGTTCTTCGATTTCTCTGACGCCCTGATGAAGCCCCTTACGAAAGTGGGCGAAACGTTGGCAACTTCGGTTACAACATTGACACGGTCCAAACCCGGAAGACGTTCTTATCTTAGTATAAGTAGTGGCTATTTTGCACGCATTAGTTTAGTCTCTAAGTTGCGCTATTACATGGTATGATAATATACTCTCCAAAGGCTCATCTTCTTTTGTCTATGAGATGAACCCCACAACATTTCCTCCGTTTCTTGTAACAACAGATGCACTACGTCTTCACTCGTTGACATCTTGAAGCACACTAGTTAAGTTTGTGTCGAGAGAGAGAAAAATATTAAGAATCAAGATCGGTAGGCAAATTGGCACCTACAGCTTCGTAGAAAGGACTAACTGCTACGCGCAAATCAACAATAGCAAAAATTACAATTAATGCCCATATACATTCGGCTCCGCTTGATTGCTCACAATAATTACTCAATATCATTTAGCTTTAATTAAATGTGAAAGATTTATTCGCAGATTGAAGAGAAACCAGAATAATACAATCGATATTTGATGGCGGTTTTAAGCCCAGGCTACATTACGAACGGCGAGGCTTGAGTAGGCGGGCGGCATCCTCCTGAGTGACGCGTGAGCGGTGAGGTTGGTTATCATACAATTTGCTTACTACTCTCGATATTTTTCCCTTTTTCGACACAAACTTACCAGTGCATTTCAAGATGTTAACGAGTAAAGACGTAGTTGTTACTTTCTGAGAATTGGATCTTAAATAAAACATTTCGTTATAGCTACAAGAAACGGAGGAAACGATAAGGGTTCATCCAGTAAACAAGAGGAGACGAGCTTTTGGAGAGTATTACCATCTAATACCGCAGCTTAGAGACGATGGTAAAGATTCTTTGAGTATACAAGAATGTCAATCTTTATATTTGATTACATTTAGAGTATAGTGAAGTCTCGGCTCGAGAAGCGAAGGGCAGGTGTACGACAACAAGTGAAATCAGTGGAACGTCTTGTCTTCAATTTACGATAAGATAACTTGTTTATAACTTTTTAGTAATTTATACATGGTGATCAATCTAAACTGCTCACCATTAAATTCTCTAACTTCAAGTTAGAAAGACAAGTTAAAATTTGAAACTTTTTGTTTTAACGATTGTTTACTATAATTTACTACTGGTCTATAGTACAGGGCATGTTTTGCCAAAGGACAATTTTGTTCTAAACATTTATTTTTGAATAGGTTATTAACAAATCCATTTATTAAGACCAAATTTCATTTAATAGTAAAAAACAAAAAACAGATCAAAATACAATTTGAATCTGAACCATTAGTAATGTTTTTAAAACCATTTTGTTATTTCTGCAAAAAGTATACCTACGTACTGAAGTCCTCTCCCTGTTCAAACACGTTTTCTTGGTACGTTGTTGATGATGAATTTTCAAAGATCCCAGATTGAAGGTGATTCGATGGTAATGGTGACACTAGACAGTTTGAAAGGCAAAAGTTGTAACTGGTTAGTTGTGCCAGATGTTGATTAAAAGCCAGAAGTTGCGCTGATGTTGATTAAGCTTAATTGAGTTTGGCCGATTATAGTACCGAGTGGACGAACTCATGGATTTTGATTGAAGATAGTTCAAACGTGATGGTGACACCAGATTGTAAAGATTAGTAAAGCGACTTGTAATTGCTGAGTTGTGTTGATTGTCGATCAAAAGCTATTTCTCCTCAGACCATATTTAATGAGACATTTTCCTGCAAAAACTCTCACGCCAGATAAAAAACAGTTCAATACTAACCTATCATGCGCTCAAAAAATAATTGAATGCGCGTTTGGAATACTTTGTGCTAAGTTACGATTTGTAGTATCTATTCGAAATCCCTACCAAGTATAAATATTATTTCTTACAAAGACAAGAGCAGATGTCTAGAGACGTAGAAAGATGAGTTGATAGATAGATACTGTATGATTTTATCTGTGGCATAAACATTACTCAAATTATTTCTGTAAAATCAGACACTTATTGTATATTATAAAGGAATTACGTAACTATAATTTTATAATAATAATTTTATCTCAGGACATCATTAAATACGCCATTTCTGCATACTAAAGTCATGCGGTAAGCATTAATAAAGCTATAATGACCCGTATAGTAGATCTACTAAATCATAATAATTCAATGCTTTTTACCTGGTATATCACAGACTGCTTCCACTTCGTTCCATAGTTTTCTGGTTACTGTTATTTTGTTGGTCCTTCCACAAGGGTTCTCTGCACTGCATTTCACTAATTAAAACTTCAATTTGTATATCAGCAAGTTTCAATGCAGTTTTCTTTTGTCTGGCCAGAAGTGCACTAGATTAAAGTTGTTTCTCTGACGTCTTGGACTAAAATAAATAGTGCAAAGTAGCCATGACTTACCTGAGCGGTGTGCGACAACAAAATAATTTAAGTCGTAGGTGACGGCAGAAGATTTTATCATTTTTTATATTATAAATGTTTATACAAAACATTTATAGCGTTATCATAAAGAGTAAAAAAAATATCTTATTTGTTTAAGTGTTATAAGTGTAATAAGCAAAAATTAATTAGAACTGTAGAAAACCCTTAAAGCTGGGTTAAACGGCACTATACTCTCTCTTAATACTTTCAATCGCTACATTTAATTGTTACTGACTTATTTCAAATTACTATTTATATGTGGTTATTTTTAAATAAAAAGGATAACTATACTGGATGCTGTAGGGAAACATACATATGAAACGTTTTGGGAATTCTATTATGAATCATTGATTACAAACTGAGTATATGTCAACATTTCGCAATGTTATATAGTAACGAGTTTGGTAACAACGTGAAGTGTACTGCCTAAGTTTTTTATTGTTCGTAAGAAGAACTTTGTTTCAATTAAACCTAGCTTTGATTGAAGTGTTTGAAACTTATATGTTATGGATAATATAAACGATTTATACTGTGGGCATGGACCTTGGGACTTTAATATACAAAATATTAACGATTTAACTGATCATGTAAATCTTTGTGAGACTGTCTTAGGCAATGACACTGATGAGTTAAATGAGAACGTTGTTCGAATGCCTTTTTGGAATCCATCTAATGTAAGTCTATTCAAATATTAATATGATCAAATTCTCTTTTTTTTTTCAATTGTAATGTAATCCTTTTACGTGCTGTTATTTTTCAATTTGTAATAAACGCTTCACAAATTTAAACAAAAACGCGCGGTTAAAAAACAATTTTTTTTCACTTGTTTCGTTTTGCACGTTTTAAAAATTCATTAGAACATATTATTCCATAACTATCGTAACCGAATATAATTGTATTGTTTAAAGGCGTCAGAAGAAATTAATCGCTGGAGTACAATTAGAAGAACGCTGTCTCAACCAATAACGACGTGCATTGAACTGGAAGAAGCTATAAAGAAGTACAATAAACATACGCAAGAGTTTTCGGCATTGCGCTATTTTCTCGATGAAGTAATTAAAAACACAAAATTAAATAGAAATATAACACAGTACTAGTTTTCAGATGCGATATACGCTAAGCGCTTTTTTACCAAAGTTTTACCAGGAATAATTAAACTAGCTTTAAGATTACCTGAGTTATTGCAACGAAGTGTTCCTATTATAAAACAAAATACTGTATCATCGATCAGTTTGAGTCAGTTACAAATTGCGTCTTTACTTGCGAATGCTTTTCTTTGTACGTTTCCATGTAAGTCTAGTTTATGTCCTGGTATAAATTTTAATAGGTGAGTTTAGGAATGGTCAATTTTTATACTTTACCAGTGTACTTTAGATTGTTTGCGTCGCATACAAGAATTAAACGAATAAAATGTGTATCAGAAAAATTGAAAAGTATTTGTCATTATTTTGATAGAATAATTGATAATGGTATGTTAACGATATTTTTGCAACCGAAATGAATTCAGCTGCTTTCAGAACCAACAGGAATTTTAACATTCGAAAGGAAAAGTTTTAACAACGAAGAGTTGCCTAACTGGGAAAATATCAATAATAAATTAGGGGAGACGAAGGTATGCATAAAATGCACTGGTCTTATCGAAGATGACGCTGACGGTTGTCTGCAAGTTGATTTTGCGAATAAGTAATGGTAACTATTCAACAAAAGTGTTTTGTTAAATTGTATTTTTAGAAATGTGGGGGGAGGAGTTTTGGCTTATGGATGTGTTCAAGAAGAAATTCGATTTATTATTTGTCCAGAATTATTGATTAGTCGATTATTTACCGAACAGCTTGGATCGACAGAAGCATTGGTAATTACTGGTGAGCATTTATATTTTCTTCCACAGCTATTTTGAGAAAAACTAACTTTGACACTTCTTACCCTGATGTTTTTTTCGTTATTTTATAGGCATTTTTTGTTCTCGTAGTTTTTTTTTACTAATGATTGATTTTGACCTCATAATAACTGAATACGTTTTGGCTAAGATCGTTTTAGTTGCCGGAAGTCTTCTATACATGAACTTGCTTGGGCGTAAAAATACCAGTCAATGAATTGTTTTTCACCCAACACTTGGATGGTTACTGCAGACCAACGCTTAAACGTCTGTTCCTCGGAAGACGGCTTCCAACATATTTCGAACTGTCTTCTAGTCTAATTGATCTAAGCCGCAACCAAACTTAGGTACAGTTAATTTCTTAATTTCGTGAAACTACATTTCATTCTTGAGATTCAATAATGTTCGCCACAGATTTTCGTATAATGGTTTTGCACTTTTGCACTTATTGGTGACCAGATAGCGTCGGTCATCACGCAGTTTTGAGACTTTGTCGACCGCCGGTTGCTGTCTTTGTAGTTCGTCTAGGCGTCCAAACTTTTTCTTAAATAATACTGCAATCTTTCTGCACATCTCAAGATCTTAAATCACGCAATGTTAAATCACGTAATCGTTTTGTGTTTGGAACAAGCCTTGTTACTCTTTGATTATAACTCCGAACCTACCCCTTCCAGAATAAACTTATCGAAGTCCATTCCATGCGCTTGATTCCTGGTCTGGGGTAACGGTGTTATCGCCAGCGTACGGGTCTAGACGATCGATGTGGACCACTTTTGGTTTGCCTCTGGGTAGTTTTTGGGCACGATATATATGACGTTGTTAATACGCTGCAGAGCTTCATAAGGGCCTTCCCATTGCTTTTGCAGCTTCTGCGATAAACCACTGTTTCTTTGCGGGTTATACAACCACACCATGTAGCCCGGTTCAAGCCCACCGTTTTGTGTCTTGACGTCATACCTGGTCGTCATTCTACCGCTGGCAATTTGCGCGTTTTTCCGAACCGCAATGTCTTCTTACGGTCTTCGTCCAAATTGAAGGTCGCGATCAAGCATGACACATGATGGTGTTTGACCAGTGCTTTCGTGAACAGGTGATCGGTAACACCTTAGAAATAGGTGCAAGTACTGATCTCAATAATCTCTTTGGTGTTCGGACACTGCTTTGGCTAAGTACTTTCCCATTGTTGATGATTCATCCGGTCAACCATGAAGATTGAGGATGAAGAGCTGTCGTTCTAGTTTTTTTAACTCCCAAAAGTCGACAAACTCTTTGAAACAGCGCAATCTCAAAGTTGCGGTCTTGGTCGGAATGTAATTCTAATGGAACTCTAAACCGACATAAAAACTCTTTTACTAAAACGCTTGCGACTGTGATTGTTGCTTGGTTGGATATTTGGTGAAATCATCCATCGTCATCTAGATATATTTGTTTTCCGAATCAGATTCTAGGAACAGCCCTGCGATATGTCAATTTCTACTCTCTCTAAAGGCTTTTTCACGTTATACTGTTTAATTGGTGCTTTGATTTTTTTGTCCAAAGCACTCACTTCTTCTCAAGTTGGTTGTCGACCGTTTGCTTTCCAGTTCAGAAATAACATTATTTCGGGATCGTTACTCAGGTTCTTACTCGTCATCAACCATAGCAGTTCTTTGTAGACATTCGAACTTTTCTTCAAGTCGCGAACAATGGTTGCAGTTTGCCAGACATAGTTTTCTGGACAAGGCATCAGCGTTTCGATTACTGCTTCCGGCACGGTGTTCTGTGTCATAGTCATATCATTGTTTTTATATTTATATTCCGATATAAAAACAATGGTCATATTCTTGCAATCTCTTGATCCATCTTGCCACTTGTCTTTCTGGATTACAAAACTGCAATAGCCATTTCAATGCGGCGTAGTCCGTTCATAGTAAAAAGTTTCGTCCATATAAATATTTGTAAGATTGTGTTCTATCGACTTGACTACTGCTAACAACTTTCTCCTAGTCACACCATAATTCCTTTCTAGTCTAGACAAACCTTTGCTAAAATACGCGACCACTTTTTCCTGTTTATCTTGCACTTGCGAAAGGACTATGGCCAGATTACTTGTATCTGTATCCAAAACAAATTTTCTTTAGATAACATAAAATCAGCGAAGCAACTAGGGTTTGTTTTAGTCGATGGTAAGCATTTTTACATTCTGCAGTCTATCTAAACTCTGCTTTTTCTGTAGTTAATTTTGTCAAAGGTTTGGCAATATTGGCAAATCCGGGTAGAAGTCGTCTATAGTAGGTGCACAACCCAATGAGCTGCGAACTTGATGCTTGTCGATTGGTCTTGGCCATGTTTGCATTGCTCGGACTTTGTCTGGGTCAACTTTGACTCCATCTCTAAATACAACAGGGTCAATAAGGTATTGCAATTTCTTTTTTACGTGGCAGTTTTTTGAGCTCAGTTTTAGATTTGCCTCATGTAGTCGTTGGAATAATTTCTTCAAGTTCAAATGTTTTTCAAACGACTTTCCAACCACGATTACGTCGTCTAGATAAACCAAGCACGTCCATCAAACGTTCGAACGTCGTAGGAGTGTTACACAGGACGAAAGGAATCACAGTTAACTACCACAAACCAATTTCAATCGTAAAAGCGTTTTTTACGGTTCTTGGGTTCCAATTCTACCTGCCAGTAACCAGTCTTTAAATCCAACGTGGAAAACTACTGGGATCTTGGCAGGGTGCCTAAAGTATTGTCAATTTTTGCTAGCTGTCCTTTTTGGTCACGTCATTGAGCTGTCTGCAGTCTACGCGAAACCTCGATGATCTATTATGGATTATTTGAAGGTTCAATCACACCCTCTCTCTCGATATCCGTAATTATTAATTCAACTTCTTCTTGTTTTGCTAAAGGACGTCGATGTTGTCATATCGGTCGAGCGTCTCTAGTATTAATTTTATATTACATTATGCTAGTTTTTTTTGAACCGCTTTCCAGCGCAAACACATCTTGATACTGCTGGATCAACTTTAACCAGCTGGTCTTCGCTGAGGTTTTGGTACTTGCATGTAAAAATGTTGAATTAATGTAGTGAGCACTTGTTCGGTGACGCATCTCACAATTTGAGATACTGGCCTACATTGTTTACCACGGTCTTCTTCTTCAACGTTACTGGATCTGAATTGACATTCAAGCTCCTTACTGGCATCGTGTTTTTCACTCGTACTAATGTTCTGCCAACTAGTAATCCTTTTACAACCAAGTCCTCTATTCATTTAATAGCGCAAACGTAGCCTTCTCGGCAATGTCTATCCAGACGTGCCATCACCACACTTTCAGCCCTTCCAGACAAAGTCACGCCTTCACTCAATAAGACTCGCGCAGCTGCCTTCTCTGACGAATGAAAAGGAATATCTTAACTGTCAATCTTCAAGCCATTGTTCTTCATATCTAAATGGAACCCATACTTCTTTATAACGTTCATTCCTAGGATAACTTTTTCTTTTTTCCGTAATGTCGGCTACCAGTACGAGTACCATGCCTAGGTATTTCTTTGCCTTTAAGAAAAACAACTTACAAGTAATTTATATAAGACTATCACTCGATATTTATAAACACTGTCTGTAGATAAGTCGCACTTTGATTTATTATTATTTATATAACTGGGTTTTTTTTCACTGGCACGCGCGACTTCTGACTAGATTAACCTAACTTCCGTTGGACACCTTTTTATATTTCTAACTTATTAAGTTCTAGAACATTTCATATTTTTCAACCATCGTCTCGAAGTTTCCAAATACTTCGAGAACGCTTCAGTATCTAACGTTTACGTAAAAATTGTTTTACAGGCGCTGAACGTTATAGTACTTATACTGGATATGGCGATTCTTATGAGTGGAGCGGAGATTACATCGACAATACTCCTCTAGATGCCTTTGCTCGACGTCGTACAACAATTGTAGCGATAGATGCTACAAGATTTACAAAATCTTTAGAACAGTACAAAACAACCCATGTATTAAGGGAATTAAACAAAGTGAGTACAACTTTGCCAATTGTCTAATAATGATAATATACTATTTTAGGCGTTTTCTGGCTTTCACTCTAACTGTAAAGAGCAATTACCAGCAGTTGCAACCGGAAATTGGGGATGTGGTGCTTACAGAGGCGATCCAAACTTAAAATTTTTAATACAATTAATGGCTTGTAATATTTCAAAAAGGGACATGGTATATTTTACATTTAATAACAACGAATTGTCTACAAAATTGAAAGAAATGTACTTATTTTTAAAAAATAATAATGTGACAATATGTAAGTACAAATCGAATACAATTTTGAACTACTTTCATGTTTTTAGGTCAATTATGGGAGTATTTAAAATGGTTTTCACTAACTAAATTGAAAGCTGATCATTTGTACACTTTTATTTATTACATACATTTCAATAAGACAATGTATTCTTTGGATGATTTTTCTAATTTCTCTACAAAAAATTTTCAAAATCTAATAACAAAACAAGACCGAAATAAGAAAGTTGCTAATAACGAAACAAACGAAGACGATTTGAACGATTTATCAGTTTTATTTCAATCTAATATATAACAATTTTACTCTAATAAAATACTAAAGAATATTTATACATACTTCTTGCTTATTGTATATTTAACTCTAATAGGTACATACAACTAGTGATGTTGTTAGCAACTGCTCGTAGCCTCTATGAAATTTAAAAAATTGTTTTTTTAAATCACAGAAGTGAAAAAGTTTGTTACCAACCTTTTTTGCAGTGGATTTCGTTAGTAACCACGTCACCATGGCTATGGTTGAGAAACAAAGAGAAAAACTAGGCGCCACTCCTTGTACTAATAATAACCTCGACTCAGAGAAACTAAGGGTACGTCTGAACCCACTACGAAGGGAGTAAATAGAGCAAAAAAAGACAATCAAGAACAACGTAACAGAGCGTATATAATTGTATCCAATGATAACGTGTAATACTTCTAAGTTTATTTTAACAGAATGATAACTTAAAGAATCAAAGAGCAAATAGAATAATTAACAATTATCGCAACTCCAAACATAATCGATCAATTATTTTCTTTGCATGCAGTCCCAAATATAGGTAATTAATAACAATGATTAAAATGAAGACTTACCCCAGCGAAGTTTCTTTGTAACAAGTAGTAAAACGTTCACTACTTATTTTCTTTATAGACGAGACTTGTGTAGTATCATTGATAAGCTTACATGTATGGCGTTATGTGCCTAATTCTGGCCTTCATTATATTCAAACAGTCAAGATAGTTACAAATTATAATATGTGATACGGTGAATTCAAACTAAACGCGTACTTAAGACTGAATAGATAATTGAATACAATTAAGAAGTTTCACTATAAAATACGTCAAGAACAATGTAGAATAAATAATGATATGTAACAAATCCTTCCAGCAAAATTAATACGACAACGAGAAGAAGCTTAAAAGAAGACACAAGTTTAAGCATACGCTAAGGATCAAACCATAACCAACCCATTTTTATAAAAAAAGCCAACCCAGATGAAAAGAAAGAACTTTCCTACCTGAGGAACGCCAAATAGTGAGGTTTTTGAGAAAGCAATCACCAAAGTGCCTAAAAGACCTACAGAACACAACCAAGTTATCTCGAGAAAGAAAAAGTACTTCTAAGTTGACATCGCATGAAGCGGAGATGTCTAAGCACCAGAAAACGAGAAAAGAGTTCTCCTCAGAGAATCCCAAGAAACCCATTAAGAAGCAAGATGGCAATATAAGTGATAAGGAAAAGGAACAAGACCCAAACCTCAAGACTAAGAAATAGCCCTAGGAATCTTATCGTAGCCTAAGGTTTCCTCGATGGAGTTCTGGACGATTGTGTGGCGTTCAAGTCTTAACAAACGCGCTGTTGCGACAGGATGGAATCGCGCGTAGTTGGGCCTCCCAATGTTAGTCCACACAAGCGCACATCACCGCATCTAGTACTTGCTTGATCTCAATAGACTTTGTCGCACCCAGGAAAGGAGTTTAGTCTACTAGCGGAAACAATGCTCAGGAAATCCCCCCACTCAAGTACTCAAGTACGTAAAAGAGGAGCCCAAAATTTTGCCCCAAAACCAAAATGAAAGCAGAAGGAGAAGAGAGAGTACGATGTTGTTGTACGGCTCGACTAGCTCTCCCAAGATAGCCAAACTCCAATAACCTACCTTATTGCGTCCAACCAACCGCCCTAAACAGCAGATAGATCGTACCCATTAACCACCCACTTAACGCTACTTACTATGAGCGAAGTATCGCGAACGTTAAAGAAACATGCATCATACACAATAAGAAATCGGCGACTATATTATCCAAATAGCATATCGAAAAGCAACAACCTAAATTAAGGTAATTGTCGGAGACACTTAACTTATCGTTTCTCGTAGCTATTTACGACGTTTCCGTTTGCGAAGATGTCTATAAGTGAAACATTAGAACAAAAGTTGGTACTACTATCGATACTTTGCTCGGAGCTGCTATCAGAATAAGTATGGACGGTTTTAGATCATTCACATACCAAACACGCGCAAAGACTTTGTTTTAATCTGCTAACTAGTACGTCCACGGGGCTATACCCACTAAAACAACTTCTTTCTGTTCTTGTCTTGTTGCCTTACTTGGTAAGTATTTTATGCAAGTAGGTATTACTTCGGGTAAGGAAAGCTTCACTTACGCAAGTTTTACTCTACACTTTCATCCACCGTCTTCTTCTTCTATCTTCTTTTTTATAATTTCTGAAATACTTTTACAGATCTTCCTCTATTTACCTTCTCTTATAAACCTCCCAAAATTGTTTATCTTCAATCTTTCTCTTAATTCAGTTTCTAATTGGCTTAAAACACTCTTCCACCTTGGGCGTTTCGCGTCATCCGCTCCCGCGTCGCAGTACAAGTATTTTTCTCTTTCTGTTTTTCCTATCCTTTTAAGATAGAAGCCGAAACTTTTGTGGCCTGTCAGAAATTGGATCACATAGAGGTTCAACCCCAACGCACCCCATTTCACCTACTCTACTAATGAGCCTATCCGTCCTCTATCCCATTTATCCTGCCACTCATTTATTAACCTATTCGTAATAATCGGTTGATAGCCAAAATTTACCATAATTTTTTTAGTACTCTCTCTAATAGGCGGTATCGTGGCTATCACCAGGATGGTTTCCGTATAAACCGTCCTATAGGCCGCAATTATTCTCAGGACAACTCTCCACTGCGTCTCTAACATATCGAGGTGGTGCTTTGACTTCATCAGTCCGGATTAACATATTGAGGGGCCACAAGCACAACATCGTGATGGGGCCCCTCTAGACCCCCCACCCCCCCGCTCCCAAAAGACAAATTACTTAATAAGAAAAAAAGTACAATTGAAACATAAATTTAACGAAACTATCTATTTTAACATCTTGTGCATTTGAACACCTTCAACATTTAGAACAACTTGAAATAAATAAAACAGTACTTGTGGTATGGATTAGATCACAAATCACATAATTTTTTTTCTGCTCTTCTCTGCAGAAAATTGGTCGATGATCACCTGGAACTGAAGATCAAGTCCGCTAACATTTCCTGGGACATGATCGTTCGCAAATAATACTTTATTCGCTTTAGTTAACTGAACGATCCTTCCCCAGTACTGTTTGAGATCATCAAACTTAAACATATGCGTAAAAACGTTTCAACATTAGGAAATGCTAAAGAAAGGTTGTCATCGAAAATAACCTGGAACAGTCCTTCGTGATTCAACTTTGTACATTCTTCTCCGTTTGGAACTTAACCTCTCAAGCTTGGCATGAGTTGAACCAAACTTTTTACGGATTTTTCCGCTTTCTCGCCCGCACGTCTTGCGTTTTCGGTCACTCTACCAGTTTCTCCAATCCACACGCCTAATAATGTACCGCAAGACGTTCTCACCTTTAATTGTTGCCACTGACGAGTCTTGGTGTTATCATTACGAACCAAAATCTAAACGTCAGAGTATGTAGTGGAAGCATTTATAATCTCCAAAGGCAAATGAATGTCAATATCAAACTTCGACAGGACAAATATATTTTTTGATACGATATGCTCCCGTTTCTTAAAAACGTGCAGCAGCAAGAATAAACGTCATTATTTTTTATGATAATGCTTGACTTTATGTACCACATACAGTTAGAGATATTCTTGGTTGAATGAAATGGGTCGTCTTGGAACATCCGCTTCACAGTTGAATTGACTGGAATTACAGTGACACGACTTTCTTAACAGTCTTAGCACTGTTTGAATTTTGTAACACCGCAATAAACTTTTTTAAGTCGTCACAGTCATTTTGTTCTTTTTCTCTATCATATAATTGTATTTACAGAACCGAGATTACCTTTTTACTAAATATTAGTTAAAAAAAAGGAAGTGACAATTTGTAAGACTGTTTGACAGCATTCCGAAGAAGCATATAATATTAGTGTCTGATACTGATACTGATGTCAAGTATAGACGATACGTAACTCAATTAACCCAATCGCGTTTTTCTTACATTACTTTTACGTTATAAGAGTAATTTTGTAACGTACCTCACATAACTACGAATATACTTTCTTTGTAATGAATTGGAGTATGTGAACCTCAACGTCAGCAGTAAAAATAATAAGTTTTTAGTTTGATTTAGTAGATTTACGTTTATACAATTTTTTGATTAAATATAGTAATACAAAACAGCGTACAGTTTTTGCGACTATGTAAAATAAACTGTAATTTGGTCGATAAAATGGTATTTAGCGATGTTACTATGCCGGAATAACAGTTACGTATATTTAACGTCATTACTCATTTATGGCTGCTGTAATTAAGGCATTATAAAAAATGTGTCTATCTTAATTTTCTTTGTTTTGTAAAACGTTTTGTATAAAGAGTCTACAAATATTTCACACTTTTTCATTATAATCACGTAGTATTATCTGTAACACTTATTATTTTGTGCAGTTCCTAGCAATAAAGTTAACTAAAACGTTTGAGATATATTCAAATCATTTTTAACATTTAAAAAAGGTAATTAACATTTCATAAGGCGAATTGACATTTCATAATATAGTGCGTAAATAATAAATTTCGTTTTAGTGTAAAACCGACTTCACTAATTTCTGAAAACTGTTTTGTTGTATGTCGGGTTTTGTACGTAGAGAAAAAAGTAACCGATATGAAGTACGAAAACAAATGTCACAAATGTTTTGTGTACGTAAAGCCATAGAACGTTTAGTAATAATGGGCTCGAATGACGGATTATAAAGAATTGCTCAGGATGGGTGTTTCTTGCGTTAAATAAAACCGTTTAACAGTCCATTATGAATCAGGTAAATTTTTGAATTTTAGTGGAAAACTCCTATTTTCTCGTACTTAGCATTTAACACAAAATCAATGTTCATGCCTGCGTATCAGTGGCGTAACGTTTATATCAAAAAGTTACTGGTTTTTCGTATTTCTTTAATAACGAACGGACTTAAATACAAATTAGTTACAATTATTGCTTTGGTAATGACTTAAGATCATTGCGAAATGTTTATAATTTCCATTGATTAAACATTAACAAGTCAAACTGTAATTGTGTATTTATATCGAGTACTGGAAGTAATTATTGTTGTAGGTGATGTGAAGCTCTGGAAAATGAATATAATGCGAAAGTTGAGGGGTGGAGGTACCAACGTAGGTATCTCCTCGGCTTCGAATTCAGAAATTGTGGACGGTCCACCTGGATCGCCTCACACTCAATTGGGGTTAATGCATCTTAAGAAGCTGTTTTCTGAATATACGCATCCATCGCATCCACTCTCTGATGCAGAAAAGGATGACAAACTTTATAATATGTTGCCGTTATTTTGTAAGGTAAGTGTATTTATTTATACATAAATGTTGTTGTTTTAACTGAAGCGGTTCACTGAATTTTGAGAAATTTATTTATCATGATGTGAATTTTTCGATGATGATTTGTCCTTGCTAAATATGCACATGCAATGGAAGATCGTTCTCGGTACATTAACCAAACAATACAAACTGTCATTATGATATACTTACATTAACGAAAAACACTTATGTGTAGTATTGTAAACAACTTTGCTGATATAATCAAAAATGTTTGTATTTTGATTACCATACGTTTTTGCTACTTTTTTGTTTTTTATTCTTGTGAAGTACATCTATATCTTCTTCTTTTGTTTCTCTTTGCTTTATTGTCTCCTACTGCCTATTGATGGGACTTGCTTAGATGTCCACTTCTTGTGCCATCTTTTTGACTGGTATTTGGTTTTGAAGTTTTAGATATTTTTGACAGTTTGTCATCTGCTTTCTCGACAAGATCGCTTTGTTTTTTAATGAACCGCCATGTATCTTGGCCGCTTTTGTTTTTTCTGCGTATGTCACTATAGCTCCAATTGCACGTTTTGTATACTGTCATTTTTGCTCTGATCGTCATAACTTTGTTTCTGAACGTTGCTTCTCTCAAGTATATGGAGTTTATTAGCTACTTTGGTTTTTTTCTTTTAGATTACAGTCACTGACGATCGCGCCAAGGTATTTAAACATATCAATTTATATCGTCTTGGTCATAGATTCCGTCTTTTGTAGTGAGATGACCATTTTTTGAAGGTCGCCTTAATTTTTTTATTTAATTTTTTTGTTGCTCAATTTGTGTTCTTTGACTTTTGATATCGTTTATTGTTTCGATCAGATTGAATAAAACTACTTTGCTCTATTCCTTTTGCAACTGGGTCATTCCGCGTCAAATCAACACACTTTTAACAACTTTTTTCTCTCACCATCTCAGATTTTGATGATACCTTCATGTAGACTAAGAAAAATACCATATTTTAGTTTAATATCTCAAACGGTTTTCAAAATATAACTATGTAAAGTTTTCGAAAAACCTAAAATGTTGACCTGCGCGTCAATTTATTATTGAAATTGCAGCTCTCCTAGACAAGATAGAGTTAAAATTTGTGTCATTTTTAAAAAAAATGAAAACATTCAGTAGTGTTGATAAGGTTGTTGTTAATAAGTGTTATAAAAAATTATGTTGGGTTCATATTTAAAAAAATTATTGAATAATGTGCGTTTTGGTCGTGGATGAAATACAACAGGCAAGTAAGCCTCTCAAACTATCGCATAGAGAAACTATGTAATTTTAATAGCCTTAATATGTGGATTTTCCTTAATTTTTGTTATTAATCAAAGTTAATTTTTACCAAATGTAGTAAAGTATTAGAAACTGATGCTGGGAATTTGATTGACCCGCAACACAAATTACAACATTTACACGACTACTACTAATGAATTCACAAAGAATTTTTTATTTCAAATAGAAAATGTTATAAAGAACAAATATACCAAGAAACTATTGTCTGCGGTGTATCTCAAGAGCTTTATCGGTCTTTTTCTTCTTCATTAAAAATTTTGTAGACTTGCCTTGTCTTTGTAACTGGGTTCACTTTATAAAGAATGTTAGTGACCTTGAGCTACAAAATGTCTGGTTTTCTTGGAAAGGTAAATGATAGCTCAGGTTCAGCAGGGTGGAGGAATGTGACTTTGACCTCATCATCTTCATTTTTGACCATGACATGCCAACCACTTCCTATCTTGGTACACTGCTGTGACGTATCTACTTATGCTAGCTAAAGTTTTTTTAAAGCATTCAACATCTCAATTCTTGATTCAGTTGATTGTGAAAATGGTTGGACTAATATTTATGATGTGCTTGTTGGTAGGGGGATAAAAGCATGCTGTTTATGAGTACTTAGCATAACTAAAGCGTTTCTCCAAGAATCTTAATGCATTAATATGGTCTTCTTGGGTGGATAATTCAAAGTTCACAGATTTGATGTTTTCAACTGCTGAGTCGAAGACATCCTTCAAGGATAGGATTTGTTGCTGCTTGTTCATTTCTTGTCTCAACTTGAAAGTTTGGTCTGAATCTATCATGATATTGTCACTCAAGGTTTTGTTACTCAATAAATAACATCATGCTAGTTGATTTAGACACTTCTATTTTAATATCCATTTTTAAACCCATGTCAAATACAACTACCAACAATATCCAAATTTTTGAATTATAATTAGCCTATCTAACGCTCAATATTGAGTTTTTTTATTCTTTCAAAAATAGTTTGTTAATTACTAAGAAGTATTTGATTACTTACAATTATGTAGAATTTATTGCGATTTATTATACTAAAGCTACACATTTTTTTAAAAATTCTTTTGTTATTTTTTTTTAATTAATTAGTTTAAATATATAGTTTTGTACGAAATGTTGATCACTGACTACAATTTGGTACACCATATTTACTAATATTGACCAAATATTTATAGTATTAACCAAATAATTACTACATTCACCAATCGCGGTACACTATATTTACTAGGTGATCAAGCCCTCGGTTTTGTACTATTATAAGTGCGTACTATATGTTAACATATTTTTATAACTGTTTGGCATGAGTTTCCGCATTACCATGCTCAATGCGTTCCCTTATTTAAACGTGGTTGAGTTTTGTCAGCAGCCCTATTTTTCCATGTGTTAAACCATTTACCTCTATCAACATAATCAAATATATGCTATAATTTTAAATTTAGTACCACCGCATAGATTTTTACATTTACTACCACCCATTGTAATAATTTGTGTTGATAATTAAAGCATATATTGTATGATCTGGCATTTAGGAATTTAATTTTTAAAAAATGTAATGTTATATAGTTGTATTATGACTATAGCAAAACTTTCAAAGTAGTCGCTATTTTCTTTAGGGCTTTACGCGATGCTACTTGAAATGTTCTTACAGGTTTTATAAAATATTAGAAAGAACACAGTTTTCTAGCTTCATTTTTCAAGACTAGCATTATTAACAATCAAAAAGATGATTTTTTAGGCACCTAAATATTTTAGTATAGACCCGATATCTTACAAAGTTCACAAACATAGATAGAAGATCTAGATTCTTCAGAACATATTTTATGTAAATATCGATTGTATGTAGAGCATTCTACTTCTCCATCATGATCTACACAATACGTATAAACAATTTTTGGAGTAAACTGCATTTTTAATAATTTTTTTAAAACAGATCGGTTGTGTAGGGTAATTGAGTGAAGTGTCTATTTTAAAATTTAGGCTTTTTAAATTGTATATTTTCAGTAATGGCATTACTTTTGATAAATAAAGTTTACTTTTTCTGTTGTTTGTACAAGTAGGATCAAAAAATAAAACAATTTGTTTTTCAATAGCTATCCACATTAGCCTCCAGTGTTCTTGAAAATATATTGGAAAAAGTAAATATGCTTTATTCATGCCTATATTCCTAAATTTCTGTGCATTCGATGGTTTACTTAAGATTTGTTGGACTTCATAACTTATAAAAGCTTTAACATTTGATTTATCCGACAAAATAGCCACATCGTAGTTTTTTTTATGTTGTTAATAGTTGTTTAATCTAATCATAAACAAATTTGCAGTAAAACAAGGATGAGTATCTTTGTGAAAATTGCGTTAGTTTATGCTGGAAAATAAGCTGAGCGTCGTTGCGAATTCAACGTAAAATTTTTTTTTGAAAGAAAGGCACCTTGTAATTTTTTAATATGTTGTTTATAAGTGTTTAATCTAATTATAAACAAATTTGCAGAAAATTTAAAAATCTTTGTGCAAATTGCGTTTGTTTATGCCGGAATGTAAGCTGAGCGTTGCTGCGAATTTGACGTAAAATACTTTTTTTTAAGAAATAGCCACATCATAATTTTTTAATATGTTGTTAATAATTGTTTTTAGTCTATCTATAAACGAATTTGCAGAAAAATCAATTATGACTATCTTTGTCAAAATCGCACTATTACAATTACATGTTTATATATGTTTATTGAAATTATTTTTATTATTTTTAATAAAAATTATATAAAAATACAAATCAGGTTTGTGGCGTATATTTATATAGTAACTTTAATTTGAAAATGTTTAAATGCTTTATGTTGGCATTAACATTTATTAAAACAAGCTTATCAGCACTACTAAATTTTTTCAATTTTTAAAAAGTGCGCTTTTTGCGAAATTCAAATTTGAAATTTTCATTGAAATTTTAAAAAAAAACTTTTTCTTAGTTCCTTTATGTCCTATGAAAGGCCTTAAAATAAAATTAGCTTTAAAATGACACAAATTTCAACTCCCTATCTTGTCTAAAAGAGCTGCAATTTCAATTTAAAGATGCCGCTACAGGTTAAAATTTTGTGTTTTTCGAAAACTTTACATAGCTATTTTGATAACCGTTTGAGATATTAACCTGAAATTGTATTTTTTTTAGTCTACATGAAGGTAACCTATGTACTAAATTTCATCAAAATCTGAGATGGCGAGGTTTAGTTACTGTGTTGATTTGACATGAAATGACCAAATTCGGATTTTCTTGTTCATTTTTTTTCTTTTCTTATAGTGTTCTTTGGGTTGTACTCTCGCGTCTACTTGCTATTTTAACAATTATCATTTTAGTGTACGTTTACACCGAGCGTTGCCGGGCGGTGCGAGTTCAGCGAGTAAACACAAACTTGAATTTAGGTAGCAAGTGTTCACACACTACGCGTAGCCGAGCGAATTCCAGCGAGTCCAAGCGGAGCGGAGCGATATAAGACAGACTGGTTTGTGTTTTGCTGTTTTGAAATATACTGATATATAGGGTTATTCACGTATTTCCGTTTTTACGCAATAGGTACTCCAAATATTCGTCTTTTGTACCATTTGATGTTTTCTTAATAAAAGTTTTGATTAATCTAGTTGCCTGTTGTATTTAGAAATATCAGATAATTAGCATGTATAAGAATGATAATGAAGAATATTTTTACTAATGTTTGGAAACTTATAACGTAATTTATAATCCAACAAGCTATAGCAGCAGTAATGATAACAACATACCAACAATAACATAAAACAAAGCAAAGGATTTATAAGAAATGTTTGAAATGTCGACCGTCCATTTCCAGACACTTACATATCGTTTTTTGAGAACCACTGCTAACTCGGGGCAACATTTAGGAGGTTTAAAGTTTCAAAAGTATCTCTTATGAGTCTTTTCCTATCGTGTGGTGTTGCCGGTGGTCTAGATAGAAAAGTGTGAAGAATCGGTGTAAATAAATAAGGTTTAAGCACATACGCGTTTAAATAAATACAACGTTTTGTAAGCGAACGTATTATTAAAATAAACAAGTGTAGCTAAATAAAGTGCAAAGTTATTCGCGGACATTGTTTATAAATATCAAGTGGTAGTCATATATAAATTACTTGTAAGTTGTTTTTTTTAATATCGTTCTTTTTATTAGTATTAATTGAATTAAATATATGGTTTAGTTTTAAAATTCGTTACAATATATATATATATATATATAAAAAGAGCTCAAAGAATTAAAAAAAATGTATAGGTCAATTATTTAATCATTTTTTGTTGTCTTTAGTAAAGACGGATATCGCATAAAATTTTATTACTTAACACTATTGCCTAACTTGTTGAAAATTTTTTTTTTCCAATGGGACCTTATTCTGTCAATTGTTAAGAATACATCATGATTAATTCAAATTTTAAAATTTATATTTAATGCTATAAAAAATTATTTTATCGGTACTCTTCTTTAGAGTCGGTACGTGCATCTCGTAACGGCCGCAGGGTGTCCCATTTTCAGCGTTAAATTAGAATTATAAATAATGGAGATAGAGTTCTGGGAGTCCGGACTTTTTTATTAGAAGATTTGTCCTCTTTAAGAATTCCGATTTTGGTTATCGCTTGTAGTTTTGAGTTATTAGCGGAAAACTAAATGCCTTTTTTAATCGTAATTTGTTTAAGTATAATTTTTGTAATTTTTTATGTACTAGTTAAATATTTTAATCCAATGCGATAATACTCATATTTTTAGAAGCAATTTCAAGAATTAACATTATTTTGAACTTGGAACTAGACTATTTCGTTACACAAAAACAAAAACTGTTGACTTCATTTGCGTGATTAATTTGCAGATTCCATCAATCGTGGCTAAGTTGAGTTTTACAGAGCTTTCTAAACTTTGTATTTGTTTATATTTTATTTACCTCTTTCTAAAACTTCATCTTCAGAGGTACAAAAGAAATTTAAAAAAGTCTGGCATTATTAAAATCTACGGCTTTGTTTATTGTTCGTAACAGTTAATACGGTATGGGGCAAATTGTCGCCCCATAGTGTTATTGGTATTTTAAACTTGTATTATACAGAATTCATTTTTAATGCATAGGAATTAATATACAAACAAAATGTACAGGAAAAAGTGTTAAAATAATATTAATGAATTTAATTATCACATATCACATTGTTGACACGTTTTAACATTTTTACTGTGTACTGTACACACGTTTTTTACACAATGAACATATACTTTGTAACTTATGGTCTTTATTTCTTGGACAAATGTGATATCTTCCTTTTTTGGCTGATAATTTTTTTCAGCTTTTGTGATCTGTTCTCCGATCTTATAGTCAGGAGTTGTATTCTCCAAAATAGAATTTATTATTATTTATACTTGATTTCAGGGTTTTGTATACGTCTTTGGATTTGCGGTTGCAATTTTAAAAGAAACAATCGTCTTTTATCGAAATTCTAATCAGTACTGTAGGGACGAAGTAAACTTCGTCCACAAAACAAACGAATTAACTGCTGCTATATCAATCATGTTCATAAACAGTACGGCCGACCATCTTTTTGATTGCCTATTGCATGTATATTCAGCTACCATTTTATCAAGAGTATCCACAGCAGCCTTGGTTGCGTTATAATATAATATGATCTCTGGTTTCTTGTGCTTTTTATTTGAAATTTCTTCATCACAATCTTCGGACGAAAGAAGGATAACACTTCTATTCTTTTTTGGTACATAAGATACTAATGTAATTTCTGATTGAAAACCAAACACTGATGAATGACCAGGTCGATGGGGAGATAGAAAAATTCGAAAGGAATGAAAGCATTATTCTTTCTTAGAATTCCACATATTGTCAATTTTTTATCTAGCAATTCCTCGGCTAACTACAGATATAAAAAAAATGTCGGTTGTAATTCCATGACAAGGAGGCAAAATGGAATTCAAATTTAAAACTACTCTTCTTCCTTGATCAGGATCTGGAGCATTGTTTTTTTTTCCTAGATAAACTTGCAAGTTTTTGGAATACGCTGTATCCACATCGGCAGGAATCCAAACCTTGATTCCATATTTCGCTGGTTTGCTCTTTATGTATACCTTAAAAGGGCGCCTCCCACGAAATGGCATTAACTGTGCGTCAACTGTGAGATACGAACCGGTATTATAATTTTTCACAAATATATCAATCAAATCTCGTATTGGTGCCCTTTTATCGAAATGCCTTCGTTCTTGCCTTGTATCCATGTCATCGAACCTGATCTTACTGGAAATTTGCGAGAATCTATTTTTTGGCATTGTTGCGGAATAAATTGGTCGTTTAAAACAAAAATCGTACATGTTCACGATTGTTCCTGTATGCTCCAGAGCAAATGAATAAGCCTATAAACGCATATATGCCTAGATATTTTGTCAACATCTTTCCAAACTGTATTCGTTTTGCATTTTGTCACTTCCCTTGAACCTTTTTGATTCGTAACTTCTACAATGATTTGTACTATATCGGAGGAAATAAATAATTTAAAAAGTTCCGCAAACTTTCGACGCTCGACATGAAACCTATGGTGGACGATTAATTACGTTTTTTGAGCTTGCTCGTTTTCTTATTAGAGGGTTCTTTAGCCAAAAAGTTTGGTCTTTGCTAAACCCTTTATCTTGAAAGTCAATTTCCATGCATTCTTAATGTTCCTCAGAATCATAAGCAATCTCATCTGGTTCAGCAATAATCTCTTCCACGTTGTCTTCCGTCTCAGAATTGTCGTGGTCCAGATTTGTACACTTATCAATGCAATTTACAAATTCTTCATCTAAATAAAATATCTCACCTGAATTTTGAGCTTGAGCGATTTCCAAAATTTTTCTTATGCGAGATGATCCAGCTATAGTTTTCGTACTCATCTTTTTTCACCTACACTCACAGATACAAGTTCAACACAATTGTCTGAAATACAAATTTTATGCACCTATTCTTCAGCCACCACCAGAAAATAAATTACGCCTGAAAGAACTTTTAAATACACCTACTTGCAATTAGGTAAAATTACATACAAATGCCTATATTGGACTCTTATGTTCAGTATTATTGTGTTATCAAGTACGATTTCTTTTATTATACGAATTATACGCTAATGAATTTGAGTTTATTGAAACAACGAAAACAAATCAGGTAATTAGAAACTTGAGCAGTTAAATCCAAATAATTCTAATACAATAGTAATTAGAAAGACGAATGGTGATTACTAGGGAAAGTAATTTCACTTACTATTTTTCAACAGATAATACCACGTGGAGTCAATATTCGCCCCATATGCATTTTCAAATAGTAATCTAATAATAATATTGTCATTTTCTAATATATATATTTTTTTTTACTTTATTTTAAACTTAATACCTCAATTGACAATGTAAGTGAATATGAGAAGGATATCTTATTATTAACAATAAAATATAAACAAAAACATACAGCTGGGACGACTTATCGCTCCACCCGGTATTAGGAAAATTACCATCGAATCTCCATTTAGAAAAAAAATTAAAATTTTCTAAAGTAACTAGCAGTTATTTTTTTACTTCTGTTCTGATGGTCTTTTTTGTCGTATGATTTTAAACTGCTTGAAGGTTAACTTCTGTGCAGGCGCGATCTTTATTTGCTTTTGAAACTTTCTATTAAAGTAGCATCCTAAATTTTGACATATTTTACTAACCTTTGGTGCATCTTTTTTTTTAGTTTAGTTTTTTCTATAGTGAAAGTTTTTATTGTATGTATGATTTTAATGTTTCTCCTTTTAGTTTTGAATGGCACTTACAATTCGTAATTACTACACATTGTATGTATTCTTCTCGGTATTCTTGCATTAGTGCTTAATTGAGGCTTTATGAACATTAAAATATGACTGTTCTAAGTTAGATTAGGAGAGTTTCGTCCTCTCATACTTAAAAATAAAATTGAGAATCGGATGGCACTAGTATCAAATGGACCTGTTGGATTTTTTTAACGATTATGTATCTTCGCAATCATAAAATTTTAATCGTTTTATTTTTATGTTAATTTTTGGTAATATTAATCTGACATTTGACTTAATTAAGAATAATGACTGCGTGTAAAAGTTCAAATAAGATTTTTGATTATGTGCAAATTATTTTTGAATTTATTTTTTTTTCTTGTCGGTGTATTTTATCTTCTGTAAGGAGTAATAAATCTAATTTGTTCTGATTGCGTAAAATAAAATTTTGTTAATTATAAACGTAAATATGGTTATGTAAATGCGTCGTTTTAGTTAAAATTTAGATTTAGATTTTGATATAATAATATACAAGTCTTTCGCACGTATCACAAATGACGAGGGTTATTATACTTTTTTATACGTAAATTGTTTCCTGTTGACCCCATATAAAGTTTAATATTAATTTCACATCTGAAATTTTATACTTTGCGGTTATTTTGTAATAGATAATTTTGAACTTTTATAAGGTGACCGTTTATAAGCAACGTTGAGTTAAATTAGTACGGTGTAAAATATATAGGGAACATATAATTATTCATAATTGTTATACTTACATATGTACCATAGATGGAACGTGCTTTCTTATAGTAAATGTTCTTTTTGCATATTACCCGTCCGGTGGGTTCAGATTACATATAAGTAAAACTTCGTATTTGAGGCTTTAAAACTACAATGTATAAAATTATGGATTTTACAATTATTTATTTGCTTCGTGTAACAAACAGAAATGTTCCGATTTAACGTTAAAAACAACAGAAATTTCAAAAGAATTGACCCATTATTTATAATAAGAAATTATGCAAATAATCAACTAAAACTATTAAAAAATTATTACATTTCTCCCTTGATTTCAGTTCGTAAAATAGTAGTTTACGTAACAAGAGTCGAAAGTAAAAAATAGAATAACGAACGTTAATGCGACGCGAGGCCGCACGGCCGAGCGTTGCATGTGAGTGAGTTATGCTATGATTCTTTCGACGAGAGTAATGTACATTATTTTTTGTGTTGCCTTTTATAAAATCACATTTTTTTTTTAAAAATAAAAAAAATTAACAGAAATATAATGTTGGTACCACATTTATTACTAAATCTGTCACATTTGACATTAACTTTAACATCGTTTTTCTTCAATTTTAACTGAATTTCAAGATTTTTAAAATGATTTTTCCACCTGTCGCATACTCGTTCTAATATATGAATTGACTTTGAACACTTAATTTTATGTGGATTCCTAGTTTTTATTTTGCCACCCTAGAGCTTTTTTCGTTCATTTGGTAAACTACACTAACGAACGAATATTGACGTTTGCGATGTTGGCAGCACAAAAACGTCTTTTATTCCCTAGTGCGAAAAGCAAGTTATTTTACCCACTGCAAATTCATTTCTTAGGTGCAGAAATCAGATCTTCGACCTAAGAAACCTAATCGTTCCAACCTCTGGGTCAATAGAGGTTGAGGGAAAAGTTTATTTTAAACGTTTAATTTATTTTTATTTTGTTTAAGATTTAGAAATAAAAAATAAAACTCCAATCATTATTTTGATATTTTTTTAGTGATAAATTAAAATTTAACCAGCATTTCAATAATAAACAAATGAAAATATTCATCATTTGAACGATTCGGAGTGACGAAAATTAGTATTAGTATGAGTAATTTCATGAAAACAAAATCATTATTACAATGGGAGATAATCTTTTTATTATTTACAAAATCTCAAATGAAACCTTGCTGTTTTATGTTAGTACTCTGTGCCGTACAACTAATTGTTTTTCTCTTAATTTTGAAATTGTTTGATATTTCTAGAATTATTGGAAAAAAGAACAAGTTTGGTTTCATACTTTTGCGTACCACTAAGCACGGTGTCACAGTTTAGAAAAGGCTGAGTCTCGCTATGTTAGATAAACAAATTAGGTATCTTTCTTGGTGGTTCGGTTTGCAAAATCGTCCGTTTCTTCATAGCTTTCTGTATGTTGGTGTCTGTGTAACCATTCATTCTAAGTGCTTCTTTAAGGTGCATCTGTGTAGTGGCTAGGTGTTGGTCGTAGTTGATAGTTTTCGCCTTAGACAGTGGTGTGTTTATAATAAGAGTCATTTTCTACATCAGGTGATATTGAGATGTGACATAGATATTCTCGGTGTGCATTCCTTTTCTGTATACTGCAATTTCTGAAAAAACATTTGAATGCACTAAGGAGAGGTTTCAGTCGATCTACAACTCGGGGACGCCCGTTGATATTATTAATCGCATTTTTAGTAATTACTTACAAATACGTACTTACATACGAGGGATGCTATTTATGTATTAACAATTGTCAACACTGATATTTCCAGGTGAAATTTGACATTGCCGCCGTAAAGTTTGACATTTTTGACATTATACGCACTATTTGTGTTGTTTACAAAAATCGTAAATTTTTGAGCTATGATTTATTATGACTTTGGACGTGATCTAACTTAAGAACAGTGCATCAATCAATTGAATTCAACTTTTGGCGACGAAGCGCTATCTACAGTCACTGTATATCGCTGGTATGCTGAATACAAACATAGCGGTAGTTTGCTCACGGACGAAGTTATACAAGGTCGTTCAAAATCAGTAAAATATCGATGCTGTGTGAAAACTAATTGAATGAAGGTCGTCATGTGACATATCGCGAAATCGAGACATGTTTAAGCATTAGTATGACCAGCATACATAAGATTTTACACGAACATATGAATGTTCGGAAGCTGTGTGCGCGTATGGTTCCACATCAATAATTGATGCCGTAATGCCGTAAAATGATTACAAAATACAACTGTGGTGCATCCAAAGCCGTATACAGCATCGTCACAGGTGACGAGTCGTGGATTTATGCGTATGAGCCAAAAAGAAAAGGCCAATCGGCAGCTTGGGTGTTTCAATGTGAAGAAAAGCCAACAAAACGGCGCTAATTAGCACGTTTTGTCTAATAATTTTCTATTTCATTCATACGTATTGTAACGATTTTAAAACTAAATTGATTTACATGATTTAATTTAGATATTATAAAATATAACTACTTTTAAACTAACACTAATCAAATGCAACAGTATTTAAAGAATACAACTTACAAGTAATTTATATACCGGGATATCATTAAAGTATGTCCAGAAAAAACTACATTCCATTCGAGAAATATCAATATTTATATCCACACAAAATACGCAGCAAAAACTAAATAACAAACACCGCAGTTGAATTGAATTATGAAATGTCAAATTCCTAACTAACTTCACTGTACGGATTAAACTTTTGATATCTTTCTGGAAAGTAATTTTAGGCTAGACATACTTAAATGATCGCAGTGTATATTTACTGTCCGCAATTTTTGTTGATCTACACTGGTATTTATTTTCACTTCATGCTCTTTTATTTATCATAGCACACGCGCCAAACACTTTAATTTTTTAAACCGACAGTCTTATTAACACTTCTTCCGACTCGATTCGAAAAACTAAAACCAAATACTGTTTATATTCTTTTGGTATCGAAATCCAGAATATTTTATTCTTTTCGATCAGCGTAGTCCTTCAGGTTATTTAAATATTTTTCAAACGACTTTCGAACCACAATCACGTTGTCTAGATAAACCAAGCGCGCCTTCTAAGACAGTCTTTGCAAAATGGTCTCCATCAAACGTTGCAGGAGCGTTACACATACCGAAGGGCATAACAGTGAACTGCCACAAACCAGTTCCAATCGTAAACGATGTCTTTTTCTCGGTACCTAGATATCTTTTTTGGGTACGTCGTTAAGGTGTCTGTAGTCTACGAAAACCTTGTTGATCCGTATCTCTTCTTTACTAGTATAACAGGGGACGCCCATGCACTATTTGAAGGTTCAATCACACCGTTTCTCTCCATATCAGTAATTACGCGTTCGACTTTTTCTCTTTTGGCAAAGAAAGTCGGCATGGATGTTGTATCGGTCGAGCATCTCCGGTATTAATTTTGCGCGTTACCATGATACTTCTTTCTTTGGAACTACTCTTTATCGCAAACACATCTTAATACTGCTGGATCAACGCCTTAACATTAGTCAGCTGGTCTGGGCTGAGGTTTTTGCACTTGAATGTAAGAATGTTCAATATATGTTGTAGGCAGTTTCTAGGCGACTTAGCTTCATTAGAATTCACGCATCTCACAATTTGAGATACTGTCGTACATTGGCCTACCACGGTCTTCTTTTTCAGCGCTACTGGATCTAAGTTGTCATCGTGTATTTTACTCGTAGTAATATTCTGCCAATCAGTAGTATCTTTTTCATCAATTCGCCTTTCATTGGTTCAATTGCGCTAATGTAGCCTTCCCGAAGATTTCTATCCAGGCGTGCCATCACCACATTTTCAGCCTTTCTAGGCCGAGTCTCGTTTTCATTCAATAAGACTCGCACCGCTGCCTTCTCTGACGAATGAAAAGGAATTTCTTTGGCGTCGATCTTCAGGACATCGTTCTTCACATCTAAATGGAACTCATACTTCTATTAACGTCCATTCCCATGATAACTTTTTTCGTGATGTCAGCTATCAGTACTTGATCGTCGAGTACTTCATTTCCCAAACCAATGGTCACTTTTACTTGTTCGTTAGTAGGTAATTCTTCGTCCGTCGTCGTTCGAAGTCGTATTGTAAGCATATTTATTCTTTTAAAATTAACATATCTGCTTGGGTTTCCTCTTGAGCAATTTTAATTTAGTTTTCTACACTGGTTTCGATAGTTTTTATTTGATTTTCAATATTCGTTCGTGTTTCATTTTTAAACGTCTAGAATTTTCCAACAGTTTTTTGGGTATTTTTTAATAATTGTTTCTCAATTTCCTAACAATTTTCGAAAAACTTTTCTTTCATTTTTTTTAGAATCTTCCATTTTCGTCAAGTTTTTCTTCTATTTTTCTATAATTTTCTTCTATTTTCTAAGAATTTTTGTCCATTATTTTATTTATTGATTCGAGAATTTCAAATAGTCTTGCATCTATTTTCACTGCTTGCAAACGCGTTATCGACATAAATTATAACACGAATAAAAAGTTTAATTTTTGTATAACACTAAATTTTCATAACGCCCGATTTTTTATTATTAAATTAAATGCACCGGTTTAACGAACTGGAACAGATATAATTACAATCTATAAACAAACACACACGGCCACGTACTAATCACTTCTTTGTTTATTTATACGTTAAGATTGTGACCCGACACTTTACACCACTGTAACGATTTTAAAACTAAATTTATTTACACGTATTTATTTATCCGATTTAATTTAGGTATGATAAATATAACTACTTTTAACAAACACTAATAAAATGCAACGGTAGTAAGGAAAAACAACTTACAAGTAATTTACATATATATCTTTATAATAGGTATTTACTGTTCTCAATTTTTGTTTATCTACACTGGTATTTATTTTCACGTGATGCACTTTTATTTATCTTAACACACGCATTAAACACTTTATTTATTTAAACCGACAGTCTTCTTAACACTTCTTCCGACTCGATTTGAAAAACTCATTCCAGCTTCTTCCAAATGTTTTTTATATTCTTTCGTTATCGGAGTTTAGAATATTCTATTCTTTTCGATCGGTGTTCCGAGGTTTCTTAATACTTCGGGAACACTTCAGTATTATCATAAAAACGATTTTCTTATCTAAAAATCTGCGATTGGAGTGACAAAAGAATTATTTGTACTACATAAAGTACACTGAAAATGTGTGTAATTCTACTATGAAAATCATCGATCATTTTGTGACCAATTATTTTTATAGTAAAATTATTTACTGTATGGAAAAATACATCGACTTTACTACAAAGATATTTGTAAAAAACTAGGTAACAGTTCGTTAATTACGCATACATGTAATCTTAATGTATACACGGATTGTTTTCAGTGTAGTGCAATAAACAGCATTTTGTCGCAAAATGGTGAAACAATAGAAATTGATCCTGCGGCAGAAAATAACACATCTGAGCGCAACTAAGCACCAAGTGACTTATCGTAAAAACGGTTTTGTTTTCATAAAATCTGCATATAAAAAGAAAACGCAATTATTTTCACGGCACACTAGTTTTTTTATGTCATCGGAAAAGGCGGGGCTATTTGTTATCGTAATAATTGATTGGCTCCATAAAAACAGTAAATTTTTAAGCATAATTATTTATTTCTGATTGTGTTAAAACGAGTGATAAATTTTTAATAAACGAGCTTTATTGCACGGGCTAATATTCAAAACAGACGCTCTCCTTAATGGCTGGTTGTTTAAAAAATAAACCTTTCGATTTTAAAATGCATGTTAACTATTTCTGTGATTATTTGCTTTATTATCTTTTTTAAATATACATATTTGAAAAAAATACAGAACAGTTCATTTTAATTTTTTTTATATATGTATTAGATAGATACGCTGTATCCTGAACTCTAATATAATTTGACATATCTTCTGTTGAATTGAATTGTAAGATATCTCTAACATAATTTTATTTAGTGTTATACTTTTAGTAAAAAGCTCTACAACAAATGGAAACGTTGTATCTTTATAATATACAAACTGTAACTTCCCATTACGTTGACGTGAATTTTTGTTAAATTTGCATCTGGGGAAAATAAAAAGTTTGGAATAATTATTTATTATTCCTTCAGGATGAAATTTACATAAACTTTTAGGATCTAATTAACAATATTAGCGTATCTTAAGACTTAGATTTGAGTTTTATGTAAGTATTATTCAATTGCGTTCAATTTTCATCCAATTTGAATTATTAGCTGAAATTATAATTACATAAAAATATGATAGTTGTTCTTGTTCGGTTAAATTAAATAATAAAACACTTTTTACTTTTTGACGTGTGAAATCGAGGTTAATAGAAATTTTTAAATCTACTAGATCACTAGTCAAAACTTGCCCACGGACCGCTGAATGAAAAAACTGCATAAATGCATAATACAAAAATTACAAATTTAACTTTGATGACTTGAATGGTAAATGGTGACCTAAAAATTAAACATTTTATTGAAGAGGTATTTATTGAAATTATAACTTTTGTTTTAAAATACAAAAAAAAAATTTTTTAATGGCTTGGATGAACCCAATGGAATGTTATGAGTGTATTTATGTCCGGCTCAATGTTTGTGAGCAACCGCAAATCCCCACGTGTACTATTTTCTAGTCGTTTTTTTTGTGATTCATAATGGCACTGAATCTACGTTGTACGAAATAGGAGAAAGGAAAAGCAATCAACAGCTTCTGTACAATAACACATCATGCCTGATATAAAATTGACATCTGTTTTTCTATCCAGAAGTTGTCATATCGTTTAAACATTGGTTTTAGCTCCTTATTTGTGAATAATTTAATAAATTGCTCCTGTATTTGTATGTATTTATCTGTATTAGTATGTATTTATCTGAGTTTGACTACTTTCGAAAGGGTTCAACACCCAGTCGGTAATATCCAAGTGAACAATGTCTTTAAATCTTTGATTAGTCCGAATGAATCGCCGTTTAGTGTTGACAATAAGCAAACAAATCTTCATCTCTATTTTGCAATTTTGAAAGATTTGAAAACTGAGAATATTCTCCTTTTCCCAAGTTTTGTTTGTACAGCAAAAGTTTTGCAACAAACGCACATATTACACTTTTAGCTTTGATTAAATTTAATGTGTCACCTTGTAGTTTCAAATTAGTCTCGTTAAATCTGGTAAATAAGTCATATAAGCGATGACATTTTTTGAGATAATTAAATTGTGCCGCAAATCATTGTCTTTACTCTCCAGGAATTCCAACTCTGAATCAAAGAGCGAATAGAAACCATCTAAACATGCACTTTTACTTTTTCCAAAGGTATACCAGAAAGCCTGGGTGTCGTCCTACCATTGCCGGAGCACAGTCAGTAGCAACGGAGATGAAATTTGTCAAGGTTATAGCTTCTACATAGAAGAATCTTTTTAATTGAGTAAATAACGTTTCACCTTTTGTATCAGTTTTCAAACATTTAGCAAATAACAATTCTTGGAAAAAATGTTCTTTTACAAATCTTCATAAGCTAAAAATAAAGCTTCGTTTCTTAGTAATGTTGACTCGTCAAGCTGCATAGAGAATTCACATGTTTTTAAGTAGTCACATAAAGAGTTTTCCACACACTGAACTATTTTGTCCTTCTTCGTACAGTATTATTACTCAGTGGAATTTTTTTTATAATATCGAAAGTTGGTTTGTGCATCAGTGAGCGTATTACATCACTTACAGCTGGTAGAATAAGTTCACTACCAATAGTGTGCGTCTTTTAGGACTTCGCAATCATTAAAGAAATATAAGTATCGTTATCTCTCTTTGATGTTATTACGAGTTCTTGCAATGTCTGTGTTTTCAAATCTTTTTCTTTGATTGTTTGAAGAAACGTTAAATCCTTATCTTTTTTGTCACTATGGATTTTTATTAAATGTTCCTTAAGCTTAGGTTTCATTGAATCATTTGATATCGTTTTATTACATAGAAAACACATAGGCAAAGTACTATTTTCTTGTGACAATATAAAGTCATAATTCATGTATTCAACACTATATTGTTGGCATTTTTTCTTCGGCTCACTCATTCTGTTTTATGAAAAAAAGGAACCTAAAAAGATATAGGAAGATATATATATTAAAATTTTTATTTGCAACAAACCACTGTTAATTATAATTTTATTTAATGAGATACTGCAATGTAACGCTTTTTTGAATTAATTATTTTAGATGTAAGGGAAAAATTTTATGTAAATGTCACATATTGTGTAGGTTCTGATTTTGTATCAATTAATTCTTCAAGAAAAATAAATAATTCAAAAACTAATTAACAACAGAATATAATACAGTAATTCCAAACATTCGCGGATTTGGTTATTCGCTGAAGTAAACAAAAATATAAAATAGTAAGCTATAACCTTTAGAGTGCATTATATTAAATTATAAAACTTAATATGTGTAACTTTTTTTTACAGGATCATTAAGAATATCTTTCAGAAACACATCTTTGTCCCTTCTTAAGTTTTTAATGAAACAGAAAGTCTTAATGCATGTTAAGGGATTACTGCATTGATAACTGTGATATCTAATTTTTTAATCAACTTAAACAAGAGTATAACTTTGCTTAAACAAATTTAAATTAAAAAGATATATCAATTTTATTCAAATATACTTACGTAACGAAAGTACACTATCTGCGTAACAATACAAAAAATTATACTTCATTTTGTTCAAAACTAGAAAAATTTGTTGTATGCACTCCACATCACGCATAACACAGAACTAAGTTGTTGATTAGATGCACGACTCTTTTATAGGTCATATTATAGACTAGTTGGTGCAGGTATCAGTTCTATTCCGTTCCCGTATAAACATGTATAGATAGGCCTAACTCATTATGATGCCTGTTATTATTGGTCTTTATGCATCGTCTATATTTATATTTTACGGCCGTAAAAATCGCTAATGATTTATTCATTGTTATTTATTTTAACTTCCATATTAATAAAAACGCGTGAAAATTGTTTAAATTTTGTATCAAACCTTGGGCGGACCCCCTGACGTTCAGGGATCCCCAAATCAATTTTAATTTTCCACGAGTCCCCTGAATGATCCCGCGGACCTCTGGGGCTCCGTAGGGACCGCTTTGGGAACCACTGTACTAGATGAATAAAACAATATTAATCTAACTACATCTATACTAAATTTACATAATATATACTTTTTGTTTTGTTATATATTTCAAATACAAGATTATCATAGTGGCTTTCAATAACATGGAAATTATCGTGACACTTCTTTGTCAACAACTAAGTGTAGAAACTGCTGTACCACAGGATAGCTCTTTTTCAACAATAAACGATAAATTTGTATTCTTGAAGAATGGGTTACGGTTGCTTTGGAGATTAGTTTTATTTCTGCTCTTCGGTTTTTTGCAGTTATGCAAAGAGAGTAAATAAATAAAATAATACAAACGACGAATGTTGTTTATTTTTGGTATCACTTAAGGAAGATCCGCTACGTTTTCAATTTTACTATATTAGTAAATCAATAACTAATATTTTCAAGCAGAGCATGGTTTAAACAAATAACATAAATGTTACGTTTTTGTTAATTTTCTGTAAATTTTCTGAATTTTCTTACAAGGAGGATTTGCTTAAAAATGAAACTAGTTTGACATTTCTTACGCCCCGAAAGTTTTATCGACAAGGCACACAATGCTTTTTTAACTTGACTTAGTTTCATTGTACAGTTAGTAAATAAATCAAATTATGTCAGATTTAAATTTGCATTAATGTGATTGGATTTTAGTGTTTATACTGCAATTCTCAACACCGATTGCGACAAATTACATTTTTTGTAAACAAATTGTTGACATTTACACATAATTACATACATTGTTTGTAAACTCAATACTACTTCCGAAATATTCAATTTAGCATTTTGTATGTATTATTGTAATATTTATTTTGATGATTCCGTGTTTCAGTTTCAACGAGGTATAAAATGTAATTATAGTTTGGTGTTCTTGGTTTGTGTGATTTATTTCTATAGATAGAAATTTGTGTGTATAGAGGATCTGAAACTCGATTGATCTACTAAACCAAGTTTCTAAGGCTATAAACTCAACTTCAAATTAGAAATTTATTCCATTGCAAATATAAGGGTTGAGATCAAGTCGGGCCATTAATTTTTATTATCAAATTAATTATTTTTAAGAATTTGTGAAGTAGGCTGGCGTTTATTGAGTCAATTAAAAGGGATGCTCAGCGTACTGTGTAAGGATCAGCTACTTTAAGCTTTGCTATCTTTGTTGCTGCCTACGTTTTTCAACGATTTCATATTTAATTTCTACAAAAAGTGATTAAATTGATAACGTTATTTATTAAGTATCTTAAATTTGCCGAAAATGTTTTTCGAAAATTTTAAACAAAAAAAAGTATTTTTTATATAAATTTATAAATGATATGGTTCAATTGATAATAGAAGTGATGCAATAAACGTTTATTAAATTTTCTATAAATAAACAGTTTGACAAATTTGTAAAGATAACATTTTATAAACAAACCGATTCACTTCCTCCCACCTTACGATACTCAAGTGTCCAATAGTTGTTATGGGTACTTTATTTCAAAATATATTTTTTTTTTTAACTAAAACAGTGATGTTTTAGCTACTAAATACATAAACACGACCTTGAACTGTTGATAATCTATGTTTTTGTGTATAATTTTTTTTTGCTATTATCAATTATTTATAGTATATCGCATATTTTAAAGTTAATTTTTATTGCTGCAGATTCTTATTATGCACTTTGGAAACTTTTTTCTTGTGATTTTTGCATGCACGTTATCGTTTTTTATAGTTTTGTATACTTCTTGTATCTACTCTTACTTTCTGCTGTAGGTCTTTAATGTTAATTATTTCTTCGTCTATATACAAGGGCGGGATGATAATTAGGTAACCTCTACATACGTTGATGCCGTTTTTTGGGAAATAATTTGGTTAAATTTTTCAAGTTTCATCCTTTAGTACGTAACGCAGTAATTTTGATAGTCATTCGCCAAATACTTGATTGTGAGCAGTTCTTCAGATGAAATGTATTTTAAGTTTATATTAAAATGGTTAACGTTGGGAAACGAGTCGCCATTAAATATCTTTGCATGTTTTTGGGTGACTTCGTGGCTCATTGCAAACGTGATCGTACGAGCGTTCAAGATGACCGGTGGTCGACCCCTCCTAAGAGTCTCACTATTGTAGAAATGGTCAGGATAAGGTGATAAGAGACATTCTGCTCAAATTAAATATAGTTATTTCAAAAGAGCATGTGCGCAATATTTTTATTCAAGAATCAGACATGAAATAACTGTCGGCGAGGTTGGTGTCGCATTCACTCACAGTAGAGCAGATTCGTGTACGTAAATGTCTGAACCATTTTAATAAATCAGTCTGGTTTTATGTGACCATTTATATTATAACCGACAAAACGTGACTTTATTACTATACATTAGAAATAAAACTTTAGTCTAAACAATGGACAGAAGGTTAGTTCGCTGTACTTGAAGAAAACATATTTTGCGATAGGATTAAGAGCATTAGAACATCGTTGAGTGTTTGCCATTATATTGAATAATAAAAACATTCTTGTTCTTCTTTTTTTTTAGTTTAGTTTAGGAGACTTGTATAAATATTCTTTGTACTACAATTATAAAATTTGAAAACGAAATCATATAGGGTCATGCGGATGCTATTGCATTAGTTTCGACGGTACGTATAGAGTAAAAAGTTTGGTTTGTAAATTAAATGTTTTAAGTTATGTTTGCAAACGTTAGTATTTAGTGGTAGCTTTTTTGTAATTAAATGTAAATATACTTTATGAGATTGAAATTGGAATACTAAAAAGAGATGGAAATTTTGTGACCAAACTTGGCAGGAGAGTTTAGCTACTCAGAGGTAGTAAATGATTAAAATTTTATAGAAAAGAAGCAGAGATGAACAGAATTTTTGTTGCCCTCGCCTCCCTATTGACTTTACTACACTTCCTCAATCTTTGTGGCATTGTCTTGCTATGTGGTGACGGGTATTACTTGCTGGAAAAGTGGCTCTTCTAATTGTTGAAGAAATGGAAGAATATAGGGTTCTACTACTTCGTTATCATATTGCCTCGGATGAATACCAAACGAGATTTACTCTCATAGGCTATAACACCCCATATCATAATTCCCACAGTGTGGTGCACATGAAGTTTAACAGAAAATTGAAGATTGCACCGTTCCCCGCGTCTTCGTCTGACTCTCGTACGGCCACTATGCATCTCCAGACAGAATCGAGATTCATCAATGAAAACTACTTTATGCCATTCCAAATTTCAGTGGAGTCGCAACCTACACCACTCCAAATCGTTCTTTAGCTCGTGCTTGATAACAGCGCATGATAGTGGATTGGTTCCAGTTAAGACGATTTGTATTTCCTGTACGAAAAACCACCTTCACGTAAAGCAACATTTTTACCTTTGTCGAATCCGCTTAATTGACTGTAATTTTCACGTTATCGCACTCCAGGTATGATCACAGTCTCAAAACACGTTAGACAGAAAAACCACAAGAGATAACAATATTAAAATTATCCAAGACTCGCACGATAATGAAGTAGTAGAAACAAAATAAAACTCAGATATGCCATTACCGCGTGATTCATTTAACTAAAATTTCAGTTTAAAGAAATATGTATTAACTGTATTATCTTGAATCTTACATTTAAATCTATATGAACTGAATTTAGAGTTAACTCTATCAGGTTTTGTTATAAGTAGAAGTTCAAAAAATGGCACACATTTGTTTGTGTTAATGTAAACCTGTGCATATTGGATAATATTCCTAGCCTTACAATGTGCCCTATTGTTGATAGTACAAATCTCGTTTGACTCGTGTAATAAAAATAAAATGTTTATTTTTATAATTTAATGTTAACATCGTAGGCAGGAAATACAAAAAATTGATTTCGCACATTAAATTGAAATTACTAACTTGGCAATTTCGTTTTATTTAAAGCGAATTCTAAAAATAGCTGTTCATATTGGTGCTTATTTAGTAAAACTTTGGTTCATATTTGCATATTTGAAAAAAAAAGTTTTTCATTAGTTTCCATACGTTGTCCTTCGGTTGTATTTGTAAAAGTTTGGATACCACAGTATTTTTTAAATTATTTTGTTTTATATTATAATTCAAGCAGTTTATTGCAATTATTTATTTTCGCACAAGATTATACTAAAAAATTAATCTTTCAATTAAAATATAAATTGAGATTTTTGTTAGAAACCACTTGCAAATTTATATAGATCCACTAGCTAACATTTTCGGTTAAAGTTCAACAACTTATGTTTCACGAAAATTATTATTATGAATTAATGTTAGACAGCGGTTCTACATTTTAAGGAGAAAACGGGAAATATATAACTTATGTCGTTGGTGCATCATTAGAAAAAAGACGTTGCATTTGCTAAAAATAGTATGAATTAATGTGGATACTTTTTGAGGTCATTTACATTAGATTAAACATTGTAAAAGACGTCATTTGTTTATTATTAGAAAGTGAATAAGACTTTATTAAAGTTAGACTCGTGTATAGGGTAGTTTCACAAAATGGAAGACATTTTTTAAATATACTTGAATTTGATAGAGTAATATTTTATATATAAATGTTTGCGTTGTTTTTACTTTTAATTTTTTTTTACTTGACTTTAAAGAAGTATATTACGGCGAACTAACTTTTTTATCAGCAGGGGTCCTGATTCTATATCAAAAATGAGTCGTTACCGAAAAATTAATTCATTTTTAAGTATTCGATATGATTTCCGTTAATCGAACTACGTTTTGTTTAAACAAAGGTTAAATCATGAAAAAATTTCACTACTTCAAATTACGTACTTAGGAACGCAGCGCGGAATTGCAGTTTTATCCGTTGTTAGTTAAATTTTATATGTCGATTCTTTAACAAGTTAATCTATTGATAAAAAATAAGTATGAAATAAAAAAATAACTTTTATTAAAAAAATGTTGCTATCAAATTGTTCTTTTTTATTATGAAACAATTAAATGTTTAATTCTCCCGATCGTTAATTGGTTCTTATATAAGTAGTTCTCAGAAATTCCGAAATTTTGGATTAATTAAATGATGAATAGATATAAACAATAACGTATTTTTTTGTCAAATTGTATGGTACATTAGCTTCTTATTTTAAAATATATAGTGGTCTTCAAAGAAAGGTAGTGAAGAAAAAGGACGAAAAAAGCAAGTCCAAGCCATAAGTGAATGTACATTAACATGACATATTTCAATAGAAAATCTTGTTACAATGTTTATTAAATTAAATTAACATAAGTTAGAATTATATTATTGTAACGATTATTAAAACGAATTTATTTATACTAAAAATATGTACACGTTTATAACAACCGAACTAATTAAATCTAAGGAAATTTAATAAAAACACTTACACTAATTTATATAGCACTATCACTCGAAAGATAATGTCCGCGGATAACTTCACACACTTGTTTACATTAGTCACGTACAAGGTTATACTCCGTATATTTATCTCGACACGCGTTAATCACTTATTTATTTAAACTTGAATAATCTTCTTAATACTCCGTATTCGAATAACTGCAATAACTGATCTATGATTTGTGTTTGTATCGCATTTATACATTTTGGTCACCCTTTGAGAATTTTCTATATCATTCGGTAAACGTTCTGGAAATGGATAAAAACTTCGTGAAGGCTTTCGAACTTAAGAATAAATCTTCGAATGTTTTATTATACAGGAAACCTCTCTTAAGTGACACCTCTGAATGACGCACACCACCGAATAGCGGACACTGTTTGAAGAATGGGATTTTAACGGTTTTCTAAGGCAAAACCTTCAAATAACGGACTCAATCTCAATAGCGACTACTTATTTATTACAAGGTTAAGAAAATCCATGATTTTTTTTGCTTTAAAAAAAAACGTGTATTTTTTGAACTCCTTGTCTCAAAAAAAGCCGTAAAATAAAAAATACAATGTAAATGGCTATAGAAATGGAAACGTTGACAGCTGATTTTATACCTGCGTAATTCAAATAAGTTTTGAATAAACTGCCGGCTAAAATCACAACGTGTAAAGTTCAGAGTTTTGAGGTTCTTCAGCATTGGGAGAACACTCTACTGTAGTTTCATAAGGGCGTAACGGCCGTCCAGTGGTTCACTCTGGCGGAATGTTTACATCAAGATCAAGCACGAAACTGTACCAAGTGCTTTTTACGATCTGGTTTCAAAATAATGGAATCTTTGGGAGAGACGGGTGATATGAAAAAAGAATAAATGTTAGACAAGGAACTTTAATCTCTCATAGAAGTAATTCACAGTTCATTCTCACTACGATGATGATCTGGAAATATCCATACAAAACTCAAGCACCAACGATTCCGGATAAGCAGAAAAAAAGAGGCAGATGAAGATTTGTTTAATCCCATCAACATTTTACAAGAAGTTGCTGTAAATAATATTTCTCGTTTCATATCTTCAACAGAGATGGAAAACGTTTCTATTTTCTTTTCCACCGTAAGTTTAGCAGACGTATTGACACAAGAAATTGTGAAAAGACGGCAATCCTATAAACAAACCAATATGACCGACTTTTTCCATCGAGTGTAGATTGGAGTAACATGAATAACGTTTGATTGTATTCTGATTTTAAAATATCTAACATTATTTTATTTTTGTACAATATTTATATGTATGTACATAATTGAAAAAGCGTAAATAAATATGTTTCACTTTAATTTCGTCTTCATTTTTTATATCCACTTCCGAATAGTGGACAAAATCTCCGGAACCGAGAGTGCCCGCTATTCGGATGTTTCACTGTAATCATCTTCTTACTTGTCTAGATAACTTCAATTAAAAAAGTAATACAATACTTAAGCTTAAATTAAATTAACAGTTGACTTATACAGTGCTAGTACTTTTAATTCAGTAAATCAAATACCTTACTTTTTTCGAAAAAAAAATTCAGTTTCAACCTATTTCCTAGAAGAAAAAAATTATACAGTGTGTTGTAAACTACAGATGGCATAACTATCATTGATAGTTTTTTTAAATGGCAACCCTGGTTTTTTGAAGAGCAAATCAAGTTACACATAATTACTAAATTTAAATTTCTCGTTTTGACAATTTTTAATTGATAATTCTACTACCAAGGTAGTAATTCTACGTTTGTTTAAACGGCAAGAGCATTTCATTTAAACATTAAGCAACGCGTCGCGAGCGCAGATAATTTTATTTTGTGAATGTGCCAAAGGGAGACTTTAAAAAAAATCGTCTAACCTAATGGCTTACTTAACTGAAACGCACAAGAAGGAAATCTTGATGATTGGATACGGGGATAGTGCAAGAAGTAATTCATTTATTCACAGGCAGATATGTTGATTTATCACTCATATCGCATAGTACTATAAGGTAGATTGAAAAACAGGTTTGGCAAAACGGACAAGGAAAACAACTATTCATTAAACTGTCTTCAATGAAGAGATTAAAGTTAAATCTGTAGAAGAAAATCTTAATAACCCCACTAGGCAAGTAGGGCGCGAACTTGGAATTAGTCAGTCTGCAGTAGTAACAATTCTCAAAGCGCAAAAATTTCATCCCTATAAACTCCAAGAACTGAATGAAGATTTTGCAGATAGAAGACTCCAATTCTGTGAACAATTTATGAAATTACTGGACTAATAATCTGTTTCTGACCAGTCAACGTTTATGTTAAATGGAGAGTTAAACCGACAAGGTTGTCGTTATTGGGCAGACGAGAATCCATGCTGAATAAGGCAACGTTCAGAGAAAGTCGATGTTTGCAAATCAGCAAATCATAGGACCAATATTCTTTAAAGTAAATCTAAATGGAACGAGATACTGAGAATTCTTAAAGGAAGAACTATCTTTGAATTTGGCTAATCTGTTTCCTGGTCCGGTAGAAGCTGATGTCCAGAACAGAAACATCTGATTTCAACAAAATGATGCGCTTTTCTTTTTTGCAAGACCTGTTTGTGTTTATATTAATACTGTATTTCCAGGCAGATTAATTGGCAGAAGGGGGCCCATTGAATACTTATCGAGATTCTCAGATTTCACTGCCTTGGATTTTTTTAAGCACGAATAAGACATGAGTGTATACTAATTGCTCCAGCAATCATTTGAAATGCGGTTAGGGTATTGCCAAATAGTGAATGGACAACATTTTGAGCATTCGTTGAAGAAAAATAGAATTGATTTTTAAAATAGAAAATGTTTATGGAGTTACATCGGAAGCGGGAAGCAATAAAAAATTTAAATTTAGTAATTATGTGTAACTTGATTTGCACTGGTTCGTCTGGATATGTTGCCGTAATCTAAGGGTACTCTGCGATAGGTAGTTCTGAATTGTCAGTGTCTAATCTTGGTTAGTACGTTTATACCAATCTGGCTTATCTTGTTAGGGTGGATTTTATTATTCTTGAGACAATTCTCATTAGCTGTCTGTTGTTTTTATGAACTTTTTGACTTCGACCCAAACTAGAGCATAATGATCTACTTTTGATTAGACTAAAGTTGGGTGCACAGTTAAAATGTATTTGTTGGTTCTTTAGCTTTATTATAATTGTCACATAAGTACCTAGCAATATTTTGATCCAAGCGTTGCGTTGTCGCGTTAGGACATTGCTACAAAAACTCTTACTTGTATTTTGTTTTCCTTTTATTCACTTAGCGGTTCCTCGACGCGACAACGCTCGGATCAAAATATTGCTAGGTACTTATAATTATAATAAAGTTAAAGGGTCAACAAACACATTTTATTTTTTACTTTTTTTGTGTGTAGGGGGTTATGTAAATTTTTAATTTAATTTTACATAATGATATTTTACTTTAATAACTATAGTAACACAACGCCTATTTTTTCCTTTAGTTTAACATATTTTTAAAATAATTTTTTTATTCTGTTTTTTAAATTTAAATTTATCTCGAAATTGTCTATTCCATCACTCGTCCAGATTTGGAGATCAAATATTACATCGCAATTACACAAACAAATATTTTTTAATTTGAAATATATTGGTTTAAAAAATATACTTATTTCTCTTTGTATTATGTACATGAAATAAAAGTAATACTTACTAATATACTTACGTAACGAAAGTACGCTATCTGCGTAACAATACAAAAAATTATACTTCTTTTTGTCCAAGACTAGGAAAATTTGTTGTATGCACTTCACATCACGCATAACACAAAACTAAATTGTTGATTAGATGCTCGACTCTCTTATAGTTTATATTATAGACTAGTTGGTGCAGGTATCGGCTCTATTGCATTCCTGTATAAACCTGTATAGATAGGCCTGACTCACCGCGATGTTTGTTATTACTTATATTTTATGCACCTTTCTATATTTATATTTTATTTAGAGCGTAAAAATCGCTATTAATTTATTCATTGTTACTTATTTTAACTTCCATATTAATAAAAATGTGTCACGATTTTTGAATTTTATATTAAACCTTGCGCGGACCCCCTGACGTTGTTCAGGAACCTCCAAATCAATTTTAATTTTTTACAGACCCCATGAATGATCCCGGGGAACCTTAACATATAGATATACGTCCGTCGGGGTCTTTTTTATAGAACTTTTTGAGTTCTACTAGTCTTTTATAGCAATTATTTAAACATCACTGCAGCGTTCGTAAAAAACGCATCGCTCGACAATTTTTTTAAGGAGTAGAGCAGATGGGCATTTTTAGAAGTATCTACTACTAAAAATGGAAGCTTTGCTGACTACTGTAAACTATTTTCTATGATGTATTGCTTTACTACGTTATAACTGTTTTTTTTAACTATTCTTGTTTTTAAAAAAATTATTAATGCAATATTTTTGTTGTGAAAATGACCCACTGTCGACTAGACTTTGCTAATGACTCATTTCAATGACATTGCGACCTAATTTTTTTGTAGAGTAATTTATATTTATATAAACTCTATAAACGGTTTTAGTAGTTCTCTGAGCAAATTATAAGCCTAAAGTTAAATTTGATATCTTATTTTGCAGTTATTTTCTACATATTTCGTGTTAAATAAAAAATTTTATGTTTGTGTCGTTTCTACCACTTAAAGTTTTATGGATAAATTATTTTAAAAAAAAGAAGGAAACATAAACGTTATTATAACATCATTCGTTTTCTTATCGACAAAATTTTCTTATTAAAGCAGTTCCGCCTTTGATTAGACGAAATTGTTCATACTAATTCATACAAGTGCTTTGATTAATTATAGCCTCTGGTAAACTACTGATAACATACATATATTATATAACCCGATTACTTGCTATGTTAATATATCTTACATTCTATTACATATTTGTCGTGACAAAATATTGACTAAGAATCAGGTGTTCGATAATTATAAAAGTTAATTATCTACCTCAAACTTTAATCTAATTTGCACTAGTTTTGAGTTTTTGTTGTTTTGACGAATTAGTAGAACAATTAGTCACCAATTAAAAACATTTATTCAGAGAAACAAAAATTTATTTTATAGTTCGTTTTTTTATCTCACACGAAACTCTAGTTGACATCATATTTCCGGTGGGATTTTGGCATTCTTATAATGTTTACTTTTTTGTAGTTGAACGACTTTGTCTTAAAAAATATTTATACAACGAATTGCTATAAAAATGTATATAGGCAATTTGGCATTTAACATGGGAATTGAACGTGGTATCTGTTTGAATGACAAAAAAATAAAGGTTTTTGTACGATTTTTAAATGTTAACTTTTATAAAATGTTATTCCCCATATGACACTCAGGCATCTATGAATATTTTTTTCTATTTTTGTCATACAGCTCCAACGAGAATATATTTAAAAATATGTCCAGGATATTTCCATTTCAAAAAATTTTATTTTACGTACTTATGCGCAAGTTTGTCGGTGGAGGAGAGAAACTGTAATATTTTTCAGAATACACTTTTCTTTATTTGATGAAATCTAATCCTACACTTCAAGTGTACTTTGGTAAAATTCTTTATTTTTTACTTCGTTATAATTTACTCATAATGCCGAATCTACGTGTGGTGTGGAGGTTATAATTACACTCACTGTACCTTAAAACAGTATCACTTTTGTACATAATAAAGAAAATTTAAATTAAATATTACGAAGTACGAGTACGTTTACATGAATCGCTTAGCTTGAACTAAAGAAATCCGTTAAAAAATCTAGACAGAAATAAATCAAATTGTCAGTTCTAAGAGAGCTGAATTTTGCATTTACTTATCTAAAGTTTTGTTTTGGTTACAATCAAAGATAAACCTGACCGTGTACGCAAAGTACATTTTGTTAAGCTAGGTCAGTAATAATGCTAAGAAATAAACATTACTATCTGCTTTAATTATTTTATCTATTAACAATTGATTTTGTAGATGATGGAAAATTAAAGAAAATCGTAATTAACACAATACATATATATATATTTAGCGCATAGTTGCAATCAACAAAGAATTTTCATTTGTTTAGACAGTCAGGATTGGCCTGAATACTTTAATTACAAATATTTCAAAACTGGGTCACTTTAGACCAAATTTTCATTTAACGCCACAAGGAAACTACTACTAGACACAACTTCGATTTTAATAGTTCCACGATTGTAGGTGTGAAACATAATTTTAAAAATCATTTCAAAAATTGTGAGGTCCAATTTTTCTGTATTATCTTTTATTTCTTATCTTTCCCTGGAAATTTAATAAATTTTGGTTATACATTATTTGTCAATTGTTTGTTGAACGTTCGTGTTCCTTGTTATATTTAAGAACTTTAATTATTGACATTTCATTTTTTTATGTTTTATAATTATAAAAAAAAATTCAATTAAAGTTGTCTATGTTCTTGTTCCGCTTTAAAGTTTTCTTGTAAGTTCTATGTTGTTTGTTGACTTACGAGTCCTAATAAATTTCAGTGGCCTGATGAAATGCACGCTTGAGGCACAAAACGTAGTAGTATTTTTTAATATCATTTTATAAGTGCTTATGAATCTTCAGTGACAAGAATAAATTAAATTAGTTGTTTTTTTTTATTTTGCGACTGTTTAAATATGATTGATACACGTAAATATATAGACACGGCCCCCCAGGAAAAATTCTTTCCGTATCAAATTTGATACGTACTGTAGTTAAAGTGTTAAATTTCATAATAAATAGCTTTACTTTAAACCAAAATATTGCGAAATTTTTTCAGTGTTCTAAATTTTACCTCAAGAAAATTTATTGTTTTAGGTTTTTGGATCAAGTCCAACATGTGATATGAACGAAAAATTTTGGGATATACTCGCGTTTTGTCACCAAGTCTCTCTATTAATGGTTTCGGAAATTCGCAAAAGAGCATCAAATCAGAGTACAGAAGCGGCAAGTTGCGCTATTGCAAAATTTTTAGAAATCGAAAATTGCGAAGAATCCAGCAATGGATGGATGCTTCTATCTACGTTGAACTTATTAGCAGCTGGAGATTCTACTTTAATACAGGTGAGTGTCTTTTTTTAATTTTTAACGTTTATTTTGTTACTACAGGTAATGTCGGAAGTATCGGTTCCATCAACTTTAGTGAAATGTCTATATTTATTCTTCGATCTACCCGAAATGACAGAACACGAAGCTAATAATACCGATACTAACAGCGATTTCACACCAAGAGAAAGAAGAATTCTCTTGCAAAAAATATTTGTACAAGTTTTAGTTCGGTTATGTAGTCATAGAATACCGGCAGAAGAATTAGCTAGAAAAGACGATTTAACATTATTATTTTCCGCGATAACATCTTGGTGTCCGCTACATAATGTTATGTGGCGTAAAAGCGCTGCCGAAGTTCTTATGACTCTTTCGCGTCATGGACTTTCACCGCCCGTAGTAGGCTACATACATAGTGAGCTCCTCGGTATGTTTAAAATTACATATAATTACACAGTATGTTTTTAGCGAAAGGATGTGTAGCTTTATGCATAGAAAACATGCAACGTGTACCTGAATTAGCACCTTTAGAACTGGTAGAAATGTTCGTAACAGTATTTTGCTTTCTAAAAGACTCGAGCGAGGTATCTTCAACTTTGCTCGATGACTTTCGACAAGCCCAGGGATATTTATTCTTATCCGAATTTCTTTTAAAATTAGAAAATGAAAGGTCAAACGAAGCTCAGGAATCTATAAGAAATCTAGTTTTAATGGTCACTTCATTGTGTATGTGTGGCTATATAGAATTAAAGCCATCTCAAGCATCTACAGGTTCACTTTTTCAAATGCAAGGGTTTTTATTGCCGCAGCCTTCTGGGAGAGGTACAAGTGTTCGCAACATTCAAGCGTTTCATGTAAGTATTAGCGTTTATTATAACACTTTTTTTAAAAGGTTTGTTTTAGGTTTTGCAAAGTACATTTGTAAAATCAAATTCGCCGTTGCTGTGCTGTACAATACTAGACGCTATATCGAGTATTTATCACGCCGATAATGCAAACTATTTCATTTTAGAAAATCAAAATACTCTAAGTCAATTTACAGAAAAAATTCATCATAAGTCCTCGGACATTCAACAAAAATTATTTCAATTAATCGAGTTTCTAGTTTTCCAACTAAATTTTGTACCATGCAAAGAGTTAATATCCATGTCAATATTTCTTAAAACTCATAGTTTGAATCATATAGAGTGTAGTATAATGTGTATGCAGACACTTCTGAATATATTAAAACATAATCCCATATTTAAAGACGTATATCGTGAAGTTGGAATGCTGGAGGTGTTTGTAACTTGCTTGGATCGTTACGCAAAAATGTTAGAAGCAAAGTATAATGATACTGATACGGGAAAATCAGTTTCTATACCAAATGGACAGGAGAAGTTAGGCGTGATGATTATGGAAGCTCTTACTTTATTGCTATCGTCAAGTGCTGCTAATGCGAACGTGCTCAGAGAATGTGGTGGTGCTAAATGTGTTCACGGATTGGTCGCCTTTCAAGATTGCCGACACACAGCATTAGGTAAGTCTATTTTAAATTTCATTTTGGAGTACGTTTTTTTTTGCTAACGTATCTACCTCTTTATCAAAGATAAACCGAGATTCTCCAAAATACGCTATTTGCAATTAGTAAATATTATTTGGCATCTTTCTATTTTTACGAAATTACATCACTTTTATAAATTAATAAAAAAATTTCTTTCTACGTTACCTTGAGAGTGTTTAAGGAATTGTTTGGGTTTAGTATTGAGCATTGATGCATTTATAAATAATAATTTTTTTTAAAAACCTCATATCAATTTTTGTTTTAAAGTAACATTAAAACAATAATTGATATTGTTTTGATTAAGAATGAAAGTTAATTTAAGACAATAATTGATATTTTTTAAATTATTGATTAAATATGTAGCTTATTTAAATGTTTTTATATTTTTTTCGCGTACTGTTCATTTGTACAGATTGAATAATTTCTATTTAAAAATAAAAAATTGCGTAAGTAGGATTAAGAGTATATTGCATAACAACGGTATTTAGAAGCTTATTACAAACGAATGGGATTATGGACAATCGAGGGACGATCGTAATCGACAAATTTGTTATAACTAAAAAGTTTTTATCTGAGTATGTACTATGCCTTTTCTATAAAACAACCATATCTCTATCGAATTGCTAAGGTACTTTACGAATTTAAGAAGAACTGAGTGTTAGGTAAAATTTTTTAGTTTAGTTTGGATTTATATATCTAAATACTGACTTACATTTATACAAGAAAATTAAACACAAAATATAAAATCAGAATTTTATTAACAATCTACATATTTTTTCATTAAAAATTAATTTATTATTAATATACTTGCTTGTACAATTAGAAACACGACAATAAACTGTAACGGCTGTTGTGTTTTTATAACCATAGTAAACAAAATACTATAACAGAGTGTTTTGTTGTTAAACATGGGAGTTCACACGCCCTGAACTCAATTGTGTGTTTATAATCGTATACAGGGTGATTCACGGTGACTGGTACGTTTATTGTTATTGTTCTTTAGGTTAGGTTCTTATTAGGCCTTGCATCTAAGCACTAAGCTTGTTGTACCCCATAGAGTTTCAACTCATAAGTTCTACTTTCTCAATAAAATTCAGTCAGACTTATGGGCTTGTTTGCTATTACTTTCGGTTCTATATACTTAGCCCCAAAGTGTAAATATCTAGCGTTTACAAGAGCTCGACATTAGCATAGTATGTGAAGAGATGTTTTCTTTTCTTGTCTACACATCCTACATTCAGAATTCATTTTTATATTAGTGAAGGATGGGGTCGCGACAGCGGTGGATTAGGCGCGCGCCTGTGATTAAGTACGCAAGCGATGGAAACCAATATAATCCCGGGCCGGACGTATGAGTAGAGTCAAGTAGAGTTAAGATTCGACGTTTTGAACTCAAACGAAAGAACGACGGCGACGTTATTTTTTAAGTTAATAGTTTTTATGTTAGTACCATTGATTATATACGTTTGTTATACTTATTGCTTTTTTTATTAATAAATATTCAATCCTACATTAGTGAGATGTTTCATAAGTTGATAGTATCCTATGAAGAGTTGGTTTTTACCTAACTTAATTAATTCTATAACTTTTGGTTTCGTGATAAACATCTTCTACTGTTTTAGTCCAGCAGTTGCCAAACAGAGTGAGGTTTGTTTTTGTCTTAATAAGTTTCTAATCTCTCTCCTGATGGTCTTATATTCTAGACCACAGGTTGGCTCAGGTCCTATTAGACGAATTTAAGCTCTCTTTTTTGCTAATAGGTCTGTTTTTACGTTTCCTCCGTCTCCTTGATGTCATTTTGCTTATTATAGAGTTTAAACAATCGTTAACTCTTAATGCTGCTTCGCTATCGGTAACTATTTGGATCTTCCTATTTTGATAGTATTTTCTGATCATTTCTTGAGCACAAGCGGATATTGCAATAATTTCTACTTGGAATACGGTTGCTAGACAACCCAGGTTTACGCTAAAGTTGTTCCCATCTACTGCCAGCCAGTTTTGGATCCATCTGTATACTAGACGATTGCTTGCTGCTTTCTCGGTTGTTGACTATCTACCTCCTTTTCCTTTGTCGGGATAGCTACCTGTCGTTGACCTTGCCCCTGTGATACTTAGACACGCAAGTCTCTGTAACTTGCTGAGTTTTGTTATGGATTCTCTTCTTTTCGAGCAGCATGACTATAACAAATTATAACCTGCACATTCAGTCTTGGCCAAAATTATGAGTTTTAAGGGTTTTAATGGGTTTGCAATTGCAATTGACTAAAAATGTATGGAAACTTCAAATAATTTCAATATCGACTGTTCCAAAACTTCATACAAGTGTAGGTGATGCTATTCATCCTCTGTTCGCATCAAAAAAATCTCCCCGACGCCTCTCCAATTCATAAGGCTAAATACTACCACCGTCAAATTTTACAGTTAGTCCGATGTAATGTCAGGGTGATGAGCTTCATTTCTTCGGCGACGAACGATTTGTCCACCAGATTGACTGAAAATCTGAAAAAAGAATTGATTTTTTTGTTTATTTTTTCTTGTAAAAGTTCATAAATACAATTCTTATATCGATAATAATCGATAAGTACATAATACGCATCAAATTAACCTACCTCTACATTAGTTTCGTCTGACCAGATCACGTCCAAGGTTCATGTGCTTTCGCCTAATCTAATCCTAATTTCTTTTGGTGATTTGTCATTAACCGCTTATGACGACTTCATCTGCCTGTTAGATGAAATTTATTCAAGCGTCTTCTTTCGGTTCTTGGTGGTATTGGTATAGAATATTGCTTCAACAATTATCTGGAGAGCTCTACATGTTTTTTTTGCAATTTTTGAAGCCAAACTTTCTAAATTCGATATTTAATTCGCAATAGTCTTTGAATTTCTCGATCTACCCTCTCTCGATTTAAAAGAAACTGTGTTGAGAACGTCGAGTAGTGTTTTGTACGACGTATTGCGAAAATTGCATTTGATGTGCAATTTATCTTTGGCTTAATTATTGCGGATGCCAACCTATTATTTGTGCTGTCTTGCCAATGCTTAATTCACTATTTTTCAGCGTGATTACACACGCGTCATTTTATAGCTACACAACTATCGTTAGGTACACCCGTATACATAACATGATCGGTAAGAATTAAGAAATAAAAATGTATTTTGTTATCCCTATCTATTTTTCAAAACAATGAATCACTATTCTCTGTACGGCGAAAAGATAGAGTTAAGTCCCTCCCATCAAATAGGCGCTAAATTTGAATAAATTTTTTTTATTCGTTAAAATTTTAAAGCCAGTATTACAACAAACAAATTACATACTTCAGTTTGACCCGAGTTTAACGTTTGACATTTTGGTTAATTTATTCGCAGTTCTAGCGTTGACTGTTTTTGTAATTTCAATTCATTTGACGAAATAGTATTTTTCAATACTTTGAAAAACATTTATGTATATTCGTGTGGAGGATGACTTCTTTATCTGAATCATCCTATTTTTTTAAATATAGAATGTTATTTAAACTCCCATAAAATATGTCATAATTTTAGTTCGTCAAATTTGTTAATAAGTAAAAACTTAATGACGCTCTTGTTTATACGCGTTTGAAATGTTTAGTTGTTCCCTCCAAGTGTTATTTGATAAATTTTAAAAATAAATCGTGTAACTAAATTAACAAAGTTGTCAACGTATTTATTTATTATAAGTAGAAATTTATATTATTGTACATTAATTGAAAATTATACTTTTTCCTATGTACTTTAATCTTTAATGCCTATATTATACATTACATATTTTTTGAATTTTCGCGCTTTAACTAATTTGAGCCGTGTAAACTTGTCTGTTCATATATTGGTTTAAATTATCATACAAAATTGAAGGAGGAGCTTAACTCTATCTTTTCGCCGTACAGGGAATAGCAAAGTTATTTAAATGACATTAATATATGACTTATTACTATTGGGAACTTCTTATGGGCATTTAATCATTATGGAGGATTATGTTCACAAAGTCTTAGGTGAACTCATAATTTTGATCAAGGCCGTATATTACAATTGCCTACCACATAAAGTAGGTACTTACTGAATAAACTGGCATAAAACTAATCTAGGAATCTATGAATTAACAAAAGAAACTAAAAATGCCCACGAACCGACCATAACCTCACTGTTATCAAGTTTGGAACGGAAACTCATAAAAGTGCGAGGTCCAAACCGTGTGGAGATTCTATACGAAAACCACAGTAAAACATATAAATTTTAGTTTCACATTGTAAAAGACAGACGTGCACCCAACTGAGTTATGACGTTACAACTGAAAATTATATGAGTTTCTGTCTAAACAGAAAGCGCTTATTATTGTAACAGTTCCGTATATTTTCGGAAACTACTTTCGCCTTTCTGATTTTCAATATGACGTTCTACATACATATTCGTATTGCAATTTTCCATTCTGAAGAATTCCCGTGTTGAGCTCTCGACACACATCGCAATGGACATCTTCAGAACCCGGAATAAACTGATTGATTGCACCTTGAAATCTCGCTTTTATAGACCGGTTTCGGATTGATAAAACTGGCTTTCAAATCTCCGGTAACAGAAATAATAATTACAAATATTAGTCAAAATTTTCAAGCAAAATTTGATGACCCGTTTCTAGCATGTGCTCCGCTACTGCTGACTTAGAAGATTGTTTAACACGACTACATCTTTGATGTTTTTTAATACGAATTTCTACTCTTCTACCCGTTTGTCCAATGTATACACGAGCACAGGATTTAGGAGTTGACCCAATTTAGAAAGCCAATATGATACTGTATACAACATACCTTTGACATAGGGTAGATAAGCCATAGACAACGATTCAAACCAAGATTCAGCTGTTACTCTTGGTTTCGCAGAAGTAATATTTGTAATAGATTGTTTAATACCTTTAGAAATATGCATAAAGCTATAGGGTTTATGGATGCAAATGTGGAAATACATTAGAGTGTGTCTCCTACTGCTGATGAGCCCCAAAATGGTGAAACGGCAGTTCAGAAGTTCACTCTGATTGTGATCGCATTTGTACAATTGCATTGGCATTACTTTACTCCCAATGTTTTTTACGTTGTGGTTTCATCTCGCAGTTGTTCAAAACTATTTTGAATTACGCAGGTGTAAAATCAACTTACGTTTTCCGTCGTTACAGCTAGTTACAATAGCGTCAACTACATATAGATATAACGGGTGATCGTGATTATTCGCAAGCCACGTGACTTGTTTGTTTACTGTTATTACTGCGTTACCTATGCTACAAAGTCGCATGGTTTGAAAATAATTTGACCCGCTTTATTGACAATTCCTTCAGATGTAGTCGCACATAGAAACCTTTTATCACATTTTTGTCGTTCACCAAAGGTAGAAAAAAAACCAAGCTTCACAGTGACGTAGTCAGGGTAGGGGTCCTGAGGGTGCAGACCCATTCCGAAATATTTATTAAAAATTTTGAATAAATGATAACTTGCAAAAAAAACACACGAGAGTTTCAAAACCTTTTAATCTATTTACAAGTTAAAACAAATATTCTATTCGGACCCAGCTTAATCGAAATATTATTTTAATAACGTTGAATGTTGAATGCTAACTTTAATATAAAACTTACAAATTCTACCTCTTACCCTCAAAAAGGGTTACTACCTGAAGTAAGTTCATGACAAAAGCAATTCGTCAAATACTTTTTAAGGTTGGCACTTCGTAATGTTAAACTACGTTTCAAGTTTTCAGCGAAAATACTGAACGGATTTGAATGAAATTTTGCACAATGAAAGATTACATAATTCTTTATAATCTGAATCTGAATTTATTGATAACGTTTGGTAATTATCACAGTTAATTAGAAAAATGCATTATTTTACAAAAAAGATTCTTAAACAATATTTTGTCTATTTCACTCAATAAAAAAATGCTATTTAATCAAGAAAATGATTAAAACATGTAAACTAGTCCGAAAATAGTGGATATTATTATATTATATAGGAAACCTTATACCAGGAAACTAATTTTTCCTGTTGTTACTACAATAAAATTCAAGAGGTGTTTTATTTAGGTTACAAAAGTAATTAAACTTGAATATTTTAGTGTACTTAAACTTCTAATTACAAACATAGTGTTTTATTTAAAGATATATAACTTTATATTGTTATTTGAATTTACGTTATCCTATATGCTTCTAATATTTTTTTTAAATTGTAGTCTGCACTGACTGACGTGTTTCTGCTAAAGAATTTTTTAATATTATTTATAGTTTCGTCACTGACCTCCGTTTCGTTGATTGTGAACCACCCTGTATAGAGGATAGGTCCTAGTATGCTTTCCTGGGACACTTCGGATTTCATCTGATATAGTTCCGTGCGTTCTTCTTATTACTTAACTATCTTCCTGTAAGATAAGACTAAGCATGGTGACGAAGTTGTTTTGTAGGTTTTTTTAAACTTGAATATTAGGTCAAGAAATGCAACTGAACAATACTCTTTGTCTTCAAAACTCTTCTTAATCACGCTAACTAGCAGGTGTACTTGTTTAGTAATGTCATGCTGGGTTCTGAAACCGAATTGATGATTCGATATAAGTTTTTTGTTTATGATGATCGAGTTTAGTCTAGCCTTTGGCATAATAGACAGCAAGCTTATTGCACGATATGATGTTTAGTTGTTTTTTTTAAAGTATGGCTTTGTAATTTGCTGATTTTCTTTTCGTGTTGTTATTTTTTTTTGAATGAGTGGCAAACACTATTTCTTTCTCTTTATCGCTTTTTGGGATATGCACTGAGGTTTTTTTTGTTTTCTGGTAAGTTGATCACAAAGTATATTCCGTACTTCAGATGTGAATAAGTTTTTCTCTTGTCTTGTGGTTTGCCATATTGTTGTTAGAATCCGGTGTTGTTTTCCAGGCTGTATTTTATATTGGTTTAGTAAGTTCGGTACTTGCAATACCAAGGTCTTCAAGGATACTTCGTGGCACTTTCGGATCTATCTGATCATTATTACACATCTTTTGTATTTTCAGTATGCGCAAGTTTAGTGTGATTATAAGCGGTGAATGATTGGATTATAACTGAATCTCTTCTTGGTTCGGTAATTGCATTATCACATGATACCGTTTTGGTTTTCCCGAGTAGTTCAAGCTATGCAACTAAAGTTTGACTATGTCTTTGTGAAAAATATCCTATAAACTTCAAGTCGCGATCATGATCGTTAGCACATTAGTACAATTAAAAATATGCTTATTTTTTCAATTAAAAATTTGTTATATAAAAACGAAAAAATAAAATATTCCAAACAATTACCAAACTGATTTGTGGAAAACGGCTAACTTGAAGGAAAGCAATTTAAATTTTTCTGTTTTTGTGTGACACGATTACCATTCATGTTCCTTTTTAATTTTAGAATTTTCAGGTATAATACGTGAGCTGGTTCTCACAACAGGAGGCGATGATGACATGGCACAACTTTTAGCGACGTTACATTCTGCTCCAAGCTCTTCTTTACAACTAAAAATTGATATTTTAAAAGCTCTTCTATTATGTTTGCGAGATTCTCATCGAACCCGAACTGTATTCAGAAAGGTACATCTCCACGCTTATTTTTCAAAATTTAAATGGCTTTCTGTAGGTAAATGGATTCGTTTACGTAACTAGCGTTTTACTATCATTGGAAGGAAAATTGGTGGATCCTGATGTAAATCCGGAGGTTTTAAATCTACTATATATTGTATTTCATACAATTAACACTGCAATGAGGTTTGAACCTGCCAATGCGAAATTTTTCTATCACGAAATTTGTATGACAAGTCTATGTGATACGTTACGTTTGTTGGGATGCTTTGCCAACGAAAAAATCGAGGCCATTTCCGAATCTAGTTTTGATGTACCAGATCTTAATTTACAAGATGCGTTTCAAAACGTATTTGTTAATAGTGTTTCGAATCCATCGTAAGTGTAATGTTGGAGTTTTTTCTCTTTCTAATTTTAGAGTAGATTTCCAGAGAATGTGTCGCCATCTTTATGCTACATTGTAATTATATACAGACTTCTTTATGATATTACTTTAGATCTGTTTGATAAACCTACTCTTTCTGCTGGTTTACTAAACATGAAAACTTCAACCATGAACAAACCTACACTGCAGGAAGTAAGGATATATTTGGGTGTAATTGTTTTTTAAAATTTTTATGTTGCAGATAAACAATGCAAATATAAGTAACGGCAAAAGGTCCGTAGTGAACACTTTAAATTTAAATCCACCGACACCGGATCCTATTATAGTTCATCCAGGAGTTGTGGTCGCAATGTTAAAACTTCTTCCATGTATAAAGGTAAAAGTTTTATTACAGAAACGCGTATTGTTATAGGTTTTTTAATTTGTAGGATAATAATATAGATCTTTCGCTAAGTTTACAAAACTATATAGGAGAAATAATCAAGTCGCTTGTACGTAGCGAACGGAATCAGCAAGTTATGTGCGAAAGCGGTTTTGTAGGACAGTTACTATCGGTTGGATCCGTTTCGTTACAAAATGAAAATCATCCTTTGCATTCTCCTATGCAGTACATGCTGGAGCGATTAGCAGCACAAGCGTTAGAATCAACGGATTTACGTAAATTCTTAAGATTAGGAAATCCTCTATCGTGCTTACCTTTAGGTAGCACCGATCAAGGAGGAGGTCCAGTTCCTTTAACACGTATTAAAACTCTTGTATCCATGACAACTCCAAAAGATTTTAGATCGCAATCTTCATATACGTTACCACCGTTTGTGGAGTTTGATATGTCTGCAGAAGGTTTTGGTTGCTTGTATCTACCTAGCATTGCACCACAATCTCCAACTGGTCCAAGTGTAGTTTCTAGTCTCGATAGCAGCGTGCTAGGTGGTATTGGGGCAGGTACTTCTCTTATTTTATTTTAAAGGGCGTTTTATTTTGGAAAATTATTTTAGGGGACAGAATGTTTCCGCCTCAAACCGGGTTGACTTACTCGAGTTGGATATGCGTGGATAAATTTTCCGATCCAAGAACTGATCCTCACTGCGTACGATTACTCACATTAGTTCGAAATCTGAATTCTGCTCGGGACGACCACTTAGTATGTCTCTCAATTGTTCTATCAGCTCGAGATAAAGCTATTATTATATCAACACAAGAAACGCATATTCCAAATCGTACGTGTTTAAAAATGCTTTGTACGATTATTTTAATTTATATTTCAGACATAGGTGAGTGGGAACCGGAAGGTGCGGGTGAATACGGTGCTCGAGTGTGGTGTCCGGATATTTTACAAGAAGGCCAGTGGCATCACTTGGTTGTAGTACTGAATAGAGCTGTATTAAAAAATTCGTCTTTTTCGTTATATCTCGATGGTCAACACATGCACACTCAAAAGTTACATTATATTTCACAAAATCCTGGAGGAGGATCGGCTAATCTAACGGTTGCGTCTTCGGTGTATGGTTACATTGGTACACCTCCAGCTTGGAGACGCTACTCTAGGCTTTGTTGGAAACAAGGACCGTGCCACCTAATTGAAGAGGTACTACCACCATCAACGGTTACTCTCATCTATCAATTAGGCCCTCATTATATGGGATCGTTACAAGCTCCTCCTTTACATAGCAACGAACCTATCCAACCACTAGTCTTAGAAGAAAAAGTTACGTTTGGACTTAATGCCAAAGCTGTGTCTCAATTAACTTTAAGCAGAATTCGTAAAGTTTATAGTCGCACCGATAATAAATCAATTGCTAAGCAATTAGGAATGTCTAGTCATGAAAACGCAACTCCTATTAAAATTTTACATAATTCTGCCGGCCATCTAAATGGACCTTCAAGGACGTTAGGTGGCGTAATTATTGGTTACTTAGGCGTACGGGTATTTTGTGCACGACCCGTTGCAAATGTCGTACGTAGAATATTTTTTTAATAAATTGTATATAATGTAAAACTTATAGGTTGACACCGTTGGGGGATGTTCGGTGCTTTTAGGATTAATTGCGATGGCACAAGATGTTGAAAGTTTGTACGCAGGTGTAAAAGCATTAGTTTGTGTAGTTCGTGGTAATAAAGCTGCTCAAGCCGAGATGGATCGTAGGAGAGGTTATCAAACATTGGCGATGTTGTTACGAAGAAAAAGGCCACTCCTTAATTCACATATTCTACATCTTTGCTTTAGTCTTGTGGGAACAGTAGATAGTGGTAGAGAAACGTCTGCTATACCAAATCTCACCGCTTTTCAAGTATTTGCTACAATTTTTTACAAATCTTTTGTTATCCATGCTAAAATTTTAGGATCTTTTGTGCGACTTGGAAGTATGGCACGAAGCTCCTGGAGAACTACTACGTTCTCATTTAGAGCATTTGTACGAGTTAACTTCCGAATCTAGCGAAAAAAGGAATAATATCTGGATAATGAGAGATTTACAACTGGTAACTAAATTACTACATATAATGCCCGAACTGAAACATCAAGCGACGCGTCAGGTTCTCTACTCTTTGCTATCTATTTTATTAGGAGGACAACCGAGACAAGCGGATTTATTATGGTTTGGGCAATTTATTGCTGCTACTTTACCAATATCTTCGATTCCAAGTGAAAAAAGCACAAGCTTGCGAGAAGGAGATACTGAAAAAGAAGGAGAAGGTGAACATATCATTTTGCGTAATAGGTGTCTCAGTTTGCTACACTCTATGTTATTTACGTCGAGAAATACCGTTAGTGTTATGGTTTGTGACGAAGTTGTTCGTACTTTGGGCTTTGATTGGGTTTTGCTTTTTTTGCAATCTCACATTCATTCATCAACTGTTATTTGGTCTTTAAGAATATTAGTCGTTTTATGTTCAATATCGGCGTTAATGAATAGGTAAGTCGCGTCTATTGATTCAGTAATACACTGTTATAATAACCAATTTTAGATTTCGAGAAGGAAGCAGCAACGGCGGTTGGTTACACCATACTGAATTGGTAACTCATAATAAAATGGCTGTCGTGTTGGGTTACCAAGCAAACAATGCTCACGGGGTTGATTTAAAATCTGAAGCGTTGCACGTGCCCGGTTTTCAGGTTCTCGGTTGGCTCTTGCCGACCCACTTAGACATTGCCGAAGTGTACTTTCTTCTAACTGCTTTGATGATGGGACAACCTGTGAAGCTGCTCCCCGCAAATTGCTGCAAATTTGATTTAGATTCGGTTTGGTCTTATCTATGGGGAACCTCTTTGAACAACCAACCCGTCAGCAGTGTGGCTCCAAAAGTTACTTTATGTTCTGATGCCGTCGTTGTGTTGCTTTCTATGGCTCGGTCGATGCTGCACAATGATCCTAACACTCTGCCAGATTGGTTAAAATGTCATCCCATATCAATAGTTCAGGTGAGTTCATTTTTTCCTCGTTTTGCTTACAGTATAAGCTGATTTAGAAAGCTCTTCATTATGAAAACTTTTGTCGTTTTATTAAAATAATTGTTTTTCTTATAGGTTTTGTTTTCTTTATACCACAACTTGCCAGATTTCATGCCAATTTTTATGTCTGCTGAAGTTCTTGGTGCATTAGCAAGCGTTTTGTTCCCTTTGACGAATTCTAACACTGAAAGTGGCGAAAGTAGTAATGGTTCTACTCCTTTAGGAGACGATCTCGACACCGTTATAATAGTTCCAAAAACGCCAATCGAAGAATCTGTACTGACAACACACGCCGCGCGTCAATTCATAATTGATTTCGTACGGGTGATTGTCGTTGATTCTTTGAGTTTATCGGTAACTGGAAAAACATCTCCCGTGATTGATTTGGTATTGGACGCATATCCGGAAAATTCGAGCATATCACAACAAACTTGCTATCAAACCGAAATATTAGTTACTCTTATGGATCACCTACTAGCAGCAGATATGTTAGTTGGGGATCAAGCTGCGATACCGATTGTGCCACTAGCCAACGCTCATGTACATCATGTCGCACCAAATGTATTCTATCTTACTGCAAGAATTGTTGATAAATTATGGCAAGGGTCGCTTACTAAAGACCCTCATGACGTATTCGACTTTATCGTAAAGTTGATTGGTCAAGCAAAACGAAGATCGGGAAATTTTTCTTTGGAATGTCTATATCATTGCTTAAATCGTTGCATATTATTTTTATTGTCTCGACCTACAGATTCAATTGCCGATCAAATGTCTGTATTGGAAGCATTACATAAACTTACAACTAATAGGTACACGACAACGATCATTTTGTAACAACGATCTTAAAGTCACATTTTAGGTTAATTGTGTTTGGAGCTGGTAATCATGAACTTGATTTTATTGGGTGCCTTACATATTGTCTGTTGCAACTTACGGCTGACATGAAAATAATGTTAGACAGCAATATGAAAACAATGTGGCATGTGAATCCAGCTAGTGATTTGGAATCTAGGGACGAACACCTTAATCATCATCAAGCTCGTAATTTAATGGCCGGTGCTGCTCTGCGTGTGTGGGAAGAACTATATGTATGTAAAAAACCTGCCATCGAGGAAGTGTTTAAAGTTACTCTAGTAGTTACATCTCAAAACGCTAAAGCTCCAGAATTATCAGTTATTCGTGAACAAATATGCGAATCCGCGACTAAATTGTGGTTAAATTATGTCGATTCCGAACGCAAAGCCACATATAGAGTTCCGTGGGAGTTACACAATCAAATACAATCTAAGATACATAAAGTAACTGGGGGCTTGACAAGATTAGCAAGTAGAACAAAAGTGAAGAGAGACGAAGTTACTAGAGTTAAAGTACACATGGGTAAAAGGCAAGCGCTGCAATGGATGTTAAACCATGTTAACATTGTAAAGTAAGTCATCATTTACGCTTGAAAGGATTGTAATGTAATGTACAATTTTAGAGCATTAGCGGAGATGCGACGCAATCAACATCAAAACACAACTCAACACACACAACGTTATGTTCATCAAGAGTGGATTCAAACTGAAATCGAACTGACTCGCGAGCGAGGTCTTTGGGGTTCACCCGAACCGTCACATTTAGACAAGTGGATGTTGGATATGACCGAGGGGCCTCATCGCATGCGCAAAAAGACGATGAAAAATGATTTCTTCTATCATCATTATCCGTACAGACCTGAACACGAAATGGGACCCTTGAAATATAAGGTACAACTTTTAAAATTACGTCAATCGTTTTCTAATTAGAAGTTTTAGGTAGCGACCAGCCATCACAGTAAAGAATATTACAATGCTGTGCAATTGCGACAGCTTAATGGCGTTTCTGGTTTGGTTGAACTCGAAAAACGCGAAGATAGCTTGTCTGAAGAGCCGAGTCCTCTTCCATTGACAGTTCCACCTTTAGCTAGAATAAAATCTGAACCCGATGATGCACAAGAGGAGGGCGAAAATGAAGAAGAGTCTACAGCACCACCTGATAATCAAACTTTGCTTAGGCTACTTGAAGAACACGAAAAGGTAAGCGATGATCTTATATTATACACTACTAAACTTAACAATGTTTTGACCAGTTCTTTTGATTACCTAACATCATTACTATTTCCACTAGAAACTTGTTTTTGCATGGGTTGAGCTCTATTGCTATTTCTTTTCTATAAAACTTACCCCACCGAAGTTCCTCGAGATCGCGTAGTAACAGTCAGTGCCCCTTAAGTATTTATAGTCGACAAACTGCGTAGTACATAAGCTTACGTACGACGATTGTGTCAAATTGATTCAAAGAAATAATAATAATACACCATTAACCCTAAAAAATATTTAATTAACACATAACAGTTGTATTACATAAATGTTACGATGGTTTAAAAGTTACGACTGAAAGCAAAATTTTAGTATGAACTGCGATTAAACTGTTGAATGTTACAAATTAGTACTCAAGTAACACACGCTGTAGATATAAAATTACAAATAAGAAACTGGTTTAATTGTCCAGTAATCGCCAAATAGAAATTTCACCAAATAAGCGTCTGGAGGTTATTGGATTATCTCTCCATGGACAGCAAGAAACATAATTCCCTTTATTGATAACTGTTGAGAGAGGGAGCCATTTCAAATCGTAGCAGACTCGGTAAAAGAAATTTTATAGCATTAAAGCAACATGGCTGACATCTTAACAAATTTTTACCTGCAAACGGTAATATAATATAGTCTACTAAATCGCTTAATTCTGCCAAAGACTTCCCAATCCTTATACAGCATTATTGCTAAAAAGTAAACCAACGATGAAATTTAAATATAAAAAAAGCGTTAAGATAAAAGTAGGCGATCGCAGCGAAACCCAAGTACAAAAAAATCAAATAAAAACTCAATTGTTCGCGCTCCCGTAACTGTCAATTTCAATTACGTATTGGCGACAGTGCCGTTGAGAAACCAGTGCTGGCGTGAATTTGACTTCGAATTAATATTTATAGCAAATACGTAAATAACCACATGTACCAGTTTCTTTTTGATCCGTTCTGTTAGTTCATCAGTAACGTTTTTTGTCAAAATTCTGTCTAATACGTTTCGATCATGTGTTCCTACAAGACCGGTGGGATTCGTGTTTGTAACATAATAATATTTGATATTAGTCGTTCAAGACTGCGTTATTGGAATCCATTTCATCACTATTTTCAACATTTATAACTTCTAACTCCAACATCAATAATATCGCCAACTTAAATGCTTTGAGATTTATCATTCTCTTGTTCTTTACCAATACTTAAAATCATTTTTCCTCAGCTGAAATAAATTAGATATATTACGCACCCAGGCGCTAAAATTTCATTATAAATAGGTTAAACAGGCATATAGATTATATCATTTTCTACTGCCACCTTACGTGACCTATTAAGCGTTAGTTTTTTAGGATACCCTGTACAAAATATATTTTAAACTGTGTATGTAATAATTCTAAATACGCAAGCTGTTGTTTTTAAAAATATCGTGTAGCATTAAACTTACACCCCTAGATTTAGGTGCTACACAGTGTTGTCTGAAAGTTGGGTCACTTTATATAAAACTAGATAAATTAAGATACATCCAGTTTTAATTGATTATTGGTTTGGTTAGGCAGGGAAGCTGAATTGAATTAATAAATGACGTCAAAATAAAAAATTTTAATTATCATTTGTATAAATTAAAGTTTATGAGAAAAAAGTACTAGCAAAATAAATACTTTTTAACATACAACTTACAAGCACATTACATACGATTATAACAAAATAACAGTAAAATAAGCAAATTTTTGCTTGTAAATTACGTGCTTTTTGGTTGTTCACGGCACTAACTAAAGTAAAGTGTAAATGTCTATCGTAAGTGACAAATAACTGTACCACGTGACTTGACGTTACGATATTCTACCGGTTCTTAATAGGAGTACAATATTTTTATAAGATATCAATGATTTGGAAGAACAATAAATGTCGTTTCTAACCTAGTCGATCAACTACTTCGTTAACATGCAGTCGCTAACCGAATTGACAATCGACAATTATAGTGAATACGAAAGGAAAAAAAATAAGTACTCAACTTACCTCACCGAAAGTTCCTTGTCACAAGTAGCTGTAGCGTAGTATCTAAGCTTATATACGACGTTAAGTGCCTAACTTTGGCTTCAATACATTCAAAATGATCGAAGAAACTTGAAAGGTGTCATGTCAGCGTAGGTACTCAAGACAAATTGCGTCACATAAGGTTAAAGAATAAAAATTACGACTTAAAGTAAAATGAATTAGTATGATCTACACTTCGATTAAATAGAATAAATAATACGGTGAATTCCAAATAAACACATGCTGAAGGCTGACTGTTAATTATACAATTGAATACAATTAAGAAATTATACGATACTGAAAGAACTTTAGAATGAGGCGCGAGTCTTCTTTTTTTATAGATAAGGTGGACTCCATAGATTTAATCTATCGACTCGGATCGTAAGACTTTTGGAGGTTATTAACTAAGTATCCCCTTCTAGGATCCGAGTCTATAAACTTTCCGTTTTCGGTCAGCATTGAACCGGTTTCTAGTGCAGTCTTTGCTCAGAGCTTTTTGGAGGCGAGAACTTGTAGATTCACTTTCTACGTCTCTACAGTACCTTCTGCATGAGTCTCTTTGCTGTTTTAATGGCATTGTTGTGAGGCTGTTTCTGTATTCATCCCACTCTCCGCTCATTTTGGCTGTGTTAAATAGCCTTCTTGTGCATGCCTTTGCTTTGTCAAGCTCCCTGTTCCACCAAGTAACCTTGTTGGAGGTTCGTTTGACAGTTCTTGAGAGCTTGTTTTAAATGCGGTTTTTAATGAATTAACAATATTCTCAGTCATTAGTATTAGCACGTGCCAGATCTTGGAACTGAAGAACAGTCCTTGATTTGGCCTGCTCAAGTTTCGTTGAAGAACTCCCAGTCGGTTTTCCTTAGGATTCTGTATTCCATTACGAGTTTCTCAGCCGATTCAATGTTGAATCGAATGTATCTACTATCAGATAAAGAAGATTGATCTGATACATGCTACATTTTTATCACTTTGCTTGCCTTTGGACTAGCAAGCGTAAGGTCAATAACTTCACCGCGCGACACGGTTATAAACATAGGCGCATGTCCGTAATTTATTATGTCTAAACCGGATCCGATAATAAATTCAATTTCAATAACTTGCCTTCCGTTTAAATTTATCATTATTCTGCAAACATATACTTGACTACCAGAGCTGGGCAAGTTACTTTGTAAAAGTAGTTAAGTACTAACTAAAGTTACTACTTTTTAAAAGTAGTGTAAGTTACTAACTACTAACTACCGTAAATCGAAAAGTAGTTAGGTTACTAACTACTCAACAGTTGTATTCTAAAATATAAGTTTTTTTTTCAACTACTTGTAGAAAAAGGAGTTTTGAGACGATTTATGTTATACCACTTTTAGTCATATAAACATAAGTACCTATAGACACTGAATTATTATTACATTAAAGAAGACAAAGTAAATCAATCACGCTCACACGAAAACAGTAAAACAATTTTAACGTAACTACTATTATTCTATTATCATGTATATCTATTTTATTAGAAATTCTCAAAAAACATTTAATAAAATAAACCTAAACCTAAAAACAGAACTTAAAGTAATAAACGTATTGTGGTATTTAATATTCATTTCCTTTTCATAAAAGTAACTTTTCAAAAAGAGCATCAGCCAATGCATTTCTTTTGAGCGAACTTATGAGTGAAAAACGAAAATAATCGGTCGACAGTAGCTGATGAAGATAAAATTGTACTATATCTAATGAACATTTTTTTAATAATAATCTGAAATAGATATATGAATTCTGTTATCTTTCAGGTGTTTTTACAATTCCAGTTCTATTGTTCTGTTTTTGTGAGCATGTTCTCAGTATCAGAAGAAATGTGTAACTTTTTAGACAAAGCAGGTTCATCAAAATCAAAAAACTTTTGTTGAAGTAATAGTTTGTTTACGTTTGTATCAGAGGCATTTAACATTTCGAAACAAATTAAGTTTGCTGCATTTATACAATGTTTTTGAATAATCTTTGCATCCATGTTTACTTCTGCGTTACCGTTCATCACTTGAAGGACACGTTTTAACCTGCGAAACTGCAATGCAAGCTGAATGATTGTAGCCATTGCATGTAATTGAAGCCGCTAATAAAGTAGTTTAATTATTAGTAAAGTAGTTAAGCTATTAACAAAGTAGTTTAACTATTTTTGTAGTTAAAATAGGGTAGCTAACTACTTTTTAAATACGATTACACGAAAAAAGTAACTTATTCCAACTACAGTTACATTATTAAATTAAAGTAACTTGAATATATAGAATACAACTATCGTCAACAATAAAGTAGTTAGATTAGTAGCTTAACTACTTTGTAGTTAACTACTGCCCAGCTCTGTTGACTACTTGTTTATATATTTAATCAAACGTCAGAATGGAGATCAGTAAAATGTACGTAGTTTCTGAGATGACATATTTTCATTTCAGATTACATACATGTTCAGATGCGCTAGAATTCAGGGATTGGATACTACTGAGGGACTATTATTGTTCGGTCAAGAGCATTGCTACGTAGTTGACGGCTTTACTCTTTTAAAAAACCGAGAAATACGCGATATCGACAGTGTTTTAACAGAAGGTTATGAACCAATACTTCCCAACCCTGGATCTCCAAGATGTTCTAGATCGATGCGCCAATGTTCAAAATTCTCGTATGAAGACATTAGGTAATTACGAAATAAACTTGATAGCGTTTTTAATTTAAAAAAACATTTATAGAGAGGTGCATAAGAGAAGATACCTTCTTCAACCGATGGCTCTTGAAGTATTTTCTGGAGACGGTAGAAATTACTTATTGGCGTTTCCTAGAAAAGTACGAAATAAAGTTTACCAAAGATTTATGGCAACAGCTACTGGTATAGCGGACAGCGCTCAACAATCCGTTGCTGGGCAAAAACGCACTGCAAATGTTGAACAAGCTACCGGGTTACTTTCAAATTTAATCGGCGAAACAAGTGTGACTCAAAGATGGGTGGTATGTAAAGTGCGACAAATATTTTTTTGTTTTATCAGTAATTACTTTTAGCGAGGCGAAATTTCTAATTTCCAATATTTGATGCATTTAAACACTTTGGCTGGACGTTCCTATAATGATCTCATGCAATATCCAGTATTTCCTTGGATACTTGCCGACTATGATTGCGAAGAGTTAGATTTAAGCGATTCCAGTACATTCCGAGATTTTACTAGACCCATGGGTGCTCAAAGTCCTGAGAGATTGGAGCAATTTAAAAAACGGTTTAAGGTAAATTTAAAGTTGGTAAAAATTTAAACGTATACATTTTGGTGTTTAGGAATGGGACGATCCCCATGGAGAAACGCCTCCATACCATTTCGGTACACATTACTCAAGTGCCATGATAGTGTGTTCATATCTAGTAAGGTTAGAACCATTCACGCAACACTTTTTAAGGTTGCAAGGTGGACACTTTGATCTTGCCGATAGAATGTTTCATTCCGTTAAAGAAGCTTGGTTATCTGCATCTAAACACAATATGGCTGATGTAAAGGAACTTATACCCGAATTCTTTTATTTGCCAGAATTTTTGTGCAACTCGAATCAGTTTGACTTAGGTTTGTATCTAAGTTTAGTCGAGAGTTTCATCATTACGCTATATTTTCTAGGGTTTAAACAAAGTGGAGTAGCATTAGGCGATGTGGTGCTTCCGCCTTGGGCTAAACAAGATCCAAGGGAGTTTATTAGGGTACACCGGCAAGCCTTAGAGTGTGATTTCGTATCACAAAATTTACATCATTGGATCGATTTAATTTTTGGTTATAAACAACAAGGACAAACGGCTATTGACGCAGTCAACGTCTTCCATCATTTGTTTTACGAAGGAAATGTTGATATATACAAGTAAGTTTAATTTTACTATCTGATTGAACGGCGTCAATCGTTATTTTTTAGTATCGACGATCCTTTGAAGAAAAACGCTACAATTGGTTTTATAAATAATTTTGGCCAAATACCCAAACAGTTGTTTAAGAAACCACATCCTTGTAAGAAAATGGGAGGAAACAGTACTAGGAGTTCTGTTATCGACACTGGATCTCTAGTACAAGCGCTTACTCTTCCTCCTCCGGAACGTTTATTTTTCCACCATTTAGATAATTTACGTCCGTCCTTGCAAGCAATTAAAGGTAGTACCTTTTCATCATGTTGTGCAAAATTAATAAAGCTGTTGTTGAAGCAGAAGTGAAAAGCCCGGTTGGTCAAATACTTCACCTTGATAAAACAGTTCTGGCCGTCGAACAAAATAAAGTGCTAATGCCACCTACGTATAATAAATATGTAGCTTGGGGATTTGCAGATCATTCCTTAAGAATAGGCAATTACGAGAGCGATAAAGCCGTGTTTGTTTGTGAAACCGTTGTACAAAGTAGTGGCGAGATTGTAGCATGCGTATGTCCATCTGCAAAATTGATTGTCACTGCTGGCACTAGCACTGTAAGGATTAGATCTAAAAGTTTTGAAATTTATTATAATTAAATTTTACAGGTTGTTACGGTATGGGAGTACGAAGCGAGGAAAAAACATTTGGCAATAAAGCATAACTTGTATGCTCATACCGATGCGGTGACTTGTTTGGCGTCTAGCCCTGCTTACAACGTTATTGTATCTGGTTCTCGTGATGGAACTGCCGTTATTTGGGATCTTTCTAGAGGTTTATTTGTACGACAACTACGTGGACATGCAGGGCCAGTAGCTGCAGTTGCGGTTAATGATCTTACTGTAAGTATTAGCTTATTTGTAACATTTTTCAGGCGATGAAAGGGTTTTTCAAATATTAATGTTGCGTTTTATTGCAGGGCGATATAGCAACATGTGCCGCAACTTGGCTGCATATATGGAGCATTAATGGGGACGAATTGGCTAGCGTGAACACTTGTGTTGGAAGAGCAGACAGAATGCAACAAATATTATGCGTCGCTTTTTCTCAAACCCACGAGTGGGATTCCCAAAATGTGATAATGACTGGATCGACAGATGGAGTCGCCAGGGTAAGTTTATTTTTCACACAAATATATATTTTTGTGCTGCCCTAATCGACAATATCAATAGTGTAGTAACGTAAGAAGTAAAAATCTACCGAAAGCTGTTTTTAAAGTCAATTATTATTAATAGGATTGGATAAGTTTCTGAAATTCAGTTAAAATTGAAAATAGTTTTGTAAATTGTAATATTAGAGTAGAGTTAAAAAAATGTATAAATAAATAATTTTTTTAGATGTGGTCTATCGACTATGTGCAAGTTCCTGACGATGAAGATAAGGAGAAGGTTCATAAAGAGGAAGTAAAACCGCATATTATAGAGCAAACAAAGACAAACGAAGTTATGAAACCGTTACCGATTCATAATCGTTTGGTTAAGCAAATAAATGTATCGAACGATAGCGTTGGAAGCATTTTAGTTAAATCCGGTTCAGAAAGTAGTTTATCAGAAGACAGTTCGGTACGAAGGGGTTCTGTAGAACGACAAAAATCGAGCGAAATGACTACAAAAGAATGGAGAAGTAAACAACAAGATGAAAAAGACACATGCAGCGATTCTGAAGAAATGATTCCTCCAGTACCCCCTGTTCGAAGAAGATCTCGTATTCACGCTTCTCCTAGAAAAAGTGAAGGTTTGTTCTAAGTTTTGTTTCAAAATAAGGTAAATAGTGTTTAATTTAGGTGGTAATAGCGCAGACAATGTGAGTTTAGATGTCGATGATGGAACTGGAATGCGTACGAGTAAATCTGATACTAGCCTTACCGATTCATTTATAATGGTACCCGAACCAAGAAAACGCCCGATTAACCCGCACAGCGCTTTGCGTCCTGGTAAGTCTTTTGTTTCTTTTAATTACGTAATTATCTATGTTTTGGTTAAAATACATTTGGACTTTTATTTATAAAAGAAACTTATTTAAACGTTTGCAACGGTTTCAAAGTACTGTCTAGTTTTTTCAAAATGTTGCAGTAATGACTACAACAACAACTTTTTGATATTATTAATTATTTTTTTATATATAAAATGTTAAGCTTTCGCGGTTATTTTGTTTATGATTATAAGCGACTTTCGGCTTAGACCGCGTCGTAGTTAAACACCCTGATTTTTTAGGCTTGGTCCTAGTCTCTCCGTAAGAGCCAAAACAAGAAGTAGAACTTGACCTTTGCCGTATTGTCGTTCGTGAACCCAAACTAGTTCTAGTGAATCACCGCTGTTAGCAGCGCCTAATTAAAATGTTTGTTGGTTTATTTCAAACAAATGTTTTAATTCAAACAACTTTATAAAAGCAACTTTTTAATTTGTACTATTTTATTAAACTAAGTCACAATATATAACAAACAAATTAATTGTGAACAAAATAACAAACAAACGAAATAATTGCGATACTTATTAGGTTGGTTTATTTTAGTTCGTTTAGTTTTAAGTATGATATTTAAATGTTGATTTATCGAAACTTGCAAATGAAAAGCAAAACGGCGTTCCATACTTGAAGAAATTAATATTTATTCTAACTACTGTATTATAAGCAAGTTGAATGTAAACTCAGAACTGGTTTCAAAATATAACAAATCAAGAATGTAACGATGTGCGCAACGCGCTTAAATAGTAATAAATATAAATTTTATTTCATATACGGTAAATGAACATATTCTACCGGGTGTTGGAAGTATCCGTTGCAACTGAATCTGCTAAAGAGAAATTCACCGGTAATGGACATAATACAAGGATTGCATTCTTTAGCCCTAGTTACAAATCCTTTAATTTTTCCAGTCATTGATTTCTACTACATCAGTGCATATTACAACGCCATCTTTTCCAGAAAACATTTATAATGTGCCCCATTTTCCATCGAAGACATGTGTTTGGTTCTTTAATTAGCACTAAGTCGTCTATTTGTAACTTTTCTTGAGCAATTTGCCATCTAAATCGCTGTTGTAATATATTCGTATGCCAACGGTGCCAAAAATGTTGCTCCCATTTTTGGCGTTCGTATAATCTATTGATTGGAACTAGCGGTGGCTAGTATTTCCAATAACTATTATTTTGTAACAGTTATTAATAAGGAACAATAACAACTTGTTACCCACGTTGTAAAATAACAGTTATTTAATAACAACTTTACAAAAAGCGTTCTTGGTCTTCTTTAGTATTTTGTTCTTACATTACGTATGCTACATACTACTATTCCTACCTAACCTAGTACGTACTGTTGAATAACAAGTAATAACCCAGAAGATTTATGGTCTATGAGATTTAAACACATTCTTTTTCTAATAAGACAGTTCCCACAGATGAAACAACCACCTAACAAACGAAGGGCAGATTTCTTGTGTAAGTAATTGCAACATACGAAACATGAACAAAATACTATGAAAAGAGTGTAAATAAGATTGAAACAAGAATATTTCTTTAAATAGTAATTAATGACTAACACATGGATATTGGGTAGGATAGGTATGTCTGTACCTACATCTACATAGCTTTCTCGCTCATCTCAGCAGTCATCCCAGTCATACATGCTATATGTTTCATAGATGTAACTCAGCCAAGCTCTGTCAGTAAATTGAAGGTCTGGAGTCATTTGGAGTGCAGTCACGTGGTATAGCGACCTTCTATGTTTTAGTAGGCCTCGCTGTAGCCCGACCGCATTACGTCAGCCTACTGGTGGGTAGTATACGAAATTCTTTTCGAACTTTTAAAGGTTAAATTAGTCATGTTACAGCCCCCCTTCAAAAATGTTACTCCATAGTAATAATAACAACTTGTTACTGTTACTGAAAAAGTAATTCTACAACTATATATTTTTTTAAACGTTTTATTAACATTTTATAAAATTGTTAACTTTGATCGCGACACACTTGAGGGAAGCTCGCGACACACCATTGTGTCGCGACACACCGGTTGGGAAACACTGGCTAATCTATTGATTGGAACATCTCCTAGGCGCTGCGCACCCATCACCACAGAACAAAAATTACGACCTATTAAAAAGTGTGAGGGTTTGAGAGGACAATAATCATTTGGGTTAGACGTTAACGAACACAAAGGGTACAAGTTGAAGATTGCTTCTATCTGAATTAAAACGGTATTTAATTGCTTATAAGTTAAATCAGCAGTACCAATAATTCTTTTCAAAGGATACTTGCAGGCTTTCATACCAGCCTCGTGAAGACCGCCAAAATGCGGCGAGTTGGGTGGTGAAAATTGCCACTGTATTGATTTTAAATATAACTATGTGAAATTGCTCTATTGTTTGTTTTTAAAAATTCTTGTAACTCTTTTAATTCTCGTGCTGCTTTAGTACAGTTAGTAGCGTTGTCAGAGATTATTTTATCTGGTATTCCTCTTCTGGACACAAATCGTATAAAAGCGGCTAAAAAATTATCAGTGGTTAAATCTGTTACCAATTCAATATGAATTGCTTTTGAAGCATGACAAATAAATAAGCAAATATATGATTTAATAGTTTTTGAACCGCGTCCGGCTTTGTGTTTTATTAAAATTGGACGTGCTCGTCTACGGCACAAGTTATAAAAGGAAACGAAACCGAAATTCGATCTGCAGGTAAATAGCCCATTTTGGCTTGGTACAGTTCGCGTGGTTTAACTTTAAAACAATTAATGCATTTATGTATTACCTTTTTACAAACATTTCTGCTTCTGGTTACTCAATAATGTTCGCGGAAAGCGGCTAAAGTTAAATTAGGTCCGGCATGTAAAGTTAGATAATGTGCATTTTTTATAATTAACTCTGTTACGTGATGAGTGCAACATATAGCATATGAAAATTTTGAATTATTTAACCTTCCACTGACTCTTAGCAATTCATTTTCATCCAAAAAAGGATCCAAATGTAAAATTTTGCTTTTTTCTGAAACCGAATTTGCTATATTTTAACGTCTTTATTACATCATGAAATTCTATACCTTGAATAGTTTTTATTATAGTCATGTGCATTCTTTTAAATTTAAATTTTTTATCGCTTGTTTGTGTATTGTAAGTTTCAAATTGCTTATGAATCGTTTAACAAATGCTACCGCACGCACGTATCAGTCTATTTATATTTGAAAAACGTTTAAAGTCGATTATAGGTGTAATCATTTTTTTCTTTATTTCCGGCAATGAAACGTTGGCTATTTTTGATACAGGCCAGCAAACTTTTGCTTGCGTTAACCATAACGGGCCTGTTTACCATAAATTTAAATTTATTAATTGTGACGGTAAGACGCCACGGGAAAGGATATCGAGGGCCGCGCCTAGCATTTTTGGCGCCCTTGTGCAAATTTAAAATAACGCTCCAAATTTGTATTACGTTCATATGTGAGTACAGATACGGGTTAAGTTAGGTATTATTATCCACTATTGAAAAATAATTTTAAAAAGTATTTTCATACATTTATTTTCATTTTTATATTTTACAAGTACAAGCCATGCAAGTATTTTTTCGTTGAGGTACATAACATAATTATAAACTTATAGAAAACAGAAATATATTCTAACAGTATCACAACTCAAAATTTTTGTATTTTAGTTTCAAATATAATATATGGCACAAAAGCACAAGAAAAAAATATTTAAAACATTAATAATACTCATTTATATATCACAGGACGAAACTGATCGACAAATAAAAACAAAACAATATAATATTTTAATAACGCAACATGTCAAGTTTTAAAGGTTAATTCCAGGTATTAGGTATTGTTATTAATATTTTAGCTAAGTGAATTGAACTTTCCGTGCTTTAATTTTTGCAAGTTGTTTAATTAAGTCTTCGGTGTCTAATTCTTTTAGCTAGTCCGTCTATCGAAATGATAGTCGGTTTTGCCCCATGGTCAACCTTAAATATTTTTTTATTATTTTGAGTTTTGAGAAAGATCGTTCTGCGATAGCAATAGAAACCGGGATCGTTAATAAAATACGAAGTATTATGCTCGCATTAGGAAAGGAATCCACTAAGTTGTTAATTGTTATTGTACGATTTATGAACTATAAAGTTCACAGGTGTTACCTCTATACGAAGCACGTTCACGAATAATAATAATCACACACTGTATATTTCTTTATTCTACAATGTCACTACAACTATAACAACATAAGAAAAACTAAACTATAAAAAATGACACGTATTGTACGCTCGAAGTTACGCTTTTTTCTTACTGCCTTGCGAAAACGTTAACAGTTTATATTTATTTATTTACAGGAGTGTGGCAACTACCCCAACAAATGAAGTAGGGACTGAACAGTTATATAATTTAAAGTTTCTTCTGGAGACGTAATAACTTTTTCATCAAAATTTTGTAAATATTGTAATTATTTAACAAGTGCTACGACAGTTATGTCTCGGTCATTGCAAGTTTTGTCGTTTTTTAATAAATTTTTAACTTTTTGACATAATTCTAAATTATCGTTTTCAGAATAATTATTAAATTTATTTATATTCCATAAAAACGGGAAATTATTAGAGTAAGAAGAAAGTAATTGGAATCTCTCATCCACTGATGTTATGATTACATCTAGAGCATTATAAAAACAATCAACTTTGAACTTTAAAGTTTCGTCGTGGATCGGTTCATCGTACGTCACATTAAGGCCTCTAAGGAGATCTACAAAATTTTGTTGACGCGCCTAACTATAATTTAAATAGACAACCCATTTTACATTCAAAATATACAGTTTTTACTATGCAGATGGTACTGTAAAATCAGTAAAATGACAAACACCTTTTCATAATCCTCTTAAAGGTTGTGACAATGTAAACTGATACTTGTAACCGGCTTTTTAAACGTTTATATAAATACCTAGGTAATAAAACCAGCTAACTCAATGCTAGTGATTTCTTATTGATGTTAAAATAATATAACTATAACTTGTCAATTATTATCAAACATATAAGTAAATAGAGAATACTAAATATGATTCCGGACTTACGCACATAAAACTTTAATCCTTTTAAGATTTATGTTTACACAACCATTACTTTAAAATTTTACCTGAATCCTTACTAAATAAGCAGACGTTCCTAAGAAAAAATTACATTTTAAAAATGTTACAATACTAACAGAAATATTTTTGCAAGAAAAGGAATACTAAGAATTTCTTATTCATTATATAAGATTTTACAGTAATTGCAGAACTATTAGTCTTTGAGTAATCAAGTACAGTTTTTGTGTTTTGGATATGACAGTTGAAGAGTATAATAAAAAATCTACTCTCTTTATTTTGCCATAAGAAAAGTATAGCGATCGCAATTTTTTTGCGAATTTTACGTTAGAAGAACTCCTGAATCAGAAAAATGCATTTTTGACAAAAAAATGCGCCGAGTTCGTGGGTTCGAGCTATTTTTTGAACCCACAATACTTTTTTGTGGGTTCCTAGCACCCACAATAAATCCTCAATGTTTGTAGAAATCGTGTATGTTGAAGTTAATGAATCATTTGTTTTCCTAAGCACCTATCGTGAATACACAAACAGAAATTGTTAAATAACTATAAGTTTTCAATTATATTACATATATGAATTGAACCTTCTTTGAGCTATCTCATATTTTTAAGAAAGCGTTAAATATAAATTTTTTTTTTTTTGAAGAAATGCTATATACACAGTCTGCTACATTGCTAAAAATTATTGTTCGAGAAATAATTACACTTGATGGAAGTTTTCTAAAGCGATTACAGTTATTTTCTCGATTTCAAAATGATAAGGGAACAAAAGTGGAAATATTTGTTCTTCTTACCTAAATAGACGGACAATATCAGTTATGTTTGTATAACATTTATTTCAATAAATTATTTGAGTCTTGTAAGTTTTATGTCAAAACTGATAAAATTTGAAAAGGATAGAGTTGAGACAAAAGCAAGTGGCTTCCTGTCCCATTTGGAATCCTTTGGGTTTTGTTTATTATGTTAATATACTAATTATTATTATTAACTATGTATTTATAAAAACTTTTGTCGTTTCAACTTCTAAGCTTGCATGTTTAAAGACTGTAATAGAATTTTTCAAAAAACAAATTAAAATACTAAATTTGTATAAAATTATGTTTCAATTTTAATTAGGAAGTTTATAAACCAAAAGAAAAGTACATTATAAAATACCGAAAAAATATTATGTAACAATAATCGTTATGAGGTGTTCTTCAATAACTACTTATTTTGCTTTTTTTACGTTATTTGGTTAACGAATAATTAAATAAAATTATCAATTGTAGTATAACAGTTTTACATAAAAAACTAAATTTAATTTAAAATCAATAGTTTGTTAATGCAGTAAACATTCATATATAAACAAACGCTTTTCTATTTTTGAGATATGAGCAAACTCAGTTTGCAAAAAAACTTATTTATAAAATATTTTATTATTTTGCTTGTTTTTTTTAAATAATAATCTACTTGTTTTTTCTTTCAATTTTTACACTTGCTATTTATAAAAAAATACAAACATTTCAAAATAAATTTAACAAAAGACTGTTTAGTTATTAGATAATCTGTTTGTGTTGAAAAGTTTAACCTTTAGTTAGGTACCTGAAATTTGCTTTAGGGGCATGTTGATGGTTTAGTTGCCTATACGTTCAATTGTTGTATCGAAATAGTAATTGAAAATTTTTGAAAAAAAAACTTTCGACATAGATTACGCTTCCAAAAATAAATATGGACATTTTGGCAATAGATGATGGTATTCATTTTTTGCACAGAATTTGACCTACGCATTAAAATTTTGACTTTTTGCTACCTTTTGTTCGGTATTTTAATTAAATGATTTCGCTAAAAATACGATTTAATCAAAAAATAAACATCATTTTTTAATTTTCGATGCGTACGTCAAATTCTATAATGTAAAATAACAAATTGTAATAGCGATCTCATTTTCAAAATTATTGTTTTTGTCGTAAATAATGTCGAAAATTTCGCATAACTTGGTAAGTATCGACCAGTACGAACAAGCTATCCTTAGAGGCCTAATGTTTTTTTTTTATTTTTCGCGGTCTTAGATCTTTTTGTTTTTTGAATTTAGGTTCTATGTCTAAGCTGGATGCTATTTCTTTAGCATCAATCAATAGATCATTAAAACCTTTATCGGAGCGATAAGCTTTCAAAAACTTATTCAAATTACATATTTAAATGATTACAACACTGAGAAACATCAAAGTTCGGTTTTTGAGTAATTTTACTAACAATGTTAACTATACTTAAAATATTATAGCAGAATACAAGAATGCAAATGAACTCAAAATTTTGCAATTTTTTGGCCAACGATGCAGTCAAATTTTGGACGTTATTTTCAAAGTTACCTTCGCTTATTTTAAACAGCATCATAAACATCTCCAAGTTGATACCTTAAAGGAGTTATTGCATCTATTCACTAGACCATCGAGTATCCGATAAAGGTTTTAAAGTTAAATTTGTTACATTAGATAAATTAGATTTCAGAATTGACCAGCGTTTAGTAGAAGCTGCAAAAAATACAAACAGTTCTTGAACTAAAGAAAAAAAAATTGATACCAAAGTATTCGATTTTGCGGCAAATTTGGGGTATGATTGCAACAAGGAACAAAGAAAGCTCGCGGATTGAAATACAAAATTTTTTTGTAGACCATTATGCTTACCATGCATATTTGCCCCATTGTCGTAACCCTGACCCCGCAAATCGTTGATATTTAAGCCTTCTTTCTCTAATGCCGACAAAAGAAATTTTGCCAAGCCTTCACCTGACACAACATCTATAGGACAAAATAATAAAAAATGTTCTTCTATACTAATTAATATATATAATATATATAATTCTTGGTGACTAGTCAGGAGTGCAGTCTAACAATATGGAATATTTTGCTTTTTTAGTTCTAATATTTTGAATTTGATACCGATCAAGTTCATTTTGTATTTTATCCGCGAGATAGTTTTTGTGATCTTTATTTGAGACCGTTTTGTATGTTCTGACATAATCGGGTCGAATTTGGAAATCTTTTTTATGCATTTTAAAAAGTTACCATTGTTTTTCTCAAACAACTTCCACGAAAAGCTAAATTTTGCTGACCTAAAAACTGAATCACGTAGAAAATTATTTCTATAACAACTTTGCCAGTATTTAGTTTCTCTGTTTATTACATTTTGAATTTCAGAATCAATTATTTCATTTTTATTAAAACGGTTAGAAAGATCTAGCAATTTTAGAACATTTTCGATATGTAACTTGCTCTTTTCATGAATGTTTAAATGTTCACTTAAATGCTGCCAGTCATTGTAACCAGATTCATCACTAAGGCGAACAGATTTCAAATCGCTGTCATTAAAAATTTTGCAACATAAGCAGTAAAGGGAACTTTTTTGTTTCGGAATACAACAACCAAAAACGCTCAATTTTTTCTTTGTTCAGTAAAATCCTAACTCCGAACTATCTCTCGAATAAATATTCTTTTTGTTTTGATATTGAGCAGGGCCACGTTCTACTAATTCTTGAATATTATTAGGACGTAATTTCTTTGGCCATAGTGCAGCATCTTTCGAAAGTTGACTCATATTTTCCGTTCTGGTAATTTTTGAAGGTGTTGATTTTTCATTATCAGCGGAACTTGAAGATGTTGATGGATTGCTTTCTAGAAGATCAGTTTCTTGTCTGCTGCTGATACTTGTTTCAAGTACAGGTTCAGAATATTGGGATTCAGCTGTATTATTGTTATTATTAATATTTGGCAAAGTAGACTTTTAAAAAAAAATGCGTAATTTTGACATGGTTTTCTAGTCTTTCTCTCTTTTTCTTTTATTCGGCAAATTTTGGTATCCAGATATTTTTCCTGACATCCTGTATACTGTAAAAAAAATTAATACGTAAGTAAACAAATTGACAAATTATTTATGAAAAATGGAAATGTTTCCATTTCTCAAACTCAAATTCGAAAGTATTTTCTCAGCATTACTTATTTCAAGTTATTTCAAAATTTATAAATTTTTATGAATAGTAATATTAATGCTTATCAATTATTCTGTTTGAATTTACTTCAATTAACAATGATCTTTATATGATCAAATATAAAAGGATTTTTGAGATGCAAGTTTTTGGCTTTTAATGTTTTAATAAATCTAAAATAAAAAATAAATTTTAGATGAACTCACCTTAATTCACAACACAAAACAAATCACTATAAAGTCTGTAAAACTACAAAAAACTAAAGTTTCAAAAGCAGATATCTTTTACCTCATGCACATGTTCACTTCGCTAAGTTAATTCTCGATCGGGCATCAGCCAACAAATGAAATCGCGACCGATGTAGCGCTTAAATATATAAAGTTTCGTACATTTCAAGTTCAGACAGGAAAAAAACACTTGTTCCTTCGTTTTCTTGTAATTTGACTATACGTGTATTTCCAAAAGGCATTAATTTATAAGTGGGCGTTTTCAATTAACCCAAAATAATAGACGAATCTGTCCATATTACGCAGCGGCTTATTTTTAAATTAATAGATTTTATAACTTGATCAACTAACCGATTTGCTGTTCAATTCAATTTTAATTGCTTTAAGGTGCTACTTGCTTTTTGGTTTTAATAAACTTACTAATATTTTATGTCTTTTACTAACGCACACGCAATGTGCAATGTCGTAATCCCTTCGTGTTTGGAACAGGTTTTGTTGCTCCTCGGGTCGGAACTGGTATACCCAGCAGACTGGGATATACGATCGATTTGGACTACTTTTGGCTTGCCTTTTGGTGGTTTTCGGTTATCGTATACGACCTCATCAATACGCTGCAGAACATTGCCCAAAAATGTCTTTTGTCGGTCTTCGGCCAAATTAGAGGTCGCTTGGCAGTCGAATTTCGCGACCGAGCATGACACAGAATGATAGGCCTATGCTTTCGCAAACAGATGATCGGTATGCCATTAGGAAGAGGTGCAAGTACTGATCTATTTGGCGTTCAAACAATTCTTTCTCATTTTTCGATGCTTCCGTTCAAACATGCCATTAGGTTGAGGGTGGAGAGGTATCGTTCTCGTTTTCTTAATTTCTTTGACACTCGGCTCTTTGGCACTATCAACTGCAACTTGTTCTCTGTGCCCTCGACAACTCTATAGGGACTGTTTCTCTTTCTTCAGTGACTTTCATCGAGGGTTTAGCAATATTGGCAAATTAGGGTACAAATCGCCTTTTGTAAGTGCAAAACTAAAGGAAATTGCGAACGTGATGCTTGTCGATTGATGTTGGCCATCCTTACACTGTTCGGGCTATGTCTGGGTCGGCCTTTACTCCATCGCTAGATACAATGTGGCTTAAATATTACATTCTTTTCTTAAATACTTCTTCGGGCTCAGTTTTAGATTTGCCCCATGTACTTGGAACACTTTGTTCAAGTTGTTCAAACGATCTTCCTACTACAATCACGTCGTCTGGATAAACCAGGCACGTCTTCCCAGACAGTTCTTGCAAGATGGTCTTCATCGAACACTCAAACGTTGCAGGAGCGTTACACATATCGAAGGGCGTAACAGTGAACTGCCACAAACTAGTTCTAATCATTAACGCCGTTTTTTCAAGCTCCTTGGGATCCCGACAGGTTGTCTAAAATATCGTTGATCTATTCTTCGTTTTTACTAGTACGGGAACGCCCATTGGCTATTTGAAGGTTTAATCGTCCATTCCCAAGATAACTGCTTTCGTGATGTCGACTACCAGTACTTGATGGTCGAGTAGTTAATTTCCCAAACCAGTGGTCACTTTTACTTGTCCGTGAATAATATTGCTTCGTCCGTTGCCGTTCGAAGTCGTACGGTTACCGGTAATGTTTTTTCATTTTTCAATAAGTCAGAGCGAATGATGGTTTTCATGGCTCTCGTGTCAACCAGTAAGTCAACATTTTGTGCGTTGATCTTGCCATAGAGATAAATGCTGTACAATTGCTCCATAAGTGATGAAATTTAAATGGTAATCTCCGGGGTTTGTTGAGGTCGACTTTAACCATATTCGGTCGATGTTTTCTAGTTTTCTGGACGCTCTTCTAGTCCTATTTTAGACAGCGTCGTTATACGAGGTTCACTTCTTCGAAGTTCCAGCACATCATTTCTTTTCCGCGAGCTACTTGTTTGCGGAACACACATCGCACTATTTCTTCGATGTTTTTTGTATCTGTGGGGGTACATCTGCAGCGCACGGAGTTTATAACTGCCATGGAATGACATGAGTTACAGCCTCATCCAACGTCTTGTATTTTTTCTCATAACTTTTGCTCTAGTTTGTTTTCTATGATGTTCAAATTTTCTTCTAACTTCTGTTCTATTTTATATTCTACTTCTAATTTATCTTCTACTGCTTGGATTTCTTCTTGTTTTGCTTTCATTTGTTCTGGACGTTTTGGTTTTCTATGTTTTTTCGTATTTCTTCTTTTAAAGGTTTAGAATTTTCGTAAAATTTGTATTCCATTTTTCTAGAATTTTTTTTCATTATTATAGTATTTAAGTCTTTTTGTCGCTATTGTTCGTTAGTTTTTATTTTATGCACTAAATTTTAAATAACGATTCTTTATTATTAAATGCCTAAATTATAAGCCCTGACGAATTTATTACGGAGGCGATATTAAATTACTTGTTTATTTACATGTAATTTATATATGATTATTATAACCTTAAATGAAAAACAATACAAGCTAAGTTAAATAACAAACTAATGGTTTAATAGAAACAACATTTACATTAATTTATTTATCACTGTAATCGTATGCTAACATTTGCGGATAAGATAATTAGTAACTTGATGCACTTGTTTACTTATATTTGGCACACGGGTTAAACACTTTATTTATTTAGACCGACACATTATTCTTAACACTTCTGACTAAAACGAAACTCCAACTGACTTCAGATACTTCTTATATTTTTACTTTATTTTGATCTAGAACATTCCATATCTTTTGACAATCGTCTCGAAGGTTCTAAATACTCCGGGGACGCTTCAATAAAAAACTGTATTAATATTAATAATTTTTTCTATGGGAAATAATCTGCAAAATATATTTCTTGTTTTGAAAATCTTCTAGATAATTTAGCATTTTCAGAAACTTCATTTAGTCATTTTGGTTGTAATATGACTGCCAAAGTAAGACTTTGTCAAATTACAATCAAAATCATTTCACGAAATATCTGCAAAAATATTTTTTGTTCAAAATTTTCAATGCACTTAATATATTATATTTTTTTTTGTGTTTTAAACTGTTGCGTAAGCGTACTGTAGTAGGTACAAGCGACGCAAACACAACAAGAATAAGAAATTCTAAAGTTTTCTCTTAAGATGTAGTTGTTGCTAATTACTAATCGAATGCCTCTTTTTCAGGATTTAAATGGCAAAGACAATTAGTTTTTAGAAGTAAATTAACAATGCACACGGCGTACGACCGTAAAGACAACGCCGAACCAGCTTCTATAACAGCATTAGCCGTTTCTAGGTAATTTAAATTCATCAACCGGTTATAATTATTGAATGTTTCTTTTGGCAGAGATCACAGGACGGTGTACGTTGGCGACGCAAGAGGACGTGTATTCTCTTGGAGCGTATGTGATATACCAGGTCGAGCGGCAGACCATTGGTTAAAAGACGAAGGTGCTGACTATTGCGCTGGTTGCACCATCAGATTTACAATTTACGAACGTAAACATCATTGTAGAAATTGCGGTCAAGTGTTTTGTTCCAAATGCAGCAAATTCGAAAGCGAAATATCCCGATTAAGAATATTCAAACCGGTACGAGTATGTCAAAGTTGTTACGGCTCGCTCAGAACTGAACGTTAATCGACGAGGGAAATGCCAAGGGATGAATCAATTAAGAACAACCTTAAACGTTACTAGTTGGAGTTGTATAAATGTATAGATATATTTTGTATAAGTAGTTAAAAGATCTGCATTAAGTTGATCGTAGATCTTAAATTGAATGGAAGTAGAATTAACCGGTTACTGAACAACTAGCCACTATGTAAGTTTTTTATATTAATCTTACTTTGAAAGTCCGATTTTATAAGAGTCCCAATAGAAGACATTGAAAATATACACTGAATAAATAAGTAACTTTTGGGGAACATAATTGTGAATTTAAGTGTTGTTTAAAATTTTTACGCTACGTTTTGAATGCGTATATGAGTTCTACAAAAATTTAAATTCTTTTTGCTAACTTCATACTTTTTGTTTTGCCTTTAAAATCTTCGTTTTTTTCATTTTTTTTTCTACAATCGGTTCTTCATTTTCGGGAACATGATTGTATCATCGATTTTTCTGATTCTCGATGCTCATTTACTATAACGATCAAATTAGTTCAGATAAAAACAAGAAAGAAGCTCTAAAGAAGTTCCCAATTTTTTAATAGAGAAACTGACCCATATATTTTGCTGTCATTTACCTAGGAAAGAGTCTGAATTAGATTAACCTTGTCGGGAGAATCGGCGGTAAAGGAAAACAAAATAATAACAGACCCTTGAGCTTAAGCATCTGTATACTAACATTTAACATCACGGGTAATGAACAAAGGATGGAACACCATTCGTAAGTTTCGAAACGTCGAAATGATGTTAGGATTGATACGCATAACGAAAGATGACGATCTTTAACTTTCAACTAGTCATACCCATTTTATGGTAAATGTAACTGAGCGAATCGCCTCTAACTTAAAAGTATTGAACTGCTTCTTCAAGAGCTAGCAGCGAAATCATTCCATTTAGGAAATGGGAGGTACGTACTCATTTTACTGCATCATATTTTTATTAATGTTTTAAAAACATTTAATTTAACAATATTGTGACCCAAAGGTGTTACAAATTAAGTACCGTAATATTGTGTACCCTATAATTATATATATTTTATTTATTAAAAAAATGCTAATGTGATTTAATGAACGCTTTTTAATTGCTACAATTTTTTTCGCGTGTTTAATTAATGTTTAAGTAATTGGGAAAAAAGTAAGAAATGGTCTTATTGTATTCCAATTTTTGACTGAAACAATAAGGCATTTTTAAGTATTTTTGTTTGTGTACATATTTGTTTTTTATTTATACATCGTGTAAAAATGTTTTTAATTGTTTGTTGTTTTTTAGAATAATTCATTTATTGTAATGTTATTGTATTACCGTTATGTATGTAATAACAATTAGTCCGTTTTCTTAGCCCCAAATTTTAGTGTAAGATAAATTCGAAGGCTTTGTAATAGATTTGGAACAGTATTATATTTGTTGTTGAAGCACTTGTCACAAGTCACAACACAAATTGATAAAGACAAAAAAAACACCAACTGCACTAAGTTTAGTTTTTCTGTATGTATAAAGTAATTTTGTTGTAATTCGTACGCTTGCTGTTTCCATGTCGCGAAGCAATATGTAAAACAATAATTTTGAGCAATTTTTTTTCTGGGGCTTAATTTATCGAATAATCTTTTTTTAGCCAGTTGCTAGAGTAATTTGTGATAGAATTATAAGAAATTAATACTCGGTAAGTTTTGGTATTATTTTTTTATTATAATGGATCGAATTTGTTAAATACATGAAGAATCGCACTGGCATTCTGTAGACAATATAAACGTTTTGCACTATTGTGCATTCCAAAGTATATATACATATATATTTACTTATATTTTATAAATGTATGTGATAATGTAGAAATTTAGTTTAGTAAATTGTAAATAATTCCCCGATTTAATATCCTCAAATAAACACTCACTATAAAATGGTTATTATTATGACTTATACTGTATGCATGTATTACCAGTCATTCGAGTTGTTAACTGCTATTCCAAATTTTTTATTTCTTAGTTACTCTTATATTCAGGATGTTCCAAAGACAGTCTTCCAAGAGATTTTTATAAAAAACCAATCTTATTCAAATTTTAAAATTATTCTAAGTTAGTATCAACTTCTTTATTTCAAATGGAGAACGGCAGCTTATGCAAAGATTTATAAGCTATCTGTTGTTTTTGAAAAATTGTAGTTTGTTGTAGTAATATCGAAAAATTTTTATCCCAAGTTTATTAAGAAACAAAATTTGTTTTAATTAGAATAGAACTGCTCTTTCATTCAGCGTATTTTCTTTTAAATTTAAGTGATAATTATCGCATCAAAAATGTTCAAATTTGTGTATTCTAATGTGTTAGGTTGAAATTTAAGTGGACTGTAATTAATTGTTGGTTCTTGTAACTTTTCTGTTTAACTCATTCTAGTAATTTACATTAAACGATGTACATAGTTATAAAAAAAAGGATTAAATTAGTTTTCAAGGCACTACCATCACATGTGCCTTCAACAGTCCACAATATTCTCTCCCAAACTCACTCAAATAAAATCCGCAATTGCGCGAAACGTGAAATGTAACGCATACTTTTAAATATAGAAGATTGTTCATTTTGATTTTTTTAGATTGCCGAAATATTTCAAAACGTTTTGAGACTGTACGCCTCATTTTGAGGTATGTTCAGAATGGCGGATTTATTAGCATTCTCGGGACCCCAAAATTTGGATTAGTCTCCGCTTCTAAGATGTAGTAATGTGTATGACCACGTTGCATCGTAGTTTTTTTCCAAGTGGATTTTATCGAGACTAAAAACTTTCAAGCTGTAAAAATCGAAAAAAAAACCAGCGCATGTTAGCAACCTTTATCCTAGTGTGTTCTGTTGGCAATAACCATGGCTAACTGAGATGTAGTTAAGAATGCTACAATATAAAAGAAAAATTCCTCCTTTTATTGCTGTAATCCTCAGCTCGGAGACACTAAAGGTATGTTAAAATCCACTATCAAGAGATTAGGAGAAAAGTAAACAACAGCCAACTAGAGAAAATAACACCGTTTTTCTAATTTAAATTTGAATGTGTTTTAAATCAATGATTTAACAGGAATTTTTTATTGTGCATGTTATTACGAGGATTTCCTCGTAACTTAATTGCTGACGACTATCTCAGTATGGTTCGGCGAACGGATCGCAGGTCTCGATGTGCTTGTTATAACGTAATATTAAAAAGGCGCCAAAACGGTTAGAAACTAGAATGAAAGACACCGTTTAAGTATCCAAGGCTAAAAAAACATTAGAATAGGAAATACAACACTTACATTTATTTATTTTTTTAACTATTTCCTGAAATTTGCTGAATAAACACGTACATATGGCGTTATCACAGATAAGTTCTATTCGGTTCATACGATCTATGCGAAAAAAACAGATGCGCCAAGTTTCTCCTAGATTAATATTAATAATCCGCTAAGTGGGCCTTCCAATACGGTTATAATTGTAGTAAATAAACGAAGGTTTCGATATCATTAATCAACGTAGGCGCAACACCCTTTTTACTACATCGTAGATTGTGACACCCATGTATAACGTGGATGAGCGTGAATATTTTGTACTCTTCTAGCTGTCCTAATTAGTCCGCAATTGCCGTTTAAACATTTGACAGAATTTTCTTCAAAAAATTTGCATTAAAAGCACTTTTTATGGTTTATAAAGCTTTTTTATAAGTTTGTTAGAAGACGTTTAGAAAAGCTCATTATCCTGCTATTTAAAAAAACTGCACTCTTCCAGTTGTCTTAATTAGTTCCGTTTAAACATTTGACATTTTCTTTAAAAAATTTGTATTTAAAGCATTTGTTTATTGTTTATAAAGTTTTTTTATCAATTTTTTTTAGAAAACGTTTAGAAAAGCTGATTACCTTACAGTTTTTCTTATATAATTTTGTAGCTATGTAAACTATTCAAATTATTTTTACAGTTTCTTAGAGATAGCAATTTCTATAAAAAAAACTGCATTCTTCTAGCTGTCCGTTTCAACTATTGACAAAATCGTCGCAGGCAGGATTCGAATATATTATATTTGTGAATTTATTTTAAATTATAAATAAAATATCTAATAAACTGTTAATGTTAGAATTTTTTTTTATTTGAATAAATTCTTAGGAAGAATTATCTCTAAGAAACTGTAAAAATAATTTGAATAGTTTACATAGCTACAAAATTATATAAGAAAAACTGTGGCCGATACACCCACTTCCGTTTTTTTTTATCAGACCGATCTTTTGATAGAACCGAAAGAATATGAAAAGCCAGCTCCATACCAAATTTCAAGTTACTAGAACTTTTGGTTCAAGAGTTATGGTGGGAACATCATTACACACACTCCCAAAATGTTTTTGTCAAAAATATTAGCAAATTTCCCATCTATAACCCATACAACAGTACTTACAGCAACCAGGAAGCACATGGTAGTATACCACGCGACCACCTGTAGCAGAACGCCCACGTCACCTCCCTCCAGAGTATAACGAAAAACTTACTAATACACTTTAATCGTATAACAAAATAAATTAAATAATGCACCGTGGCTAGCTCACAAAAATATTTATTTAAAACACACATAACAAACAAACTACATAAGAGCAATGAGATATTTTCCAGATTTATATAAATTAGAGTCGTGGGAATTCTTACGTTACTTAAGATTACTAATTTTGAATTTGATAAATACAAAAATTTTATAAGTTGGACGCCACAATATTTTTTTATATATGAATGGTTAAATATTGAAACCAAAACATTAACACTAACATAATAACAAAAAACATATTTACATATTTTGACAGTTTCGAAGGTCAAATATAAATTTAAAGTTACCTGCTTTCAAATTTTAATGCGCAAGTCGAATTGGTGAGGTCAATGACGCGTTATCTAATTTATGCGATGACGCAACATTACGAAATTCTTGAAATGCCTATTTCCAAATTTTCCGTATTTATCCTAATTGATCTAATATTCGTACAGATCCATTAACCAGAATATCGTAAAACAAACGTAACGTATGATAATCATTCGTAACATCCAACACAAATTTTATCAGACGTAACATGAATAATTATCGATTTTTACTCATAAAAACCATAATTCGTAACGGAAATTTTTCGTAAAGCGACGTTGTGACTAACATCAAACGTGCAGCGTAAACCATATCGTAATTTCACATTTCATACCCCAAATTCGTAAAAAGGCGTACGTATCCAAACGAAATTTTCGTAATCATAAACGAATTTAAACGTATACAAATCAAAAAAGCATCGAATAAATCAGAAAACCGAGTCGTAAAAGCAAAAACTTCCAATTCGAACGTAGATAAAATTATTGCGCAATTTTTCATTTAGGCGTAGCCATCATATGACTCATCGAAACAACGCAACATGATGCAACCCTCGTACATCGTATATTTAATTCTTTTTCGTAAATTTGAAACCAAGAACCATACATAAAAACTAAAACGTAAATTGCGGTGAATTACCAATTCGGATCAAAACAAAAATGACTTACCCCTTCTAATTTACGGGTTTTTATTCTATACAACAAAATGCCATGCTACAACGAACGCCGGCTTAAATAATTTGCCCCATTACGCAAAAATTCACAAACACAAATTACATAAATGGTAATTCCACTTTTTGCAGCACGCAAAAAAATGTCCGCTCACTACTTCATTGCGAACGTAAGATGGAGGAGAATGACTTCGTACTTAAGAGGAAGCTCAAAACGCATGTGCGTGCGTCAAATGCTTGCGCAAAGAATTTTATATCAACAGTGAATACAAAAATGTTAATTAAAAACAGACTTATTCAAACGTAAAAAATGTACACGTTACACTCGCTACTTAGTCAAAAATAAAAAAACAAAAAAAAAATGAGTAATTGTCCAAGAAGAACTTGAAATCGAAACGGATGTATCATTAAGACTGCTTCACAAGTATCGGAATTATACGAAACAGTCGGAACAAAATCTCTCGAATCATACATACAACAAACATTCTCAAACATCAATTCATGGAGGCCTCTTTTCAAAGTAAAACATACTAAGTGAGTCCTAAAGATACCATAACAAAAGAAGAACATAACAGATGATCGAATACAAACTTTCAAAAATACTGAGCACAGAAAATAATCTTCCAAACGTAAGGAAACTTTCGAAACGTAGCGAATAACAAAATAATTCATATAAACAAATAACCTTCGATACCTAAACCAGAACTGTACAAACAAAAATAGGATTAATTTAAGATCACTATAGTCTGCTGCATTAATGGTAGGAATTCTAAGAAGAGGGAACTTCTGAGCTTCACGGGATCCACTCATAATGTTGTACACCCACAACTAAAAAAAACTACATAAAAATGCAAATACGCAAACACAAACAATCGTTAAATCAACTTACTAAATATAACGAGAACTTATTTACATAGGCATAAAAACCAAACGAAACAAAACAAATTTTACTAGAAAAAACACGTTATTTTTCTATAAAATCCATAACATACAAATCTTTAGTAGTGTTACCGTTCGTATCTTTCAATTGGTTAAACCAGTTGAGAGAGAATCTTAATAACTCTACATAAAAAATACCTACACAAAAAATAAGAAACGTAAACAAAAACAAAAGAAAATCGAACAAATCAAAACTATACTAACGTATACATATCAAAAAGAAATAACAGTTCATATTTCCTAAAATATTATCACTGATTTCATATCCAGAAGGCAGAGCTTCTAAACAAAACAAAACTTAAATTGACATAAAACAAAAGACAAACATATTCATGTGAACCTTGTGTTTCACTTCGAATTTCATTAAACAAATCATATTCGTAACCTAAAAGAAGAAAATTTCTTTCAAGACCTTAACAAAACAAGATCGAACAAATCTCAACGTAATATACAGTACCATAACGAACCAATATCGTAAAACAAAGACTTAGCAGAAACGTAGGCAAAACAATCCATTTTTCTAAATGCAAAAATTGAGAATTCACACGAGCACACACTACATTGGTGAAAATCTCAGAATTAAGCACAATCAAAAATCAGTTGAAAGTTCTACAAATTGAGAAACATTCATTTCGAAATCAGACGAATGCAAAACAAAATCCAAAGCACACAAGTTCAAATACAATTCATACTCAATAAAAGATCTAACTCCATTTTCAGAAAATTCAAAAAATCTAAACAAAATCACAAATACTGAAATCGTACACAGAATGTAAATCATCATAACAATGTAATCGTAGCCAAAGTTACAAATCAAAATCAATAACGAAATCAGATCAATCATATCAAACATAGTATTTCAAATCTATCATAAACTTAAATTGAATCGTATTTTACCTTCGCACAAACAAGTGATAAACCTTACATAACATATTAACATAGTTATAATACACAAACAATATAAACAAATCATAATACATAAAACATAAAAATACAAAAAATATCAAATCAAAATTTCAGTAACGTTAGAATTTTCTCTAGCCTCACACGATGGGTGCCATTTGTAAAACGAAAAACTTACTAATACACTTTAATCGTATAACAAAATAAATTAAATAATGCACCGTGGCTAGCTCACAAAAATATTTATTTAAAACACACATAACAAACAAACTACATAAGAGCAATGAGATGTTTTCCAGATTTATATAAATTAGAGTCGTGGGAATTCTTACGTTACTTAAGATTACTAATTTTGAATTTGATAAATACAAAAATTTTATAAGTTGGACGCCACAATATTTTTTTATATATGAATGGTTAAATATTGAAACCAAAACATTAACACTAACATAATAACAAAAAACATATTTACATATTTTGACAGTTTCGAAGGTCAAATATAAATTTAAAGTTACCTGCTTTCAAATTTTAATGCGCAAGTCGAATTGGTGAGGTCAATGACGCGTTATCTAATTTATGCGATGACGCAACATTACGAAATTCTTGAAATGCCTATTTCCAAATTTTCCGTATTTATCCTGATTGATCTAATATTCGTACAGATCCATTAACCAGAATATCGTAAAACAAACGTAACGTATGATAATCATTCGTAACATCCAACACAAATTTTATCAGACGTAACATGAATAATTATCGATTTTTACTCATAAAAACCATAATTCGTAACGGAAATTTTTCGTAAAGCGACGTTGTGACTAACATCAAACGTGCAGCGTAAACCATATCGTAATTTCACATTTCATACCTCAAATTCGTAAAAAGGCGTACGTATCCAAACGAAATTTTCGTAATCATAAACGAATTTAAACGTACACAAATCCAAAAAAGCATCGAATAAATCAGAAAACGCAGTCGTAAAAGCAAAAACTTCCAATTCGAACGTAGATAAAATTATTGCGCAATTTTTCATTTAGGCGTAGCCATCATATGACTCATCGAAACAACGCAACATGATGCAACCCTCGTACATCGTATATTTAATTCTTTTTCGTAAATTTGAAACCAAGAACCATACATAAAAACTAAAACGTAAATTGCGGTGAATTACCAATTCGGATCAAAACAAAAATGACTTACCCCTTCTAATTTACGGGTTTTTATTCTATACAACAAAATGCCATGCTACAACGAACGCCGGCTTAAATAATTTGCCCCATTACGCAAAAATTCACAAACACAAATTACATAAATGGTAATTCCACTTTTTGCAGCACGCAAAAAAATGTCCGCTCACTACTTCATTGCGAACGTAAGATGGAGGAGAATGACTTCGTACTTAAGAGGAAGCTCAAAACGCATGTGCGTGCGTCAAATGCTTGCGCAAAGAATTTTATATCAACAGTGAATACAAAAATGTTAATTAAAAACAGACTTATTCAAACGTAAAAAATGTACACGTTACAAGAGAAAGCAAAAGCATCGAAGGCAGAATTTGACTTGATGCTACAACAAGGAATCTGCAGGCCATCCAGCAGTGCATGGTCTAGACCATTACACTTAGTAGAAATGAAGTCGGGTGAATGGCGACCTTGCGGAGATTACCGTCGCCTTAATTATATTACGGTACTAGACTGTTACCCAATTGCGCATATAATGGATTTTTCATATAAACTAAATACTAAAAAAGCGTTTTCTAAATTAGATTTAGTGCGAGTTTATCAAATTGCAGTAGCAGAAGGGGAAATCTAGAAAACCGCAGTATCTACGTCATTTGGATTATTCGAGTTTCCATTCATGACGTTTGGATTGCGAAACGCCGCGCAAACTTTTCAACGTTTCACGAATATAGCGTTACAAGAAATAGAATTTTGTTATTTCGACGAAATTCTAGTGGCTTCCGCCAACGAACAAGAGCACCTATAACACCTGGAGATCGTCTTCCAGTGGCTCTACGGTATTACGGTAAACCCCATCAAGTGCGTACTAGGAGTCAAACAATTGGAATACTTAGGCTATCTCATCTCCGATGAAGGGACAATGCCTTTGCCTTTCAAAGTCAAGGTAATTCTTAACATGAAGAACGTTCGACGTTTTTTTGGGTGTTATAAATTTTTATAGACGATTTATTAAAAACGCTGCAAGAAATCAAGCAATTTTGAACAGCTACTGCAAGGATGGCAAGCGTAACGACAAAAGAGTAATCAAATGAACTTCAGAAGAAGCATTTGAGTTATGTAAACGCGATCTCGCAAATTCAGCATCCTTTGCGCAAAGTAGTGACTCAGAACTTTTGAACCTGCTAAATACGCCCACTACGTCACTCGTGCTGCAATAGTATTTCCTCGGAAGCGACAATTCACCACTGTACTGTGACATCTCTACAGATAACATTCGTCCGTTCATCCATTACGCAACTCATAATTTAGCACACGCAAGCAAACGATCCACATTAAGACAGCTAACAAGGAAATTCGTTTAGCCATCGATGCGGAAAGACGTTATCAAATGGGTACGAACTTGTATTCCATGTCAACGGTCAAAAGTACAGCGACATACAAAATCTCCTATCGGTCATTTTCCAGTACCTAATAGTAGCCGATTTCAACAGGTACACTTAGACATTGTGAGCTCATTAACGCCTTCTCGTGGTTTCCGTTATTGCCTAACAATGGTACACCGATTCTCTCAGTGGCCTGAAGCAACTGCGTTAACCGATATAACCAGAGAGTCCGTGGCTACAGCATTTTTTGAAACATGGATTTCTCGTTTTGGAGTCCTTAAATCTATTATTATAGATCAAGGACGACAATTCGAACCCGCTCTTTTGTCTTCATTAACTAATATGTTGGGAACAAAACGAACAAAGAACGACAGCATACAACCCAAAAAGCAACGGAATGCTAGAACGCCGACACAGAACGTTAAAAGCTGCGATTATGTGTCAGGAAACTGAAAAATGGACCGACGTTTTACCAACGGTACTATTGGGTCTTCGCACGACATTTAAGGAGGATTTAAAAAGTACCGCAGCAGAAATGTTGTATGGAGAAATATTAACCTTGTCTGGAGAATTTTTCATCCGCAAAAACGAAGTCAGCAATGTTCCACAAACTTTCGTCACAAAACTACGTGAACACATGCGACAGCTGCGACTCACCATGGAAAGCAACAAATATTCGTTCAGCCTAAACTATCAAAGTGCAGTCACGTTTTCGTAAAGGATGACTCGATCCGAAGACCGCTGCAACCTCTGTACACCGTCGCCCGGATTACTGATAAAATTTTTCATGTAAAAGTCAACACTAAGTTAAAAAATATATAGGTCGACAGATTGAAGCCTGTCTTTCTAACGGCATCGGACTGCTACAAAATGAGGACTGTGACTGAGGGCAGTGACCGCAAGTAACGAAAACAAAGTCGGGAGGAGCAGTGAAGTTGCCAGTTCGTTTCGACCTTTAAATAAATTCGACACGCTCTCACTAGGAAAGGGGTGATGTGATGCGAACTTAATTTTGAATTTAAATCTAGTGCCAACAACTAAAGAAAGCATCCATTCTCAAATATATATTATATTTATCTGTAATTATTTTGTTAACAGTTTGTTTAATTTATAATTAAATGTATATTTTGATTAACGACAGACACGCTAAACGTGTATTAACCTTAACATACAGACATGTTGTCGTGGACTTTTTTATAGAACTTTTTGAGTTTTACAACTTTTCTATAGAAAGTATTTGTGACAGTTCTCATGCCCTGTATAGCGTATGTTCACTCTGAAAATTCATTGTAAATATTGGCGAAAGAATTTTTGAAATCGGATGAATAGTTTCGGAGATTACCTCATACCTTTCTTCATAAAAATTAGCCCTTAAAGGACTTAAGAGAAACGAGCGCGCATATGTATGTGAGCCCTTCATGGTTTATAAAAAATCGAGTGCGCATGTAGGTTAGCCTTTAGTAATCGCATATCAAAACAAGCCAAATTCTCCGGTCTAAAAACCGGTTCGATGTGCAATGGCCGGCCGCGTTATCAAATTAATTAACTGTCAGATCCAGGTTGTGCAATGAGTGTACTACATTTCACCCGCCCAGAATCTCTGCAGAACCACATTGCAGCATTTATAACTGATGCCTATTAAAATATTCAACCTTACATTAATAGATGTAACGAGTCTTAATAGAACTTTATATTAGAAACGGCAAGTAATGCTTTCAGCACTCAAAACAGTTACGCTCAGTTAGAGCTAGTGTGAAAGCTCACATTTAAATATTGAAACATTCCCGAAGTTATTGTCAAATTCGAGACAATGACCGAATAATGTTGAACATTCTAGACACAGATAACAGAAATATAAGTATAAAAACTATTCAAAAGAAGCTAGTGAATTCTTCGAATTGAGTCTGAAGAAACGTTAAGAAGACTTTGTCGGTTTAAATAAATAAGTGCTTAACGTGTGTGCTGAAATAAATAAAGTGCACGTGCCAGTGAAAAATAAATACGGCGTGTAAATGTACGAGTTGTTAACATAAACAAATACCGGTAAAAGTTTTCCGTGAACATTATTTTTCGACTCATAGTAATATATAAACTAATGTAAGTGTTTTTCTTAAATAACGGTACATTTTATTGTGTTAGTTAAAAGTAGTTTAATTTAAATCGTGTAAATAAATTAATTTTAAAAACGCGTTACAATATGTACAATGAAACAAATGCACTAAGTGTAAAAATAAGTAATACATCGATCTTTAAAATAGCAAAAAAATCCTAATAATATATTAGAGTTGACGCGTGTTCATGGTCTACTGAAACCAATTCTCAAGAAAAAAAAAACGAAATCGATGCATTTTAAAAATTGCATCATACAAAATGTTAAAAATTCAATAGAAAGTTAACAGCCGTTAACGGTTTAAATAAATAAATCGTTGAACTCGCCGTTGTTTACTTCTGGTAGTGTGACACACAGTTGTTTCGAAAACCATTTTTAGTTTTTGTAAAATTTATTGTTTAGAAACCGTTTTAAGAATCCAAGACTAATTCTGTTGTCCTTAATGACTTGAGCTTTGTTAAACTTTAGATTCCTTTTACATAAACAGGAACAAAATACGATTGTTGATTGATTGCAATTCTTACAAGTTCAAAATGGAAGCAGGTATCCTAAAGGCACGATGTTCAATGTTATATGTGAATCAGAGGTGCACTGAAAAGGTAATTCTGGAAAAATCATTTTATTCATTAATCTAATTTGTGTCACTGTATAAAAACAAAAATAACAAAATAAAAACTTTAGCAAACTTGTATTTACAAAATTATTAGTTCATTGAAACACAAACTGCAAGCTGTAAACCAAGATTTTCTTGCAAAAATTGCCTTTGTGGTTATGCTATAATAAAAAATTTAGAGAACCATCGATGTAAAATTTAATTTAAAAATACAGTATATCTAGGTGAAACAATTTTCGAAATAATTATAAGTCGCTCAAATCAACTGCATCTATTTTTGGCGTTAAATTTTCAATTTTCTTGTTCACACCCCAGTTAGATTTGATTGGTGCTTGAGAAATTTCTAATTTTGTCCAGCTACCGGGTTCAGCCTTTTTAAGTTTCATTTCAACCTTTGTGCCAAACATGGTGATTTGGCTAGCTCGCACGTCAATTACCTATTTAAAATTCTCAGTTAGTGTACTTATAAATTTTTCCTGTTACCTACCCTTTGTAACTCGACGTCTAAAGTAAATGTAGCATTTGCTCGATTGGGAAACACCAGGTTGGCAAACACTCTTATTGGATTAAGTTGTATAATACTCGTACTTGAACAATATTCTTTTGCGTAAATTGAAACCACCACATGAGACCCGGTCTGATGCCAATCCCAACGACACTCGACTGTTTTATCGTCGTTGCCCTAAAATATAATTACTTAATAACGTTCGAGCAGTGTAGATTGCAGCACCTCTTTTATCCACTTGTGTTTTCCGCTTTGACACCCGGCTTGATTTAAGAAAACATTAAAATCAGTTGTTTTTTTCTGACAACATGACCAATACTTCATCCCTTCGTGAAAAATCGGCCCTCCTGAGTGATAAATACATTCAGCTTCGTTCGAATGTGGTCCTTCGAACGAAGCAGTGCATCCACTATTCTTACACAAAGTACCTATAGGTATATGATCTGGATCATCAACTACAACCGGGTTCTCGTTTTTTGTTGCGCTTTGTAGATTTTGTTTTAGACTCGGCGCTAATTCTGGCTTCATCGTAGTCTAAAAAAATATAAGTTATCCGACAAATAACAGATTAGGTTTTAGTTACCTACCATTGGTGTATCAATTGGTGGTCTCACAAGAATCGGTTGAACCATTGGTTTAACTTCTACAATCTCAACTTCTTTATCGCTGTCTTGTGGTGCAGGGCGCTTTTCCGGTTCTTGCGGTTTTACATTCGAATGACTAGTTGTAGTGCAGCCCTTTATATTTAAAAACTCTGTGAAATCTGTACATTTTTTGTTGCAACACGACCAGCCTTTGTATGCATCATGAAAAAATGGCAATCCTGGATGATGTCGACAAGCATCTAAACGAACAAATAATAATATTTACATTAATAGCATATTTTATTTAGGTTCATGTCAATGACGTAAACTTGAGATAAACCTAATGTTTTTTATAATTAAAAAAACTTTTAATCTACCACTAGACTGTGTGGAAATGGATTACTTTACCATGAATCTAAGGTGTATACCTGTGCAATTCTTCATGTAGAGTTGTAGTTCTCCCATCGAATGAGAATGGGTAATGCGGAATGCCCTCCGGATATTGGAGGTACTAAGAAAATCAAATACATAGCGCCAACCAAAACCGACAGGCAGGGACGCGCCTTCAGTCTCGTAAGACAGCTAAGGGATCCCATCCCTACTAAAAAGACGAAGCTGTGGATCAGCCTCAATTTATAAAAAGGCGGAACCAAAAACTAAACTACCCAAGAGGGTACAGTTGTCTATAGATACTTCCTCCCTGAACATAGCTCTGCAGATTCCGTAGAACTATGCTCAAGCAGCTCCATGGATTCTTGGGTAGAGGGCAATTTCGCTTTAATAAATCCCATTCAGCAAGCAACCCATAATGCAATAACAGACATGGTTCAACAAGCATTCCATCCAAGTTTGTTTAATTCTAAACTAAGGAGTTGCAAGCATACAAACATACACACCTCCACAGCACAAACGACTGCCTGTCCACCATGGCAAAGCGTAGTACAATAAAAAATCCTAACAAGAAAGAAAAACAGTATATATCCAGAGGCCATCAAAACGTGAAACAGATTTATACACTACCTATAAACCAAAATGGCAATGAAATATCACCTAAAAAGGGACAAAATCGACCGCAACCGATGATTCTATATGGTATCCAAATGTCCACAAACTGAAAAAATTAATGGACACTATTATCAGCTCAACCTGTTTCACATTCATAATTGTTAACAAAAATTAATAGTAATTGTGTAGATAACTATAAAAAAAGTTGTAAGTTAGATAAGACAAAAGGACTACTAGGGCTTACTTTCTCAAGATAAGAAACCCGATGTTACAAAAACGTAATAAAAAACCTCCACCATACTACACCCACTCACGGTATGCTCCTGACAACAAGCCCACATCAACCTTTTTCCTCAACATTTAACCAGGTCCAAACAAAGCAGTTAAAAAATACTATAAATATACAATCAAAAAGTTAAAATTGAAGACTCTAGAAACAGCACAGCTATAATTAAATGTCAAATATGCCATCCACCAATATGGGCATTCTATAAACAATTGCATGAGGAGTGTATAATGGAGATTCATAGTTACGACCAAACCCGAAGTACTGTGCAATCTATTGCAAATATTAAAGCAAATCTTAGTTCCTGGTCCTCTACTCCGGGTTTCCGTAACACGGTAGGTGTTTTACCACCCAGTCTCTTAGTAAAAAATCGGCAAGTCAGTGCTCTCGCACGCCCAACTAGGGGGATATTAGTGTGTATCGAGACGGGAATAGAGTGCCTAATGTCGCACGACGAAATAAACCTGTGCCTAAGCTAGTTCCCAACCCGCGTACGTTATACCGCCGTAAAAAAGAGCATATCAAAAGATTAGCACCAACACGACTACCATGTTAAAATAAGGTACGTCTCAGCCGTTGGCCAAGCGCAAACTCACGCTTGAGGGGCAACAACACCACATGATGGGGTGTATGCCCTTAATAGATGTGTTAAATGCGGACGAGTTCACAAAATTTCTGACTGTCAGAGAAATGACGAACAATTCCGCAAAATCTGGATTATGTTTATGCGATCATACAGCAAATTACAAGGTATATGAGGTTTACAAAGAGAAGAAATGTTTTAGATTACAACCGATTGAACAAAATCCCTCAACCTCCGCTGTAACACTAAGACCACTGAAAGCTGAACAAAATATTAAAGAGAAAACCTACACAAAAGCTACTGCTAGTCAACAACAGAAATCCGCACCTGAAGATAATAAAACCTACGCCCAACATGTTAAACCTTTTGACAACTATTATTGCCAAATTAAATCCATAATTAATGTAACCGCAATCTCCGGATCATAATATTGTCATATATTGTCGTCCTAAGCATGTAATATCTAAAGATATAATTAGTGGGTGCTTCCAGACTCTTGGACCCAAATTTATAGCAGACGAGAATTGGAACACTAAGCATATATTTTGGAAATCTCGTATTTGCAAAGAGGTCGAGCATTGAAATAATACCGGACCTGCTCGACTTCTTTGTGGCCAAAGGCATAGGACATCTACACTCCTCAGTGGAATCCAGCCTGGAAGCCAACTCCAACCACACACACTCCCAACACTCAAGAGAAAGCGGAATCCCTTTGCAAGTATAAAACAGACTAGTACGGATTTCCCAATTACCTTGATGAGCATTTAAATTAAATGTTCGCCTGAGAATGTGGAACTTAATACAAGTTGCAGCTTAGATAAATATACCTCATGCAAGCAACGCTGCTTAAGACGAATATGGCACCAGTCTAGACATCCATAGGGTAAAACTGCTTACAGGCGAACTGCAACAGAACTAAAAGAAACTCGAAAAGCATCTGCAAATCAGTTGTTAGAAAAATCTGTAAAACATAAAAACTGAAAGTAAAAGAGAAAATTCTTTGTGGAAAGCTACAAGAATATCAGGTAAACCGCAAAATGCTATCCTCAAAAAAGGCGGATCAAGACGTGTCAGCGCGGCCGTTACGGCGCGGCAATTTCGGCCATAAACCACTTCGGCGACAAGACATTAAGGCGCCAAATACTAAAAAAAGAAACGTACCTTTTATTCGTTTGTTGCATAAGTATCTTTGTTCAATAGCGTAACAATATCTACTTTTTATATCCAAGTTAGGATATTGTCTCAGTTATATTGATTTGTAAAAACAAATAATTTTGAAAACCTTAAATTGAAATTTCAATACTCAAAATCCACACCGTTCAGAGATTTTTTGAGGCTATCAATAAATTTTAGTATAGTAGGGCGATCTACAGAAAATTAGGACTGAAGGCGCCGTTGGCCTCCTTCTGCAAAGTTATTGGTCCATTGATCGTTCTTTTGTACACTTACCATATTTGGGGTGGAGCATCAGTAAAATATCTGGCCCTCAAACGGACGGCGCCGTAACAGCCGCGCCGAAACGTACCTGGCACCGATATAGGCGCGCCTTAACGACGACAGCAAAGTGTAATATACCCCAAATAAAAACATCCACAAAATGAGCAAAAACTAAGATCGGAGAAGCATTTGCTAATCACCTGTTATAACGAACAAAGATTTCAATAATGAGAGTGAGATTGATTGGACCTTGGACTTAGACGTGCAAATGCAATAAAATCTACTTCACCTAAAGAAATATCAAGAGAAATCAAAAGTTTAGACACCAATAAGGCCACTGGTTTTGACCTAATTACTACAAAAATCTTAAAGATGCTGCCTTGAAAACGCATATCTCTTCTGGTAAGCCTACTAAATACAATAATCCAAACATCCTACTTCCCACACATCTGGAAAGCTTCCTGCAGAACCTACTGACTCTGCAACGTGTGCAAAATAGCATCCTGGGCAGCATGCAAGGGTCCATGGTTCAATAGAAATAACGAAATTCACGAGTATCTCAACATACCTACTATAAATTCTGCAATACAAGAGACAAAAAACAAAATCCTACACAGAAAAGACTAAAAAGAAAATCTATACTCTATATGGGAAAATTGACACAAAGGCCTCATCTGTCTTAAAAAGCTAGCATCACAGAACAGAGCTGCTTAAGTCCTCAGGACTGATTGAAGATAATAACCAAACAAATAAAAACTTGTGCAATTCGTGCCTAAGATTTTGATTTGGAACATGTTCTAAACCGAACAATTTCTTAGTCAGAATGTCATTGACAAATTAAACAAGTGGGAATGGAAAATTACTGCAATTTCTTGCACAGACAAAATTGCAGGATCAAATTTTGCAAGTAAGAACTCCTTTTAAGTGAATCCAGCAGTGTTAATAAATTTTAGAATAGTTTTTAAACACAATGATACTTTTTGATAAGTTGCAAAATTAGATAATTCAATAATACAAGTTTATAGTAAAATAAGAGGATTTTTAAATGCAGATGGTGTAGGTATAACAAAATATATATCATGTTTCAATGTAAACATTCAGTCCCACTTAAATTAAATGATTAAACTACCAATTAAATGCTATCGGTGAATTCATAAGACGTCAACCAAAATACTAAATGTTTATTTAAGTGGCTATACATTTTACTTATTATAAGTGCTAGGAGAAATCGTTTTAGAGACCACAAATTAATCAATACAACAGCAGTTTTTCCTATTTAAATATTTAAGTCATTTCTAAAAAAGTATTTTTAAAATTTGAGGTTATAGAAGACGAACGGTGTTAAATTTGTATAAACACTCACCTTCGGGGTTCTGTATAGGGTCGAATTTTTGGCCACATCCTCTATTATAACACTGGAGTAATTCTGCTTCTTTATTCATATTTTTAATTCTTTAAAAGATTCAAATTTATTCGATTTGACCACGGATTTTCTCGAATCTGTCAAAAATTCCATAGAATAGCGATAAAAGTAGAACGGTTAGTTTATGTTTAGTGGCTCTATCTATCATAGATTCATACAAATTGTTTTTTTTTAGGTTTTTCCATTTTTCTTGTAGATATTTTATCGAAATAAATAAAATAACACCAAGAAATAACTTTCTATAAAATTCGCTTATATCAAACGGGTTCGAAATAAAACTACCCAAATTGTTTAAAAAAAAAATACATTGTTTATCAGTATTAAAACTTTTACTTAACATAAATTCAAATTTAATAAACAAAAAACCTAATCTTAATCTGACTCGCTACCACTAGACTCAAAGTCGCCAACATCAATAGAAAATTTGTATTCTTGGTCGCAGCCTAAGTACGCATCGCTCATAAAATAAAGAGTGTAACTGTGATGTCCAGGACTTGGTGCGACAAAATCTAACTTGATACGCGCTTTTTGTTGCAACGTCAATCTCTTAATTGATAACAATGAATTGGTTTTTGGATCACCGATCACAACCCACCAGCCTTCTTCTCTTTTCTAAAACGCACATATGAAACTATTGTCAATGTAATAATATAGTCAAACTAACCTGTGGGAAGAATGGCGCAATTACTGGTCCACTAACTTCATCTTCTCTTTCTAATTGTACAGCGACATGAACTGACGAACCTGAATGAATTCGATCTTTCTCCAATACCTCATAACTTAATTCAATGTTTGGGTAACGATTACAGAATCGAGCTACATCTGCCATTTGCGAATCGGTGAGTTGTAGTAGTTTTGAACGATCTTCATCTTCTAGTTCCATGATATCAAACACAGTTTCGACACCCTAAATAGATAATACTTTTTAATAGTGTTAAAAGAATGTTTGATAAAAAAAATTGTACGTCATGGTCAAAGCCGATTCATAAATACAAAAAGCATATAGATTACCTTATCAGCACATCTTTTGATCACCTCAGCATTAAAATGAGGTAGTTGTTTGAGGTAAGAGTCTTTACTCCACATAGCCTGCGTTACCATTTGCGCCAATTCCATAGCTGCTACTGCAGGTGAAAGCCAACCGTTTGAACTTAATACATCAACGCACGCTTGTATTAATCTTATAGCTTTTGCTAATGCCGCTTCGGTATCACCCTGCAGTTCAGCCCCAAGCTGGATTCGGCATAAATGCGCTTGTAATAGTAAATTTGTTTTAATATGAGGATCGTTGAATTTCGGTTGACCGCCACTGGAACTCGTTAACTTATTTGGTAAACGTTGCGCTAAACTTCTAAGTAAGTTGTCTTCGCGATGTCTTACTGGTAGATCTTCATATTCTGCCGCCGATGAAATGATTTCCAATAATCCCCTTATTTTTGTCTTATTGTTTAACGATAAACTAAATAATTCTAAAAAATAAAATTATTAGTTTAAGCAAATTGATATTATTTGGAATTACCTATTGTTGTGTAATTAATGTAATAATAAGCAGCGATCATTCCCAAATTCAAAGGTAAGCAGTCCATTTCTTCTTCAACGCTGATACATTTAGATTGTTCTAAATCTGAGAGCGTATTTTCAACTAATTCGGACAAATGATCCGATAAATGTCTATGAGTAACTCCTTGTAAATTGTAATAATTTGGATTCTGCGTGAGCCTTCTGTATAAAAACGTCCACGTAAGATAATCAACAGCATCTTGTTTGTTTTCAATTGTTTTAGTTACAATTTCCGCATTGAAGTGATCATGCAACCTGTGATCTAAATGGCTCTAAAAAACCAAAATTAAATTTAAAATTATGCGTGTATAAATAGGTACCTCGACTGGAAGAGAATCGTTTAAGAACTTCTTGAAGAAATCTTTTTTAGAATTTTGACACATCAATACACATTTGGCATCATGATCTTCTAATGGTCGGTTAGCTCTCCCGACCATTTGTAAAACATCGGTGATTGGGTAATCTTCATACGCGTGCACCTTTCCGTTATAATACTGCGTGTCCATGATTACTACTAAATGGGCAGATATATTGACAGCCCAACATAAATCTCTAGTTACAACTGCTACTTGCACTGCACCAGAATCAAATAGTTGTTCAACTAGTCGATGATCACTGGCTGTAAGTCCTTCGTGCATATAAGCAACGCCTTGAGATAAAGTTTCTTTCAAAGTCTAAAACAGAATAAGAATTATTATGAAGAATGTCTCGACAATTATGGTGTGATTTTATCCGTGTCGCGTTTTTTCATTGCTTGAGTGTATTAGCTTAATGTTGTAGCCAATAACATCCTGCATGAATGAACAAAACGTCAGAATTTTTAGCCAATCATTTCAAGGTAGTTAATATTTTAAGATAAACTAAACGTTTATGCAAAAACTGTCCTCTTACCTTATCACTCATTCTATCCAAAAAAGGTTTTATGTCATCTTCTTCAGCGTGGAAAAATCTATTAGGTTGTCCTTCGGCAGATGTATACGTCAATACTTCAATAGCCGTTAGCCGCGCCTGTTTCCTAGTCGGTACAAAAATAATGACGGGTTTATGAGGACTGTATCTAATAATAGAATTGTACACAGGTTTCGACATTGCAATTAGTCTTGAAGCATTGTGCGTGATGTTGATGCCTTGGACGTGTAATTCCAAAGGAATCGGCCGAACGCTAGGGTGGAAATTGAAAGTAGCGTTTGCATTACAACCCAACCACTGAGCAATATCACGATAATCGGCAATTGAAGCAGAAAGTGCAATAACTCGGATAGGGCGTTCTATCTGCGAAGAAATGTATCTCATTCGGGAACAAACTACTTCGATAACGGGACCATCTTCGCCTCCCAATAAATGCAGTTCATCCACAACAAACAAATGAACATTTTGCACATTCTTTCTTTGTTTCCAACGTCGCGATAGAATATCCCATTTTTCAGCTGTAGAAATAACGACCTGTCCTTTAGCTAATAACTTTAAGTCTGTGCCAGTCTCGCCTGTCAACAATACAACTTTTTTCCCCAGAAGTTGACCAAATTTATTATGCCAATCCGCAAAAACCAACTCCGCTAACGCATCTTTAGGCACTAAATATACACATCGAGCATCTGGGTTTTGTTGAAACAATCTTAGTACCGCATATTCGGCAATCGCAGTTTTACCTGACCCAGTTGGTGCTCCAACATACACATTATCGTCGCTATTATACACAGCATTAAACACCTGCGTTTGTATCGGATTAAACTGTGGAAACTTATCGGCATATAAAGATTCGAATTTGGGATTCCTTAAAGCCGTAATTGGTAACGGTTGCAAGTCCAAAAGTTCTGTAGGCGGGAAGTTCTTCTCGGGTAAGATCAAATGTCTGAAGGAAACGGGAAGTTGAGTCTCTGATCCAATCCAACGGTCTGAGACAATTCGCAAAAAGTATTGCGGAGGTAAAGGTTCAAAAACCGGAACAAAAAATTTAATCAAATGTTCGTCCGCCGCGTATTTTGCTTTTAGTAAAAAGTATTCGTGGTGTAAGATAACCTCAGAATCAACATCTTCGACTAAAATCCAAAACGCTTCTGAAGCACCATGCAATTTATCGTCCCACTGAAAATCTGGAGTGATCGTTAATTCTACTCGCAACGTGGAACGTGTGATCGGTTGTATATGAGTGGATAACTCCAACTTTGGAAATTGATGTACGTATTTATGAATAGTTTTTCCTAGTTTTGGTACTCGAATTAATTCGCCGATTTCGTTCGGACCAAGATCATACAATCTTTCCCAAGGAAAGTTCTTTTTTTCTATTTTCTTCACAATTTCTTCGGGCATTTTTCTGAATTGTCTTAAAGGCGACATAGACTGCCACATTCGCCTATCAATCATTTTGCATAAAGCTAAAGATTTGTCGGCTAGTTGAGCCCAGCCGCGATGTAAAACAATTTCAAAAATAGCTCTCATTAGTCGAGACGCCGATTGGGTTATAAACACCATATCAGACATTAGAGCGAATCCCTCTAATCTCAATTGAGAAATATAAGCTTGAAGAAGTACGTTGACTTTAGCGCTGGGTTCCTCGATGCTCTCTTTTATTGGAATAGGTACTCTTTCCATTAACTTCTGAAGTTCTAATTTTTCCTCTTCTCGTACAGCGATATGTTTAAATTCGCCCGATAACGAAAACACTCGAAACAATTCTATCTCACTTAACATTGGTTTCAAAAGTTGATTGTAAGTGGACATAGTCTCGTTGGTACAATAATAGTGAGAAGCTATACGTCCCAATTCTGTCACTTGAAAATGACCAGTTTTACGATCGTACTTTAACAAACCACTTCTGTCTAAAACTAGTGCGGCCGTGTGTATCAAATCGGCCCGATGCTGTTCCAGCAATGGGTCTTGTTTGAGAGAATCATAGGAAATTGCATACAGAGTAGGTTGTCTTAGCATTCTAATATAAAGATAGGTGTAACCGAGCCACGTGACTGCGTCCCTTAAATTCTGAATTGTACCAAGCACGATTTCTGCATTTAACATATCAGGTAATTTTGAAATCATTTGTGATTCAATGGGTAGTTGCTGGTTTAATAATGACAAATAATATTGCAACTCGCTATGATTGGTTATTAAAATTCCTTCGCCTTTGGTGTCGTATTGCGGTCTACCTGCACGACCCAACATTTGTAGTACGTCCAACGCGCTAAGTTCAACCCATCGACCTTTTTCAGGATTATACACCTGCGTACCTTTAATTATTACCGTGTGTGCCGGTAAATTAACTCCCCAAGCTAAAGTCGCAGTAGAAACTAATACTTGAATGTGTCTATCAGCAAACAAATCTTCTACCAAAGTCCTATCAACACGAGTCATTCCGGCATGATGAATTGCAAAACCATACGGCAACAAATCTTTCAGTTCTTGATTCTTAACTTGTTCGGCTTCAGTTCTTAATACTTCCATAGAAGCAGAACCTTCGCGCAAAAATTGTCCCAGAGTGTCCTTCTCTAAACACATATCTCTAATTGCTCTTGCAGTTTTACCAGTTTCCTTACGAGAATGCACAAATATCAGCACTTGATTACGCCCAGCATGTTCCATAGTTTTTTCATAGACAATTTCGTTCATAACTTGATACCTTTTCAACGCTTTTTTCTCGGTCACACCAATATACTGTTGTTCTAAAGCAACCGGTCTAAAACTATTATCAAAATAAAAAAGACCCGTATCTATTTTTACCCTTAAAAATGTAGCAACGTCTTTATAATTTGGTAACGTTGCTGATAGCCCAACTAATCTTACATCCTCTTGAGTGGATTCAATCATACGAATAGTTCTTGCAACTAGCGATTCTAACACAGGTCCACGTTCATCATGTAACAAATGAATTTCGTCAATAATTATCAGTCTTACCAAGGACGTGAACGTTTTTTCACCCCCCTTTCTCGTGATAATATCCCATTTTTCAGGAGTACATACTATTACTTGAGTAGCGGCTATTTGTTCTCTAGTGAGCTGGTGATCGCCAGTTAATTCGGATACAGTAATGTTATAATTAGATAACCTTTTTCCGAAATTTCCCACCATTTCTTGTACTAAAGAGCGCATAGGTGCCACATAAATTATTTTAAAATCGTCCGCATTAATGGTACCATCGGCGTTAATATGTTTTCCGATTTCTCTCATCATGCATAATAAAGCAACGTTGGTTTTACCAGCTCCAGTCGGAGCGCACAGCAAAAGATTTTCGTCTGAATCTAAAGCTCTTTTATATAGTTTACTTTGAATACGATTCAAAGTTTTAAAACCGTCAAAAACTGGTTGTACGTATTTTGGTAGCTGCTCTACTTGCATTAGTTTCTCGTTCTCGCCAAACTTTGGCTTAAGTGCTGGAACGTGAACTTCTTCATAACCTTTTCTCTGTTTTCGAAACGACCCATCGGGTAATTGACAACGTTTATTTGCCATAAAATGGGAACCTTGTATAAAGGCTAAATCTTCCAAATCGATAAGTTGTCTAGAACCTGCTACTTGTGCACCAGCTCCCAATTCAGCTTCGTTGTGACGATCTTTTCGTCGAGACGATCTTGAAGTAGATTCTTCATCTTCGTCGTCAACATTTTTACCTGTATCTAAATGACGTAATATTCGGGTCAATAGTGGGTCCTCGCTCATCTTTTCTCTAATCTTCTGTCGTTCACTTTCACTTTGCGATTTAGCCAGTAATGTACAGTATAAAACTGAAATTAAAAAAATCCTTTAAGTTTAAATAATATTTGGTTTAAAATACATACTCAATTGCCTGTTTTTCTTCAGTTGTTTAATAAAGTCGAAACAATCGTATCCTAAAAGAAGTACCAATTGATTTTCACATTCTCGGTCATCATTTGCATCACGTAGTACATTAAGAACCTCCCCTGCTTTAGCTTGCGACACCATTGCGTCGTCATATATTTTAGACAATTGTCGTTGTAGCCAATACGCATCGATATCTAAAGGGTGTAAGGGTTTCTCTTTTTTCATTTCTTCTACCCCTCCCAACTACAAAGTTATAAAATAAAAATAAAACCAAAACCACAAGAAACACGTACATTTTCAGCATGTATAGCAATATCTTCCCTAGCTTCTTCTCCTTCATCGTCGTCCATCTCTTCTCGAACCTCCCCGTACATATCTTCATCATCTTCTTCTTCGGACTCTTCAAATTGAACATTTATACCATACGTTTCGTCGATGTTTTCGTCACCAATATTTGTTGACTTAGTTTCCTCATTTCCAAAATCTGTTATTTTTTTGCAAAGATTCACCAGTAACGCAAATCTTTCATCCGCAATAGTACCTAAAAACACACAGCTATACATACCTTCAAAATAAGTAATACTTGTAAGATACTTAAATGTTAACAAATAAAATAGTTCATTCTGACTATCTGTAATATTACAAGATATGACCTTAAAAAATGAACATATGTGCAGTCTTACTTTCTTTCAGTGAAAAGTAGAAAACAGTTTCAAAAAATTTGAAGATAAAGCTTGAAACTTAAAAAAAACAGAGAAAGCTAAGAACACGATGACAGTAAAGTAAAGATGATACTAAAAGAGAAATTAATTTGTATTTGATATCCTTATTCCTTTGTCCATTGACTCTTATTGGTCGTTTAGATTGTATTGTACACCTTATTGCAGTACCACCTAAAGTGTATTTTTAATTATTGTTGTATTTTTATTGTTTTTTAATATATTTATTATATATACCAATGTATATATTTTATTATACACTAAATGTGAACCGTATTTACGCAAAATTCTCAATACTGGTCTGTATATTTTGTTCAAGTGAACTCCGCTTGCATTTGTTTACATCCACTCCGACATGGTATGTTTGAATGTGCATGTGCACACAAGAAACAGAGAGAACATGGAATTACAGTTAATAGAATGAATGAAAACTATAGATTTGGCTGGCAAAACAAGAAGAATCAGTCAAGTGTTTATTTATGAGTCTAAAAACCACGTGACTGTTGGCTCTGTAACAGTTTCTGTATTCCCTTTTGTGTGAATAGATTCTTCACATCTTACTAAAGGTCTAGCACACTACTTAGTTAGACATAGCAAATAATTTATACAGGCGCGAAGAAGAAGAAAAATGTATTGGGGACAGCTATAAACCTGTTTAGTATATCCGAACAGCATGAATTCAAATCAACTTAACCGTGCACCCTTTACATACAAAATCGCAACTCAGAACTTATATTTTCTTTATATAGTTTGTTCAGAAAGTTGAAGCTATACATTTTTACTATTATAATTAAGTTAACATAGTATCTGGAGACAGTACCAGCTGCCCCTATAGATCCACATCTGATAATGAACCGGCCATGTATTCATCAATTGTTACTTTAACTCACAATTTTATCTTAAAACTTACCCAGTAAAGCTTCGGTTTCTTTCTTTTTTTCTTTATCTTTCAATCTGTCATTTTTTAAAACTGACAATATTTCATCGGCAGCACCGCATAGAATATCTCTAGGTTGATCCCCAAGAGCTTCTTGAAGAAAACTAAGTAAAACCTCATAGGTTTGTCTAGTTTCCTGAGTTTTAGGTTTATAAATAATACCAACCATTTCATCTATTCCCTCCGATAATAAAGTAGCACCTTTCATTCGGGTGAAATCGTACTGTGCCTCATCACGTTTTTGGCGTCTAAAACCAGCAAATTAACGTGTTTAAACACAAGACGTGAATGCACTTACTTAACTTTACGTTCTTCAGCTTTACCCGGTTTTGTTCTTTGAGCTCGGTCACCCATTCTAGTTCCGATGAGTTTGCCCACAAGAGACATGACTTCTCCTGTAGCTTCATCTCGACTTCTACGTTCAATGAGACGAACATCGGCTTGAAGAACAAGATTTGAATTCTAAAAACATAAACAAGCTTAACGTGAGATTACGTTTGAAAACGTTGCACCTAATCTATAACTATGTAATATTTTTCGGTTTGATCAAGGATTTTTGTCAAAATTAAGGTAAAAACTAATTCATTACATTTGTATTCTAAAGAGAATTAATTACATTTATTAACTTACGGCTTTATATTCGTACTGCAACTGACGAGCAGCCGCATCCGCCATGTTTTTATTATTTTTTAAAGAGCATGTTGTGTTACAGTGGCTCTCAAACGTTTCTTAATCACCGAGTCCTAAAAATGTAATAATTAACGTAAAATCCCCAAAACATAAAAATTAAATGCAAATAAAAGACGTATAAATAACCGTTATGATTAATTCATGCAGCTTTATTTAATTTAATTTAACTTTAAGAAAGTTTAAATTACTGATTTTAGCAGCGAACGTTTATTCACTTACTGTTTATTAAATTTTACTTTATCATAAATCAAATGAATTCGCGGATATATATGTCCACTTTTTAGTTTTAGCCAGCTTAAGCTTTGTCTTCTTATTTTTTCTGGAATTTGTAAAAAAAATTTCTAAAATTTGTAATTTTTGTCTTTTTTTACGAATACCGGAAAAATTAATTACAAAACACGTCAGTAGAATCTCTTACTTGACTCGAAGCCTTAAAGTACTCGGCACAAAATGCCTCGAATTTCAATTTAGATCCTCTTCCTCTTCAGTAATGTTAGATTTTTCTGACTTTTATGTAAATAACTATATTTAATCTAAATTATTTGAAAACGAAGTATTTACACGATTAGCACTAAATTTTATAAACGTAACTACATAATCAAATCTCACGGTATTTAAGACAAACAACTTACATTAATTCATATATTATCACTCAAAAAATAATGTCTGCGGATAACTTCTGTTTATCTAAACCGGTATTGTTTTATATGTTAACGACATGTACACTTACACGCCGTGTTTATTTTTCACAGCACGTGCACTTTATTTATCGTAGCACCCCAATCAACAAGGAAACATTTTTGAAATGTTTTTTTCAACGTTTTACAAAAGATATATTTACATTTTTAAAAACATTGCAAAAACGTCTTAATGGCCAGAATTACGTTGCAAAGTCAATGTTAGAAAAACATTCTAAAAATGTTTAAAAAACATTATTTATAATATTACTTATATATATTTATAATATTTTACAAATGTTACATTAATGTATAAAAAATGTATAATCAAGGTTTTTTTTTAAATATTGCAATGTACTTAAGAGCAGTTCTATAATCATGGTATAAATGTAAGTTTAGTTATACTTGCTTTAATTTTAAAATACTGACATATTTGGCTGTTAGTTTTATTTATACTAGCCAATAAAGACAGCATTTTACAATCAAATTAAGTATAACTTAACTGACATTTATACCATTATTATAGAACCAGCTCTAAAATGCTTACAAAAGATAAATAATACAATCTTCGTGTAGTCAGTTTCATGTGGCTGTAAACGCATTTGATGCCTATAAAAAAAATTAACACATTAACATAAAAGTAAAACAAACATTATTCATGTAATTACTTTATATTAATTGAAATTAATAATCCTCTCAAAAGTTTCCAATTAATTAAAAATTTTTCTATTTAATGAATAGGATCCTTCAGAGTGGAAAAACGACAACAATAGAAATAACCTTTATCTGTTAAGACCTGAACAATAAAGGTTGTTTTTATTGTTGCGGTTCCTCCACACCGAAGGATATTTTCTATAAAATAAGAAAACTTTTCACTACCTCTTTGTGTAAAAATGAAAACCAGAACAATCCAAGATTTTGAAACTTTGTACACACAAAAAAATACTGAAAAAATTACATACCAAGATTAATTGGTTATTGAGCAGGTTCAAATCTCCCATTTGGCTAACATCGTATCAATTTGATAACCTTAAAACATCACAAAGAATGGAAATCATAAAGTACATAGAATGAACGTTTTAGTGTACCACTGCTGTAACAAATAACATTATACTTCAGCAAAATTTCTTGCAACAAAAAACAAAGAAAAACGTACCATAATAAATGCTGATATAAACTAAAAGTATCTATTTGAGTTTCACTAGAACTTAAATTAGAAAACGATTAAACTGATACACTAACAATACATTACACAGCATAGCGAGTAATACCATGGAAATTGTTGATTCTTTGAAGCTTAAAATATAATGCAATTATAATATACAAAATCGCCATCTTTTCACAGAGATACTGGTACTTTGCGCAAACGCGGTTATTAAGTACTTAATTCAAATTTGTAAGAAAGTTTTTAGAAAAACGAAAAGGTTTAAATGTATCTATTAATAATATGTAACAAAATTTCATATAATTGTGTTTTTGTTACAATATATAAAAGAAAAAAGTGTATAGGTGAAAGCAAGCAAAAGTATAATTTCTAATAAAGTAAAAACGTTTTTTATGTTACTAAAAAATGTTTTAGAAAACATTTTTAAAATATTTCAATATCAATGTTTAAATGAAATATTTTTAAAACGCAACAAAAATATTTTTTGAAAAACATTTTTTATTTCGACTATTTTAAAACGTTGTAACGTTTTTAAAACATGAAAAAAACGTTTCCTTGCTGATTGGGACACACTTATTTATTTAAAGCGACACAGTCTTTTTAATACTTTTTCCGACTCGATTCGAAAAACTGACTCCAGCTCTCTTCGAATACTTTTTATATTATTCCGTTTCTAAATTTCCAATTACTTTGAGAATGCTTCAATATCAATACTGAAACGTTCGAGAACGTTCACTGAAAGATATAGAAAATTCTCGAACGTTTGGCCAAAATATAAATATATAAAAGCGATACAAATAAATCATATGTCAGTTATTCCAGTAATTCGAAGACGGCAATGTTAAGAAGCTTATTCAAGTTTAAATTAATAAGTGATTAACGCGTGTCGAGATAAATCTGCGAAGTGCAACCTTGTACGTGACTTTAATATAAACAATAAGATGTTAAACAAGTTATCCGCGGACTTTATTTTTTAAGTGATAGTGCGATATAAATTAGTATAAATGTTTTTATTAAATATCCTTAGATGTAATTAGTTCGGTTAGTTATAAACGTGTACATATTTTTAGTATAAATAAATTAGTTTTAATAAAAATCGTTACAGTGGCGTCGGTGCGGGGTATCGAATAGAATCGTCTAAATAAATAAGCTGTTCGCAATTTTAGTATAAATATCATTAAGTAATTTAATATCGCTCTCGTAATAAAAACATTGATTGCGTAAATAATCAAACTTTAGTTCGCGATTTGCGTGTTTTTTCATAGCGTGTAATTTTAGCTGATTCAGTTCGTTACACTAGTGTGTTTTAAACTGTTTATTCGTGTTAGTGTTTCAACTTATGCCGGTAACTCGTTATCAAACTAAAATGAATGCAAAAATATTTGAAATTCTCGAATCGATGAATAAAAATATCAAAAAAAAAACTGTTTAAAATTTTCAGAAAATGGAAGAAAATACTAGTAAAATGGAAGAAAAATCTAGTAAAATGGAAGAAAAACTATCCGAGCATTCTCAGAAAATGGAAGAAAATTCTAGAAAAATAGAAGAAAAACTGTCCGAAAATTCCCAGAAAATGGAGGAAACTTCTAGAAGTTTAAAAGAAGAAATACGAACGAGCAGACGTGTCAAATTTAAAAGAAGAAATATGCAAAATTCTGAAAAACGGAAAACAATCTATGAATGAGAAAATAGAAGCAATTTAGGACAAATTAGAAGACAGAATGAAACGGCTTAAAGAAAGAATAAATTGAATGAATTGTCACGGCAAAAGAAGCATCACGAGTGAAGATTTAATAACGGACCATAGGGAAGAAACCACTCACAAGTGTAAAGTTGTATCTCCAAATTTTGATGGTAAAGTTCCATGGTCAACCTACTACAAGCAGCTTGAAGCCGCAGCTACAGCCAATGGTTGGACCAACAAGCAGAAAGCGGCGTCTAGTGTCCGTACGTAGAGAAGCGCTTGGAATTTTACGTTTGAAAATGAGATATGGATATGCTCATCTTCAACAAGTGTATCAAGCTCAAATTAAAAGTCGGGTTCAGAAAGCTGTCGAAAGTCTTCAAGATTTGGCTGACATTGCCAGATTAACACGGGTTGCGTATCCTACTGCACCAGATACCTTCTTGGAGCAGTTAGCTATTCAAACTTTTGTAGACGGTCTCCGAGACAGCGAAACGCAGCAAACTCTCCGGTTAGTTCGACCGAAGACATTGGATGACACTTTGGTGCATGCTTTAAAGTTTGAAGCAGCAAAAAAGCATCGCAACGAGACGGTCATAAACTTTGCTGTGCTGCAGAAGTACCCGCGCAGACACTGGAAAGCATCGAGGAGATAGCGCGACGAGTACTTCGGGAAACAGGAGTGACGACTTTGAACTGCGGTGAAATAGGACATGTACGACTGCAGCGTACTAAACTCAAAAAAAGACAAAAAGACCGCTCGAAAGTTTGGAACGAGTTGACCAAAAGAGACAAAAGTTAAGCTCATCTAGTCAGGTTCGGTCGCGTCGCCTAGGGAGCAATTGCATAGCATTTATCTAGATGGCAAAATCAATGGAAGAAGTGTTCAGTTACTGGTTGACACGAGAGCGACGAAGACCATCATTCATCTGGACATATTACGAGATGATGAGAAGACATCACCAGTAACAGTACGACTTCGAACGGTGACGGGCGAAAAAATACCTACTCACGGACAAGTCAAAGTAACCATTGGTTTGGCAAATGGAGTACTCGACCATCAAGTACTGGTAGCCGACATCACGGAAAAAGTTATCCTGGAAATGGAAGTGATAAAGAAGTATATGCGTTCCATTTGGATATGCAGCAAGATGTCCTGAAGATCGACAATAAAGAAATTCCTTTTCATTCGTCAGAGAAGGCAGTAGTGCGAGTCTTATTAAGTGAAAACGTGACTCTGCCTGCAAAGACTGAAAGTGTGGTGATGGCACGCCTAGATGGAATCTCCAAGAAGGCTACATACGCGCGATTGAACCAATGGAGGGCGACTTAGTTGAAAAAAAACTGCTCGTTGGCACAACTTTAGTAAGAGTGAAAAACACGATGCCAGTAAGGATCTTAAATATCAACTCAGATCTAGTAACGTTGAAAAAAAAAGACCGTGGTAGGCGAATGCACGCCAGTATCTCAAATTGTAAGATGCGTGAAATCTAACGAAGATGCGTCGCCGAAGAAGTGTCAGCAACATCTATTAAACATTCTTACCTCCAAATGCCAAAACCTCAGCCAAGACCAGCTGGCTAAAGTTAAAGCGTTGATCCAAGTGTTTGCGCTGGAGAGTGGTTCCAAAGAAAGAACTAACGTGGTGAAACATAAAATTAATACCGGAGACGCTCGGCCGATACGACAACATCCACGCGGACTTCCTTTGGCGAAAAGAAAAGAAACCGAACAAATGATTACGGATATGGAGCAAGAAGGCGTGATTGAATTTTCAAGTAGTCCATGGGCATCCCCAGTAGTACTCGTAAAGAAGAAAGATGGATCAACGAGATTTTGCGTATACTACAGACAACTAAACGACGTGACCAAAAAGGACAGCTACCCTTTACTTAGAATTGACGATACGTTAGACACCTTGTCAGGATCCCAGTGGTTTTCCACGTTAGATTTAAAGAGTGGTTACTGGCAGGCAGAATTGGAATCTAAGGATCGTGAAAAAACAGCTTTTACGATAGAAACTGGTTTGTAACAGTTCACTGTGATGCCCTTCGGCCTGTGTAACGCTCCTGCAACGTTCGAGCGTTTGATGAAGACCATCTTGCGCTGACTGTCTTGGAAGACGTGCTTGGTTTACCTAGACGACGTGATCGTGGTTGGAAGGTCGTTTGAAGAACACTTGAACAACTTGAAAGAAGTGTTTCAGCGACTACGTGGTGCAAATCTCAAACTGAGCCTAAAAAAGTGCTACGTATTTAAGAAGGAAGTGCAATACCTTGACCACGTCATATCTAGAGATGGAGTAAAGGCTGACCGAGACAAAATCCGAGCAGTGCAAGCATGGCCAAGACCAACAGACAAACATCAGGTCCAAAGTTTTCTTGGGTTATGCACCTATTATAAACGATTTATACCCGGATTTGCCAATATTGCCAAACCTTTGACAAAATTGACCGATGAAAAAGCAGAATTTAAATGGAATGGAGACTGCGAAAATGCTTTCCATCAACTAAAACCAGCCTTAGTTACTTCGCCGATTTTGAGTTATCGAAGAGAAGATGGGAAATTTGTTTTTGATACGGATGCAAGTAATCTGGTCCTAGCCTAGTGTTTATACACTTTTAGGTTTATTTTGTTTTTTGCTATTCATTATTTTTGTTGTTTACTTCAGTTACTATAAAAGTTGTTAATAATAGGAAAACTGAAAAAAAAGTTATGCCATGAAGGACCCGAGTTAAAAGATAAACCAGCAACAATACATCTTTTTTAGTACGATCCGTTTTGCATAAAATTTATTCTTTTGTCACCTGTGAGTTTTGCCACCATTGTTCATTTGTTTCTAGACGTTCTGATTTATTCGCTACATTTTTAATTAACCGCATTATCTTTGTATACAATTTACAACAAGTAAGTAAGGAAATTTGATTAATCTCGTTATTTTCTTCTCGTTAACAATATACATCTCTACAAATTGAATGATTGTCAAAGACGTGTTGAGAAATGTTTAATATATATCCCGTCGTAATGTATTATTTTTTTTATTATTTGATATAGCACTGTGACGCCCTCCTCGGGCGCCATTTGTGACGCTTACTCCGGATTGAACTGCTTAGCTGTAATAGAAAGCTAGTGGACGGAGCGGTTCGCGGGCGCCAGATTTGTTCGAGGAGTTTACTGTCCTGTTCGACGGCACTGTCCGGGTAACTACAGTGAAGACACGGTTGTCCAGGGCTTCAAACGGACCTATGTGAAATAAGTATTATTCCTAAACTAAACAAAATACGACGCTATAAATACAATTTGTAACGGTTCGTTACAGCACATCGCAATGACGTAGATAATTTCTTTAAATTGTTTTTTATTAGTTTGCGACCAATAATATCAAAATTAACATTTTTTAATAATTATTTAAATTAGATGTAAAAGCCCTTGTAACATGATAGGCGTATTCCAATTTGTGAATAAACTTTCTGTCTCTATCCCCTACAAAAAATTTGATATCGCAACCCGTACTTTTTTCGGATTCTGGTACAATAATTTCTTGTTCCATACTTGTTGATAAACCTCTGTAATTTTTAAGTATGTTGCTTTTTATTTTCCTTATTTTTAGTCAGGCAGTAGGAAAAACAAAATTTATATTTTACTCTTAAATACCACCATTTCTTGGTCTTCTGACCAATGGTACAAGCGACTCCAAAGTTTAATTTGTAACTGTGGCTATAAACGTTTTGCCCAACTTCCGTCTACAACAGTTATAAGTGGAAGGCATTTTCGGCTTTCAAATCATATGTTTTTTTCTGTTTCTGCCGTTTCTTGCATCTCTCGTACAAGAGCAGCTTCCCATTTCAGTTCAATTTTTTTTCATTTTTCATAAAGAACAGTTTAGACATTTCTGTTATACTCAAGATGGAAAGAAACTAGGTACTTTGAACGTATACATTTCCAATAGAAACTGTTGACCATACAAATTGTTCTTTAAAATGGTGGGAGTTTTCTTGAGTAGTGATTTTGAACATTTGCGTAATTTTACTCTGAATCAGAAAAATGTGTTTTTGACAAAAACATTTTGGGTGTCTGTGTGTGTAACGATGTACCCACGATAACTCTCGAACCAAAAGTCCTAGTAATTTGAAAATTGGTATGGAGCTGGCATTTCATATTCTCTCGGTTCTATCAAAAGATGGGACTGATAAAGAAAACAAAAGTGGGTGAATCCTCTATTTTTAACAGTGTTTCTTATATAATTTTGTACATATGTAAATGATTTTAAAGTTTCTTATAGAGATAATTCTTCCTAACAGTTTATTCAAATAATTTTTTTCTAACATTATCAGTTTATTAGATATTTTATTTATAATTTAAAATGAATTCACAAATATAATCTAGATTCGAATTTTGTTCCATATCTTGAAGGGAAAGCAAGATACGTTAAAAATAGTAATTTTTACTAATTTACTAAAAGGGAAGGCAATATCTAGGCTCACAAATATAGGTGTTAGTCAATATAGCAACATAAGCTTAATTTGCCATATTTCGGTTATATATTTAATGAAATCGGGGAGAAAAATTTCACAAAGATTATAGCATGCTAGGAAGTCAATACAAACGTGTACATATCACTTCAAAGTTGTTTTATAAAAACATAACTTTTGACCACACCAGTTTCTTTTAAATTATCACGCTTTCGTGTATGCTTTCTTCGCAATTTTTACGCGTGAGCTGCTTTAGTTTTTTTACTCCTACGAATGTAAGGTCTCATATTAGATGTAAAATATAATAAAATCAAAGAGTATATATACTCTTTGATAAAAATAAACCTTGTTAGTGTTTTAATGTTGCTTGCTAATAGTATATTTCTAAAAACTCTACACTACACTATCAACTATATGAACTATTAAAACGCAATAAATAGAAATTGCAGGAAAAGTAAAACAAATACAGTCAAAAGACCAAAATATAAATGAATCATAATAAATAGCTTTAAAAAGGACTTATGAGCGGAGTTTTTCTGCGCGACTTTCTAAAGAAAGCGTATCAGAACGCTATTTAATTGTATTGTATTCCTAAGAATGCATCGTCGTGTAAATTTCGTGTACTACACATATCACGTGACAGGCCTTTTACAAATTACGTTTATTATACATTACTTATAATTGGAGCGAAATTTACCTGCTAACCTGCTCTTCCTAGCCTTTTTTAAACACTTGTGCAGATTAAGCGTGCCGATGCTTTAACCTTCGGATTACCAAAAAATTTTTGAGACGCCGATTACCAAGTGGGGTCAGATTTGACCCCAAGTTTTTTTTCTTATTTTGTAAAGAAAAACCGATTAATTTGTAATGGTAACCTTTATTAATATTTTAAATTAACATTAGATTTCATATAAACTAATAAAAATATAAAAATAAAATGTAAACATAAATTAATGAGGGCAACAACTATTACATATTATTGTAGTTTTTTTTCTGGCAATGTTGTTTACATACAAAGAGTTTGCACTTTTCACATGTTTCCGAACATTTTTTGTCATTTGCTCTTGGACATATCTTACAACGACCTCAACGACAATATTTTTTTTACGTCGCAAAACAAATAACAATTGTAAAATTTGTTATATATTATTAAACATTGTTGAAAGAAACTCAGCTAAAAAAATATTGGGACAGTTGTAAAAAAAACTTAAGAAAGGACAAGACAAACAATACGTCTGGGGTCAAAAAAGACCCCAATGGTAATCGGAAGGTTAAAATAAAATGTGTAAGTTGAGTTGCCTACAAAAAAGTTATAATTTCAACAACTTTCTAACACATTTATATCGATTAAAATATGCTTTTGTAAAACGTGTATCTCCATTGTAAAAAAGGTCAAGACTCCGTTTTATTTGCATTGCTAAAATAATAAAAATACAAGTACTATCGTTTCCATAACATACTAAAATTTAAACTAGTTTTATTATTTAAATAATTGTTCCTACTATTATGTCTTTTTACATAACCTGCTTATCATAAGTATATATAGCACAGTGAAAGAATTTTTAAAATTTTTTAGAAAATGTGTAAAAACCATTTTCTTTTGTTTATATTAATAATTTTTTTTTTCTAACAAAATCGTAGAAATAAACATATACCAATATAATAGTATTATGAATTTTTTTAAGTAAACATTCAATCATCAACAGATTTTTATATTTACTATAAACAAATTCAAATTGTATATTTCTAAAAAAATCAGTTTTCTAATCAATACAAAGGGTACTTGGCAATTGCTGCCACTAGAGGACTCTCAAAACAGATTTTTCAAACGTAAGATACAAAATATGCAACTGGCCAGATTAATCATAGCCGCATCACAAGGTTTTCCATCCTTATCTACAGTTTATTGAAAGTAAAATTTCAGTTCATTGACAACTTAATCGCATGTAGGGTTAAAATATTTTAGTTCTATTTAAAATTAAAAAAAGTGCCTAAAAGTTAAAGGTAAGAAAAATGTTTATTTATTCTTGCTTTTAGTTGAAGGCCATCTGCGATTGTTTTGGTAACAATTTGAACCAACCAAAAACCGGTATTTGTCTTGCAACAGGTGCTTTTTGTTTTATACCGGTAATTAGATTACTTAGAAAAATTACAATACGTCAAATAATGACTAAAATGATATTACCTAAAGTTTCGAGGTCAATCTATATTAAAATTGAGGGGTTAATTAATCAACTGAAACTAATTAATTAAATGTAGTACAATTTATACGTATGACCGAGTTTATCCTTTATTAAAACTACTTATTGTGCGAAAAAAAATGCAACTTTGTACATTTGTCGTTATCGTCGGCTTTCCGTTTCGCGGTCGATTCCGCTAAAAACGCTTTCTTATCATACTCGTGTAATTATGATACGTAGCTGAGGGTGGACATAGTTTGTTTTTGCAACTATTTCTCTACCACCTACTTAGATTTCATTTTAAATTGTTTTTATTCTGACCTCACACAGATATCGTTATACTTACCTGTTTTTTCAGGTAATAAATCTATCAAGTTTTCCTTAATTCTTAAATATTATTATTAGTGTTGCTATTATGTTACTAGAAATGAATCTCTATTTACTCGATCATTAAAATTGCATTATAGTACCTATGTATATATAGTCGGATTAAAATAAACTATTTGGATTGAAATCAAAAGCTCACAATTTTATTTACTGGATCGTTTAATAAACATCTGTTGCATTTAAATTTTGAATTTTCAATACAAAAATAAACTTCTAAAACAAATTTATGTACGTGAAATCGTTTCATTTAGTAGGTACTATTTTTTTAGTCGTATTTAGACTCATCCATAATTTTTTTCATTTTCATCACCAACGCTAACATGTTTTTTATTCTTCAATCCTTTTGTTGTAACACTTTCGCAATTTTTACGATCAAAAGCTACGATATATGGTTTGAAAACCGCAAACCATAATACCTATATATGTCATGACAATGTTATCACATAATAGACATAATACGTATTGTGGCGTTTATATAAGATATGAAGTAAGTTGATTAGATTATGTAAATTCATGACGTATTTAATAGTAATTTTACTAATTGGATTAATTTAGTTACATATATTAATTATGTAATAATCTTTAAAAAGGTCGTCTATCAAAATTGATTCTGATCTTTTTGTGGTATGTGATGCAAAAAGTGGTTTCAAGCGACTTAAATATCGTATTAAAGAAAAACCAACAAATAGTCATGATAATCTTTGTCTATTGGTAAACTTACGTGTACAATTTTCTACTTGAACGTAATCCATCTTTAAGAATACTACTCGGAATTCAGATTTCAATCTTGAAATCCTTATATTACAAAATCGCTACAGTTCGATTAATCCGGATTATATTTAAAACGTTTACTACGTAATTAACGGCGATACAAGCTGTAATATGCGAACTATGCATATTTTTAACTAATATAATACACCTGTAATCAGAAAACTTTAAAAAATTATGAAAAACCTAATAATTCATTGTAATCAAGGCCAGTTGGAGTTTTGCGGGACCTTGGAAAATATGATTGTCCAGACTTGCTGATTTTTTTGGAATCAAAATGTCTTATCTAATTAAGCATAATTTGAAAATATTGAACACATATACCTACCACTAAAGTCGGATTTTTTTAAAGTGGCGTTTTTCGGATTACAAGTTTCAACGCCTACAGATAGACAAACGTTTTTCTTTTTGTTTCATTATTTAAATGAGAATTTTATAACCCCTACAAAGACAATAACTTATTCACGTAATTCTACGGCATGAATTCGCTTGCTTCATGTAAGAGAAACAATAAAACGTAGAATTTCCACTGTTTAAAAGGCTTATAAGTAGTATTCAAACACAAAAATAAATTTAACTTTCAGTAAACTCTACGTTTTATTGTTCTAGCGCCGTCTTTCTCTTACATTAAGAAAGCATATTCATGCCGTAGAATTACGTGAATAAGTTATAGTCTTGGAGGTGTTACGAAATTCTCATTTAAATAATGAAACAAGAAAAGAAAGAGTACGTTTGTCTATCTCTGTAGGCGTTTATACTTTTAATCCGAATAACGCCACTTTAAAAAAAAATCCAAATATAACTTACTTTTGCCTAGGTCTCATTATGTATAAAAATATATTATGTGGCAGTTACATTTTTTTTGAGGGGGGCCTAGAAATGTCTGGGGAGTGCCCAGCCCACCCAGCGTAACTACAGGAAGGCCTTCCTGTAGTTACGCCGGTGAACTTTTGTTAAAGTTCGCGATCTTTTTGTTACAAAAACTTTTTTTCAAAATACATATTCTATTAACGGATTTCTCGCATTTCCTGTTATGTCGAAAATAATTACACAGCTCTCTAAAAAAGAGGAACCAACTACAACTGTGGATTTAAGATCAACGTAGTCCTCTTGTTGTAGTCGCTTAAATCTTGCTGGTTGAACTCTGTAGTCTAGTTCCATTAACCGACTTAATACCGCTTAAGTTTTTACTGTCCTATAAGGAAAGTATAGCGATCGCAATTTTTTTCAAAAATTTATTATTGCATAATTTCACGTTTCAAGGTCTTCTGAATCAGAAAAATGTATTTTTGACAAAAAAATTTTGGGTGTCTGCGTGTGCTTAACGATGTACCCACAATGACTCTCGAATCAAAAGTCCTAGTAACTTGAAATTTGTTATGGAACTGGCATTTTATATTCTCTCAGTTCTATCAAAAGATGGGTCTGATAAAAGAACCGGAAGTGGGTGCATCCGCCATTTTTAACAGTTTTTCTTATATAATTTTTTACGTATGTAAATTATTTTTATAGTTTCTTATAGCGATAATTCTTCTTAACAATTTATTCAAATAAAAAATTTTCTAACATTAACAGTTGATTAGATATTTGATTTATAATGTAAAGTGAATTCCATATATAATCTAGGTTCGAATCCTGCCTGCGACGATTTTTTTTAGAAAACTAAATAAATTTTGCTGAATGACATTAGCTATTTTATTAGTTTGTAATTAAAGCGGCGGCGATTGTTACAAATTTTTAGAAGTGGCAGCCACAGGATTTGAACCACGGACTTTTCATTCCTCGGTGTAATGCAGCGTAATTGAAGACCATTGGATACACTACACCACGGCCGATTGCTTGTAAATTGCTTATTTAAAACCTATTTACGAAATTGCAATTTTTTCGCACATAGTTTAAGTACTGAGAAAACAATTAAAAGCATAATAATTAAGGAATATGCGTTTTACTTATAAATTTAATGTTTTTTAAAAATTCAGTTTGAAGCCATTCTAATAAATAATTGTATTAGAAGTCAATACAAACGTGTACATATCACTTCAAGTGGTTTTATGCCAACATAATGTTAAAAAAATATGTAGACATTTCTTCATCATTTCTTATAGGAAAGTCGTGTGGTGACCACACCAGTCTTTTTGTAAGTCTATAGAAGAAGTCTCGGTAATTCTTGTACACATCTGATTAAAAGTGTGGAATCATTTTAACAGTAAATCTAACAATGATTAAATTCATAAAATAGTTTTTTGCTAGACACGGAATTTTACTATGGTTTATTATTCACTCGTAAAAGTTTGAGGAATTTTTTTCGGGCACGTCGATTTTTTGTTGTTTAAACGTCAGTTTATTCCGCCATTAACATTTTTTGCTCGTCTTTTGTTTCCGATCTATGACATCAACATTTTTTTTAAATGATATCATATTTTATCAACGGATTTCGTAGAGTTCATTTTTCTTAGTACGAAAAAACCCTTGAAAAGAAGTTTCCGAGATATTCGGCCCCGAGGTTTAAAAATGTAAATAAAAGTTATGCGATAAGATCAATTATCAAGGAAGCACTGAAAAAAACAAACGATTTTGACAATTGTTCACCGAAAGTTTATGCTGTATTTTGCTGGTTAATCATTGCTTAATAGTATTTCAAATTTATTTTTCTTTCTTCAATTATTTGAAAATGGTCCGCCGTTTAAGTGAAAGAGAAAGAATAGAAATTTTGATGATGATCAGTTTCGGAGACAGACTTCGCACATAAGTTGAAGTTTGCCGTTTATTTAAAAACAAGTATCTTAACAGAGAACCAATTGCAGTTCACCGTTGTCCGTTACCAAGATCGAGCAAACATTTTTGGAAGTGGGCAATGTGAGAGATTGTCCTGAAATGGGTTGATCAACAGTTCAGGAAGATGTTAAATTAAACAAACGTTCTACTTAAGTTTCAAGAAAATTCCCATTTATCCACCCGCCAAGTGGCAGCAGATAACGAAAGTTGAAAGTTCCGTCTTAAAATATTTAAAGTTGGAAAAAGAGATCCATATAAAGTGGTTTTGGTTCAAGAACTAAACGAAGATGATCTTGACCGTAGGTTAGAGTTTTGCGAAACCATGTTTTAAGGCTTGCATGATGAGGAAAAATTCTTACGGAATATTGTATTTTCCGACGAAGCTACCTTTTATTTCGACGGCACAGTAAATCGATAAAACTGTAGATAATGTTCTCTTGGAAAATGGAAACTCATAGCCAGTTTCCACAAAAAGTTAACGTTTAGGCTGACATTGTAGCTAAAAGTATCTTGGGTTCATTTTTCTTTAGGGGCGCGTTGACAAGCCGAAAGATACTTTGTTTTTTTAAGAGACCAATTAGTCTCTGCACTGCAGTATTTTACCCAAATGAAGAAGATCCAGATCTGCCTAATAATACGATCTGTATAAAAGTATTTGCTAACCAATTGATGGGTCGTAGGGGATCTACCGAATGGCATCCTATATTTTGATTTCACCCCCATCGACTACTTTTTATGGAGGTCTTTAAAAAGCAAAGCCTGTCTCAATACACCAAATAATATCGACAAACTAGAGGATAGAATTCATAACGAAATGCGGACAATTTCATGCGATACTCTTGGTAAAATTCTTCAAGGAGTTTCAGTGGCGGATGTGATATTGCCAAGAAATGATTGGAAGTCACTTCGAACGTTTACTTTGATTTTTTGTTGTACATGCCTGTTTTTATTATTTATTATGTAAATCTATTTTTGTAGGTTAGTTGTTGATTGTTGATATTAATTTTAAAATTCACAATTTTGATGATTTTTTGAAATTAAATATGTAATTGCTCGATATTAAGGAGAAAAATATTCAGTGTACTAAATTAAAACACTAAAATGCTTGATCCATCGAATACCTACGATTTTAAAGCTTTGGAACCGAATATCTCGGAAACTTTTCTTTTCAAGGTCACATTTTCGTACTCTGAAACATAAACTCGAAATCAGTTAAAAAATATGGGTTACCATCACTTATCTCTATAATAATATGGATAACTGGTACTTATGAGACAACAATTGAAGGGTTTGGTGCAAAAAGGGTACAAGTGTTTTTTTTTACATTTTTGATTACAACGCATATATGTCAAGTTAAACCTACAAAAAAGATACAAGTGCATTTTGATCTTAGCAATGACATCTTTAGAGAAGTAGCATAACACACTAAACTAAAACCTCACAATGGTTTATGCAAAAACGATATAAAGGCACTAACTGAAATTGTCAACTTATACACTTATACCCTTTTTGCACCAAACCCTTCAATTTAAATATGGGATTAGACTGCGTAGAAGACAGCGCCGCACAACACTGAGATTAGAACTAAATTAAACGAATTTTACTTGACAACAGTACCACTATTTTTCAAAACAAAAAAAAATTATGATCATTTATTTTGTTGAAATATCATAACTTACGCAAACTGTATAAAATTTTGTGAAATTTAATGTCTTTAATCAAATTCTAATTAGTTTCAATAAGATTATACAAAAAACAACACAGTTAAAGTCATTTTAACTCGCTTAAGAAATAATCACACATGCTTAACACACTTGTAGATTTAACGATCGAACGCATGACAAAATTGCGAAGAAATCAAGAAAATTAAAAAACATAACATACATATTGAAATAAGAATCCAAGCACAAGCTACTACTAATGCGCCCAAACAATTTGCTAAATACTTTTAAACATACTGATCTATTTAGAAAATATTAATATTTATGACAATTGCACTGACAATTAAACTGTCAAAAAAAGTATGATTAGTTAGTTAGTAATGAGTGGCGCTGATGATTTCTCTAAAGTTGTCAATGTCAAACTACAGTATCAGCTATCTATATTATTATAGAGATCAGTGGTTACTGGTGGGTGGTTACCATGTTAAAAAAAATATCGATGATGTCATAACTCGGAAACAAAACACGAGCAAATAATGTCAATGGTTGAAAAAAGTGACATTTTAACAAGTAAAATCGACGTGTCCGTGGAAATTTTCTCAAACTTTATAATTTAGAAATAATGAATTTGTTCCATACTTTATGAGCTCACTGTACACAAAGCATCAAAAATTTTTTTAAGTTAAAATTGTAAGGTTTTGGTTACTAGAATCACAGCGGTCAGTTTTGTCATTAATAATTTCATAACATTTTTTTAAGTTAAAATTGTAAGGTTTTGGCTACTAGAATCACAGCGGTCAGTTTTGCCATTAATAATTTTAAGATCCGGTTCACATTTTTTTCAAGGACATTGTTGTCTCTATAGAAGAATTGCATTGTTTTCACTCGCACGATGTTAGACTGTCATTAAAACGAATACTGACTTAGTTTACTTTTTTGATTTTTTCGCGTTGTGGTGTTGAGTTCACGAAGGTTGTGTGATAGCGGAGTCTTCTACAGCTGGACCAGAGTTGTAACCTTTTGAAAGAAAAAATAATGTAACATCACAGCATTATCGATTAATTTTTCGATGGGTAATTAAATAAAAATTATTAATTGTTTTTAAAAAACAATTATTATCCATTACTTTTTAATGGATAACTAATAAACGTAATTTGTAAAGGACCTGTGACGTGATATGCGCAGTACACGAAATTGACATGACCATCCATTCTTACGGATATAATACAATAAGCAGCCGAAGTAGCGTTCTGATGCGCTGTCTTTAGAAAGTCCGCAGGTCCTTTAAAACTTACGCGAACTTGTAACGCCTGACGCAAAAAGAAGGGAGTTATAAGAGTTACATATAACGTGTGTATTTTTGTGTCTGTGACATCGTTAAGTTCCAAACGAATGGACGGATTGTGATGGTTCTTAGCTATAATTTATGAAGATCTGTTCAGGCGTTTGAACACCATCAGCTCATTTTCTACTTGACTAGGTTCGATTGATTCGAATTTTGGTGAACTGTTACTTCGGTGGTATAAAATGTGAAATATGTTATCACAGTAACCGTAAACTAACTACAAAATAATCGCCTAAATTTAAGCAAATTACTATTATTATCCAAGTAAAGGTATATGAATTTCAAAAAAAAACTTAATCTTCCTCGTAATCAAACCCCCTAAACCGGCTATTGAACTGGCGTATTTAGAAACAAAATATCAAAGAAAAGAAAAAAGGTCCGAATAATAAACTAAATTCAGGTTGAAATTCAAAGCCGCGATGTGCGCTGTAGCACTACCAAAATTTTAAATGTATCTATTAGAATTAGCGGATTTCCGCAAACAAAATCTTCTATTGCAATGTTGTGTTTCGTCTAGTCTAGTAATTTAAAAAGTTTGAAATAAAAAATGTAAATAACCCCGACACAAAAATATACTCTTAAAAAGTAAAAAATAAAATGTGTTTATCGGCCTTTAACTTTATTATAGGGTAATTCCATGTCAAATCAACAACTGCCACGACCTTACTTTTTTAGAATATATTGTAATTTAGTATACAGGGCGTTGTATAGGTAACTTTGTTATTATAGAAGTTGGAGAGTCGGCTAAATTAGCAAAGTTGGACAGAATTTCAAAACAAATTAGATGCCAGTTTGACATTGAAAATACAGTTTCAACTTTTTTAAATATTTTGAAAAAACTAAAAACATGCGTTTTTTTAAATTGTTTTATAATTCCATAACCACCTATTCTAAAACCAAAGTGAAAGATGTTTCTTATAAATATTTTTATGTAGACTTATAAAAAATATCAACAAATGCATAGCACTCTTCATTTTTGACATCTAACCTAAATTTACAGTTTTTTTTATGACAACTATAGGTAGTAGGATTTTTTAAATTAAACAAATAAAATAGGTACTTAGTAGCTATCATTACGGATAACAGAAGTAAATAATAAATGTATGTAACTATAAAATTAAGTTAATGATTATAATTAAAGAGCGGAACTTGTGGCAGTAAAAATCTTCAAAAATTGCGCCATAAATTGCATATAAAATTTTAAAAAATTGCATTAAAAACTAGGAAAATTGCAGTATAAAAGAGTATAAAATGAAATCCGTTGGTGTATGTTTTGTTTGGTATAGATTATTTTTCTATCACTTACATAAATTTCACTGTTTTATATGTTTTTATATGTTTCATACGTTTTAATTTACGTATTTTAGTTTGCTTGCAACTGATGCAGTTAACTTAGTCATTTTAATTAGTGCAACACGCCTCAAAACTATCAAAAACTTTATAGCAGTGGCGGCTTCTCTATTAGGTCAATCGGACAATGACCCTCCAAAATGAATTAGAAAATTGTTTTATTTACTTTAAAATTACAAGAACTCGCGTTTGCATTGCAATTTTCATTGTAAGCGCAACATATGCGAAAACTTACGAATTTACCCGAGGCTGTTGTGTTTTATAGTCCCTGTGTATTATATTGTATTATATAATGCAATCGAAATGATAGTTACTGTAGTGAAGAGTGCAACACGCATAATACAATCTTATGCGAATTAGAAAAAGACAACTAAATGGTTTCTGCGGTTGTCAGCCGAGTCCCATTTCGCGTACTCAATGCAATGCTTACGTCATTTATTATTATCTCCGCAATACGTGTTTGTAAAACAAAAATGCTGAAATGCACATTTTTTATCTCATACGACAAACTTTGCACTCGTTTTTTTATTTGTTTAATAATATTCGTTTGTAACCAATGTCAATGACTTTCACAAGTTAAAAGAAAATTAATTATGTTTAAGTACATATTACCGTTTTTGTTTGATAAAAAAATTAATCGCTTATAATAGTTTAAATTTTGAAAGACGTTTAGAATTTAAAACCAATGGTCGTCCTCGGCCTTTACTTCAAATTCGACAAACAAGTAAACATAAAACTAAAGAAGTACACCGTAATTTTAAAGAATCTATGTACGATTTATCAGAATGGATTTGTGGATGTGAAGAAACATGGAAAAATCTTTAATTGAAAACAAACAATTTTAATGAACTTGTTATCGATCATTTTGCTAATTCTAAAGATAGAGGAATAGATCTTAAATACAAAGCGCTTTAATGCAAAAAAGTTTTTTTTTTACTTTTTGTGATAATTGCGTTTTTTTGAATATTTAAAAATGACCCTCTGGTATGATTGACCACCAGCCGCCACTGCTTTATAGAATTGAAAACAATGCAAATGTCGGTAAGTAACATAATATCTTATTCGTAAGTAGACAATGTTGCATTTCATAAAACAGCATAATTCTGGACTTGCATTGTCTTTATTTATTTCTGAAAAATAAATGAATTTACACTAAGTTTTGATTGCTAGAGTATCTGCAATCGAAACGTAGTGTATATTAATTTATTGTTAAGAAGCAGTAGTATTCGCCTGATGACGATTGCAAATACTGTAGCAATCGAAACGTAGTGTATACTGTATATTAATTTATTTTTAAAAAATAACTACAATGGAAGTCTAGAATTGTGCTATGTATTTATCACCGTTGCTACTAAGAAAACCGGAGAAAAACTTAAAGTTAAAATACGTCTAAATGTAAAATTTACATGTAATTTAAATTTTTTTATTAAATTGCAAGAAAATTTGCATTATTGTTGAAAATTGATGAAAAATTACAATAACACAAAAAAATGCAATTCTTACAAGTTCCGCTGTTTAATTATAATAATACTTCAAAGGCCCACCGTTTTCTTAAAAACATATCGTTGCAGTTTAATTAATATATTATGCCTAATTTCGGCTGCAGCTCTAGTTATTTTTTTTTCAGGCCATCAATGTTATGAGGTTCTTCTTTGTACACCTTGTTTTTAATAGTGTCTCATAAAAAAATTAGGGAAGTTAAGTTCAGAAATTTGGGAGGCCACACAAGAGGACCTCTGGTACCTATCCAGTTAGGAAATCTTTCCAATAGTCTGACACAATCTGAGCACTGTGAGCAGGTGCTCTATCGTGTTGGAAGTAATTCAAATTTTGTATCAAATTTAATGAAAGATTGTCTAACATTTCTTCGAATTGATTACGTAAAAATAGCCAATACTTCTCTGAATTAAGAATTTTCTTCATAAACATAAGGACGAAGAAGTTTTATTTCAAAAATGCCGCACCAAACGTTCATAAATAAAATTGATTAAGAAAATACTTCGTTTCTTTCACTTTCTTCATAAACCACATAGCATAATTGAATCTTCTTTCTAATTCTGTCAGATACAATGTGTTTCCAACATGATGATGATAAGGTTTTAAATTATTTTGTTTCAAAATTGTTCTTGCTTATGTTCTCTGGATACATTACACTCAAGACCGATTGCCAAAATACGCACTTTTGCTCCTTCATTAATATTTTTCTTAGCTTCTTTTGGTTTACAAAATCATGTTTGCAAATACAATTCAGAAGCTGCATTCGGATCACGCTTACAAGTGTAATAGCAAAATAATATATCATTTCTTTTTTCTCACGAGTAATCCATTAATTTTATGTAACTTTAACACAACTACCTACATACTTAACACATTCACATCCGTAATTATCAACAAAACAGGAGTAACTTTGACAATTAAATTTGTTTTGTTGTTTTCCAATTCCAAGGCGCTTTTGTTATGCTATGCAGCAATTACTATTTATATCATCATTAATTTAAGTTTTTTTGCAAATTCTGAGAAAATTAACAAAAACAGATACTTATGTCAACCTACATATTTTTGAAATCAGCATAAGTAAGCATATTATTTTATTTATTTTTAAAAAAAAATCTCAAAACCTCCCCATTAACTTGATTTTTTATTTTAATAAATAATTTTGACTTTTGGTCATCGTCAGGCGTATACTATAAAATTAATATCTATAAAATCAAATCTTAATTTAAAATTGAACTTACTACATTAAAATTGAAAAATCAAACTTCAAATATTAAACTTTAAAAATTAAAAATAATTATAGAAATCTGAAAAATAATATAAATTAAAATAAAATCAAAAAATTATAAAAATAAACTTACCAAAATTTACTAATCAAATTAAATATTTGAAGTTTGACAATTTCAAATTTGAAAAATACAAAATTAGCCTAATAATAGAAATGTCCTAGGTTACAACAAAATAATATAATAATGGAAACAATCAAACAAAAACTAATTTAGAAAAACTAAATTATTATTAAAGTTAACAACTTCGTTAAGAGATAAATCACGATTTAACTTGTAATTTTTAGTTATTTCATTCATTTCTAAAAAAAATTGTTTCAAACCTTTAATGCAAATATGTAAAATTTCAAAATCTTTTTTAGAATGAAATCAATGATGAGAATTTAATATATGATTAGCAAATGATGATGTAAACGAAATGTTATTATTTTTAATACAAGAAAGTTGTTCAGCAAATCTAATAGAAAACTTAGGACCTGTTTGTCCTATATAGCAATCACCACATTTTAATTTATACACCGGATTTATCTAAAATATTAATTTTTTCTTTAGTAAAATGAAGATTTCTTATTTTTTGACGAAAAAGAAATGTTAATGTTAAAATGTTTTAATAGATTTTGAAATTGAAATGAAGATTGATTAGAGACAGGTGTAAGAGATGAACAATTTTTAATTTTAATAGAAGACAAAACTTTGTAAATTTTTAATAATATAAGGAAAGGATAACCATTAATATTAGCCAGATAATAAATAGTATTTATTTCTTTGTTAAAACTATGATGATCAAGAGGAAAAGTATAGGTTAAAGAAAAATCTAAAAGCTGCTAATTTGTGTGAGAGTGGATGGAATGACGAAAAAGTAATAACGTGATCAGTAGGGGTAGGTTTATGATAAATACCAGTTTTAAGATTATTATTAATACGTTTAATAGATAAATCTTTTTCCTAGTGTTCCGTTTATAGATTGTTATAATGTAATGAAAGAACTCGAGAAATTCAAATAGTTTCGCATATATTTTCACTTGTTAACGCGTTAGCGGAATAAACACGAATAAAATGTTTAATAACACTAAATAATAATACCTTCCGATTCTTTATTATTAAATGCACTAGTTTAACGAACTGTAACAAATATAATTACAGTTTAAACAAACACACGCGAAGCGCGAACCATATCAATGTTTTATCAATGGGTTTAGATTACCGCACAATTGTATCACCAGTGTTATGAATTTTAAAATTAATTTATTTATAAACTAAATATTTACATGATTTACGCTCTTTGCAGTTAGACAGTTTGAGATTATTTTGTAAAGGATATATACTAGCTAATCCGAAGGAAACACGTACTAGTATCACTTGTATTTATCTATTCTGCTCCGTTATGCATTTATTTACTTCTCCAAGCACAAATACATATACAATTATTGCTAAATTAACAGTGACGCAGTATGGTTTGATGATATAAATGTATATGTTCACTGTGAACATGATGGTCGTTTTGTGCAGTTGGAAAAAAATAAAAAGAAAGCTGTGGTTTTTGTTAACTTCTTATGTTCTTTTTAATTTAAAAAAAAAATTTAATTATAACATATTTTTTTCTTTTTTTGATGCCAGACACCATAAAACACTAAACACACATGACAATACAATGAACATAGCGTTGATGTATTGGTGATAAATAAAAATAACGGAAAATTGGGGCATTCCGTTTATATAAAGAAAACGCACACTAATAGATACTGGAACGCCAAATCTCACCACCATCCAGTACAGAAGACTTCTGTTTTACATACTTTACCTAAAAGAGCTATTATACGTGTGTCACATAATGAAAACGTACAAAACGAAAAGTAAACACTGTTGGAGTCTCTACAACAAAATGCATACGGGATCAAATAGAAGATCTAAAAGGCATAGAAAAGAGCAATAAATCCAAAAGTCAAAGAAGACTTAGCACCTCCTACTAGCACCGCTTACTCACCATACTGTATGAGTTTGACAGACAGAATAAGCAGAGTGCTAAAAAAACATAACGTCAAAACTGTCTTTACGACTAAGGATACTCTGAACAATTGATTTACATCTGCTAAAGACAAACAAGAGGCTTTAAAACATGCCGGAGTTTACAAAATTTCTTGTTCCCGTGGATCAAGTTATATAGGACATACGGGATGCTCTACTGAAGTTAGAGTAAAAGCACATATGACTGACTGCAAACACCGCAGAGTTACCAAATCAGCAGTGACAGATCGCGTGTGGAACCAAGGACACACGCGAAACTTCGACGAAACTAAAGTGTTGCTTAAAATCTACTTTCCCAGACTAATCCGCGAAGCTGTGGAAATAGAAAAACTTTCATATAATATGAACCAAGAAGACGGTTTAAAACTCAGCAAATCTTCGCTACCAGTATTACAACCTCTTAAGACAAAGATAAACCTTCTGGTGAGTGAGTCACTCCGAGTAATAACGAAATCAGTCAAGCGGTAACGAAAAGCTAAAGTTAATTATGCTAATAGCCAATATAAATACCGTCACTTACACTTTTTCCTTCAGTGATATTTACCATTCCGAAGATACAAGCAGCAATGTCTTGCGAAACGTCAGTTTGTTTGGGTTCACGAACGACCATAGGGCAAAGGCCAATTTCTACTGTGGCCATCAACTTAAAACTATGACCAAGCCTAAAAAGTGTGTAAGCCGAAAGTCGCTTTTTATCAGTTAATGGTTATTACGGTGTATGCGGAGCGCTGGAGGGAAAGCGCGAACCCTGCGTGTGAATTATGATTTCCCTAATAAAATCTTTAATTGTGAATTTCTTCTTGTAAATATTTCCTGTTGGCATCAACAATTAAAATAGCCAAATCGAAGTAAATTGTCTAAGCTTTTAAATGATTCACACTATTGGATTCTTCATTCAAGGAGGGGCATAAAAAACTGCTCAGTTTTTCTTTATGGCGACGTTTCGTGCACTAAATGTGCACTTCATCAGGCCAGTAGTAGTATGAAGTGCACGAAACGTAGCCATAAAGAAAAACTGAGCAGTTTTTTATGCCCCTCCTTGAATGAAGAATCCAATAGTGTGAATTAAAGTTAAATAAGGAGGATAAAGAAACCCTACCTTTTCAATGATGTAATTTAGAACATTTTTCTATGAAGGAATCAAAAGTTATAATAACAGTGATAATTCTAAAAAATTACGTCAATTTTCATGGGTTTTCTGCAATAATTTTTTTCACGACTACCTAAGAGTGTCCTAATTCTTTATTTCGAATGCAGATTTTTATTATGAACATTTCTATATATGGTTTATGAATTTATACTAAATTACTGGGTTAATGTTGATTTTCTTGCCGCTGCCTCCGGACTATTAGCGAAATCCCAAAATGTCGTATTTTTTTCTACAAAACAGTTTAAGATTATTTTATATTTGAGTCGTCTTACTTTATCTACTTATTATACTAAATTGTAATAAAACCTTGCCGATGATATATTATTAATATTCGATAGTTACAAATAGATTTAAATGTAATACATATTTTGTCCATCGCAGCATGAAAAATTTGCGAAGAAAAATTTTGTTTTTGAATTTTAAAAATACAGTTTTTCAAAATTCAGTAAATTAAAACATGAGTATTTTTGGAAAACTAAAAAAAAATATTTTATGAATCATGGTGTCTATCATATGAAACCTTGTCTTGTTTTAAAATGAGCTAACTAACATTAATGTAACTTTGATAGAACTTTACGGGCAAACCAAAATTTTTCTGCCAAAAATTTAACATTTTATTATCTTTTAAACGATGTAAATGTAATTTTCTTGCATAATTGTCCTGTTTCTTCTAATAGTTGGACGTTTATTTCCGTTGCCCTTAAGACATTTTCAGAATTTGTTTTGCTAACACTATATACATTTAAAACTCGCATTACAAAATGTGCACATCAAACAGTACACAGGAAGGCGAAATGCATTGTCAGTACAAGGTGAAATTTTCTTAGTTTATTCGCATTTTAAGACACAAATATCAATTTTATTATCTAGAATATTACGGGAATTCGCGAAATTAAATCGGTCTTTAATTACAAAATAGGAGTTTTATGTATAAATTGGATTTAAAGGGTTATTAACCTTTAGTAAATTGCGAATTTCGTTATAATTTTTGCACATCTTGAAAAATTATTATTGGAACCAAGTTTAAAAATGTACGTGCGTTGACATTGATAAATTTATTTTTACTTCTAAAGTAATGATTATTTTATTTTTACACAAGGAATCGGTATATTTTTACAATTTAATATTTTTATTACATTTTGCTATACATACATTATGTTTTCGTTTCGATTTAGAAATACAATACGATTTTCTTAAATTGTTCTAAACACTTAAAAAGTTAATAATTTCGTCTAACAATTTATAGAATCTCTTCCACGAATAAAATGAACCACTTTCGTTACAATGAGTTCTCTGATAAATATTACCATAATACCATATAGGAAAATTATTTATTTTCTTAATTTGGTCATTTATTGTTTTTAACAATCAGAGGTGGAATTGCCTTTTTTGAAATGGACAAATTTTGGAGTGTTTCAATGATGAGGGAAAAATGCCAGATCTTTTGTTGCTTTTGGAAAGCAGATTTTAGTTTTTCTGCTTCAACATGTCACCTTTTAAAGATTAATATCCAGGTATTAGGTAATGTTATTAATATTTTAGCTAAGTGAATTGAGCTTTCCGTGCTTTAATTTAAGGAAATTGTTTAATTAAATCTTTGGTGTCTCAAGATTACTTAGTCGGTTTGGTCCATGGTCGATCTTAAATAATTTTTTATTTTGAGTTTTGAAAAAGATCGTTCTGCGGTAACAACAGAAACCGACATTGTTAATAAAATACGAAGTATTATGCTCGTATTAAGAAAAGAATGCACTAAGTTGTTAATTGTTATTTAATTTAAAGTTTCTTCTGGAGACGTAATAACTTTTTCATCAAAATTTTGTAAATATTGCAATTCAATTTCAACGGCAGTTATGTCTCGTTCATTGCGAGTTTTGTCGTTGAATAAATTTTCAACTTTTTGACATACTTCTAATTGTTCGTTTTCAGAATAATTTTTAAATTTATCAATATTCCATAAAAACGCGAAATTATTAGAGTAAAAGGAAAGTAATTGGAATCTCTCATCCACTGATGTTATGATTACATCTAGAGCATTAAAAAAACAATCAACTTTGAACTTTAAAGTTTCGTCGTGGATCGGTTCATCGTCACATTCATAATCAAAATGTTTTTTTATTTTTCGCGGTCTTAGACCTCTTTGTTTTTTGAATTTATGTTCTATGTCTAAGCTGGATGCTATTTTTTTAGCATGAATCAATAGATCATTAAAACCTCTATCGGAGCGATAAGGTTGCAAAAAATTATTCAAATCATTTAATTGATTACCGCACTGAGCAACATCAAAGTTCGGCTTTTGAATAATTTTACTAACAATGTTAACTTTACTTAAAATATTATACCACAATATAAGAATGCAATCATAAACCTCCCCAAGTTGATACCTTAAATTTTTTTTGTAGACCATTATGCGCATATTTGCCCCATTGTCGTAACCCTGACCCCGCAAATCGTTGATATTTAAGCCTTCCTTCTCTAACGCCGACAAAAGAAATTTTGTCAAGCCTTCACTCGACACATCATTAATAAAAAATGTTCTTTTATACTAATTCCCGTGCTCTTTAAATTAACAAATCTTATACAAACTGAAATTTATTCTTGGTGACTAGAGTCAGGAGTGCAGTCTAATAATATAGAATAATATTTTGCCTTTTTAGTTAGTTCTAAAATTTTGGATTTGATATTTTCACCGATCAAGTTGATTACTTCATTTTGTATTTTATCCCCGCGATAGGTTTTGTGATTTTTTATTTGAGAGCGTTTTGTATGTTCTGACATAATCGAGTCGAATTTGGAAATCATTTCTATGCATTTTAAAAAGTTACTATTGTTTTTCTCAAACAACTTATTACTACTTCTACGAAAAGCTAACTTTGGTGACCTAAAAACTGAATCACGTAGCAAATTCTTTCTATAACAGCTTGCCAGTATATAGTTTCTTTGTTTACTACATTTTGAATTTCAGATTCAATTATTTCATTTTTATTAAAACGGTTAGAAAGATCTAGCAATTTTAGAACATTTTCGATAGGTAACTTGCTCTTTTCATGAATATTTAAATGTTCACTTAAATGCTGCCAGTCATTGTAACCAGATTCATCACTAAGGCGAACAGATTTCGAATCGCTGTCATTAAAAATTTTGCAACAGAAGCAGTAAAGTGAATTTTTTGTTTCGGAATACAACAACCAAAAACGCTTAATTTTTGTAACTATTGGAAAACTTACGCCCTGACTCCGATCTCTCGGATAAATATCCTTTTTGTTTTGATAATGAGTAGGACCACGTTCTACTAATTCTTGAATACTATTAGGACGTAATTTCTTTGGCCATAGTGCAGCATTTTTCGAAAGTTGACTCATATTTTCCGTTCTGGTAATTTTTGAAGGTGTTGATTTCTCATTATCAGCGGAACTTGAAGATGTTGATGGATGGGTTTCTAGAAGATCAGTTTCTTGTCTGTTGCTGATACTTGTTTTAAGTGCATGTTCAGAATATTGGGATTCAGCTGTATTATTGTTGTTATTAATATTTGGCAAAGGTTTTGAAAAAAATGCGTAATTTTGACAGGGTTTTCCAGTTTATGCTCTCGTTTTCTTTTATTCAGCAAATTTTGGTATCCATACAATTTCTTTTTTTTCTGACATCCTGTATACTGTAAAGAAATTAATACGTAAGTAAACAAATTGACAAATTATTCATGAAAAATGGAAATGTTTCTACGTCTCAAACTCATACTCGAAAGTATTTTCTCAACATTACTTATTTCGAGTTATTTCAATATTTATAAATTTTTATAAATATTAGTGCTTATCAATTATTCTGTTTGAATTTACTTCAATTAACAATGATATTTATATAATCATATATAAAAGGATTTTTGAGATGCAAGTTTTTGGCTTTAAATAATTTAATAAATCTGAAATAAAAAATAAATTTTAGGTGAACTCACCTTAATTCACAACACAAAACACATCACTATAAAGTCTGTAGAACTACAAAAAAACTAAAGTTTCAAAAGCAGATATCTGTTACCCCATGCACTTTTTTATTTCGCTAAGTTAATTATCGATCGGGCATCAGGCAACAAATAAAATCGCGACGGATGCAGCGCTTAAATATATAAAGTTTCGTACATTGCAAGTTCAGACAGGAAAAAAAAACGCTTGTTCGCTCGTTGCAAGCCAAATTTTAAGCTCAAACATGAATACAATCAGATTTTTTGAGTTCACACAATTCATAATATCATATTACGTATTTGATCGAATAAATGCTAATATTGCGTACTTTCATTTGGAAAATATATTATTTTTGAGAAGTAATTCGGTTCCTTCGTCTCAAATAGTAAAATCGAAAAAAAAAAAACAAAAAAACAATGTAATAGCTAGCAATTCCTTACTGGTTTTTTATCATTATAAATTTTGTTTTGACAATGTTTTTTGTTGCTTTATCTTTTTTTTTTACTTTTGAGGTTTTTCGGCGCCACACGACTTTGCCCCTATGTACGGCGCGGGCCTGAGTTGGCAGTAATAGACCCTGTTTTTGACTGTAAAACATCAAAATACAATTTGTAAAAACAGATGCTGATCTCAAAAATGAATTCACAGATTATGAAAAAAAAAAACCAGGTTGTATCCTATAGGATACACTGTCAAACATCCCTCAAGTCTACATTTTTTTACATGGAATGTTAAAAATAAATTCCTAGATACTACTAAACAAAGTTTAATGTTACATTTTCAACAGAAGAATGCTGTTTGGTCATTTGCACAGACATCTTCCTTTTTGGCCATATATCGGGCAATGTCCCATATTGTCAGGAAGTTTTTTTTCGGTGCTAAAATTATTCTGGGTAGTGTGGATAAGTTTCTATTACTTGGTCTCTCACGCAAAAGTAAGCTATTCACTATTTGAAGACGAAATTCCTTCAGCTGCTTAATTGTATTTCCCAATCAATGTTTGTCTCGCTTGTATAGCACCCACGTATTATTTGCGCTGATGTTCAGTAACGGTGAAACTATTCCTAGGCACTATCTATGCGTTTTGAATGCTGTATGGTGTAAGGGTACCAACATATTGGCTAAATCTACCCTACCCATATGACTATTATACTGTTTTACAATGTATACCTTAGGTTTGGCATGCCCGAGGCTGTGCTGGTGTGCTGGTCAAGATTACAGCTTTATTATCTACCTATTCTATTACGGCCACGTTCCTTTCATGCTTTGTCAAAACCTAGCTTTTAGCCAAATAATATGTTGCTTGTAACAATCCCAGAACTAAGAATAGCATACTCACTCCTCAAAAGAAGCAGTAATTCAGAGAGGTAATAAGCAATTGCCAAAGTAGACCGCAGATAATGGTTTATCGGGAATAGTCTTGCAAGGACCAAGAACTATCTCACCCCCAAAGCCAGTTTTGTCAGAAAATTGCACGTTGATGTCACCAAAAGTGTCTGCAGGCCAAAATGTACCCCCACTTTTTGGACTTGATTTTTACGTACTGTCTGCTTGTGCTTACACGCGTTGCTTTATAGGGAATCATCATTTCATCCACCGATTGTCGCATTTCATTTTCGACACTTACAGTTTCTTCTCAATAAATCTAGAATAGGTCGAACCTTGAAATATCGATTACTACTGAGTTTATCGTTGTTTACGAAATAAACGTCTGATATATATTATCAGGACATAATGCTCACAATTTTTTGATACCGTAAACTTTGAGCCACCAGTAATCAATATATGCCGAAACATGAAGCAATTAGATTAGTATGAAATCGCAGATCTCAGTATTGCTAGAATTGATGCTACTTGCAGTATTCTGAGTACAATAGACGTTGGTATTACAGACAATGGTTTCTATAAGTTCATCACAAAGAAAAATTGAAGTAATTAAGTGGTGATATTATTTCGCGTGGTACTTCAAAGTGACTTTCACCAAAATTCGCAGAAAATTTAAAGTCTGTCTTCTTCCAGCTGAATCTTTCTCTAGCAATTTTTACACTCGGAAGTAGGCATTTTCGCTGATTTGGCTGTGCTGGACAGGTAGTTCTACAGCTTCCACATTTGGACCTGTTTTGTCTTCGTCTAAGTTTCGGCATTAATTTCATCATACAGAATATGTACTTCAAAATTTCTTTCCAAATCCTTAGTAACAGCCACTTCTTCATTTTCAAGGTCTGACTCAGCACTTGGAAGAGGTACTAAGGACAGCAAATATTAAGTCCGGGAACGACAACTTTAAGAATATATTTATTATTAGTGTTACCGTCACTTTATTTGATTATTTATTATCGTTACGTAATTATTTCTTTAACCTTGATGAAACTGACTTACACACACGTATGCCCCGGAACATGACAACGTATCCTATAAGATACATTGATAAAACGCGGTTATAAATGTATGTACAAGAAAAAATCGTTTCTGCTACAGTTCTGCCGTCAGGGATTCTTGAAGCATAAACGTTTTTGTTTTTAAAAGTTATTTTCGTTTTCGCCTAAAAATATTCTGCCGTCTTATTTGTATATTTCGGATGCAAAGATTGGAAATTATGAAGCATTTTTGCAAGAAACATAAAACTGTTTGCTAAAATTTTCTTAGACAAAGCACACTAAGAACAATTATCGGAAATCATAAATTCAAAATGTAACTTTCGTCATACTTTCTCTTTTTTTTTGTGTCTTATGAGCTTTATTTAAAAATTAAAAGCGCGAAGATTGGCGTACTAAAGAACGCCTATTACTATTTTCTGGTATAACTAAGGTATCTGCTTCTGAACACTCCGAATAAAGGAAAATTTAATAACAATACTTAATAAAGAAACTGAAAATCAGGCTTTGATTTTGTATTTTGTGGACTTCGAAACATAAACAAACATGACGCACTGGTATTTATTAACGCAGACAAATATTGATTGAGAACAGTCATTGTTTTCAAAAGAAATTTGTTTAGGTTGGCAAATTACTGTAATTGTTTTTGATGTAGTATTTATAAGTAGTTAATGTTATTTACTAGTATCGGTACAAAATTAACAACTACACCTATATCTACCTATAAAGTTTGAAATGTGTATACAAATAAGCATTACGTATTTAAAGCATCTTACTAAAGTGTATTCTTTTTTAAGATAGATCGCGCGTAAATAAATACTTGCGGTGTTCACGTGAACATGCCGCACAGAACTGTACCTAGTCATTACTCAGTATTTTTGGTTAATAGTGCTGAATTTCTTACATTTTTGTGGTGCATCTAACAATTAATTAGGTACATCAAACATAAACAAATACAGAAATAATTTACTTAAATAAAACTTTATCCGAACCCGGACCTGAACAAATACCCCACTTGTTTTAACGAGCGGTTATAATACAGGTAGAATACAATAGGCATTTGAAACAGCACCTACTGATGACGCATAGAACATGCAATTTATTTTGTTTACGTGCGCTGAATCTTGAAAATGAATACACTTTAGTTACTATTCATTGTTTATATTTATATGTACATCTAAATTCAACAGATTCTTAAATCACAATTATTTGCTGAAACCCAAATTCCTAGAGGTCAGTGATTGTTGAAATATTATATATACTTTGATAACGCACTATACAAAAAGAAAACATAAAGTACGTGTTTTAAACACAATTCTGTTGAGATTAAAGTAGGTATACTTTTAGTATATGACAATAGTAATTTTCGTAACAAGCGTCGAAAAGTACATCATAGCATAACGAACGCTAATGTGACGCGAGGCCGCACGGCCGAGTGTTGCATGTGAGTGAGTTATGCTATGAAATTTTCGACGAAAGTAACGTACAAATTTTTTTGTGTTGTCCTTTGTAAAATTATATTCTTTTTTGAAAAAATAAAAAACACCTGAAATATAATGTTGGTACTACATTTATTACTAAATCTGTCAAATTTGACATTAACTTTAATATCGTTTTTTTTTAATTCTAACTAAATTTCGAGAGTTTTTTAATGGCTTTTTCACCTGTCGCATACTCGTTGTAATATAATAATTGACTGTGAACACTTAGTTTTATGTGGATTTTTAGTTTTCATTTTGCCGCACTCTAGAGTTTTTTCGCCTATTACGTAACTACACTAACGAACGAATATTGGCGTTTGCGATGTTGGCAACACAAAATAGTAGTTTACGTAACAAGAGTCGAAAGTAAGAAATAGCATAACGAACGTTAATGCGACGTGAGGCCGCACGACCGAGCGTTGCATGTGAGTGAGTTATGCTATGATTCTTTCAACGAGAGTAATGTACATTATTTTTTGTGTTGCTTTTTATAAATTTACATTCTTTTTTGAAAAAATAAAAATAAATCAACAGAAATATAATGTTGGTAATACATTTATTCGTATTTATTACTAAATCTGTCAAATTTGACATTAACTTTAACATCGGTTTTCTTCAATTTTAACTGAATTTCAAGATTTTTTAAATGATTTTTCCACCTGTCGCATACTCGTTATAATATATTAATTGACTTTGAACACTTATTTTTATGTGGATTCCTAGTTTTCATTTTGCCACCCTAGAGCTTTTTTCGCTTATTACGTAACTACACTAACGAACGAATATTGACACAGCACAAAAACATTTTTAAAATTAATTATATCTTTTTTGGAAGCGTACGCCTGTTTACTCATTTTTTTTGTTTTTTTCTCGCAGAACCCATAAAAATGCTTTGAGAAACTCTGCTTTATAGGATAGGGTAGGGTAGGGTACCTTGGGACCACCATTTATTCTCTAGTTTCTCAAAAAACATAGTCTATAGAAATTACGAAACTAGTAAATTAAATACTTACATGTGTTTGCAACTCACCTTCCGTTAAAAGAGGTCAGATTTATTAGCTCAAACGATAGAAATGCAAAAAACAGTTATTAGTAGCACTGTGCCCCAGATTGCGACCATAGTGGGACAGAATGGGTCAGAGTAAAGCAAGGTTTTACATTTTATTGAATAACTACTTCATGGTTATATTAACAAAACTGCACCATTAAAAAACAAAAATAGAAATATGGTTCTCTTTTTAGAGTACATTATAATTTAAAAACGAATCTTCAAAATTTATGTACGAAGCAGTTCTTTTGGTACCCTTGATTTCTTTAGGTTTCGGTAGCTTAGCCACAATGTCTTGTCTGAATACTGAACTAATGTCATCCACAATGGGATAGAAAAATCCACAACTTGGTTTCTGCCGCATAAATTTAATTACAGGTTCTTCAGGATCCGTTATTTCCTAGATGCATCGTACATAGTGAAACGTTCGAGAAGTTATTTGCAAATGCAAAAGCCTTCTAGAAGCTGTTATCCATCTTCTAGAAGATATACCGAAAAATAGGGAACACTCGAGAAGGATTTCCTTAGGTGTATATATACAGACGAAACAAATCGTAGGGCAGTTATTGCAGTAATGCGAATACAGCAGTGTTAAGAAGATTATGCAAGTCGAAATAAATAAGTCGTTAGCACGTGTGAGAAAAAACCTACAGTGAATAATCGCGTACGTGATTTTAGTGTAAACAATTGTGTGCAGCTATCCGCAGACCTTATCTTATCTTCTTGTAAGTGATATAAATTATAGTGTAAGTGTTTTTATTAAATATTAATAGATATAATTAGTTCCGTTAATTTAGAAGTGTACATATTTCTAGTATAAGTAAAACATCGTTTTAGTCGTTTAAATAAATTACTAGTTTGAATCAATAAAATACATAACAATAGTAATAAATGTTTTTTTCAAAATCACCAGCATATAGTTTTTCATGATCCGGTAAAAGTTCTAATGCATAATCTTCAGTCATATCGAGGTCAGAGTCGGATGAAAGATCATTACTTTCAAAGGAAAGTTCGGAATAACTTGAGGTCATTTCATTTTTTGCTCTTTTGTTTAATTGGAAATGAGTGTCTTTGTTTACAGAAACCACAACTACATTGAGGACATTACCTTGGCTAGATTGAACAGAAATATTTAAGTCGAACTATGTAGTTGCTATGGTAGTTGGTTCGGGCGATTAAACTCCAGAAGTTCCAACACTGAATCAAAGAGCGAATAGAAGCGATCCAAACATGCACTTTTAGATAACCAACGTACTTCTGTGTTAATTATTAAAATATTGTACTCATCATCATTTTCCAAACAAAATTGAGCAAATAATCTCTCATTTAAGGCATTCCTTTTGATTTTATTAACTGCTTAAATGAATAATCTAGTGATTCATGCAAACGTTCACTAAAGTTTTTTGCGACCAAACTATGTCGATGAATGACACAATGTACCAATATACACTCGGTATAGCTTGTTTGCAAGTATGCCAGAAAGCTTCGGTGTCGTCCTACCATTGCCGGAGCAACGGACATGATATTAGTCAAGAATCTAGCTTTTACATGGAAAAATCTTTTTAAACTCAGTAAATAACGTTTCACCTTTCGTATCAGTTTCCAAACGTTTAGCACATAGCAATTCTTGGGAAAATTTTTCTTCTTTTACAAATCTCACATAAGCTAAAAGTAAAGCTTTGTTTCCTGGTAATGTTGACTCGCCAAACTGTATAGAAATTTAGATGTTTTTAAGTAGTCACATACTTTTCTATACACTGAGCTATTTCGTCGATCATTTTTCGTACGTATTATTACTCATTACTCAGTGGAATCCTTTTTATAATATTGAAAATTGGTTTGTGCAACAGGGTGCGTATTATCTCACTTACAGCTGTTTGAAGAAATATTATAAAAAGCACGCAGTCCATCGTCTCCTCTTTTAGATGTTGTCTCTATGAGTTTTTGCAATGTCGGTGTTTTCAAATATTTTTCTTTGATTATTTGAAAAAAACATTAAATCCTTATATTTCTTGTCACTATGGATTTATTAAATGTTCCTTAAGCTTAGAAGGTTTCATTGAATCGTTTGACATCGTTTTATTAGCGCTGTATTGTCTGCATTTTTTCTTCGGTTCACTGAAAAAAGGGTCCCAAAAAGATATAGAAAAATACATACATAAATTTTTATTTGCAGCAAACCATTGTTAATTATAATATTTTTTTTTATGGAATACTGCAATTAACGCTCTTGAATTAATTATTTGAGATGTAAGGATAAAATTTCATCTAAATGTCATATAGTGTGGTATTCATTTTGTAACAAATAATTTTTCAAGAAAAATAAATATTTCAAAAATTAATTAATAACAGTAATTAAACAAAATAAACAAAAATATCCAACAGTAAGTTATAACTTTTAGGGTGCATTATATTAAATTATAAAACCCAATATGTCTAACTTCTTTTACAGAATCATTACTAATTTATTCTTTACACATATGTGTTAGAAAAATTTACAATCCCGTATTTTTAATAAAAAGAAATCCTTAATGAATGTTAAGGGCTTACTGTACTGATGATTGTGACATAATTTTTTAATCAACTTAAACAAGAGTATGACTTTGCTTAAATAAATTTAAATTAAAAAGAGATCAATGTTATTCAAATATACTTACGTAACGAAAATACGCTATTTGTTTAACAATATAAAAAATTATACTTCTTTTTGTCCAAGATAAAATTTGTTGTATATACTTCACATCACGCATAACACAGAAATAAATTGTTGATTAGATGCACGACTATTTTATAGTTCATATTACAGACTAGTTGGTCCAGGTATTGGCTCTATTGCGTTCCTGTATAAACCTGTATAGATAAGCCGGACTCACTGCGATACCTGTTATTCTTGTATTTTATACACCTGTCTATATTTGGATTTTACTTAGGTCGTGAAAATCACTAAAAATGTATTCCTTGTTATTTATTTTAACTTCCATATGAATAAAAATGTGTCACAAATTTTATATTAAATCTTGCGCGGACCCTCTGACGTTTTTCAGGGACCACCAAATAACATTTAATTTTCTACGGACCCTCTGAATGATCCCGGGGAGCCCTAGGGTTCCGTAAGAATTACTTTGGGAACTACTGTTCTAAAGTAACAACCTGTTAATCAGATACACGCTGTATCTATTTACTGCTTTCTAACGAATACACATTTATTTGTTTTTTGAATATTGGTTATTGTAAATAAAAAAACGAAGTTTAAATGTGATTCTATTAAGCGGCGTGAACTGTAGTTTAAAACGAAAAATGGCTCTGTGATTTTGTTTTCCTGGTTTTCCTAACAGATGTAACATGACTTAAATACAGCGACGTAACTAGGGGTGGGGGACCTGACGGGGCATGTGCCCTGGGCGCCAGTTTTTAGGGGCGCAGGGGCGCTTTATTTCTATAGATACAAGTGGATGCTAAAAATAATAATAAACGAGAGAAAGAAAACGCAAATGTAGTAACACAAAACGTGAGAGTAATTTTAACCAATTCGTATTAGTGCATTCTGAACTAACGAAGTGAGTACCGCAGCAGAAATCAAAGATACTAGCCAAAGTGGATACACGCCGTCGAGTCGAGTTTGAATTGATTTTACCATTGATTATGGTATCTGTAATTAATGCTTTTACTAAAAATATCGATTCCTTTTAGTTTTTTTTAAAATTTGGATACTTATACATATGTAGTACATAAACGTGGAAAACTTATCTAATATAATGAAACAAATTGTATGTTCGTACTTATGCTTCAAATTATAATTCATTTTAGCTTATACTTACGATGCTTGTTAGTAGGTAATTTAAAAAAACATCGAGTGCAACAAACAACAAAATTTATAAGCGGAATTCTTACAACGAATTTTGAGAGAATAATAAGCAAGCAGAAAGAATCTCAGGTTCTATCAACGTATGGCACTAATGATGATGAAGAGGGGTTTAAAGCAATATCTAATCAGGGTTCAACAATTGCGACAATGGATTTAGCAGAGGGTGAATCTACTATTTATTTCGATCTTAGAAATCCAGGGAAGTGGCCTGCAGCACTTTCGGATACAGAAAGATACTTTATAGTGTCAGGGTTATTAGATGAAAGAAAGATCGAACTTGATCTAAGTAACACCTTAAGAGATGCGATAAACTTAACCAAATATTGGTTTACAAAAGAATTGCCTGGTGGCTTAAAGGTGCACCAAACGTGGCTAGTATACAGCCAATCAAAGAATGGCTTGTTTTGTGTCCCTTGGAAACTGATTTCTGATTTAGAAAAAAAAGTTTCTGTTTTGGCCAAGGAAGAAGGTTTCACTCAAAGGAAGAAGTTGAGTAAACGAATTTCTGAGCACGAAAATTCACTGAACCACAAAAAGTGTTTTTGTTCTTGGAAAACTTTGGAGTTATCTGTAAATAAAGGTACTGGTATTGATAGAGAACTTTAACACTAGATAGCACTTGAGGAAGCGCGCTGGAGAGGGGGTTTGTATGTTATCATTGATGTGATTATACACTTAACAAAACAGAGTAGTCCATTACGAGGCTTTAATGAAAACCTAAAGTTTGGTCACCCAAGATGTGGTAAGTTTTTAAATACTATCGACCTAGTGTCTCATTACCACCCCCAATTAAAAGAACATAGTCTTCGCCATAGATAGGGTCAAGTAAGCGATTTCTCTCGTTCTATACAGAACGAATTTTTAGATATCATTGCTGGAAAAATAAGAGAACACATATTCTTTGACATCAAAGCTTCAGAATACTTTTCCATTATGTTTAACTGCACGCTTGATGTAAGTCATTCATAACAAATGTCTCAAATTATTCGTTGTGCAAAGGTTACCGACAATGATCCAGAGATAATCGAAAACTTCATTGATTTTGTGGCAGTTACTGAGAAAACTGGATGGGCTCTTACTCAAAAATTTTTAGATAAAATAAAAAAAACGGTGGCTTAGACATAAGAAACAGCAGAGGATAAAGGCGTTCAATCCCAAATTCTTGAAGCAAACAGTTTGATGTATTTTGTGCCATGTGCAGCACATTCCCTAACCTTGATTGGTGCAAATGCTGCTAGCTTGCCAGGGGAGGCAGAGTCGTACTTTGGCATACTTAATTGTCTCTATAATTTGTTTGCTTCCTCCACTAATAGAGGGGAGGTTCTAGTAAAACATGTCCCCCTGTCTCTCAAACTGCAAGACAATACCAGATGGTCTACTAAGAGAAAGGCTGTAAAAGTAATACATAAACACCTGGGAAGAATTTTAGGTGCTCTAAATGACCTTATGACCAATTAAATTACAACTGCTGAAACAAAAACACATTTAACTTCTCTTCTAAAAAATGCCAAAAGGTTTGAATTTATTGTCCCCTCATGTTTTTGGTATAGGCAATTAAACCGCATAGATATTGTGAACAAGCTCTTACAAAGAGGAGACACCACTATCGATAGATCAGCAGAACCTATTAGCCGACTAATCTCAGAGTTTGAAGAGGAAAGGTCAAGCTGAAAGAAGCTAAAGAAATAGCTACAAAGCTTAATCTAGATCCTCACTTTAAGGAAGGAAGTAGAAGGAAAAATAAGCGCATGTTTGATGAGAAGGGTAAAGACGAAATGCATTACTTTTCAGAGGAAGAAAAGTTCAGATTGTTGATGATGCAAATAATAGATCGGATTCTAAATCAACTGCAATCCCTGCAAAATATAAATAGATTATTTGGTTTTCTCGATGGAACTGGGTTTGCATCAATGAAAGGAGAGGAATTGAAAAATCGGGCAATTGAGCTAGTAACTACATACAAAGAAGACTTAGACAAGAACGAAATGTCATTAGAAGTGGAGAGTTTTAAATATCACGTTTTAGATTTAGGCCCTAATATAAAACGGCTACTTCATCCCAACATAACTATAGCATTAAGAATTTTTCGTATAATATCCGTATCAGTTGCCGCAAACGAAAGAAGTTTTAGTAAATTAAAAATCAGACAAAATTGTATCAGAAACCTGATAGGACAACGACTAACCAACCTAGGCATCATTTCCATTGAGCACCAAATAGCGTTTAAACTATCTTTTGAGGAAATTGATAACACATTTGCGGCTAAAAAATCTCGTAAAATTAAGTTTTAGTGTGTATATAATTTGTTACAATTTTTATATTGTGTAAACTGTAAAATGTATATGCAAATTGTGTAAATAAAGTTACTAATATATAAACTGTTTTTGAACAATTATTTACTACCTATTGGAATTAAAGTTTTCAAGATGAAAAGTGTAATAAATGGTAACAATATCAGAGGTATCGTTTGGGAAGGTTTTTGGTTTATTGGTCTAAGTTGGATCCAGAGATGGGAGGGCGCCAAAGTGACTTCTTGCCCCGGGTGGTAAATCTGCTTAATCATTAAGTTAGAGCTACAAGAGAAAAGTAAAACGTAACACTCCATATGATTAGCGCAATAAATACTAATACTACTAGTGATTAATCAACCAAATAGAAAAGATACGAAAATTTTTCCAGCTTTGAAAACAAGGAGAAGTCTTTGGTTAAATTATAGTATTTTCGAGACAGAAGTAAGAATTTTTCTTCTTTCTCAAGTTATCCGTTTTCTCGTACAGATATTGAAAATGTGCTAATCAATATAAATCATCGTATATCTATCTCAAGAATTTCACGTACACTTGTGAATAACGTTTCTAATACATGTATTAAAAAACACGTTGCAATTTCGATGTCACTAAGTTTCAAGGAAAATATACGTGTTTTATTACTCTTATTAGGCATGTCCTTATCTGAATAAAACGATAACTCCCTTTGTATAATTAATGACAAAAGTTCAAATATGATTCTTTCTACTCTTTCTTTGTAACTTATGATTAATATAAATGATTTATAATCACAAGTTCATGCGTTATCACTTATTCTTTGAAAAAATAACAATTTTCAATTCATTCAACTTTTTGATAAGCGATGTTTTCAGATGGCAAAATTTTTAGAAAAAAAACCGTCTTAACGCATCTGCTTATTTTTAGGTGTCGAACGAAATATTAAAAGTTGACAGTTAGTAGATTTCATTCCAACAGATTTAAGAAATAAGTAAAAATTGAAAACTAAATGAGTTCAATAGAAAAATAATAAACTTTCTCAGAAGTTTATTATTTTCGATTCAAATTCTGATTAAGCAAATAGAAATAATTTTCTAGGTCAAAAATTGGTGTAATTTAATCTGTAGAAAATGTAAAATGTTTATAACGCGTCTATGCACCCATTTGCATTATTAAAAAAAAACAGCAAATAATTTGTGTATATTAGATAATGTATCTTATCTTTCTTGTTACTAAGTTTTACTTTATTTACTTACAGTTGGGACCAAACTAAAGAGCGAGCAGAATGGGAGGTTTTAAGGCGTTGGTGTTTGTATGTTCTATTATACTATTTGCTGAAGTTTTTGGAGAAGAAATCTGTAAGTATAACTTTAAATACTAATAAAAAGCTATTTGTAATAATAGAAATTGTTTAACCTATGATGGCTTAATTGCATAAAGCTATGCCGAATAAAGTGGGGCACGTTAATAAAATCATGTAATTCTTTCACGTAATGATATAAAATTTTAAATATTGACTCAGCACGTGAGTAATTTTAATGACTCGTATATTATGTAGCTGATTATTTTTTATATCTGCTATACTGCTATTCTTAGGCGTACTTTACATAAAAAAGATTAGATAAGCACACTAAATATGATAGAAACTATTTTTTTGTAATTTTGCTCATTTATTATTGCATCTGGTTACACAATACCATTAATAAATCCATCTACTGATGTAATAAATAATTGGTTTTGAGTTTGCATTTAGGCCCAAGCGGTCAATTCCTTCCTGAATTTTATTTTATTTTTCGATCTTTTTTTGTTATTATACACAATTTTTGTTTAAACATTCCCTCCTTCCCCACCGCTATTTATTAAATTAATTTCACCTTAATCAAATTGAAAAAAATTCCTTTTGTTTTAATCAAAGTACGGTTATTGTTTGTTTATTTATTTAAATAAATGACGAAAAGTACATGTGTACATTAAAAAAACAACAATTCCATTAATAAACCAACGAATTTTAAAACTAAATTTATTTACACGATTTAATTTAGATATGATGAATATAACTACTTTTAACTAACACTAATAAAACGCAACGGTATTTAAGAAAATTTAGCAAACGAGTTAAACGCTTTATTTATTTAAACCAGGGGTGGGCAAAAGCCGGCCCGCGGGCCGCATCCGGCCCCTTTGCTTACTTTATCCGGCCCGTTGAAAAATCCCGCAAGCAATTGTTTCTTTTTTATGCGATTTTGTACGTACGCGGTATAGTCCTCCGGCCCGTGAGACATTTTGAAAATTTCATTTTGGCCCGCGCTTAAAAGTATTTGCCCGCGCCTGATTTAAACAGACAAAGTTTTTTATACAATTCCGACTCAATTCAAAAACCAACTCCAACTTCCTCCAAATACTTTCTTCTGTTATCGGAATCCAGAATATTCCATTCTTTTCGATTAGCATTCCGAAGTTACCTAATACTTCGGGAATGCTTAACTGTCCCCTTCTTAAAATTTTTCTATCCCAGAACAGGAAGCTGGATGCAGCACCGGTAGAAAGGGTCGTAGCGCTAGCCGCAGTTCTCTCCATTTCGGCAATTTTCTTGAGCATAAAAGTAGCAGTCAATGGACTTTTTCTGACTCGATATTCCACTTAGATGGTAACTGCAGACCAACACTTGAATGTTTGTTGCTCGAAAGATGACCTCCAACATATTTCGAACTGTTCTCCAATTCAGTTAATCTAAGCCGCTACCAAGCTTGGGTACTGCCACTTTCTTAATGTTGTGAAACTCCATTTCTCTCTTAAGATTCTATAATAATTGCCACAGGTTTTCGTATGACAGCTTTGCACATGATTACTTCCTGGTGACCAGAACGAAAACAAAGCGTTGGTTATTACGTAATTTTAAGACTTTGCCCACCGCCGGTTGCTGTTTTCGTAGTTCATCTAGCCGTCTGAACTTCTTAAATACGATTGCAAAAACTCAAGATGTTCGATCTTCAATGTGCGATGGTTTAATCCTTTCGTGTTTAGAATAGATCTTGTTGCTCCTCGGTTGTAAATCCGAGCTTAGCCTTTACAGGAGTCAATTCCATCGACTTGATTCTTGGTTCTGCACGTTATTACCTGGTCTTAGGTAATGTTGTTATCGCCTGCAAACTGGGCTAGGCGATTGATGTGGTTTTGGAATACGATATATGACGTCATAAATAAGCTGCATAACTTCATAAGGGCTCTCCCATTGCCTCTGCAGCTTTAGCGACAAACCACGTTTTTTTTGGGGATTATACAACCACACCATGTCGCTCGGTTGAAACCCGCTGTTTTGTACCTTGACGCCATATATAGTCTTCATTTTGTCGCTGGAAATTTGTGTTTTTACGGACCACCTCATGTATTTCGTCTAGTCTCTTCACCAACTTGCTGACGTAGTTTTTTCCAGCGACTTCTTCCGGTCTTCGTCGAAATTATAGGTCGCATAGCAATCGTATTTTGCGATCAAGCATGACAGGATGGTGTTTGATCTGTGCTTTTGTGATCAGTATGCCATTAGGAAAAATTGCAAGTACTGATCTCATCTTCTTCTGTGTTCGGACACTGCTTTGGCTAAATATTTTCCCATTGTTCGATTCATCATCGTTTCAACCATGCCATCAGATTCGTCGTTCTAGTTTTTGTAATTCCGAATAGTCGGAAAACTTCTTAAAACAGCGAAGACTCGGAATGTAATTCTAACAGAACTCTAAACCGACAAAAAACGTTTTCACTAAAATGTCTGCGACTGTATATATATAATGATATAATCCACGAGGATGTATTTGTTTCCCGAATCAAATTCTGGGAACGGCCTTTGCGCCTTTTCGCTGGACCATTTTTTGATGTGCAGACCGTGCACTTACAACACTATTCCACGACGTCCTCTTTGTAGTTCATCCAGTATAATCTTTCTCGAACTTTCTCTAGTGTCTTCCTGATGTACTATCGTGCAGCTGCTGCAACACCTGTGATACTCGTCTCTTCGCCATTACCAACTGCAGTCTGTTTTCCGTGCCTTTGACACTCTTTAGAGATCGCCTAAGGAGACCGTCTTCCATTCTTAAAGAGTCCCACTGCACCCAGTACGTTTTGATTTTCTGTCGAAAGCAGTCACTTCTCAGGTTGGTCGTCGGTCGTTTGCTTTCCAGTTCAGGAGTACTTTTATATCATGATTTCTTTCTTGTTCGCGACGCAACTGCTTAGGTTCCCACTCCCATAGCAGTTCCTCGGAGACTTTCAATCATTTCTTCAAGCCGCGAACAATGGGTACAGCCTGCCAGACATGATCTTCTGGACAAGGCATCAGCGTTCCAATAACTGCTTCCGGCACGGTATTCTGTGTCATAGTCATACTTTTGCAGTCTCTAGATCCATCTTGCTATTTGTCCTTCCGGATTACGAAACTGCAATAGTCCGTCCTTAGTAAAAATGTTCGTCCATACAAATATTTGTAGAGGTGTTCTATCGACTTGACCATTGCTAACAGCTCTTTTATAGTCACGCAATAATTTCTTTCTGGCCTGGACAAACCTTTGCTAAGGCATAACAGTGAACTGCCACAAACCAGTTCTAATCGTAAACGCTGTCGTTCCACGGTTCTTGGGTTCCAATTCCACCTGTCAGTAAACATTCTTCAAAACCAACGTGGAAAACCACTGGGAACCTAACAGGGTGTCTAAAGTATCGTCAATTCTTGGTAAAGGGTAGCTATCCTTGTTAGTCACGTCGTTCAGCTGTCTGTAGTCTAGCAAAACCTCGTTGATCCATCTTTATTCTTTACTAGTACCATTGGAGACGCCCATGGATTATTTGAAGGTTCAATCACACTTTTTCTCTCCATATGAATCATTATTTGTTCGGCTTCTGGTGTTGTTGCCCAAAGAAGTTGGCGTGAATGTTGTAGTATCAGTCTTTGGTATTATTTTTGTGCTTTATCACGTCAGTTCTTGCTTTGGAATTACTGTTGGATCAACGTCTTAACTTCAGCCAGTTGGCTTGGTTGAGGTTTTGGCACTTGGAGGCAATAGAATGTTGAGGGCACTTTCTCGGCGACGTCTGAGTTGACATGCAAGATCCTTACTGACACCGTGTTTTTTACTTGTACTAATGTTTTGCTAACCAGCAATCCCTTTTCAACCAAGTCGCCATCCATTGGTCCAATAGCGCGAATGTATTTTTTTCGGAGATTGCCATCACCATACTTTCAGTTCTTCCAGACTGAGTCACGTATTTACTCAACAAGACTCGCACGGCTGCCTTCTCTGACGAATGAAAATGAATTTCTTCCCTGTCGATCTTCAGGACATCGTTATTCATATCGAAATGGAATTTATACTTCTTTATAACGTCGATTCCCAGTGTAACTTATTCCATGGTGTCGGCTTCCAGTACTTGATAGTCGATTACTCCATTTCCTAAAACAATGGCGAGTTTTATTCGTTTTTTATTATTTTATTAATATGTCACGACAAATGATGGTTTTTGTCGCTCCCGTGTCAATTAGTAACACTTCGTCCATTGATCTTGCCAGCGCTGTGCAATTGCTCCATAAGCGATGTCATTTGAATGGTAATCTCTGGGACACGGCTCGTTGAGATTAACTTTCGCCCCATTCGGTCGACCTGTTCTAGTTTTTGAGGTGCTCTTCTGGTCTTCTTTTGGGCTTAGTACAGCGTCGTCGTACGTGGCTTACTTCCCCGAAGTTCCAACAAGTTACTTCTTTTCCTTGAGCTACTTGTTTGCGGAATACACGTGGCACTATTTCTTTGATGCTTTCCTGTGCCTGCGCGGGTACTTCTGCAGCACAGCGGAGCTTATGGCTGCTTCGGTGCGACGCTTATTTCGTTGCCTCATACTTCAAGGCATGGGTTAAAGCGTCATCCAACGTCTTAGGTCGAGCTAACCGTAGAGTCTCCGTTGTCTCGGAGGCCGTCTATAAAGGTTTGAATAGACAAATGCTCAAATAAGGAATCTGGTCCCGTAAGATACGCAATCCGTATCAATCTGGCGATGTCAGCCTCAAACTCCTGAAGCATTTCTGCATCTTTCTGAACCTAACGTTTTATTTCAGCTTGGTACACGATAAGTAGTTGTTCATTGCATAATTTTTTCAGTAAATACGCCGACATCTGACTCACTGCTTACTGTTAATAAAATTGTACATAGCGAGTTTTATCGAAATGACATTTTCATAATTTTAGATAAAATGTGTGCTAAGCAAAAAGATGCACCCGACTGTAACGAAATTGGGCGGAGCGAACGCCTCATTTGTAAACAACACCTCCACAAGTAAAATAGTGTTTCTAATATTAACTCTTAGTAACATTACAATATTTTACAGCGTAGATTGTATGCTAAGTATCGAAAACGGCAGCACACATTTCGGAAGAATTACGCCCGAGGAAGGACTAGTCGGAGCTAATTTTCTTAAAAATGTAGTTGTAATAGGAGAATTCCGATTAGAAACTGCACAAAATGGTATTATTTATTTGGGTCACCGAAGTAGATTTTAATGTAATGTAATTGTAGACGATTCTGAATTTGGAACTGTAGTATTGACTCGTAAAAGTTTTGGAGGCGGCTTAAAAAATTTACGCAATAAAAAATATTGCCATCCAGGTTTCAAGTTTGATTATGGCGGCGATTACATGTGGAAGGAATTTGAAAATGTTGTTTTAAAAGAAAATAATGCCGAAACTTGTTCAAAAACGGTAGAAAGTAAAACATTATTCGAAAAAGAAATCAAAGCTGTATCAGAATTTTTTGGCCCCTCTTGCAGGGCAGGACCTTGGATTGGTTTCGATGAATACGATTCATTGTGTATGTTACCTCGTGTTACATTTATGTTTTTATTTTAATTAATGTTACAGATAATAGGTATTCTAAATTATGCGAGTTATGTCCAAATAAGAATTGCAAAGACATCCCTAATACCCTTACGTATTCGATTGAGTGTTTAGTGAATGGAGGCGATGTTGCTGTCACGACTCTTCATATGGCACAGGAATATTTTAATAAAAGTGAAAATACAAACAAAATTCAAGAGTATGGGTATTTATGTACCAATGGAGATGTAGTTGGCTTAGATAGGCCATGCATTTGGAGCAAACAACCGTGGAACATAATTATTGCCAGTAGAAATTCAGAAGCAGCAATTCGAAAATCTCTGCAGGAGTGGTTTTCGAAATACACTATTGGAACCACTTCCTCTAGGGACAGTGATGAACAATTTGTTTATCCTTTAAAAAAAGTTCTGTTTCCTGTAGAAGCGGGGACAAAAATAAAGTTCTATGAAACAGCGCCATCTTTATTAGATTACCTTCGTGGTAAGTGCTTTTTTATTTTTGTTGTAATTTTTAAATATAGTTACCACGTAACTGTAAAATGCTTTGGGAAGTTTGAAGCAGCTACAATTGACCACTTTATTTGAAAATTGGTTTGGAATTTTTGTAGGATATAGAACAGTTCCAACACCAATTGAAAAATGCAACGAAAACGTAAGGTGGTGTACCGTTTCACAAGCGGAACAACAAAAGTGCTTATGGTTGTCACAAGCTGCTGCCAACATTGCGTTACAGCCAACCATAAAATGTATCCAAAGCCACAATAAATTTGCCTGCTTAGAAGATATTAAGACCGATTTGGTAGATTTGGTAGCAGCCGATGCACATTTTGGATACATTTCCAGAAAGTATTTGTTATCTTTGTTTCCTTAAATTAATGCGTATATTTTAGAAAAAATCTTGCTCCGTTAGCTTATCCAGATACAGATGCTAGTAATAGAATTAAACCAGTTATTGTCATAAAGGGAAGCGATACCACTATAACCAAACTTGAAGATTTAAAAACAAAAAAAGCATGTTTTCCAGAATACGGAGGAATAGGTACTAAAAAAATTTTTTTTATAAATTGCTAATGGTCGGTTGTAGAATGGTTGGCATTCATAAACCTCACTCGTGATCGCGGAATTCTATCTAAGGCCAGCTGCGATTACGGAAAATTAATTACCGATTTTGTTGGAGATTCGTGTATGCCAGGAGCACATGATCGGGAACACGAAGCTACAATAGAAATTGATAAAGACAAATTATGCAAACTTTGCCAACCGCATCCTTACGAAAGCAAAAGTAAGTTTAAGTTTGACACCAAATGTTATTGTAACTTATTTTATTTTTAGCCGAAATTAACTGCAACAGTAATTCCGAGAATAGATTTTACGGTAACGCAGGTGCCTTAAATTGTCTTAAAGAAGTTGGAGACTTTGCTGTGGTATCTGCAGGAGGTAAAAAATAATAATTTTGGTACTAGGATTTAATTTAATTCGTTGTAGATTACACAGATTCAAGTGATTTCAAAGTATTGTGTCGAAACGGAAGTGTTGCTTCTTACGCAGGCCTTAACGTAGACGATAATTGCGTTTTAACTATTATAGTAGATAGTGAAGTGTTATCTAAAAAAAATAGTCCGAAAAATTCTGATCTACAAGTGATACTTTTACACTTAGAGTCGCGTTTTGGATTTTATTCTAACAAACCATTTGAAGTTTTTAACATATTTAATAACACCATGGATTTATTATTTAAAGATTCTACTCGGGGACTAACTCGTGTTGATTCAGATAAAAGACATATTAAGAATTTTGTTAACCTTCTTTCGGATCACGAAAAATGCGTGGAAATCAAGGGTAATAATACTGCAATACAATTGCAGGTAACTCTGCCAATTGTTCTAACGTCTCTAACAATTTTAACTGTTCTTAAGTGATTTTATTAAGTTTCAATGTGCCAAGTATGTACTTATGTAAAGTTTTATATATAACATTAGATTTATTTAAAAATAATACGCATTACTTTGGAAATTTATAAGTACCTGTTATATACATGTGTAAGTAATTTTTATGTTTTACTTATTGCGAGTTTGCGTTTTATATTTTTGTAAGAAGCATGTTTTTAGTATTGGATGTAATCAATTTTAATCCATTTGTATATGAAGTTCTTTATAAATTGCCGAAATAAGAGATAAGTTTTGTTGTTTTATGTTATTAGGGTTACAAAACCTCTTTAATTTAATTAAACGTGTCCTAATTTCTATGTATATTTATTTTCAAGACCTGCAAACAATTAGTGAGCCAAAGGGAAAAGGGTTGCCAACTAAGTTGGTTTGGTCGGTTTAATTGTAAAAAAAAACCTGTTTTATTTGTGGATTGCATACCTTCAATTTAAAACACAAACTACAAAACGTTACACCAGTTAACAGATTCAGTTTGGCAATCGCTAGTTCAGACATTTTTTTTATCCATTACAAGTGCATAGACCAGTATACTATAATTTGCTATAATGATATACTACTATGAAGAAAATGAAAACTTTTTAGATTCACTTAGATTAATGTTTTCACGACGGCTGCGACGAACTTAAAAGACAATCAAGTTTTAAATAACTGGCCCAAAATTTTCAACTAAAGTTTGTTTGTTGAACCCGGTTCTAAATCGTAAGTAAAATGTGTTTTGGTGCTTTTGTCAATTTTGATGTATTTTACAAGCAACGTAATCGGCCGGAAAATCTACTTTTCCGGACTAGGCCGGTAAAGTGTAGCCTAAATAATGCTTCATCGTAAAATAAATATTAATTGTTATGATGTAAAAGATTTCAACCCTGTATATCTATATCATTATAGATATTGTTATGTGATATCCATTGTACATCTCACAGATATTTCCTCATAATGTATTTAATGTAATTTGAGGTCATAATATGAAATAAATAGTTAGTAATTTTGATAAGCATTAACGATTACGTATTATATTCTGTTATTTTTAAATAAACAGCATCTTTTTGGCGTATTTTCTCGTGAGATTTCAGTCAAAGACAGGAAGCGTAACCGGCATCGTCCGAACTGAACAACTACGCAGAATCGCGTGTGCTCGTGTATGCTAAAGTACAGCTCCACTTTGCAAACATGATAGTCGGAAAATATGTCAACTAAAAAAATTAATTTGAAATTTTTGCCGCTATAAATAATTTGTCCAATCATAATTGAGAATTCGAAGTTGGTACATTCACAATTAAAAGTTGGTTAAAAGTAAATTATGACAGTTTACAGCTGACATTTTCCGCGTGCGTTTTATTAATTACTAATTCCTTTTATTGTGTGCCAGTGTTACTCTTGTTTATTAAAATCAGTTTCTTTGAAGATTACTTTGTTGTTTTATTTGTGAAATACAGGTATGTATTTACAAATGTTTTAATAACTTGTAATTATAATGTAAGTTTTATGTTTGAAGGTTATTATTATGGCTGGAACTACGAAGAAAACTATCCATTCTGAGGCTCGAAACATTATCAAAAATGTTATTCAGTTCTTCGATAGTCAAAAAGCTGCTGGTGAATGGGCATTCCCTTTGGACAAGGCAACCGAACTTGCAGCGGCTGCTGTTGGGAAATCAGTGGCTACTATTTTGAGAATCAGAAAAGAAGCTGCTGTAGCTGATGGTAATATCCTAGAATCACCTTCGAAAAAAAGGAGAAGCGAAGGATCCAACAAAATAGTGATGGATGAGTGCGATTTAGGAATTTTAAAAAGAATAGTGCAAGAGGTTTACACAGTTGACAAGCAAGTGCCAACATTAAAAAATTTAGTGAGTAAAATGCAAGACAAGATTAATTATACTGGCGGACAAGAAACCATTCGAAAACATCTTTTAAGAATTGGTTTCAAATTTAAAAAATGTGAAAACCGACGGAAATTGGTCATGGAACGCAATGATATTGTAGATTGGCATTCTCGTTATCTACGAAAGTTGAGAGAAAACGCTGCTCTCGGAGAAAATAAAAAACCAATTACATATTTAGACGAAACTTTTATTCACCCATCTTATGGGGTCAGTAAGTGCTGGCAGTCAAAGGACCAACCAGGTGTATATAAAGCTGATCGTTCTGGCCAGCGGTCCATTATTGTACACGCAGGTGGTGCGTATGGATTTGTTAACAACGGGTTTAAATTTTTAGTGAATACTGGTTCATCGGAAGATGACACAAGTTTAGAAGAACATGAAAGTGATTAATAAATCTGTTTAAATAGGTACTTGTTCAATTAATTTTGATTTCAATGTAAGGATTAATTTGTGTTACTAAAAATTGCCAAGCTAATAACTTATTCGTTTATTCAACAAAATATCAAACTTGAATACAATTAAGATAAGCAAAAGGAATTTTAAAAATCTTAAGTTATTTAAAACTGTTTCTGTAAAATTTAATATTGTTACTAAAAATTTTATATTCATGTTTTGGGTTTTAAGTTTAATAAAGTATTTCTTTTATAGATATGTTTCTTTTTATTTTGTAAAGAAAAAAATAAGTTACACTGGTTATGCAGCGCACAATACATTTATGTGTATCCAACAATATACATTTAAATTAAACGCCCAAATACTTTTCTTGGGATTGTACCATACAAGCTACTGTAGCGCCGGTATCCCCTCTCCAACTATCTTGTTTGCTCTGTGAACCTGTATAAAGTGAATTTTTGGTATAATAAATCGATCCTCTACAACTCCAGGGTGCTGTCAATTATAAGCAAGTCTTCTTTTAAGTTAGGGGTAATCCCGGTTTTTCTTCACGCATTGGGCTATAGAGTTTCTTCGACGGATGTTGAAACCCAACTATCTGCCCATTTTTTTTGTGGTCTCCCCATATTTCGTATTCCTGCTGGTCTCCCATCTATAGCGATTTTAATCAATCTGTCCTCTCCTGCTCTGGAGACATGGTCGTTCCGTTCCCGTCTTCTATTTCGTACGAATCTAACAATGTCTGGTACTCCGCACTCTTCTCTTACTTCGGAGTTTCTTACTTTGTCCAGTCGTGTCCTCCCCATTATCATTCTCAAAGTATTCATTTCTGAGGTTCTCATCAGTTGCTTAGTTTTGCTGCTGTCAGCGCGTGTGTTTCTGCTGCATAGTCATAACTGGTCTTACCATCGCTTGTATATTTTTATTTTGCTTTCCGTTCGGATGTATTTATTTCTCCTTGTCACGTCTCTTAGATATCCAGATATGCGTGCCCTCTTCATGACTTGGATATGCGTGACCCCTTCATGACTTGAGTTCTGACTTTACTAAAGTGGTTTCTCTTGGCTGTTATTTCTATCCCTAGGTATATAAAGTTCATTACTTGCTCTATAATTTTGTCCTCTACAGTCAGTTTGCATCGTCTCGGTTTTTTGGAGATTACAAGCGCTTTGGTCTTTGCAGTAGAAATTACCATGTTGCATTTTCCCGCCGTGTTTGCAAACCCATAGGAGAAGTAAGTCGTTATTTTAATTATAAGCTTTGCCTCATTTTGTTTGTTATAGCATTTGTTTATAAGTATGTTAATCCGCGTTTTCTAACCTAATATAAATGTGCATTCTGTTCTTCTATATTCCTTACTTCCGTTAATTTTTGTGGACGTTTAACATATTTTTATGGATATGTATTTTTAGAGAATGTTTAAAGTAGTCATGGAAGAGGTGCTTTCACAAAAAAAGATGTTACCAAATAGTAGGACATTCCATGGATGTCTACAGGATGTACTTCGTACTTCCGTTGAATGTCTATTACTGAACCTGTAACATCCTATGGTCGTTCAAAGAATGTTCTTTTGTCACAAAAATGGACATCTGCTGGATATCGCGTACGGACATCCGCTGGATATCTCGTGTATATTATCCTATATTGTGGATATTTTATCTAGATATTTAGTGTATGTAAAGTAGACATCCATGGGCTGTATTAGATATCCATAGATAATACCAGTGCATATCTCGTACGGACTGGATATTGGGCGGACATTTATATAACCATTCAATATACATATATATTGTGGATATTTTATATAGATATTTAATGTACGTGTAATAGTCATCAATGTGCTGTAAGGGTAATGGCACTAATATTATTCTGTCATTTGTGTAAAACTTATTATTATTAGCATAAACTATTATCTGTTTTATAGGTGATTTAAATTATGATTACAGCGCCTCTAGCAGCAAATCACTTTTAATACCAAAAGCGCCTTTGGTCATGCTGCAAAGTCATTTCAATATTAAAGCTTTAAAAACGCATTCCTACTTAAAATGAAATATTTATATTTAAAGTCAGTTTATCTATTTTTAGAATAAGCAGAATGAAACCTTACATATTTGCAATTATAAATTAATAATAAAACAATTTTTTTTGTATTTTTGGAGGGTAATTCTTCTGTATTTTGTTATTTCATTGTGGCTTAACAGTTTGGTAAAATCATTTCGTCTTGTAAAGCAACATGATAATTATTTACAACTGATTTAGGAACAACATAGCACCTACTATTTCTGACACATCGTAAATACTGATTGCTTTTCCAGGGTTATTTGTGAGCCATTGATTCGACACTTGGTTGTAAAATGTCTTGTAAGGGTCAAAAACAGTTCGATCGAGAAGCTGGAGTTTGTGGAACGTATGAGAAAGCATTGTTAGTATAACCACTCTACTGTTGTCATTTATTGGAAGCACCTTGTTTTGTACAGTGGGCTTCACGTGAGCTATAAAGTGCTTTAAATAATCAAGGAGTAGGTGTTCATTAATCCATCCTGAGGGATTTGCTCCTCCTACTGACCCAGCTGGAGAGCCCTTCAACATATGATCTTTAAAGTGGACCTTCAGAAGCATAAGCATTGGAAGAACATGATTGCCCACGGCACTTACAGCGGCTACCATAGTGGCATTTATACCTCTTTCTCGCGATGTAACGTTGTCAATTTGTTTGTGACCTTTTATGGCTAGAACCTTCAGCGGGACGTGTTTCATCCAGTTTATAGATGTTCCCTGGGTCAAATTGTTGCGATCGTAAACACTTTTCAAATTTGTAAAAAAGTCCCCAACATTTTTTTTATTAAATACAGTAGCACGTGAAAGACTAGTAGCCTATGGTTTTCGCAATCACAACACTGGATGTCTGGAGAGAAACTGACGGACCCATTCTTTACCAGCTATTTTTTCTCGCTTCAGAACTCAGGTAGAGCTTTATTGTTTGCCATGGCAAACTCGTGGGCAAGTTTTCGCAATTCATATTTTGAAAGACCATAATGCATAACGCTCTACTCCACCTTACTTCGGGGCATCTTCTAGAAATAAAAAACAACTTGTTTTATCATATGACAAATATTTGGTTAAAGGTACACAATCGGCAACTAAGGAATAAATTCGGCAAACACAGTTTAGAGGTTATATTTTTAATTTGTCATTTTATGTACTCTTCAAAAGAAAAAATCGGAATGAAAATTGGACGTGGCGACGTCTAATAGCAATATACACGCGAATGTGCGCCTGAAGGATTCTGTTATGAAATGTGTAATAGGAAACATGTGACGAAGTCCAAGGTACAACACTCTCCTCTATTTCTTTACTGCAAATATTGGAGCCAATGCCTTATACATATGTAGCAGAGCATTGTAACGTGACTTTGCCACCCCCACTACAATATTTTCATGTGCGCGCAGTGCTTCCAAACTCGTAGAGTACTATCAGCACGTGGTCAAGGCCGCACAGGATGGCTGCCTGGGGACCAAAACAGATGGCCGCTAAACCTAATTTGTATTAAACAAGTGTTTCTCTTATGATTTTTTCGGACCTATTACTTATTTTTAAATTTCCATTAATATTTCTCAAGTGATCCAGGTAAGTTCTTAAAACTATACAAACTGTATGAAGTTGTCTCAAAACTTGCACATCTCAGGTTATGTTTGTGGGTTTTATGTAAAAATACACCATTTGGTAAAGGTTCTTTCTCCTCCTAAACGAAGAATTCCAAAGATAATTAGTGAATATACACCATATAACCCTGTACACAATTAGTCCCCAGGCAGCGATATTAATATGTCATGACGTCACGTGCAACTGCTCCGTACTTTAGTACTGATTGATAGGTGTAATGGGTACGACGTATTCTAATAAGTAAAACGGTATATTTGTCGTAGTATGTAATTTTCTAAAGATGTTTGTGACGCTGTCTAAACTATAAGCTTAAGTAAAGTAGGATTAGTCTCTTTGTTCATCATTTCTTTGAATTTTTAATAGTTCCATACTGAATGTAATTGAAACAGCGTTAGATATTAAACAAAGGATACATAAAAAAAGGAAATGCACCTACAACTTAATTGTTATTCGGAGTAATTCTTATGGGAAACGATACGTGACGATACGGCACTTTCTTGCGATACGTTCACAACTTGATACGATGCTGAAGTCGTACTCACTTGCTCACAAATTATGTTCCAAACTTTTTGATGCGATGCTGATGTCGCACTCACTTGTTCACCAAAATTTTCATAAAATTCTTAAGTTGCACTTACTTATTTTTCTATTTTCGCAGTTTAAACAATCCGGCTCGAAGGACCATGTTTGTAGGTGGCATTAAATTAATTCGCCTTGGTGTGCAAATGCACATTATCGTCTTTAAATAAAACAATAAATTGCTTATTTAACATTTAATATTCTCTAACAACTGCTTCTACGTTTACATCGGTACTTGTATCTTAAAACTAACTAAAAACCTTCCAACACCCTACAGGTACACAGGTGTTCAACCCTCCTACCCCGTATATACCATAAAATGCATGATTAATGCTTAAATAATAACTAAAAATACACCTTCAAAGAAATGATGAACAAAGAGACTAATCCTACTTTACTTAAGCTTATAGTTTAGACAGCGTCACAAACAAAAGATGCAAATAGTGTACAAATTATTGTTAAAAATGAATTAGTGTAAAACTGCCGTTAGAAGAAGAGGTTGAAATGAAAGGCCTACCCCAATTTAGAATTAAATAAAACCGAAAAAATTGCAAAACAAGCGCGAATTGTTTCCCCCCTGACTCACAACCAAAGCACCTTATTTAGATGATTTTAAAAAATTTTTGAAAAATACATAATACAAAAATTGCTCCCCTTCAAGCAATATAAAAAAGTAGTTCTAATTGAGCTTGAAAGATTTGAGTTAAACAAACTAACATACAGATACATTACAAGTTAAATAAAAACTTTCAATAAATTTAGATCATGAGGTGAAACGTTTTTTTTTCAGTGTAGTAGGAATACGTATGACAGAATGTACAATTGCTGTAAGCAACTTTTTTTGGCCATCATCGATGACAAAATTTTTGGGTTGGCCTGGAGCGTTGTTCAATAGTAAAAGTGCTCTCTGAAGCAAATTTAATTCCCTTAACGTTTGTCTAACCGATGATACAAACCAAGGGTACAAACTGTGAAACCAGTCACGGAAGATATGTTTGGCAATCCAATCTTTTTTCTGACCTTTATAGCAAACTGGAATAAAATAATTAGCAAAGAACCTTGGTTTAGCTGTTTTTCCGAGTACAAGGAGTCTAAGTTTATGACTTCCTGTAACATGGCATGAAAGTGATTCTTTCCTTTCTGATTTTTCTACCGGGAGCAGACTTCTTATGAAGCACCAATGCTTTCTTTGTTAAGACTTTCCAGAATAAACCGCTTTCATCAGCATTGATCTAATTGAAGATCCCTTTCTCTTATTTTCACTGATAGTTTTGCTTTAAAGGGCTCTATCGCATCAGTATTACTGGATAGTTTTTCTCCAGAAATACTCAACTGCATAATTCCAAATCTGTTTTTAAATTTTTAAAACCATTTAGAGCTTGATTTAAAAATCACTAGATGAGCTAGTTTGTTGTAAAAAAATCTGCCCTTCGCACATAGTATATCACTAGACAACAGAATCTCTGAAAAAAATGTACCTACCTTTAGTTTTCTTCTGAAGAAATCAGGTATACAATGACTTTTCCATTTCTAGATAACATATCATTTCATGGTTCAAGCTGTAACTCAATAAGTAGACCCAAATTTGATCTCTAGAGTATAGTAGAATACTATGTGCTTATTTTTGCTAGAGAACTCGACAGCAAAAGTCATACAAAAGTAAAAATCTGTAAGATGAAAGTGAGGTTTGCATCAAACCGTGAGCACAGCTAATGGCATTGATTTACGGGAATCTTTGGGCCATTTGGTCAAGCCACTATAACAAGTAATTTAGCAAAGAATAATTTTTACAAACTGGTTGCATAACTAAACAGTATATCAATGCTGAATATTAATTGCAATTCACATTTAAGTACTGTTATTCACTTGAAAGAAGCCTCAGCAAAAAAAAATTCTACCGCTTTACATAATTTAAACCACACAGAATCTCCGTTTAGAACACCGACATGTTGATGCTACGATCGCGAGAGATGTACAAAGGGAAGATAAAGTTTACACTGCATAAAAATTCCTGCCCATACCTGTGCACGCATTGAAAGCGCCAGCGTGATCCAGCAAAATTATTCATTTTTTTTTCTTCGGGGCCGCTCACCCCTCACTAGCTTTTAGCCAAAATTGTTGCTACATATTTTTATTATTTGTGGGTTTGGAAGAGAATGAAACATTTGATTCGTTTTTTAAACTTTGAAGGGGTAAATCCTCTTCGTGTTTTAGAACTAATTTGCGTTAATTTATTAAATTATTTTCTATGCAAGTTAATAATGCTAATAAGGTCAGAACCTTAATTCTAAATTGTGCATAATAATTTATTTGCTTTTTTTTGTGAATGTTTATAAAGTTGGTCAAAATTAGGACATCTTTTTGATCGTAATATTTACCTATTGATAGCGATTCTAATGGGTTTGATAACATATAAAAAACACCATTGTACTTCAGTTTATGTGTGATTTACATCACAAGATCTACTACGGTACCCGTGGGTTAGAAGTATTAGCGATTGTAGAACATCTATAGTTTTGAATTTTTAAAGGATACAATAACGTATAGGTCTCGAGTCTCGATAGAAGCAAAATGTTTTAAACAGCGTGGAACTTCCGGTTTAACCGGAAGTAACCACAACTTTGTTATTTTAAATGAAACACCCTGTATATTACTACATTTTAATATCAAGTGGGCGCAAATGGTCGTAAAAACTAAAGTACATATTTATTGACATATATTTCATATCTTTTGTGACATTGTAGAGATTTTATTTTGCTTAGTAATAGTGCAGCATTTAAGGTTTCCCAAATGTATCTGAATTTTAATTTCATAAGTACGTATTTAGTCTATGTGAACTTGAATCATTTAGGTCGAGTTTATTGACATACGTTTTGAGTACATTTTATAATTTGTTATTTCCGACAGTCATTTGGTTTCAAATATTTAGATTGTAAGTCTATATTCCAGTATGCTTGTTTGCTTTAGAAATTTATATTTTGTTATGATTTGATGCTTTTGCGTTCCTTGTTGGAATAAGTTTTCGGTTGCTCTTGTTTAATTACGTCAGGATTTCTTTCGTATCCATGTTTAGTTCATTTGCTTTCTGGATTCTTTTTCTTAAAGATTTTACGCCACAGTTTTCAAATGAGGTAGAGAAACCGAGGTTATATAAAGATATGTGTTTTTGGTTTTTGAAGCAAGTTTTTTTTGAAGACGTCGCTAATGGTACCTTTCAACTCGATTACGTAGTTCTCAGAGGTTTCCTTTGAAACACGAGTTTTAAATAATTGTAGTAGTTCGTTTGTGGGACACAATTCAATTTCGCCTTTGTGACGGTATAATCATCTTTACTCGATTTTTTTCTTTGGAGATATCTCAAGAACAAGGTGTACATCATACCAGTTGCAACTAGAGATAAACTTTTAGTTCGTGTAAGTACGATTTTTGTGGAATTAGATCCAGATACTGTTTTTTGCGCATATACCAGAGAATATAGGTAAAGGATTTTAAAGTGTCTCCAGTAGAATGAAGGCAATGTTGAGCATTTACACTTTTTTGTTTTGTTCTCATTTGTATTTTCTGCCATTGATAACTATTTATCCTTGATAAAGAGATATAGAGAAAGCTATAGCAAATTTGTTCAGAATTAACGTGCGAATCGCGTCATGTAAAGATTTTTAGGGATGTTCATTAAAACAAAATGTGTTATGTAGCTTTGAAGTTGTTAAACTTTAGGATGCAATTGTCATATCCCTGTTAAATCTGTATGTTTTAAAAATTACTGTTGAAAGATAGATGTATGAATTAAAAACACCCATAGTACCTATTCCCATTTTTAAAAATAAGCGAGATCTATATTTAATGTAAGGGAGTAAATAGCAAATTTTTCAAAATAAAATTACTCAACAACTTTTATAGGTATGTATAGGAATACCTGATGCAAGTAATCGCCGAATTGCTTGGAAAATCCAAAAATGTAATAATGTACAGTAGTGTGTTCCATTCAAAATAATAAAGTTAATGGCTACTTCCGGTTGAACAAGAAGTTGCACACTGCTCAAAGTATTTTGGTTCTATCGAGATCTACATGTTATTTCATTCCCTAAAATTTCAAAACTGTAGATGTTGTATCATCGCCAATGTGGATCCTGTATAAGAACGAGAAATGCTTCCAACAAGGAGAGAACAAAATTTTGAAAGGAATCGTCATTGTCTACTTAGTCTATATTACTAGCAAATGCGGAGGGAAGATAAACGCTAGGAAGAAAACAGAGTGGAAGCTGTAAATCTACATAAATAAAAGCTTTCACGTAAATAATACCTAAGTAGCATCATGTAGTATACAGCAGATGTAATAACAGTCTCGATTCATTATAGTAATCTGCGTATTCTAAATGTAGACATGTGTAATTATTCCAATTGTGTAGTAAATCAACATATTCTAAAGCTTTTATTTTAAAGTGAGTCAGACAATAATAGTTTAATTATGTATCTGTATATAAATAATAAACTAAAAAATCATCGTATAATGAGAAATTACTAATGAATAAAACAAAATACGCGTTAAACAAAAGTGTTGGTAATATCATAGTTGCCACAAAGAAAAGTAAATCCATAAACGCTGGTATTATAGCTTTATGATAATAAGCATTAAAACATATTTGTTGTTATAATTACATACATATCTAAATACACTTATGTAAACGTCGTGCGTTTGAATAATCGTAAGTATTAATAAGCGGCAATATATACCAAGAAAATAATATTAATGTTTCAAAAAATGCTTTTATATCTAATTATATTATACTTCGCTCTAGGTAAGTTAAATTGCATTAAGCTAATAGTTGTAATAGTAAATAAAACAGAAAGCCGAGGAGAAAATAGTATTAAAGATTTTGTGTGCGTTGACGGTACACAAATAAAACTAAACCAAGTATGCGATGGTATGCGTGATTGTCCCGATAATTCCGATGAAAGAAGAAGCTTGTGTTATCATTTAATGTAAACATTTAAAACAATACAAAATACAGCATTGTTTACTTATAGTTTCTTAGTTGTCCGGAAGATACTTTTCGTTGTTATTACGGAGCTTGCGTTAATAAATTGTTTAGATGCGATGGACTGTACCAATGCGCAGACAAATCAGATGAAAGCAACTGTGGGCAAAAGCAAAGTTGCCAGTAAGTGTTAAGAATTTTGATTTTATTCAAATGTAACAATTTTATTGTACAGACTGACAGAATTTCAATGTTCTTCACTCGAGTGCATACCACAAGAACAATTGTGCAATGGCGTTAACGACTGTATTGATCAATCCGATGAAGATTCCGATATTTGTGAAGAAATAAAAATGGTTTGTCCGGAAAACACACACCATTGCAAATATGGAGGTTGTATTAAGTTAGAATCTTTATGCAATGGCTTTCGCGATTGCTTAGATGGATCAGATGAATCTGACTTGGTTTGTAAAAACTTAAATAATCAAGGTACGATTTTTAAATTAAGAAAACATTTTTTCATCTCATAAACTTTTAGAAATATTTTGTCCAGCGCTTAATTCTGAAAGAAGCATTAATAAATGCGAATTAAAAGGAACAGGTTGGATGTCCTGTAACGACCATTTACCTGTGGGCACTATCGTTTATTCTGAATGCAAACCATATTACACACCTACTAATAACAGAGAAAATGAATACCGCGCTACCTGCCAATCAGATGGGGTATGGAGCAGAGAGCCGCTTAAGTGCGAGCCAGGTATCAAAGTATACATTTTTAGTTAGTATTTTTAAAGTTATTTTAACATTATTCAGTGATGTGGTCAAAAGAAATGTATTCATGTAGAAGTCAAAAGTGTCAATGGGGACGATATTAAATTTTTATGAGAATTTTTGATGAGACGTGGTTTTCCTTCTCTGTTTCTTTTTACCTTTTATCTGGAGTTGCAATTATTACACTGGCTTTTCACCTGTCAATTTAACACCGCTGCGAATCAACGTGTAAACTGCCATAACACGTAATTAAAAACAGTGTTAATAGGCAGCTAGTCACAACACGTGTACTCACTTCAAGCTAGTGGTATCGACTCTTCCCATACTTCTCCAGCCTTAGGAAGTCTTCTTCTTTCTGCCTCATTATCATCTGTATCAGTGTCTCGGGAGACAGATCGACCAGTTTTCCTCTAAGGCTGGTCCATCTTCGACAAGCAAAGATCGTGTGTTCTGGGCCGTCTACGGCCCCGCAGTATATACACTCAAAGTCCACCTAACTCTGGATGCCGTTGAGGTATATGGAAAAGCAACCGTTTCCCGTAAGGACCTAGGTAAGGTGGTAATTCAGATCACTATGCTCACTATTCTCTTTGATGATCCTATGGATCCACCTGTTCTTCTGGCAGCTCTGCCATTCGCTCATGGTCTCGCACCTGGCTTCAAAATCGTCATGCCTAATGCTCTGCCTCTCTAGTGCCACCAAGTCCCATAGTATAATCCTAGTAAATGGGCCACCTCTGTGAATATTCTATACGCCGGGATTATGCGTAACCTTTGTAACCTTGTTATGTTAAAAATGCTTTAATATGCTTGTCCCTTGTATAAAATGTATTCTCGACACGCCCACTTTTCGTTGTTTGAGTAGGGTTACCATGTCAAATTTTAAACACGATTTCATTTCTTCTGGTGAAGTTTGAAGAACGCAAACATTATCTAACGTTGTGTACGCCCAACAAGGATTTCATCGTTAAGTGTTTTACGCACATCTATGTGAATATGAATTAGAATATTGTTGTGATCTGAGTGAAAGTCTTTGTTTGGGGAGTTTCCATACCCCCACACGTTTTCTTAGTCAGTGGAGATATCAGCAGATGTTGTATTTGGGGAAAATTTCCGTGACGGCGCGTCAAGTCACCGTAGTTAATAGTATCTACACTACCTTTGTTATCGCACTGGAGGGAATAATTACCGAACTTTACTTGTGATAACGCCGTATGTACGTCTTTGTTAGAGTTTTAAGGAATGCTGCGAAGAGGCCACTAGCTAGTCGCCGGCTTTGGGGAAAACTAATTGTAAGTATTGTATTTTCTATTTTAATTCATAGTTCGAACGTACGAATGACTGAACGTACATAACAGGTTGTTAACACAATTAATTATAAAATCGTTTTGTTGTGTGCCACGTATTATTATACGGTGCGCTTTGATTCTCTGAATTTACGAGTTCGTATTTTAATTTACAAATATAAATTTATTTCGCTTTTGAATATCAAAGTTAGACCGACTAGGTCACTTGGTTGTACGACGTGTTACCCGGTCGAAAGTGTAGTTTATATTTTGTCTGTGATGGCGACCTACGTCTTAGCGTAAACTGCTGTCTGTAAAATAAATATACTCTGTGTTACCACTACTGTCTTGTAATTTCTTCTCTTTCAGCTGCGGGTAGATTTAAACGGTGTCTCCCACCCTAGTCCTTCATCTTTTTAGCGCCTTTTTAAATTTATTTTATAATCTAACACCACGAAGCTTACGACTCGATCGCCGGAATAATTAAATTAGTCGTCGCTCTTTCAAGTTACGAGAAAAGCAACGTAACACCTTGTTGACTATACCCTGGCACTAGCTCATCCTCATCGCTTCTGCCCACATCGGGGCGCGTATACAATTGTGAAGGTGACGACCGTCGACATCAGCCTTCTCTTCAACATTGACGAACCTTTCGTGTTGGACATGAGCCGTGCTATGACCAACGCCGTTTGTGTGGTTTTGACTGCGACCATTTCCACGTGATGATCGTGGTTAATGTATTTGTCCATGTGCACCCCGAGGTATTTCAGACTTTTACCGGGTGCGACGACAAAGTCTCGTAGCCTGAACTCGATAACATCGATTTTCCTTCTGCCCGAGAAGTTAATAGTTTGTTTAACGTGAGTCAAGCACCGTTTGTCTTTACCACAAGCTCGTCTTCTTCCCTGCTTTTGTCGAGCCATGAGGAATTCAGCAGGTGACCTGGATTTCCTCAGTGCCTTCTTCACTCCGAAGTATCAATTTTTGTGCCTTTAAAGTAACTACTTATGAGGTTTACTACGTAGTCTTCGATTCGACCTTATCGGGGTATCTTCTGCCGACCACCGCCATTGCTTCCGGAGGTATGCAATCAGGCCCTAACGATTTATTTTTGTTCTTGCCGCCTCGACGTTCTCGTTCACACTGAACGAAGGTGGCAGACGAGTATCTACTAGAGATCTAACCATTTCTGGTTTACATGAGAATAAATTCTTATCCACTATGCTTTCCAATTTGATCGTTGGTTTAGGTAGACCAACCTTAAGTCTTTTTGTTTTTATTCGATTCGATAGCTCCATCCAAACCCTATCTTTTAGCGTAATCGCCTTTCTGATTTGACTTCATTTCATCCTGTATTGCTGTGTGGTTGGTGTAAGTTTTTTATTCTGCCTTTTGTTTTCCCTAGCCTCAGTATGCCTCATTCGCTAGCACTCCTCTCTGATACCAGTTCCTCGCTCCACCAATATATACTAGTGCTAGTACTCTTGTTTTTCCTCACCCTGAGCATGCTCGAGTCCCAGACTTTTTCTATAAATATGTGCATGTCTTCTGGAGTAATTTTTTTTTTATAATCATCTGCTACCTGATCCAATATTTCAAGTAATTTTTTCATTCATGGAATTTTTCTATTATATCCCAGCCAACTAGATCGCCTTTTTATTACATCAAGTACTTCCCTCATAATAAATTTGAGTACGTGAACCTCAACGTCAGTAATAAAATCATTTTTATTTGTACGTTTTTAGTTTAAGATGCTCTTTGGTTTAAGTTAGTAGTTTGTTAAAACTTAATTGAGAGATTTACGTTTACACTATTTTCGGGTTGCACAAAACGATAGTAACACAATATAGCGTATAGTTGCACCTGTGTAAAAAAACTCTAATTTGGCCAATAAGATGGCAGGAATTTGGCGACGTTACTTTCAGAAAGTAACAGTTACTTTTATTTAACGTAAATGGTCATTTATTGTTGCTAGGAAAATAGAATAAATTATTTGGCTGAATCTTGATTCTCGTTTCTATACTTTAGCTTGTGATGTACCCCATTCACATTTGAAAACTAAAATCCTCGAACCAAAAATATTAAGCATCTCGCTGTGGTTGCAATAGTCGAGCTACCCCCATTCCCTCTTTTTTTCGTTGTATTAAAAGGTGAACTGTAATCTATGGTCGGAAAAGACTGTGCTGAATTACGAGCTTGAGAAAGAACAGGTCAATCACGACAAAAATGTACGAAACATTTCCTCTAGAGTTGTAGTAATTCAATGTTACCAGATCGCCTGCATTTTCTAGAATAATAGGGTTAAAAGGTCCTGCGAAGTTACGAGATGAAAATTTCGATCTTTGAAGAACATCGCTATATCTATCAAGATATCACTTATTCCAGGATTACAAATTTCTTCTCAAAACAGAGTAGAGTTTACTAACCCCAAAATGACCAAATTTATAGAAACACTCGATGACCTTAGTCGTCAAACATGCCAGAATGGCAAGTTTTGTGTTAGCATTTTCTGGGTTGAAATATATGAGGACGTTATTGAGAACTCGGCAGTTACGAGACAAGTGACACTGTGCACCGTCGAACGTGATAGGCTGCCCTAGTAAGTATTTCAAAATCGGTCCAAATAAACAATTATGTAACTGCAACTCCCGAATACCGTGAAACATTGTCTCGTCTTCTTCAAGTTCTCGAGCTGAAACAACTTCTACGACCTGTGAGTGAGTCAGCTACAATAGGATCCCGAAGTCAAATGAAATGAGTCTCACCTAAATTTTGCAAAAATCGCGACAACACGTCAGCTACGACATTGTCCTTGCCATTTACATACTCCACTATAAAATCAAATTCACTTAAATATAAAACCCTGACTGACCTAAGAATTTCAAAGCATGGTGGTGTGTACGTATTACCAATCACATCAAAATCGTAGACAAATAGGTCATTCATTTGCTCAAAAGCGTGTTCTTTTTGGACGCCCCATTTCCAACGACAATCCTCACGCAAGAGGCCGGTCAAAAGGTTTAGAAACATCACTTGAATCGGCGGTAATAGTTAACCAAGAAAAACGCGTAACTACCTTACAGTAGACGGGCGTGAGAAATTGCGGATCGCTTCGGTTTTCATGGGATGGGTGGAGATACCGTTGATGCTTACAATATGCCATTGAAACTCAACCTCTTTGGGGAGGAACTCGGTTTTCTCAACAATCAGTCATTTTAGCTAAAGACAACTGACAAAACAGCAGCTCGAGACGGGAAAGATGTTCGTATGGGTCAGACGAGATCACAAAGAGGTCATCGAGATAGTTGAGGACAAATTGTTGTATTTCGAGTGTCATGATAATTTCATAGCTTTAGCTCTCAATATCCGAAACTATGCAAGAGTTTAACGTACAAGTATCCAAACATACACGTACTTAACCGCCGTCATAAGACTAGCGTACGGGGAACTTTAACGATACGCAAGCCCAACAGTTCTTGGAAAGTGACTTTGACAGGTGGCAGTTGTCTAACCGGTACTGGGTACAGTTTCTTGACAAACGGTTCTGCATCCGCGTCGTATGAGTGTATTTATCGGCCCTGCCAGAAAGGTTCCTAAACAGATAACGAAACTGCACAGGAAATGACACAACACACGGCCTCAAAGAGAAGGGTCGAAAAGTTTGTAGAAGTTCGCCTGTCTCAAAAAATATTCGTCCATAGTAAATAACCATGGATAGTAAACGTTATGCTAGCCAAACGTTGCCTTTCCAGGTAATGTTAATCACCGGACCAAGAATGCGCCACATAGTTCCTCTTCTAAACAACTGAAACTGAACCAGGAGGTCATATCGGTTCAGTCAGAAGCACTATTACGAAGGCACTTCTTTACAACATTCAACTTTTCAGTTGCCGGAAGTTTAGAAGCACTAAAAAACGATCAAATCAACGCAGAGGAACCTTGGGTTGTCGACGGTAACTCAAGGACAAACTTAAAGCTACGGTTTCCCAGGACATATCGAGTTTCGGGACAGAAGTCGGCATACCTACGTTAGAGGAAAACAAAGCACGAGTAATCGTATTAGATAACGGGACGACCGGGGTAGAGAAAGTGGTAGCTCGTATCTGTGTTACCTGCACATTGGACGGTCCTCTCGTCGGGGAGATAGTTCCGATGCAACACTTCGGGTTACTGAAGCGAGCAGTCTTCTTAACAGATCGCTGGTTCTCCATAAAGGCGGCCAGCAGCCGTTGCTGCTCCGAAAGCATCCGCTTCAAGTACTGCTCCCCACAGCACGACTGCTTCTACCACGCATTTTCTATAGAATTAAAAGGATTGACAAAACAGTAGAATTAAACAAAAGCACAGAAGATACAAAACAAACATATTCCTTCCTCGAACAAGGTTCACAATGCCGATCGCATCCGGACTTCTTAATTTTAAGCCCTCCAACCCCTCTAAGAAATGCATGCGCGCTACTTCGCACATGGCACTTCTAAATTTCGACACTTGCTCTAAATTTGAATAGGATCATCTCAAGTTGGAAAATGTGTACAATCTTTTGCCATCTTCATTTTCATTATTTTCATGCTCTTTTATTTCTTTTGACGTCTTATGATTTTGTGGATTCTATTTTTCATTTTTTTCTCAATTTTCGCTTGATTTCAGCTTTTGAGTTATTTGTTTCTTAATCTGTTCTTATTAAATTTATTATTGTTTCGAAGCTAACACCCCCTGCCGCGAACTTCACTTACTCCAACTACGTCCCCACTTGATTTCTTCAACTCGTTTTCCATCTCGATGAGTTACTTGGGCTAAAAGCATTATAGGTTGCAACTTTTACGACTAAAAACAATTGGTGAGTACATCCTTAACAAATTCATTAGTTTCAATTCAAGCGGTGATTCTTCTAATTTTAATGCTTTAATTAGTAGTTTAACTTTATTTGTTTACTTAATTAGTTTACAAAGTGATTCATGTTTCCCCTATTTACCATTTTACCCCCTTCCCCTTTATTTTACATTTACATTACATTCTATTTACATTTAGTACATTTCGTTTTTCCTGCACTCCTCTTAGCTGTTTCCTCCTCCATACTACTTGCATCCACTCCGCTCCGTTTCCGTTTTCTTCTAAGATTTCCTCTACTTTCTTAATCTCTTCTCTTAACTCCCTGCATTCGTTTCTCATATGTTTAAGGTCCGTCTCTTCTCCATATACTCTGCACATTTTTTCCCGACTTTTTTCCAGTATTTATTTCCTAACTCTTCGATTCAACACCTAAACCTTGCTATCATTTTTTTGTTTTTGTTGCTTTTATTCCCTTTAACCTTTAGATATTCTGACACCCCTTCACACTTAATATTCTTATAATTCATATTATATCTGCCCTCTTTTATCCTTGTCCATCTTTCCTGTTTTTCTATGCCCCAATCTCTCATTATTTCCTCTCTTACCCCTGATCCATTTCTTTTATAATATTCTTTTCTGCCATCATGCCCGTACTTCACTTTTCCTCCCTTTATCTCTTTCCAACATTCTTGTTTATTTTTGCGTTGGCTGTAACGCTGAATTTTAATTGTCTTTTTTTCTTTTCGATAATTTGGTGCTGATTAACACTGTGATGACATTAAGCGCGCATTACCGCTTGGAGTGGAATGTTCACTTCTAATTAGTTAACAGACATGAGAAGCGTATCTAATTGTAGTTTTAAACATGGAAGCCGTCTGATTTTTGTCCCCTTTCTAACTTGAAGTGCTTTACGGTCTAGGCCGATATGATGACATAGATAATAATTCTTCGAGCATTGTCCATGTTTAATAAATCCTATGTAAAATGATTTATGAGAACTAAATAATTCTGTATACATAAGTAGAAGAAACAGTCATCTGTTTTGGGCTGTAGACAACTTTAAAATTGGGTAAGGAAGCTACAATCTTCTTCGACGTTGATTATGAGTACATGAAAGCATCGACTTAAAAAACCAGGAAAATCTGTGTGTGTCAACGTATTTCCAACTATAAGATACTGGTTTCGACGGTCGATGTGTCATTTTTTAAAAAATAGTCTACATATTTGCCATTTTAGACTATATGATATACTCAATAACAGCGTCTCTCGTATCAGACAGCCGCCTAAAAGCAAGTAGTCCAGTAGGGACCTATAAAAAAATCACAACACTACGGCGTCAACTTGTATACCTAAATACACTGCCTTTGTTTTTCTAGAATGTGGTAAAACTGACCCAATAGCCACTCCTCTAATTGTTCATGGATGGGTAGAAGAACGCGGCAAATGGCCTTGGCACAGTACTTTATATAAATTAAACAACGGCACGTGGTCGTTTTGGTGTGGAGGAAGTCTAATATCAGAAAAAATCATTATAACAGGTAAGAATAAATACTTTTTTAAAGTAAATATATAATTTGGTTCGTTTACAGCTGCACATTGTGTTTGGTCAGTCACATCACTAACATTAAAAGTGGCCCTTGGTAAATATTATAAAGAATTTGAAAAAACTGATGATTTTACACAAGTATTCGATGTTGAAAAAATAATATATCAACCTCTATATCAAGATCTATTGGGAAACTATGGATCAGACATCGCTATACTAGTATTAAACGCCACGGTAAAATTCTCGGAATTTGTTAGCCCTGTATGTGTCGATTGGACGCTTAATGATGCATCACAGCATCTTTCTAATAATACATTAGGAATGGTAATAAGATGTTGAATAATAAAAGGTGTTATTTTTTTTGTTGTAGGTTGTCGGAATGGGTATTACAGAAAATGATACTTACAGTGATGTATTACGAGCAACCTATTTACCAGTAGTTGATGATGAAACTTGCATTAAGTCACACCTTAGAGATTTTAAAAAATACGTTACTTATACGACTTTTTGTGCAGGATGGTTGAACGGTAATTTGATTTAATTAATGTAAATAAATATATTACCGTATCACATAAACCAAAATCTTTTCGTAACAATTTCTTCTTCTTCATTATTAGTTTTAGGTTTTTCAATCAGTTCTTTGCTCCTTTTTCAAACAGTTAAGAATGCTTATACCTTGACAATTTTGATTCACCCTTAAAATTTAATAAAGCTTCTACAATTTAAAACACTGGCGTTAAATTACCTTAGGTACAGGAGTATGTAACGGAGACAGCGGGGCTGGACTTGTTTTTCCTAGATCGTCAAACCCCACTAAATGGGTTCTTCAAGGAATTGTTAGTGTTAGTCCACGCCGTCTAGGAACATCATTTTGCAATCCAAAGTATTTCACAATCTTTACAAAAGTTGGAATGTACATAGATTGGATGAAGAACGTTATAGGAAATATACAGTTGGGGTTATCTCATAGTGATGATACATACATGATTTAATAGAAATTTAATCATTTATATAGTATTAACAAATTGTTTCAACAAATAAACATAGTACAAACAAACAAGTTTGTTAAACCCAGGCACACCATCCTTCATACATTCTACCAAGTACATTATAATCTGTAGCGTGATCAAGAAGACATTTAACTTGATCTTCTTCCGTTAAATTGTTATCGTTAACTGTTGCTCGGAAATTATGTGCTTTACCTTTTACGGCAGTGACGTAAATATCTCTTAACGGTGGATTGTGACTATGACCGGATTCAAGTTCTTCAATCATTATCTTAACCGGGTTAGCTCCTTCTAATTTTTGTTTAGCGTGATCAATCTTTTGTCCAGAGTACCAGCTCTTTTTGATTGTAGATCCGCTAGCAACATCAAAACGACGAGCAAATTCAATCCAATCGATCGATGGTTCTTTAATAAAGACGTTCATCGTAGCTAATAAAATATCGGAACGTTTTTTAAATGCTCTCATGCAGTGAATCATAGTTTCTTGTAATAATCCATGCTCGCCAAGAGGTTGTAATAAATTTAATATGTGAGGCGTAAGACGAAAAGGTACTAACTCTGGTATTGGTAATATTTGTGTTCCCACTCCAAACGCATATCCAAAATCAATTCCAATGGCTCCGCCATTTCGCAAAGATATAAGAGTATTTTCCAAGTGTCGGTCACCGATACCCAACAACCATTGTGAAATGCAAATCACTGCATAACTCACAACAAATTTATGACGCAAAGCAAAAAAACTTTCTGAATTTATGCTGATATTTTTAAACGATTTTCTATAAAAAAATAAAATATAATAAAAATCGTCAAATTGATATTAAGAAGATTTTCCAAAAATATATTAAATCAAACGCTTACTGTTTCATCCACGAAAATAAACAAAATTTATAAAAAAAAACAGATTAGTTCTGTCCATAATACTTGAGTTGCCGATTTAGCTCGTCTGAAGTATTAAAAATAGTTTTTCTTACTTTTTTTTAGATAATCGAAAATTAGGCACAAGTGCAGTCCAAGAAGCTATAGAAAATAACATAACATAATCACAAAATCCATAAAATAAACATCAAGAAAGCAAAGTGTTAATAAAAATGCTCTATTCAACAGAATTTATATCAAAAAGAAAATATGGGGATCGTTTTACATAAAGAAAACGAAAGTACAATTTTGGAAAGTAGATATTCAAAACAATTATGCAAAGTAGCAACACCAGAGATGTTACTAATATACGAGCTAACTTGTATATCAATTGTATTGTAACGAACACTACTTTATTATTTATTTAAAACTAATATTTAACTAGTACTAATACAATGTTACGATATTTAAGAAAAACAACTTACAAGTAATTTATATATGACTATTACTCGATATTTATAAACACTGTCCGCATATAAGTTGCACTTTTATCTACAAAGAACATTCCATCTTTGTCGACCGTCGTCTCAAAGTTTCCAAATAGTTCAAAAACGTTTCACTGCCCCTTTCTTAAAACTGTTCTGTCAGGAAACTGGATGCGAAACCAGTAGAAAAGGTCGTGGCGTTAGCGGCAGCTCTCTCCATTTTGGCAACTTCCTTGAGCATAAAAGTAGCAGTCAATAAACTTTTTCTGACTCGATGTTCTTATTGGATGGTAACTGCAGATCAACAGTTGAACGTCTGTTCGTCGGAAGACGACTTCAACATATTTCGAACTGTCCTCCAATCCAGTTGATCTAAACCTCAACCAAGCTTTGGTACTGCCAATTCCTAAATGTTGTGGAACTCCATTATTTCTGTTGAAATTCCATAATGCTTGCCACATATTTTAGTGAGTACTTCTTGGTAACCAGATAGAAAATGAAGTGTCGGTCATCCCGTAATTTAAAGACTTTGCCGACCGCCGGTTGCTATGTTCGTAGTTTATCTAGCCGTCCAAACTTCTTGTTACACCTTAAGATCTTCGCTCACGCAATGTGCAATAGCATAACTCCTTCGTGTTTGGAACAGGTCTTGTTGCTCCTCAGTTGTAACTCAGAGCCTAGTCTTTCCAGAACCCCCGTACATGCTCATAAACTTATCAAAGTCCATTCTATCGACTTGATTCCTGCTTTTGTTTGCTATTATAAGGGTTCAAACCTAGTTTTGGTCACTGGGTAATGTTGTTATCGCCAGCAAACGGAGCTAGACGATCAATGTGGACCACTTTCGGTTTTCGAATGCGGTATACGACGTCATTAATAGGCTGCAGAAATTCATAAGAGCCCTCCTATTGCCGTTGTCGCTTCGGCAACAAACTAAGTCTTCTTTGGAGGTTATATAACCACACTATGTCGAAACCCACCGTTTTGTGCCTTTGTGCCTGACGTCATGTCTGGTCTTCATTTTGTTGCTGACAATTTGCGTGTCCTTCCGAACAGCCTCATGTACCTCGTCTAGCCTCTTCATCTTCTTGCTGACGTAGTCTTCTCCAGCAATTTCTTTTTCCGCTCTTCGTCCAAATTGGAGGTCGCGACCAAGCATGACACAAGATGGTGTTTGGTATGTGGTTTCGTGAACAAATGATCATCTGTTCAATCAAACCAAAGTTGGCGTAAGCATTTCGTGAAATAATCCATCGCCACCAAGATGTATTTATTTCGCGAATCAAATTCTGGGAATCGCCTTGCGATGTCAATCATCACTTTTTTTAAATGGCTTCCCACGTTATATTTTTTCATTGGTGCTTTGCGCTTTTTCGCTGAACCATTTCCTTATGCGACTGTGCACTTACGACACCATTTCATGGCATCATCTATGCAATTTACCCAATAGAATTTTTCTAGTGCTTTCCCTAATGTCTTCTTCACGAAAAAGTTTCCTCCTGATGTATCATCGTGCAGATGTGGATACACTTCTGACATTCGGCTCTTTGGCATCACCAACTGCAGTCTGTTTTCCGTACCCTCGACACTGTCTAGAAATCGCTCTTCCACTCAAAGTGTCCCACTGCGCCCAGTACGTTTCTGCGCCAAATCACTCACTTCTTCTCGGGTTGGTCGTAATCCGTTTGCTTTCCAGTTCAGGAGTAATCTTATTTCGGAATCGTTTCCTTGTTCGTGATGCAACTGCTTAGTTTCCGACTAGTCATCAACGATAGCAGCTCTTCGGAGTCCAGAGACATTCGATCGCGAACAATGACTGTAGTCTGCCGGACATGGTCTTCTGAACAAGGCATCACCGTTCCAATGACCGTTTCGTCATCCAGCACGGTATTCCGTGTCCTAGTCATCTCTTTCCGGATCACGAAACTGCAATAGCCATTTCAATGTGGGGCGGTCCGTTCTCAGTAAAAATTTTCGTTTATACAAATATTGGTAAAAGTGTCCTATATAGTCAGCCTTTCCTCCATCTCTAGGTACAACGTGAACCAGTTATTGCACTTCACAAATACTTCTTTGGGCTCAGTTTTAGATTTGCCCAACGTAATCACTGAAACGCATCCTACAGGTTGTTCAAATGTTCTTCCAATTCCACCTGCTAGTAATCACTGTTTAAACCACCGAGATCTTGTCTAAAGTATCGTCAATTTTCGGTATAGGGCAATTGATCTTTTTTGGTCACACCGTTAAGCTGTCTGTAGTCTACGCAAAACCTCGTTCATCCATCTTTCTTCTTTACTAGTACCACATAGATCTATGGATTATTTGAAGCTACAATCACACCTTCTCTCTCCATATCCGTAATTATTTGTTCAGCTTCTTCTCATTTCGCCAGAAGAAGTCGGTGTGGTATTGATTTTGTGCTTCATTACGTTAGTTCTTCCTTTAAAACGTTTTAACTTTAGTCCAGCCGGTTTTGGTTGAAGTTTTTGGCACTTGGAAGTAAGAATGTCTAATAGATGTTTTGGGATCATTTCTTAGGCGACGTAGCTTCACTAGATTTCTTAAATCTCACAATTTGAGATACTAGCGTACATTGGCCTACCACAGTCTTCTTTTTCAACGTTACTGGATCACGTCTTCACTCAATAAGACTCGTACGGCTGCCTTCTCTAATAAATAAAAGAATATTCTTCACCTTTAATCTTAAGGACATCGTTCGTGATATCCAAATGGAACCCATACTTCTTTATAACGTCTATTCCCAGGATAACTTCTTCTATGATGTCTGGCAATGTCTTTGTTCGTTGATCTTGCCGTCGAGGTAAAAGCTGTTCAATTGTTTCATAGGCAATACAATACGAATGATAATCTCCGGTACATGACTAAATGAGATTAACTGTTGTTTCTTTTGATCAACTCGTTTTAAAATCTCTCTCTTCTTGTCTTCTTCTTATGCTTAGTACGGTGTCATCGTACGTGATCTATTTCATCGCCGTTTGAAGTCGTCACTCCTTTTTCTCGAAGCATTCGTCAAACTTTTTCCTCAACTCTTTCTTATGTCTGCGCGGGCACTTCTGCAGCTGATTCGCTGTTTTAAACTCTAAGGCATGGGTTAAGGCGACAACCAACGTCTTAGGTCGAGGTAACCGTAGAGTCTGCTGCGTTTAGCTGTCTCGGAAGCCGTTTACAAAGGTTTCAACCAACTGCTCCAAGAAAGTATCTGGTGCTGTAGGATACGCAAGCCGTGTCAATGTGGCTGTCAGCCACAAACTCTTAAAGACTTTCAGCAACTTTTTGAACCTGACTTTTTATTTGGGCTTGGTACATGATGCATCTCCATATCTCATTTCTTAACGTGAAATTAAGAGGTGATTAGGAACAGAGTCTTCCAAACGCTTTTCCACATAAGACCACTGTTAAAGACGTCGCTTTCTGCTTGTTGCTCCAACGATTAGTTACAGCTACGAATTCAAACTGTTTGTGGTAGGTTGACTATTGAACTATACAGTCAAAATTTAGAAGTACAACTTTAAACTTGTTAGTGGTTTCTTCCCGATGATTCATTAATAACTCTCCGCTCTTTACACTTCCTTCTTGATGACTTGGCAGTTGCATTCCTTCTTTTAGCTTATGTCTTAATTTCTCTTCTACTTCTTCTATTTTCTCTTCTGCTTCTTTTAAATTCAAAATACCGCTTTGGATTTGTTCTTATATAGTTTTTATTTGATTTCTAGTACTAGTACGCATTTCATTCATTTTCTGAGAATTTTTTTATTTATTAATTCGAGAATTTCAATTAGCTTTGCAGCCATGTTTACTGCTTTCAAATGAGTTACCGGCATAGATTATAACATGAATAAAAAGTTTAATAAAACATAGTCACTTTTAAAATGCACTTATTTTTGTGTAGCACTAAATTTTAATAACGAACGATTTTTCATTATTAAATCCCTAAAGGTTTAATGAACTGAGTTTATAAACCAACACGAAGCACGAACTAATCACTTATTTTTTTAACACACAATGTTTTATGAATGGTTTTGAATTACCGCACAGCTGTCACCAATGTAACGAGTTTTAAAACTAACTATTTACATGTAATTATAAATTAATTTTTAATAAACTAACACTATTAAAATGTAACAGTTATAAACACTGTACGCAAATAAGTTGCATTTTTATCTACACTGGTATTTATTTTTACTGGTGCATGCGTTAACTTATTTATTTATTATCACTAAAATAGCGACTAATAACAATACAAAACCAGTTATCGGTGATTCCGTAACTACTGACCGGTTATTGCTCAAATTATTCACTTTTTTCATTGTCTGCGTTATGTCAAAATTTTTGCGATCTTTTTTTGTGGTTTAGTTAAGATTATCTTACAAGTGATATCGGTCGATTGTAAAAATAAGTGACTAAAAGTAAGCGTCGCCAATTCACCGCTGACCTAAAATTAGCGGGTAAGCCGATCACTAATAACAACTACTATCCTTGGGTTTCCCGGTAAGACATAGACAGTGTTTTAGAATAAAAATGAATTTTAAAAAAACGCGCCAACAATTCTTTGCAATAACGTCTAAACGCGATATTTGGAAAACCTTCATAACCGATACATATAATTTTATGTACCTTACCTAAGAACATCAGCTTCCACATAGTTTACTAGTTCGGTATACTTGTCCATAAAATCTTTGTCTTTGTACTTCAAGAAAGCAAAACCGTATCTTTCTGGATGGTGAGGGTCATTTATTTTCTTTGGCACTGCTTTATTAATCCACGTCATGTATTTCTCTTGGGATTTCTTTAAGCTTTTTTGATCGCTTAAACCAGTTTCAATAAACTCTTTTAGATGTATCGTGTCATTTAACCATTCAATAACGCCCAAACGACTATTAAGAGGTATAACCTAAAACGTTAAACGTCATTTGTTGACGAAAACAAAAACAAAATATTAAAATACAAGAGAACCATGAGGAAAAAGCAAAAATCAGATGGCATTTTCACCAGGACCTCCTGGTATTACTATCTTTTTGATATTAAGTTTGACCTAATACGTATATATAATGTTAGATTGATATAATCGTACTTTGCGTTGTAGTGATAAGTTGCCTGTTTCATACGAGGTTTTAATAAAAACAATCGCTCCGGATACGAGTAACGGTAACTCACGTCACAGTACAGAGAACTGACCAGTTCACGATAATTTACTGCGTTAGATATTATAATTATTTTGCTCAACAATTATTACCAGCTCGACAGTATCTGAACTGCAAAAAGGAACGCCAAAACAACGAATTCATTATAAATATTCAAGAATAACGACAGTAAAATTAATTTCAAGAGAAGACAATTCCTAATAAATAAATAACATGTTTACCTGATAAGTTGTAAGATTCATTTGACGCTTATTACAGTTACTGTCTTGAAGCAAAACGTTATTCATTAAAATAAATATTTGCTCGATTCTTTGATCTTGTCGCAAGTCTTCTCCAAACTTGACCAAATATTTGTATTGCTTTCCATCATTTCCCAATATTGTTATTCTGATCGGTGCTCTCATCGATTCTAACAAATGCACCTTTAAACAAAAAAAATCTTAATATTATATTTCACGCATAATTCACAACCTACCATTGGCGCGAATCCCATTATTTTAGTATGATATTGAACAAGTGGACGTTTTTCTCCTGTATACTGCCCAGGAATTTCTAAGTTTCCATAAAGTTCAGAAGCTTGAAAGTTTGCCAACCAAGGACTGTACTCAAATAATTTAATACTTCTCCTAAACTTAGAAACTGATAAAGCGTTCTGCATGTCCATTATTTTATTTTTAGTAATAGCTAAATCAAATTTTCCTAAAAAAATCAAATCTTATTCAGAGCAATTTATTTCATGATTGTTGGTAGATGACGTTTTCGAAAGATACGATTGAAACGGGCAATGCAAATTACTCAAACAATCTATAATCAGTTAGGTTAAAATTTCTAGACCCACATCAGTAATATATCCTGAATTAAATATCTTTATCTTTTTAAAAAATAAACTATACGTAAGTAAAGATAACCGTAATGTTTTAAAATAAGTCACGCCTATTTGTAAAAAGGTGTTGGTCTACGCCGTCCACGTAATAAAAACACTATAATACACTTTTATCTAATATCAAGAATTGTGATAATTAAACCGATTGATCATAGAAATTTCCAAACTAATTAATGGTAAACACATACGTTAGAACAAACTTACCTTTGAGTAACGCCCTTAATTTTATTTCATAGCCAGCTATTTCTTTAAACATTAAGCCTTTTACACTTTTCGCATCTCGATAATCAATGTATTTTTCGTGTTCCGAAAAGACTTCATTTAATAAATTTTGCAACGCATCTTTAAACTCTTGTTCTGTATTACACGCTTTTAATTTCTTCAAGTAATACGTCAATACGTTCACAGGAGGTGTAACAAATGAAATTGCTTTCAGAAAGTTTTCCATTAACTCCCCCGGTAGAAGCAGTTCATTTAATCTATGTAAAACCAAATATTTTATATTAATAGTAACTTGATGCAACTCTTACTTTTGCATTAAAGTTTTTCCTAAATTTTCTATACCTCCTGGTTCAAATTTGTACTTTTCTTGACTAATTCTATATGGAAACATAATTGCCTGGGGATACACTTTAGCGATTTCTAAGATGATGTCGTCTATTGCATATATACAACTTGTGTCCAAATTTGCCAGTAGTTGTGGAATCCATTTTAAAAACATCCAAGTAGGAATTTTAGATGTCTAAACGGATGTAAGCAATATACTCAAATAAATAACTAACTCATTACTAAGATTAGAACGTCTACCAGGTTTGGACCGTGTTAATGTTGTAACCGAACTTGCTAACCTTTCGCTCACTTTCGTAAGGAGCTTCATCAAAGCGTGAAAAAAATCTAAAACTTAAAGAAGTAAACAATAACCTAACACGGAATCACTACGGAGTTAAGTAATCAACTTGTGAACCAAGCCAGATTCTAAACTCCATAGAAGTGACTTAAGAAGGAGTTATCTCCGTATTTATAGAAGTATCATCGCGGTGGGATGAGCTCGACTTTGATAGGGTTACGTTCGAAAAATGGCGTGTCTTCGATAAACCAGTAACAATCGGGAAGCAAAGATGTGATAGTTCAAAATCGTTGCCACGATTAAAGTTATTGGGGTGTTTGATGATTTCTATGCCTTCTCAGACTCGGTGAATAGAGATTTCTATATTGTGCAGTAAAATAATGTTTCCGTAGGTACAGTTACCTATCGGGCGCGTCTCCAGGTGGTAGATAGGAGGTAACGGTATGCAGTTTCACTACTCACCTTGACAGGTGTTGGAGTCGCGGCCGAAAATCTGTACGTACTCCAATACTACTATCACGCAAACTCCTAGCTCAAGTTGTGGTGTCGTGGCAAGAACCAACACTGGGGTAACGATGTCTGTCGCTGCTCTGCTGACTTTGATCAGATGACACGGCAGCCAAACCCAAACATCTTGCTGCTGGAGACATGTCTCACAAGCAAGAAGTGCTGGAGGGTCTTGGCTTCATTGTCTGGACCAAGAAGAAACAACCTCATCAAAACCTAAAACTAAGGTGAGGAGAATCAGGTCGATAGATGCGTGATTGGATAGAAGAAGAGTCGTCACTGGTTCGGACCTCGGAACACCAAGCAAACCCCGTTGTATATAGTCTTCCGTGCGTATCGGGGCACTGCGCACGGTGACCTTCTTTTCCTCGGTACTCGAGGAACATATATGGAACCACCGACACAACATTTAAAAAAAGACTGGGACTCTGATCAGAACCCAAAAATATCGGCTGATGCTGAGCGCGAACATTAAAAGACTAAAAAGTTTTCGGGGGCGGTAAAGTAAAAGCTTAAGAATAAAGAGAATCGGGAGCGGCCACTGGTTCTACTCAAATGACGGGGACGCGGGAGCAAAACCTATCTATGCAGGAAGCAACAGCGACACCAGACAGAGCACGCAATTGTACCTACTGCCGGAACAATAGGGGCGCCAAAACGCAACCTCTCCAGCAGTAGCACATCGGCGTCACAAAAACGACCAGTAGAGCGAAGTCAAAGGGTCAAAGGAACCCAAAAAAATACATTCGGAGACACTCTGACGGAAATTGTTCTTGTAATCATATCAAAAAGGTTGACTGAAAATACCATCAGTCCTGAAGAATCTGAGGTCATAAAAACATCGATACTCGGATGGATTGACGAATTGGAGAACGGGATAAGCTTCTCCACGTTTTCAGGAATGTGCCCGTACGTGCGACTCGTCAAACATTAAGAAACCTCTGAGAGAGGATAGGAAACTAGAGATTATTTATCTTAAAGACCTTTCTGCACCCAAGAAGATTATCACTTGAGTCCCGGGAACAGCACTGGAACCGGTTACCCTACTGAAAAGAATATCGGTAGAAAACAACATCAGTACCGAAACGTGACGAGTGGTTAACAGTAAACCAGATTCTAAAGAAACCCAATACGTCCTGTTTACGGACAAGAGGTCCTGGGAGAAGGTGAAAACGTTAACCAGCCAATTGCACGATTTTCAAGGATCACTCTCCAGGCGCTGGCCGACTACAAAAAGAATCATAAAGAACCGGATACCACAAGTGATATCCACGAGGCAATGCATGTAAATCCAGAGCCGGCAAGAACGTACTGACGGCAAATCTAATGCACAAAGTCGTTCAGATAAATATACATCACTGTAGGACAGCCTCAGCGGACCTCAGTGCTTACATCGCGACACACGATATTGATATTGCCGTTGTCCAAGGGCCATAGATCCACAAGTGAACAATAAAAGCGTTGAATTGTCCAGGTAGATGGCTGCTCGCAGCCCAACTTGTGCGCAACCCTCGCGCATGTATTATTGTAAAAAATGCATTAAAGTTAATGTCATTGTGGGATTTATGTTCTGGAGACCTAGTGGCAGCTAAAATATCTGTAGTAGAGAAGGCATCAGGAGGGAGTTCATTATCGGATCCGGTTACCTTCCCTACGACCAGACAGGACCACCGCCGCTGGAGGAAATAGTGGGACCAACAAATCGCTGATTCTTAGATGCGATGTCAATGCACACCACACCTTGTAAGGGAGCAGAAAAACAAATCCAAGAGGTGAAAATTTTTTTGAATTTATTCTAAAAATAAATTTAGACTTAATAAATAATGGAAATGAACCTACGTTTATATTAGTGCCGCGCAGTAATGTTATTGACCTTACGCTTGCTAGTCCAAAAGCGAGCAAAATGATAAAAATTTGGCATGTATCAGATGAACCTTCTTTATTTGATCATAGATACATTCGATTCAAAATTGAATCAGACGAGAAACTCGTAAGGGAATACAGAAACCCGAGGAAACCCGACTGAGATTTGTTCAACGAAACTTTAGCGGACCAAATCACCAATGACTGACAGTATTGTTAATTCATTAAAATCCGCATTTAAAGCAAGCTGCCCAAAAACTGTGAAACGAAACCACAACAGGATAACTTGGTAGAACAGGAAGCTTGACAAAACAAGGTCACGCAACAGAAGGCTATTTAACACAGCAAAAAAAACGGAGACTAGGATGACTACAGAACTAGCCTCACAACATACAACAATGCCATTAAAAAGGCAAAAAGAGCCTCATGGAGAAGCACCAGAACCTAGAGGTACCAAACAAACAAACGGACACCGAAAAAGAACTGGGACTTAATCCTAAAAACCTAGAATGGGAAATCAATACGTTTAAAAATTTTCAGTCTTCAGGAGCCGATAGAATTTATCCCATCATGTTGCAAAAGAGATTTGCTGCTCTTTGAAATGGAGTATGCGAAATTCTCAAAGCCAGATTAGCACTTTCGCATATACCAAACAGCTGGCCGATTGTCAAGATGGTATTTATACCAAAGCCAGGAAGATCTACGTGCGAGCTAGCAATTCACCAACTAGTCAGCAGATGCGAAAATACAATCCAATACAATGATTTTGCATTGGGTGCTTTTCTGGATATTGAAGGAGCATTTGAGAATACTACCTTCACTCAATTGCAAAGGCAATTGAGAAAAAAGGAATCACACCTATAGTCCGAAACTGCGTCAACTCAATGCTCAGGAATCGGATGGTAACAGCTACTCTGTACGGTAGCACGGTAGAAGCCAAAGTAGCTGGCGGGTGCCCACAAGACGGGGTGCTGTCCCCCCTACTGAGGTGCCTCGTCATGGACGGCCTACTACAAGAACTAGAAGACTATTAGTGAACCCAACTAAGACGGCAATTGTTCCGTTTACCAAACGACGGAAAACGGATGACATACTACCTACGATGTACGGAGTCACACTCTCGATGACAAAAGAAGTCAAATATCTGAGACTCACTCTTGATACTAGTCTAACTTTCAATGCTCATCTAAAAAAAGTTACAACGAAGACCATCAGGGTTCTTAATACAACCAAACGGATAGTTGGGCACACATGGGGATTGAAACCTACAATGACCAAATGGTTATATACTGTGGTAATAAGACCCATCATCACATACGGTGCCTTTGTATGGGGTGAGAGAACCAACCTGAAAAGCACAGCTGCGAAGCTAGGCAAAGTACAGAGAATCGCATGTCTGCTGATAACATAAGCGATGAGAACCACGCCCACAGCAACCATGGAAGCACTACTTTCACTTCCACCATTACAACTCCTTGTAATGATGGAAGCAAGACAAGCAGCATACAGGCTACAGATTAATGAACACACGTCAATTACCGGGAAAAACAAACCGAGTATATACAACGTGCTACGTGAAGAAACAACCTTAACTATTAGATCCGATTTCACAAAAAATATCACATCTTAAAGAAATTTAAAGTGATAATACCGTCACGAGACGAGTGGACAGAAAACATTTACCCAGGCACGGTTAAAGGAACACACAGATGGTACCATAGAAAACAATTTTCGTTGACCTTATGTAAATATGCGTCCGCACTTCAAGCTGAAGATGCTGCTATTGACTAATGTCTCAGAAACATTATCGACTCGAAATCATACGCCAATGGTCCGATATCGATCATGTCTGACAGCTAAGCACCACTACTGGCGCTAAGATCGCCAGTAACAAAATCCAAACTGATTATGACATGCATAAACAGTCTGGAAATATTGGCAATCCGCCAACCAGTGTAGCTCATCTGGATACCAAAAAAACAGAATGTAAAGGGAAACTTAATGGCGAACGCACTAGCTAAAAAGGACACAGCAGGGATATGTATCGGACCTGAACCAGTTTTCTGAATCGCTTACGAGACTGGCAAAGAAACAATTCCCAGAAAACTGCAACGGAGCATAAAAAACTATGGAAAAACTCTTCAGGAATGAGGCACACTTCCTAACAGAGCCACAATCAAACACTCAAACTGCACTATCAAGCATGTGCCGACAAAACTTAAGGAAACTCACGGGACTAATAACAGAACACTGTGATCTTAACAAACATATGCCTAAAATGGGGCTGCAAAGTAGCCTTCTATGGTGCGGATGCTTGGTGGTAGACGAGACTCCGCAGCATCTAACATCGTCACACACCTTATTGGTATAGCCCTTGTTCAGAAGTCATGGATCCACAATAGAACAAGAAAAGGGTTGAACTGTCCATGTAGATGAACTGCTTGTAGCCCAACTTGTGCACAACTCTCGCACAAGCATCATTGTAAAGAATGCAATAAACTTAATGCCATTATGGGATTTATGTTAACCGTAAATAGCTACCATATAACGGTGGTAAACGTTGAAGGCGATTTTACACCTGCGTACTTTAAAATAGCTTTGAATAAAACTGCGGGATAAAATCATAACGTGAAAGACATTGGAGTTAAAGCAATGTCAATGCAATTGTATAAATTACATTAGAGTGTACCTCTTACTGCTGATGAGCCCCAAAAGGGCAAAACAGGCGTCCAGCCGTTCAATTATCCTTTAATTTTTTTCACGTCCTTTAACACGGTCCAAACCCGGAAGACGTTATAATTTTAGTTTAGGCTCCGGCCGTGGAAGCCTTCGCGATTACAACTATTTCCCGTGACGTTTTATTACGAAATAACCATAAAATTTAGGATTTTTAACATAAACATACCAAAAGTAATAGTTCTAATTCATAGCACAAAACTAAAGACTTACCTCCAACTTAAAAGTGTTTCTAAACTCAGCTATGTTTTTATTCAGTAAACAAGGAAAGAGTTGTTTTCCTTCGCTCGATCCTAACATCATAGCCCTCAAAACGCATACTATAAAAGTTTCATCCATGTTATCTTTATATTGAGTGCAATACGCTAACTTCACGTACGCTTCGGACATATGTGAATAAATTTTTAAATTCTCGGTGTTCATCATCTTCTGAACTTCACCCTCACAGTACTTTATGCCTGCCTTAAGTTCGTTGACTCCATATTCCCATATTTTTTCTACGCCAGTTAAAGCCACATTACCCATAAACTTCTGTAAATTACTTTTATTTCTGTTATATAATTCATCATTTCTTGATAAAACTGCGTGAATTTTTTGAGTTAAGTCATAAATGTGACGCTTTGATTTCATTATGTAACATAGTTTATTATCATTTGTAACTGACTTATTTGTTAACGTTCCTATAACATATCAAAATATAAACTAAAACCAATTCAAAATTAAACCTACCAAGACGCTCCCACGAGTTTAACAGTGATTTAATTTTACTTTCGTCATCTTCGATAGTTTGAGACATAAAATATATAATTTTACTGAACGATAAAGGCAACTGCATGTTTTCAAGATCTCCAAGATGTTTAAATTTAGCAGCAATTTTAACGTACTTCCTTGCAACGTAGTAATTTTCTTGTTCGAGTGCGCGTTCGGTTAGGTTAATATGGAGTTTAAATTTGTGCGCGTTTAAATCGTTTTTTATGTAATCTTCCTCGTCTGGCAATAATGTTAATAGTTTTTGTTGCATGACGGTGATAAACTGATTGCGGTAAACAGTTGAGGTTTCACTCTGTAGGAGTGATTCCATGGAATCGACAGAACTTTCCGTCCACGATTTCAACAAAAACTCAACGTTAGTCTTGCAGTCTTCTACTTTTAACTTATCGATAAAATTTATAAAAAGGTAAAGATCAATTACGCCTTTCAGATTAAATAGAGTGTTAGCTCGTAGCTTCAGAAACAATGGGTTTAAATGACTCCAATTTTCTAACCATTTTGTTACAGTGTTGTTCAGGTAATAGTTAGCAGTATCGCAATCATCCTGTAGAAGACACAGCATTGCTAATTCTTCTCCAAAATTATTTTTCAAGTACTCAGACTTATGTGGATCTTGTAAACATTCATTAATTTCAGTAAAGATATCTCGGTTGCCACCTAATAATCTGTTTCTCAAACCAGCTGTAATATACCAGGGTAATAACTTATGTTGGTTCCAATTATCATCCCATAGTAAATTCCAAGTATTATCATTTTCATTGGTGCAAACGTTATGAGAAATTGCTTCGGTCAATTCGTCCCACTCCCCCAAAGCAGCAAAACTTTTAAAATAAGACTCATAGTAAAAATCTCTTCGATCGACTGAAGTATCTTCTCCAATTACTTGAGCGTAAAAACCCCGAGCAGCCCTCCAATGCCCAGTCGATTCTGCTTCAATAGCTTTAACGACTGTATCGCTACCATTCATTTTCTCCATAAATATAGCGGTAACAACGTCCCATTCGTTCATTTCTTTATATAACCTAAACAAAAAAAAATAGAAAAAGAATAATTATATCAATTGTACTTACTCTGCCAATTTAACCCAACAATACGTGTTCGCAGTTTCAACTCCTCTAGCTCTTTTCGCTGGTGTTGGTTCAACCACATCGACATTCATATCTAAATATTCTTCTAATAACAAACTTCCAATAGATAATAAGCCACTTTCCTCGCTAACGTTTGAAATGATAGCTGGATCAAACTGCATTTCATTTTTATAACTTAAAGCAATGTCTAAAAATGCCCCAATCGTATTAGGAGCAAATTCCGTTGAATTGCTTAACACATAATTAATGCTTTGCTTAACATTTTCTAGAAAACGCGTATTGTCCATTTTTGTTTGTTTCATGTGGGTCACCAAAGATGTGAACAGAGACGTGTATAAATGTCTAGCTATAGGTGCGTCACACTGTAATAGTAATAGAAATGTTATAAAAAATTACAAATGATTGCAATCTTATAAATGTTTAAATTAATTTATTATCCGTACTAATAATACAAAACTAAACATTTTTACAAAACGATCATGATTTATGCAATGCAATGTTATTCTTATATTTAAGAACCCAAATATTGAAACCCTACAAAAATGTGGTTTTTCCTTGGCAAATAGTGTAGAGCGCCAGACTTGGTAATAGTTTAAACTTTCATGATTTGATTTATTTTTCAGATCACCATAGTTACAATTCGGTAGTGTTCATCATCATTTATAAATGTAACTTTTCCATATAATAAAATTGAACATTTCTAAATAAATATGCTAATATGCATCACAATATTCAGTGATATGACTTTGGTTACAGCGCCATCTAATATCACAAAGTATTGCTTAATTAGTCCGATATTCCCACAATGCTATAATCCAGAGTTCACAATCGTAAACTTTCAGAGCAACGGTATTTGAGTAACCAAACGCTGCACCAAGACTTAGAAATACCATTAATCACAATGTTATTCAAGAGAAAAGTAATACACCTCATTCATGCAACTATTATTGCAAGATCGGAGCAACAGCAGATTAAAACGATACTGGCCAATTCAGCTGAAGTAAAGTAGCAGGAATCTGATCATTGCAAAAGACCTCATCAAGACAATAGTGAATTCAGTATAGTAAATGAATTCTGGTGAGGTAAATAGCTTATAGAATATTATGTAATTCTGATTGCTGTTTCAATAAATAAATTTAAAAAGTGATTTGTAATGTCCACTTTGCAATTTTATAAAAAAAAAACCTTCAATGATACAGTGAAATAGATAGAAATAAATTGCAGTAAACATTTAGTTTTGTTAACAATTGGTATGAAAAAAATTAGAGTGCTATTAATAGAGATCTGCAAATGTTTTACCTAAATATTGAAATGGACCGACAGTGTGAGAACCTGATAAAATGAAGCAATAAGGTAACCAAACGTGTAAAAAAACGCATTTTTATCAGTAATATGAGACAAGAGCAGCAGGTTAATCCACTAGCATAGAACTACCACATTCTGCAGGTGTCCAATTAATACATTGCTTTGTCCCGCTGTTATGGGGATATGTCTAAGGAAATGAAGCAACTCATTTCAATAAGAAAATCTAGCAATTTCGATGAAAATGGGTTTTTAAAAAAAAACACAGCTCCAGATGCCTGATCTAATATTACAACTACATAGCTACATTTAGTCGCAAAAAAAGCACGGAGATCATCAAAAGAAACTCGACCGACACACACGTTCCGACTAAACCCATAATTTATATTTAGATTTTGAAATACATTTAAACGAAATAACTTACCAAATCTAATTTGACCACTTGTGGAAAAAACGCCCAATTTACACAGGAATTCGTTATATCAATAATTCCAGTTCAAATACGCAGCGCCATCCAGTAACAAAAGGTGGCAAGGGGCATAGTGTTGCCTGTGTGAGATTGAGTAAAAAGAGGCAGCCAATTGGCAAATTTGGTACTGATAGGGTTCAAGAATTTAACCAATCAGATAAAAGCGTTTTAGGAAATAAATCAAAATTATGTTCAATTCAGAAAAAGATTTTACACAGAACTTTTAAAAACCTTAACGCGAAGCAAAAAACGGAAATTTACTTACGGACTAGTGAACTTTTAAAATTCTTGTTTCACTCGGGTTTAAAACTGCTCGCTCTTGAAAAAAAAACGCCCACTTTCAACAGGAACTCAAATAATTAACGGATTCCAGTTAAAACACGCAGCACCATCCAGTAACCAATTGTAGTAATATTTTAAGGGTAAAAAGGGGTATAATGCCGCCTGTATCAGATTGAGGAAAGCCAATTGGCAGATTTGGTACTGATAGGGTTCGAAAACTTAACCAAGCACAAAAAAGAGTTTTAGGAAATAACTCAAAATTGCGATTTTTAAACAGAGGTTTTAAAAACGCTAACGCAAATTAAAAACGAGAAGTTATTTACGGACTGACTTATTTTTACTTACACGCGAACAAAAAAGTCACTTACGGCAAAGAGTATTACTCTTTGCTTACGGTCCGAGTTATTTAACTTACTCGCGAAAAGAAAGTTACTCAAAAATGACTTATTTTACGTTTTGTTAGTTATTAAGTGACAAATTGTTACGCGATTGTGAACCTGCATCCAGCAAAGATCTACCGAGTCGCGGTACTTGGTCTTCAAATTGTCGTCAGATAAAAATTAAGAAATTAAGTTAAATTTATTTCGATGTGCGTTTTATGTGCTTATTGTATGAGAGATGCGATTAATTGAGATACTGTCTAACAGGAGAAAATTGAGAATAATTATCTAAAATCAGTCTTAACGTGTAAATATGGCTTTTTTTATTGTTGTTGTAAACGGAGAAAACAAATTTAATATTTTTTGTCTTTGGCAATTAACGAATTGCTTAAAACACTTGTTTTGCTTTTTTTGTGCCCAAAGATCAGACTGAAAACATCTAGAAAATTGATTCAAAAGACATGTAATTGCTTCTTTAGATATGATGGAGACTACTGTTTTTCTAATTTTCTTTAAATATGACGGAAACAAGGAATCGCGGAAGCGGTAAACTGTTAAAAAAAGTCCAGTTTGTAAACCGTAGATGCAAATTTCAAAAAACAAAGTCTCCACTTGGAAACTTTCTTATCTGAAAAGATGTGGCGACGTAGTTCGAATCGTGTCATAATCTCAGAAGCTGTTTAACTGTGAACCGCCATAAAACCCAGATAAAATCTAGTAATCGTTTTTTTGTTTCGTTTAAAATGCACGTCAAATAGTTAAAATGTTGAAAAACAATTGCCAAGAATCACGTGATATAAATTGAATATTTAATTATTAAATTGTTTACTTAACCCGACCGTATTTAACCCAAGTCTGGCTATATTTCTGGAAGTTCCACTTTTGCTCTACAAAGCTAGCGGAAAATGGCAGTCAGAGGAAGTGAACCTCAATCTTCTCGACCTGTCCTCGCTTAATATGTTTGTGAGCGAAATTTTATTTTGAGCTTTGCGAAAGTGACATTCTGTTTTGAAAATATTTAATTGTGTCAAACAAAGTTAGATGTTTTGAGAACTTTGTTGCTTGCTTGGTATTTTTTACCGTACATCGCTTGTGCAACAGATTCCAAGTGTTACTTACACCACCCAAACACTTCCTAATACTTGTTGCTGAAAATAAAGCTTAGATTTAAAAAAATAAATTGAGCGAGACGATCACGCGTCGCTGGTAATGAATCTTTATAGTTATTGATCATAACTTAAAACAGCTGTTCACTTTGCCTTTCAAAGTTTAAATTCCGTCCGTAAGATGTCTTCAAAATATCGTGAGTGCGTTACATATGATACATTGTATATGAGTTACTTGTTTCCTGAATTTAGTGGGATAAACTGTCCTAGAGAGTAACCCTAACAGTAATAATATTATTTCAAAAACAAAAAAAGCACCTTCTACTCGAAGAAAAATTTACGCAGAAATGTATCCTTAAATTTTCTTCTCCCCCAGAGCCTGCACAAGATATGAAATGTCATCATCAAATTTCTGTTAAAACTGGATTTCTATAAATTGATATATTTGCATACAGAACTGACACAAAGTAAAGGCATGTAGGGAAATTTAAAATATGGTGATTTAACGTAACTTATCTTTATACTAAATTGCACTCATCGGAAGTTATAGGCTTTCGAATTCGAAAAAAATGAATATCTTCGGAATAATTAGCACCTAGAAAACCCAAATTTGATATGCTATTAATGCAGAAGAAGTGTTGAAGAATATCGGAGAAGATATCCTAATCGCGTGGTCCTTCATAGAGAAACATTTTCCAATGTTGAAACACGGACTCGAGAAACAGGCAAATTTTTCAGTAACATTCAAGAAGGTGCTATTGCAATTAACGCACAACACGAAGAACTTATTTTGAACATTATTGAACCACATACTAGCACTAGAAATGCATATGGTATATAGCAAATTGTGCACCAAATTATTAGACATAATCTACTACCCATATCATATGCAATAATTGTTACTGGAAGATTTGGTTAAACGAGCGACTTCCTTTCAAGATAATTGAAGAAACTTATTTAGAATGTCTTCAAAACACTTTCCAAAATTTATTTGACTAGGCCACTACAACTCAGACTGGAACATTGGTTTGAACCATCAAATAGGTGGATTTGCAAAAAAAATAAATGTCCACAAGATTGGCCTCAACACCTCAACAAACGCGACTTCTTTATTTGGGAAACGGTAAAAAAATGTGAAACGCAATACGGCTAAATGCAACTTTATTGGAAACAACCACCAGTTATTGTAAAGAGTAGATTTCAATTTTTGTCGAAGAATAAATTTATGCCCAAGAGAAAACGGTAATCATTTTCAACTATTTATATAAAATTTCTATCCATTGTTTCTATTTGTTTTTCTATTAAATTATTCTTATTCCAACTTTCTGGAATTTGGCGTCTAATGTCATAACCAACTATTGAATATACTGACAGTGTTGTAAATAGATAATTTTTAAATTATATAGATATAGATACATATTTTTTCTTTCAAAAATTATCTATTATTAGATAATAGATAAACTATTCAAACTTTATATAGATAACAGGTAATAGATGAAATAATCTAGGTAGTAATAACGATAGATGGAGTTGATTTGAAGAACTACTATGGAATGCACAAAATTACTGAAGAAAAACATACATATTCTAGCTGGAATTTTACGGAACACTGGATTTTTTATAAATATTATTTAAATAATTTAAATAAAAAATTATATATATACAGATACATATAAGTTATATATTTTTTGATTGTATCTAGATACATATAAATAGATAAAAAATATGAATCTAGATTAATTTATCTATATGAATTTATATAGATAATTTACAACACTGAATATACGATGATTTTCAATAGCACTGCTAAAATACGTCATTTTAGTTATTCCGACTTTTTTTAAAATCGCCATTTTTTGAAAAATAAGAAAAAGTTTCAGAATTAAATTCCTTATAAAGTAAAAAAATTATTTTTTAAGTCCGCCATTAGGTTAAAATATTCTGTCACTTTTTAGGAGTGTATCATCTCTTATCAACTCCTTAAAGTGATTCAGCTGCAATTTACTTAAAATCGATTACTGCTCTTGGCACACTCAGAACGCGTACCAAATTTGGTTTTTCTTAGTTCAAGTATTACTGAGATATTAATTTTTTTCGAAATTTTGAAATTCATTTTAAAAGTTTATTTTTTGCATTAATTCTGTTTAAAAAACTTTCATTTTGACAGCTCATAACTTCGCATTAGTGCAACTTAGTATAAAGATAAGTTGCCTTAAATCACCACAATTACGGTTCCCCTACATGCTCCTGCTCTGTGTCGGTTCTTATGCGGAACACCCTGTATAGTTTCTCAATTTAAACATTTCCACAAAAAACATACGTTTCATTTTTAAACAATAAATAATGGCTTTTAAAATCTATAGTAAACAGAGATGTATACATGCACGTGGAAATTGCCGTAGGTGGCGTACAATTTGATGACCTTGTGCAGTCGTAAAATTAATTTTAACATCACTATAGAGGGGCATACATACATGCCAAGACATTAAAAATAATATAATAATTATATAGAAAGAAATTACACAAAATATTTTTTGCAGATTTTTATAACATTTTTAATTGTTTTTAAACAGAATAATTTCTTAACGTGTTAGAACCATCTATCCGATTCATCGTTTTCATCAATCAATTTCTCACTTACATAATCGTCATTGGTATCATCCGTTAAATTGATAATTAAAGGCTCTACTCCGCAATATCTAATAAATTTCCGTTTTCTCTTTACTTTTCTTCTATTCTCTTAGCGTGCTCCACACAATTGGCCAGAATGGTTTCAACGGCCGAACCGGAAGTCATACAAATCATTATTCCTCTCAAATCTTTTGCAATCTCCAAAAGTACAGGTCTCATTAATGAAGTAAATTCGGCAACGCCTTCAGGTGATATTTGTCTATTTTGAACCTACCGAATAATATCAGCTTTTTTCCATGAAGTTGTGGGATTGCGGAATTTAGAATTTAGCATACTATGATAAGGTGATTTGATCAATTACAATTATTGACTATCAGGAATGACCGATAATATAAATCTTATCCATTCCGTATAGTTCATTTCTTCGTGGTAATCAGAATAACCTTTTTTTACCAATAAAGCATTAGCAGTATGTAATGTGATCACTAGTTGCCCTGAACCGAAAGGTAATTTGATTTCACCTCTAAACTCATCAATAATAACTTAATATTCATCAAAATTGGCACGAATCTGGTGTAACTGTTTATACCCATTCGAATTTTCTGGAATGGCTAGCACTGCACCATGTCTCGTCGGTATAAAACACTTTCCAACCCTCTTTTTCGATATCTTTTCGGGGAGTACAAATATTGTGTGCAGATATATTATTTTTTTCATGAGAATAAATTTATTTTTCAATTTTCAATAGGTACAATCATTGCCTTTTAAAGTAGAAGTATACCAAAACCTGAGGAAAATCAGGAACGTCGTCCTTTAATCTTTGATGTAATTCTACAATAGTTGGAAAACCTTTCTCCATATAGAACTGTAAGATATGTCTTCAGATACTACTTTTTAAGAAATCGTCAATTTCAATAGAACATTCCAAACCACGTGACAAATCAACTGTCAATATGGTGGACTGTTGGCACACATTACGTTTTGTGATCATTGTGTATGTGAATTTTTTGTGTATTATTATTGATTATGGTTAGGTAGGTTTTATTCTGTGCCTGAAATGTTCTTTGGGGTGTCTCACTAAGACATTTAGTGATTGATAACGTTTGAATTTAGTAATTTTCTGAAAAATATTGAAGTATATACATTCAACAAATAACTTGTGCATCTTAAACTTTATTGTATCTGTGTTTTGACGTTACAGTAAAAAAAGGTAGATGTATGTAATACACATGTATATAAGTTTAACATTATTAGTCATTGTAAGTATTTATCCTTTTGCTTTAATATCAACCGATTTAAAATACGAGATGGGAAAAGTACCAGTAATTATAAGCATGGACATTGTGTCATACATAGTGTTGACACATAGTTTCTACATTAAGGAACAGATTTGCTTAGACTTGGGTGCAAATTAACGAGGCGGATTGTAGGAAAGGTGTGTAGTCTGCGTTTATACATGCTTTTTTTTAATCTAATTTATCTAAGTTATAGGTTAAACATTTAGTTAAATTATGCTGTTTTATGGTAGCAAAATCGGTGTTTGATTTTTATCGGAAAGCTACACGTATATAAATATTTTGAGACTCGAGCCTTGTGTGCAAACAAATTGTTGCTGTTGTTATTGTTGGAAAGGTGTGAGTATGCTTTTATACAAGGATTTTTATGTATCTACTTATAGGTTGTTTTATAGCAGCAAATTCGGCCTTTGGTGTTTTAATCGCAGTTCTTTAGGAATGGAATAGAAATTGACATATCTGCTTGCTCAGCTGCTACAATTAACAATAATGCACGTCAATGTCACTGTAAACATAAATGATAGCAGTAACACTGTTTATACAATCAACAGGGTCGAACACTTACTTTCCGCATTCCCCTTAATAGTAGTTTACGTAACAAGAGTCGAAAGGAAGAAATAGCATAACGAACGTTAATGCGACGCGAGGCCGCACGGCCGAGGGTTGCATGTGAGTGAGTTATGCTATGATTCTTTCGACGAGAGTAATGTACATTATTTTTTGTGCTGCCTTTCATAAAATTACATTCTTTTTTGAAAAAATAAAAAAAATCAGAAATATAATATGTTGGTACTACATTTATTACTAAATCTGTCAGATTTGACATTAACTTTAACATCGTTTTTCTTCAATTTTAACTGAATTTCAAGATTTTTAAAATGATTTTTCCACCTCTCGCATACTCATTCTAATATATTAATTGACTTTGAACACTTACTTTTATGTGGATTCCTAGTTTTCATTTTGCCACCCTAGAGCTTTTTTCGTTCATTACGTAACTACACTAACGAACGAATATTGACGTTTGCAATGTTGGCAGCACAAAAAAATATTTAAATTTTACTAAAAATAGTAACTATATTTAACTAATAATGTCAAACATTTCCAATAACAACAACAGAAAACAAACATGAAAACAGTTTCATAATACAGCAAATGCTTCACAAACAAACTGTGTGCCAACAGGCGGCCAAATTGCCAATTGTATGACGTAGATCTGAAATGGTCTATTTTTTTAGCACTTCTGGGTTTTGACCCCGATACTGTACCAGTTATTCGTTGCTTACGTAATATTCTTTTAACACTACTTTCACTTATTCCCAAGCATTTGGTGGTACGTTTTGTCATTTGATTCGCTATTATTTTTCTAAATCATTATGCTTTTCATTTTCAAAAAAAATTCTTGCAGTCAGGACAAGTTGTTTTTAAACTCGGTGGACATATAAGACATACTGCACTTATTCGTTTAGAAGTTAAGATTTAATAATGTTTTTTTTCTTCAAAAATTCCTATTTATACAAGAATTGTAACCAACAAAACGTTTTTGCGGTTTTTTCACTATTTTTTAATTTAAAATATTAATTACAAATTAATAAACTGAAAAATATTATTGATTGGCGGTTGCCGTTTCACGCCACATGACATAAACATTACGTTACCAATCCTCTGCAGCCCGCCAAATATCAAGCCTTTTGCACTTCAATATTTTTAAAATTATAATTTGTAAAATAATCGAAAATTTTGTTTATTTGACTGCAAAATAATAATCTACCGTAGTTTTCGATTGCTATGTTCAATTACTTTAAAAATATTTGTTATAATAGCGAAGTTATTATATTCTACTGTTATAATTATTAATTCAAACAATACGTAGGTATCTACAGACCAAATTTCATTAAATTTGAACACATACTTTAGGATAAAAAAATTGTAGTTGTGCTAATTGTTGCTAGTAAATTGTGCCTCTTTTTTAAAATATCTGCATAATGCAAACACAATATAATTTATAAAGCCTATAACTTTAAAATTTTAATGCCATACAAAATTAAATTCTTTATCTATCTATTCTTAGTGCATAAAATTCCATCAATTACTTTTTGAATACAATATTTTATTGGGCCCCAAAAGTCTCAAAATCTCTCAAAAATAGTTTGACGTTTATGTTGACAAGTGCGCAAAAACGGTCAGGTTTACAAAGGCGAGAAATTAAAATGACAGTTAACAATAAACATTCACTCAAAATATAAGCATTATCAGTTCATTTTTGAGATAACCAACCAATCTCGTCGTACGTCAATGTTGAACTATTCCTGTACTTTGTAGAAACACGGTTTATCATCATTTTTGCAATCAATGATTTGACAAGATAAATAAACAAAAAAAAAATAACTTACCAATGCCAATGTTTGTAGCGGATTTATAACAGATGATAAAGTTATTTCAATATCTGGATACTCCCCAATTCTGTATTTTCTGCACAAATTAACACTTTTTTCACTTTTTTGAATCCTCTCTTTTCTCAACTCTTCTTGCTTTAAAGACTTCTTAACTTCTTCATCGGCAAAGTAACGGCTTATCTTAGATTTATTTTTGATAAACCTCCGGCTTCTTTTAAACCCTTCACGCAATACTATATTTGGATCTTTAAACGTGCCATCACTTACGCCTTCCTCTTCTTTCAAACTAAACAAGGAACTTGTAGATAAAGACGAATATTGTTTTGAAGTATGAGGTCCCAATTGCGTAGGTTGAAATTCTAATGTAGTCACCGTTGCTCTCAACACGTTAGGATTCATTACGTGCATTGTGGCATCTTGAGAGCTTAACGACGTAGCAAATAAAGGCGCCATCGAAGCATGCTGCCTTCGCCAATTACTAACCAAATTATAATCTTGAAAATCGCAATTGTACAAAGGGTACTTGAATAATTTTTCCGAGTATTCCTTAGTTTCTTTTAACAAGTTTAATAAAAAGTACGCACTATAGCAAACATAATTCTCTTCTATGTTAGGTTTATACATAGCATTCAATAAATAAAGAAATGCATTAGATATATCTTTGGGTAGATGGCTATCACTCGCCCAAAATGTCAAAAGTTTATCTCGAATGATAGTTTCTTTATCGACTAGTCCTTGCAGTAAGATGTCTTTGGATAGTTCAGTAACTTCTTCAGCCTGTTGATTTTGATCGTTGTAAATAATTATAAAAATTTCATACATAAGAGTACGGAAACTCGTAGAAGAATTGCTGACAAAATTAGCTACTTCTTTTAGTACGAGTAATTGTTGATCTACCTTTAGATATAAAATAGATTTTTTTATAATTTCTAATGTTAATTCTTGAGTTTCCAAATTTTCTTCTAGTAAAAGTGAACGAAAATCAATCGACGATAATTCATTTTGCACGTGTAGCTCATCCACTCGAGCCAAAAAAATTCTCAAATAAATATTTTTAAAATTGCCTTGTACAAACTTTAGCTTGCTGTTTAATTTGACTAAATAATTATTAGCAATATCTGGGTAGTGCAAAGCTATTCCTTGTAAGCAGTATGCGAATTTATTGTCGTCCGACGACAACTTCTCAAGCTGCTTGTGCAGATATTCTTTAAATTTTTCAAGGTGGCGATAGGAAGTCGCATCTTGACTTATAAAATTTAAAGCCATTCCTAACACTTCGGAACAAGGTTGGTACACACTGACGTGCGAATTTTTTAAAATTTTGGACAACACCATTAAAAAATTTTTAAGTTCGTTTTCGGACCAAGGCGCAATATTATTGGCAAGAATAGTTGCAGCTAAGTGCACTCCAACATCCAATTTTTGCGATTTTTCGGATAGTTGCAACTTTGCGTATACGAAGTCGTAAGGTATTTCAACGCAAGTTTTCCATGTTTCGAGCAATAATTTAATCAACTCAAGATTATACTTGAAAATGTTTTTAACATCGTTATCGCAGTTGCACATTAAAAATTTTAATAAACTTGAAGCAAGTGTTTTGTCTTCGCTTGGTAAAGCAATGCTCGACCAGGACGTTAACATAACAACCTAACAAAAAATTGGATTATTAATGTATTTATGTTAAAACACTTACCAAATCAGTGACGAAGAAATTGATATTGTTGCCAATAACACCATCAGAGATAAATTTAAGTATAGGAGCGTAGAAAAATTTTGCATAATATTTGAAAATGTCTTGGCGGTTATGAATAACTTTTACCAAAAATATCTTGACGTTATTGTGCGTATCTTGGGCCATTAAAACATTTTTGATTCCTTTCATCCATTTTGGCAATACAACATTAGCACCATCTATTGGCAAAGCATTAATATCGGCGTCAACCATATGTTGAATTACGCCACAAATAGGTGCCATACATTCGTGAAAATTAATTTGTATTTCTTCTAAGGTAATACCAAGTTCTTGGGTAGCTTCAGCGTCTTCAACTTTAACTTGTTCATCTAATTGGCTTCTTAACACGGAATGCGTAAAATCGAACTTTGTTACATCCTCGTTTAAAGTACTTTTGAATAAATGTTGCGATTGAATATAATTCACAGTGTGCGCGTTAGGATCTACTAAGCGCTTTTGATTAAGCATTTCGCTACGAATGTTAATTAAAACGTTTCTCATAGGTGGCATCGAGTCAAAGTCAATTTCGAAAGTATATTTCCGATCGGTGTCGAGTATTTTTGGCCACACATCTTCACGTATAAACAACGCGTTGTACAAATCTATGCTCGTTTGTGTATTACTGATCAAAGAAATCAATGTATTATACGCGTGGCACTGATAAAGACGAAAAATATCTTTATCGTCTCCACTTTGCAAATTGTAAGTTTCTTTAGACGTTTGGATCATAGTACCAGTAAAAGATCTCAACATATTTTTGGTTGATGGTGGGTCGGTTGGAAAAGCGGCTTTCGAAATATTACAAGTGTTATCTAGAAATCGATCTGTTTTAATCCTGAAGAATAAAAGCTCTATTAGAATAAAGTTGATGATCTTATTAACAATCTCGTCATTACTATATTCGTCGATTTTCAATCCTACACGCACCTTAATCGTTTCGATAATACTTACAAAAAAAATCTCATAAGCGTTGTAATAACAATGCTGTATTAGCGAAGGCATCACTTTCTTTGCAAGTACATAACGATGAGAGTATTTAAATTGATCGATAGAGTAACTCATCTGATATACCAAATTTAAAGCATCTACCTGTTGATCCACCGACAAATGACGAATGAAAGATTTTAAAATATCGTCTAGATCAATATCTTTGTTAATATACGGCGTACTGATGTAGATGTCCAATGCTGATTTTAGAAGTATTTTCGACCTTGAATATTTAACCGCGTCTAACAACTTTTTAAATGTAGTAACACAGAAAATTTGTTTGTTCGTCAGTCTTATATCGGTATAGTATCTTGCCTTTATAGTTTGAAACGCATCGCTGTAAAATCAGAAAAAGTCGTTAATAATGATGCAAAAAATATATGTGTTCGGGTATTAATTTGATTAAAATATATACGTCAATGAATATACTCAAATTTATTACACAAAAAATTAAGACGCTATATTAGAGTACCAAAGAAAAACTAACTCGAAATTCTCTAGTGTCGAATAGCAGACCATTAGTTTTATACCCTTTCTCTAAAATTTTTAGCCAAAATGTATTCTCTATTAAGACGAACATCTTTTGAACGTAAATTCTTGTTAAGTCAGTTTTCATAGAAATCAAAATATTTACCTAACATAAGTGTACTCTAATGGTCAGTGTAATAAAAACTATCCCCCCGTCATCAGTTGTTTTTTCCGGATTGAGATTAGGGGTTTCAATCTTTTTTTAACTACATCGTCTGACTTTCTATTTCCTTCTTCTTACAGTGCTAGAGCTAACAAAGCATCTGTTTTTTTGTAACTTGTAATTTTTTGTTAGAGTAACTAAAATCTTGAACTCGTTTCTCTCTTTTACTCTTTTTTATAACTTTCAAAACAATCGCGGCATCCTTATTTTATTAGCAGCCATTCGAAAGAATGCATTTGTACTTTTATGGTACCAATCACGGAGATTCTTCAACCAACCTTCGGCCATCGCTGCGTTTAACGAATATTTTTCCTTTTCCGAGGAATGAAAAGTGATCGGTGTTTTGCTGACTACTTTCTCTCATCTTTCTGATAGAATATGAATATCGTGTCAAAAGAACGACGATCTACAAATCCAAACATTTTTGGCAATTTCAGAAGAATGTAAGTGCTGCTGAGTGACGTTATGAGTCATCGATCGGAGCAAGTGGTAATCGGCAGAAGTAGAATTTCCCATTTTAGCGTTTCCAAGTAGGGTTTGCATGTGGCCGAACGTGGTCAAGCTGCAAAATTACTTTGTCGTGTCTCTTCTCGTATTGCAACCGTTTTTGTCCAATGCTCGACTCAAACTCATCAATTGTAGTACATAGACAGTTTCGTTAGATTTAAAGAGCTGTTAATATACTAGACCCAGCTGATCTGATCACATACAGAACATGAGTATGGAATCATGGATATTCGTTGATCCATGGCAAGGCTTACCCTTTCCTTTTCTGCCGTTGAAACAACTGTTCACAATCGCCGTTCAACGTCAACTTGTACAGTACCCAATTTCCTTGCTTCTGAATCATTCGTAATGCTTTTAAACGTTTGGTGATCAACTCCCAATGATTCTGCAAGTTCATTTTGCGCTTGACTAATCCTTCCAATTCTTCGTCACTAAACTATTTCGGTGCACCAGAACATTCTTTATCTTCAACATCAAAATTATTATTTATATAAAGCATTGAAACCAATATCTGTATTTGTTTCCGATAGAGCATGGTTGCAGCAAGTTTCCACAAGAATTCTATGTACTGGCGCAAGTACTCTTATTTTTTACACAAAATTCGACATGTTGAACGTTATAGAAAATCATGTTTATACTCTAACGGAATAATGTACACTGCCATTTCAAGTGTAACAGTAAAGCTTCACGATGAAGTTAGTTGTAGTACTGTCCGGTGTAAATAGGTTAAGATCACATCATCTCTTGGGATCAAGAATTTATTCAAGCTTATATGACCAAAATATTCCAATTTTCTTTTTTTTTATAATTTTAACTATTCGTCTTGTTTTAATTCAATATGATTCTCCTTCTGTTCCATGAGATAAGGTAGCAATAGAGTAGACAAATCCGTAATTTCATCTTAAAATTTCTACTACATGATTTTTGTTAATTTTTTTGCAAACTGACCGCCAAGGTACCTGAATTGATCTACCTATTCCAGCGTCGTATCTCTAATGTAATATTAGCTGAAACATTCTGTCGTTTGCTAATTACGAGAACTTTTGTCTTTTTGATATTCAAGTAGAGTGCTGCTTATGCATATTTATCGGTTGTTTGTAAGTTTTCTTGACTAGACACCATCAGTACTGTACCATTTGTATAGTTACTGGGGATATTTAATGTTGAAGCTAACTGTCGGATACTAAGCAAAAACTCTTCGTGTACAGCGTCTAGAATTTGTTCTTCTAGTTGTATTGTCTTGGTCGACAAGCATTAGCGTTTCTTGTTATAAACGAACCAGTTTTTCGAAGTCGTTGATCCCGTCTTCGAAATGTATTTCATCTAGGTTCTCTTCGGTGTGGAAAACGTATGTCATACTTGTTTGGGACCGCGTTTGCATTTTCATTACAGAAACTGTACATCAGGTACATATCGGCATATTCATTAAATGTAAAAGCCATTACGAGTGAACAAAACTAACAAAGAACGCAAGAAACACAGAACCACAAGAGCTAATTAAAAGTACACAAAAAATCGAAAAAAGGAAAGATTATACAAAAATGAAACAAGAAAGTGGAATTGGATACATAAATCTCAAAATTCCGTTATTCTTAATCGCAGCCATCTCTACCAACAGAAACTAACACGTATTTATAGACTAAAAGTCCGAACTTCGAGAACCTCGTGAAGAGATTTTTGATTCAGAATTGAATGAAGAATGTAGCTGCGTGTTTTTTCGTCAATTTATACACACCGTGTATATTTCGCATGGAATTTGCTTACAGATTTTTTAAAGATCATAGCTCTTTTTCTTCTGAAAATTTTCTTAGTTTATCTAATGTTACAATTGTGGACAAGGCAATGTATGATATACTTTTTCCATTTTTTCCCAAACAGCTCTAATATCAGTTCTTAACGCACCACTGTTGACTTCTAAACCGGTGTCCCAATATGTCCCAAAGATGCTCTATTGAGTTCAGGTCTGGACTACAGGCTGGCCACTCCAGGACTTGAAAATTAACATATTCAGTAACAATATGTGCCGCATGTAGCCTAGCATTAACCTGCATAAGAACGAATCCCCCCCAATCTAAGCTGCAAAAGCTAACACAAAAAGTTCTAAAATGCCTGTTATGTATCGTTCAGCTGTCAGACGTCCACCATTAAGAATAAAAAGCTCCATGCCAGCTGTTAAAGATATTCTACCCCATACCATCACTGAGCCACCTCCATATAAAGTGATTTTTCGAATGTTACAAGCGGAAAATCTTTCGTTTGACCTTCTGTGCACTATTGGGGGGTGATCAAAATTTATAAGGCAAAACCTTGACTCATCTGTATATAAGATAATGGATTTCTCAATCCACATGCCTCCTTGCAAAAACCACTCTGTTTCTTCGGTGGTCTAGACAATCTGGGACCAGTAACTGTTACAAGCCTCTGCAGAACACCGTTGTATGAGACACCCTATAGTACTTCATTAGACAAAAAAGTTCCCATGTGGTTTCTTTTAAATTATTTGTGTATTATGAAGTAGTCATATTTTGCATCCAGTTCCTAATTTCTTTGCATTTTCCAAATGATACTTCCTTATTCCATTGAATTAATAATTTCGTCTTTTAAGACTTTTTTTACTTTATTTTCATTTTTTAAATCCGCAGGGCAAATTTGACTTATCAATTTTTTGCTTTTATTTCAATTTTCCACAACATTGTTACTCATTAATTTAGATTTAGACTTTGTTTTAATTGTTGCTGAACGTTTTCTTCTTTCAAATTGTTTTTCAGGTGCAAACAATTCGTTTCTCTGTAATAATCATTTTTTGTTACCTTTTTTAGGCGTACAGTACCTGGAAACGTATCAACTGAGTGAATTCTTCATGGATTATACGATTAGATCAATTAATACTTGCAATTTCTTTTTAGGTTTTAATAAGACAAATAGACAGTTAAATTGTAGTTTCACAGAGTATTATACAGTGAGCTCGTAAAGTATGGAATAAATTCATTATTTCCTAAATGATAAAGGCTGAGGAAATTTTACAGGACACATCGATTTTGTTTGTTTAAACGTCGCTTTTTTCCGCCGTTGACATTTTTGGCTCGTGTTTTATTTCAGATGCGATAAGATCAATATTATATTTTGCTGATTAGTCATTGCTTAATAGAATTTCAAACTTATTTTTTTCCAACTATTTGAAAATGGTCCAGCGTTTAAGTCAAAGGAAAATAATAGAAATATTGATGATTGCGGAGACCGAGTTTGCACACACGTTGAGATCCCAACAGAGAACCAATTACACAGTCCACCATTAGCAAAATCAAGTAAAACATTTTGAAAGTGAGCAATGTAAGAGATCGCGAAAAGATGACGAAGAATTCTTACGGAATATTGTATTTTCCGACGAGGCTACCTTTCATCTCGTAAATTGGCAAAACTGTAGATATTGGTCTCGTGAAAATCAACACTGGAAAATGGAAACTTATAGTCAGTTTCTACAAAAAGTTAACGTTTAGACTGGCATTGTAGATAACCGTATCTTGAGTCCATTTTTCTTTAGAGGCGCGTTGACAAGTGAAAGACACCTTAAATTAGTCCCTGCATTTGCAGTACTTTACCCAATAAAGTAGATTCAAATCTGTCCATTAACACGATATGCTACCAACATGATAGTGCGCCACCCCATTTTGCGAAGCTAGTTCGCGAATATTTAAACCAAGTATTTGCTAACCAATGAATCCGTCTCACCCCCCTCGACTACTTCTTATGTAGGTATTTAAAAAGCAAAATCTATCTCAATAGACGAAATAGAGAACGAAATGCGGGCAATTCCGGGCGATACTCCTGCTAAGGTTCTCCAGGAGTTTCAGTACTGAATGAGATATTGTCAAGAAATGCTTAGAGCATTTACTTTGATTCTTGTATATCTGTACTTCCGTTTCTTGTAAGTTAGTCGTTGATTGTTGATATTGATTTCAATAAATTTTGTTGATTTGTCTAAATTAAACAATTTGCCCCTAAATATTTTAGAATGTTCTATATTTTAGTAGAAAAATATCCATTGTACTAAACTAAAACACTAAAATGCTAGATCTATCAGATAACTTTTACTTACAGTTTTGAAACTTTGAAATCGAATATCTCAAAAACTTTTCTCTTCAAGGTCACACTATATTTTTTGACATTTTTGTTTCAGAAATATGAACTATATCGTATGCGTGCCCGAGGAATTTTCCTCAAACATTATCATTTAGAAAATAATGAATGTATTCCATACGTTACTATCTCACTGTATAATCAATAATAAATTAGCCAATTCTACTAAAAAAATTTCGTTATTGAGATTTTACTAATTAGTATTTTAGTGATTTGGCATACTTGCCTAAAGAGACCAAATCCTAAGTATATTTTCCCTTGCAATTTTAGATAATTTTTTTAAAAATTTCATTACAAAAATAATTATGTAATTTATGTCAAGAAAAGTTAGCTTTAAATTTGATTAATTGCAAATTTCATCAGAACATAACAAAAAAAGTTAACGATATAATATTTACAATACACGGACAAATCAGTGCATAACATTCAAAGTCAAAGTCTCTATCTGAAAGTACATGCAAAAAAAAAACAATATAAATACCTTATTTCTGTTGAATAAACGTCAAACTTTCCCAGAACACACGGCAGAACGTTAATAACTTCAGATTTGAAACTTAGAGAACTTTCTTCCGACCAATCTATTTCTTCATAATTTAATAAACCAATCACCCATTCAATTACCCCTAACTTCTGTTGCAGAACATCGCAGAAAGGTTTTTCTGATATTTTCGCTAGTTTACTAAGCAACTCTAATCCCAACATTCTACTTTTAACGTTTTCATTAAAATAGAAAATCATATAATCCCATTTCCTCAAAGAGGCATCGATAGCTGCTTCAATTTGACGATGTAAGCTTTTTGAATTATCCCGAGCGTATTTTAAAAGATCGAATAGATACGAAAAGATATTATCTCCTGTTTCGATAGCAAATATTTCGTCTAAAACCGTTGCATAATTTTCGAATAAAAATTTTAACAAAACGTCTTTAAACGTTTGGTAAAAGTACGATCCGTATTTTATTTCCTTTCTATTTTTTTCATCTGTCACTAAACTATTTTCAAAAATCAGTTGAGTTGCAATTAGAAGTTCCTTTTTGTCGCATAAAGCCAATTGAAGTTTTAGTTCGCAAAATTCCTTAGCAGTTTTATGAATATGTTTTATGTACATCTTATTGTCTTTGTCTTCAATTAGTTGCTTCTTAATAACGTCCACTGCACCAGCGTTAAAAAAATGTAAATCTATTTTATTCGACAAGTAAGATTCATTCAATATCAACAATCCTTTTAACAACAATCTTTCTTTAAAAGGTACAGCAGAAGAACTTAAATCGTATCTGGTTGAAAACTTGTTAATGTAGCTGTAGATATGGGTATTAAGAGATACGATTATGCTATCTGAAGCGAAGCCACTAATAGTGTTCAAGAGCTTAATAACATCCTGACTATCATCCGTAAAATCAAATCCCATGGACAACGGATCAAAAATACGGTGACATATGAAATTTCCTAAATTATGTTTCCACAAGAATTCGTTTTCTATCTTTGCATATGTAAGATCGTTTTTGTTTTCTCCTAAAGCAATTAAAAGATCCATCAGTTTTGTTACTACCTTTGCTTTAACGTAATTATAGTGTTCTTTTTCAGCTGCGGTATATATTATATTGCCGCCATTCGGAATATTTTTTGTAACATCGTTTATAGAATTTAACATAACCTGATCAAGGAAAAAGATGATCGCGGTAAATAACTGACTTTTTTCGGAGACATACTTTTCCGGTAAAAAATTGTTATTCACTACGAAAATATAGCCATCTAACGCACAGAGTAAGGAGTGAAACCACTTGAATAAACCATTAGTACTAGTGGATTCCTTCAATTCCTTTAGTGTAGGAGTTTCAATTAGGTTAGTTTCGTATGTGTTACAAATCCACTCTGGATTTGGAGATAAATACAAGTCATTGTATTTTTTTAAACTGTTGTTACATCCACTCACTAACGGAGCAATTGCACAAAACATACTCATACATTTAGTACGGCAGTGCCAATTATTTGAACTAGTTCCTTTGAGTAACCAACTGACAACATCGTTAAGCAAAACACCATCTAAATCAATCGGTTTTCTTCTATTTTTATCGTTTTCGTTAAAACTGTTGCTCTTCTCTACAAATCCTCTTTCCAAATGATTCAATGCTTGTAAGACTTGATCAACACAATTATTGTCGTCCACTTTTTTTACTTGCGTCAACGACAAATTCATAACAAAAGCATGTAATAACTCCAACCAAAACATATTGAACATATAAGTTTCTTCTCTAATTAACGTGTAGATATTATTGAATATTAAGGCAGCTCCCAATCGTTTAAATGGATCTGTATGGACACTAAAAGCTTGAATATTTTGAATCCATATTTTAATGTATTTCGGATTTTTTAATAAATCATTTTTATCTGCTTGTTTAATAGTCCATTTTACAAATTCATGAATACACTTCCCACTAAAATCTCTAAGGTGAAAATTTGTAGAATTCGTAATGGAGTCCTGTAACAAAAATACGATACAGGTTAAATGAAAATCATTTACAGTTCATAACATGCATACATATTTACTCAGTAATAAACTGAAGCTTTTTATATAATTTGCTTTGCATTAGTTTATTAAACGCCGTATGTACATTAAGCTAACTACCTCGTGTACTTCACAAGAATAAAAACTCAAAAATATTCATGCATGCCACACCTACGTAAAAATGAATAGTTCCGTTAAGCATCCAAGCATTTTCCTCCTAAACAAAAAAAAGTCTATCTACAGTATCGATACGCAGAGTTATTCAAAAATGTTATTTCAAAAACCGCGCAGTGACACGGCTTCCTTTAGATAACAGCTAGTACGTTGCAATCGTGTTATAATTGCGTTGTACAAGCATTCATTGCATCTCGTTCATCTTAAAAACAGAAAGTAGCGTTGTTCACACGGAGTGCAGAAAGTGGTACACAAAACCAAATTTTTGAATGGTGCTGAAAAGATGCTTCCTGACACCCTCATAGTTTTTATGAATGCTATTAATCCACAAAGAAAACGTTGTACAAAGAAAGAGACCAAGCAAAAAGTAAGCATTAACCACGCTATCAGTCATTCGCCGTAAATTTACAGGGTGACTTGGGGTTTAGTGCGTCATACTTTGATGCACGACAACTAAAACTCTTATCTCAAGAAATCTACATCTGAAAAAACTTTTCGGCAAAATGTATTTGTATCTGTATTTGATAACACCGACTATAATATTGCTACTGTGGATGGACTTAACACGTTTCACAGCTTAGAACGCATAAAATATCTAACTCCTGCTCAAACTCTTCCTAAATCAGATGACACGTACGACTGACAACAGCTCCACCTGCTGCGAAAGTGAGAAAACTGGTTTTTTTGAAATTGGTGATGAAAACGTGCAAAGAAAGGTCTTGAGAAATACCAGTAATTCCGGAATAGAACGGTTTTATGCATCTCGTGTCTGAGCCAATGCTGAGAAAGGTCCAGTTATACGTATTGCATTTGTTAATTCACTACCCAGCGGTTATGACAATGCTCTCAGATGCTGCAGAAGACGCCCATCGGAAAGGTTTCCCAACTTGCATCGTCACAATAGATCAGCCTCTGTATGTCAAAGCTCAAGAAATCGTTGCTTCCAGCTATGATGATCCCTTGGTTTGTAAAGTGGAAATGATACTTAGTGAATTTCATGCGCTTATGTCTTTTTTTTGGGGTGCATTGGTCAAACAATGACAAGTGGGCTGAAAGAACTATTATGCTGTGCTTTTGCTTCTAACTCCGTCGACGAAATGTTGAGTGGAAAGGCTTACAGCATAGCCGTGAGGAGGCGTTTACTCGCGCAGAAATGAAAAACAAGAAATATTAAACTTAACCGGAGAAAAAATTACTCTACAAAAAATCAACACAAATGCCTCCTTAGCAAACGGTAAACAGAAATTAAACAATGAGCTGTTACGTTTAAAAAATATTAAACCAACAGCAGCTTCAGTATTTTCAAATGGTAGTGTTGATAAAACAATTCATTGCAGCACAGCGCAATGGTGACTAGAAAAGTCACTTGACATGCGCTCAATAGATGACATGCTTGGACTAACAACTCGCCACCGTAAAAATAAAGAGAATTTTATATATCGTAGATATTTTAATGTAAAAAGAACGGGTACACCAATAGTTGGAGTGTGGCCTGATATGACAATTAAAGTAACACTGATGTGTGACATAAAAAGCAAACAAGACAGAAGAAAATTTGCTCAGTGGTTAGCTGATCATCCGCCTTTTGCTATACGCTGTACATAATATTTTAATATCCCTTTCAACAGGAATTATACGAACAGCAACACCAAGTGCTACTAAGCAGTGAAAATCAGAACCAGAGATAATGAGGAAAACGAAAAAGTCTGTCCTCTACAATGCATTTACTTTATGCAATAAAATAGTCAACCTAAAGAACAGCTTTACGGTGATCAATAACGGTTTCTTCCTTTATCGAGTAAAGTAGAACAACACTTAAGTTCGCCTCCATATGCGATCAATGTGTTCAGCAGGAAAACTTTTTAAGAAAAAACAAACAAAACCAAGCTTATTAGTATGTTAGTGCAGGCCTTGGTGCAAAAGGTATACAGTCCACCATAGTCAAAAGATACGGTGACTACAGTATTGTCAAGTGTGGATTAGAAAAAAAAGTTTCATTCAACTGTGTTGGTAGTTGGCGAGAACGTAGACCTGCTCACTGGACACGATACCGCTTCTGCGATTAATGGAAGAAGTAAAGTAGCCATAGTCAAATGTTCCCAGCAGTTTCCTAACGAAACAGCGCTAGTGTTTTACGATTCCACATCTACGCCAGGGAACCGAAGTTGCCAACGTTTCGCCCACTTAAGGCTTCATCAGGGCGCGAAAGAAATCATAGAACTCAAACTAGCAACCAAAATCTAACTAAAAACCTCTCAAAAGTTAGGTAATCAAGTTGTGAACCAAGCCAAATTTTAAAATATAAAAAGATAAACAAAACGATAAACTTAAAAAAACAAACGACAATCTAACAAAGAACCGCTACAGAATTAGGTAATCAACTTGTGAACCAAGCCAGATTCTAAACTGCATAGAAGTGACTTAAGAAGAAGTAGTCTCCGTATATAAAAAAAAGTAGTCTCCGTATATAAAGAAGAAGTATCGCCACTGCGGGTTAAGCTCGACTCTGATTGGGTTACGGTCGAAAAGAGACGTTTTTTCGATAAAGGAGTAATGACAGGGAACCAAAGAGAGGATAGCTCGAAACCATGATCACGATTAAAGTTATTGGGGTGTTTGAGGACTAATATGCTCTTTCGGATTTTCCTATTGAAGAATAGAGAGTTTGCAATCACCGACACGTTATCAAAATCTATATTGTGACCTGTAATAAAATGATGTTCAGCAACCACAGATTTAGAACATTAACAATCTCTACGGGGAGAATATGTCTTCTAAAACCTCTGTATTTTCAAAACTTCGCCACAAAACTGGTCAACCTTTTGTGCTCTAACGTTTCTTAGTCGCTGTCGTAACCACAACATCATTCCTGCGTTCCTCCAAATCAAGTTCCACATTCAGACACGCTAAAAACATTCTACACCGTGGTAGTCTAGCGTAGATACGCAAACGGATTAAGCAAACCAGACAAGAGTTAGACAACATTTCGAAACAACTCTTTTATCTTCATCTTAAGTTGGCCAACACTATCCCCGGATGATTGGAATCTCTACTTTACAGCAGTTTGATACCTCTCTACGACTAACCAGTGAAGGTCATCTCAAAAAGTTTCAATTATTGGAAGAAGAATTATAAAGTTTCATCCACTACTAACTCCTTGAAGATGGTTGTCAACTTATCTAGTTTGACTCTCACTTCAGAATAGGAATCGGTGCTATTTAAGGGTTTGAATTTTGCTGTTGCTCCCAAACGTATTTTAAAGAAGCTATTTTATGTCCTGTGGAGTTTGTCTCTAGACATCTTCCTCGCCACATCTCAGATCCCATTCGTACTATTCACACTGACAAAATCCTTGAATCATCTCAAGTTTCTGAATCCAACATTTTTAAGTCGGAAGAGTAAGCTCTAAAAACTCTTCGTAGAAATCCAGATATTATTGTTTTTCCAGCCGACAAAGATAACGTTACTGCCGTTTTAAAACAAATTGATTAGTGCTACGAAAATACATTATATTTTGTCTGAGAAAACATACGATCTTCTAACTCGTAACCCCACTTCGAGGATTGAACGTGAGGTCGCCATATCATCAAATGTTTCAATCTACCTCCAGAAACTAAACGTTCTTGTCCAACATTATTTGCAAATTTACAGGTAAAACGTTGCTTCCTTATCCTAAGAACAAATTTCCTACACTTTTATTTCAAGGTGTATATCAAATTCGTTGTTCACGTGGTTTAGTCTACATTGGTGAAACCGGGACTTTAAGGCTGCGGTTGCTAAACATCATTTTACTACAGGACCCAATATTGATTTTGATAACGTTTCGTTGATTGTAAAATCTCCATTCTTCTTCAATAGGAAAAACCGAAAGAGCATTAAAATCATCAAACACCCCAATAACTTTAATGGTGGTTATGGTTTCCAGCTATCCCCACTTTGGTTCCAGGCATTACTCATTTATCAAAAACGCGCCCTTTTTCGACCATAACCCAATCAGAGTCGAGTTTAACCAGCTGTAACGATACTTCTTTATATACGGAGACTACGTCTTAAATCAATTTAATGGAGTTTAGAATCTGACTTAGGCTCAAGTTGATTATCTAACTCTGTAGTGGTTCTTTGTTAGATTTCGGTTACTTGTTGGTTTGAGTTCTTTGATTTCTCTCACGCCTCGATGAAGCCCCTTACGAAAGTAGGCAAAACGTTGGCAACTTCGGTTACAACAACGACACAGTCCAAACCCGGAAGACGTTCTCATTTTAGTATAGATATTAGAAATAACAAACGAAGTTAATAAACGACGCGTTGGGCAACGCCCCAATAAATTTACTCAAGAAGAACAAGAGGAAATCTACAGTTTAATTGTTGAGAATTGAACCTTGACACTAAAACAAATAAAAACAAATTGACAAAGCGACAACTGCATTTCACTATTCTGTAAAAGAAGTTTCTTTTTTTGACAAAAAAGCGTAACGCACCAGATACTATTTAAAGTAGGTAAGTTTAATTATGCTGTTCAATACAACAGAAAAATAGTTTAGAGAAAAAATATTTTTATTGGCGAATTTGGAATTCAAGTGAATTCGAAAGGATCTTATGGAAGATCACAGAAAAATAGTATAGTCAAACAAGTAACGGTCCAATTAAGAGGCCATAATTCTTCAATTGCTGCTGCAATGTGTATTAGTTCTTTCTATTTATTCAGCTTGTGAGAATTCTTGACATCTTCGATTTACCACTTAGCCGTCATATACAAGGTGCACATTTTGTCATAGACGTCGGATTTCATAAAACGAATCAAATTCAACAACTGATCAAAGCTCATGGACATGTACCAGTATTTCTGTCCCTCTATAATCCTTTTTTAAACTCCATCAAAGAGCTGTTTAACCAATGAAAAACTATTATAAAGAGAAGTCAGACTACGGATAAAGCACAACTGTATGCTCAAATTCATAATGTTTTTAAAACAATAACTCAAGAACACTGCCAAAACTATGTTCGACATATGAAAACATATTTGGGGATTGCCTCAACAAAAACGAAATTTTGAACTAATTACATATACATATGACATATGTATACATAAAACATTTTTTTGCTTTTAGTTTCCTTGATAGAAGATTGTGCCATTTTAAAGGGGCGCCTAAGCAGTGACATAATAGCACTACTTGGAAAGGTTTAATTGACTATTGACCTTAAAACGGATACGTTCCCATCAAAATTCAGGCGTGACCTTGGCCAACAGCCAAAAGGTACTGTATCCCAACGTGGTGTTGTGCTAATCTGTTGATGTTCGATCCAAACAGGCGGGAGTGGTTTACCATGTGGCCCTTAGAACAATAAAAACTCTACCAGGATTCGGTTTTAAACCGAAATTGGAGGTACGGTTATAGGCCATTGTTTCCCTTTGGTTTTATCAAGCCGGCAAATCTGGACCTATTTCCGACTGCAAAACCTGGTTTGGAGTCAAGACAGGAATTTAAGACACGGCTTAGGCCCCAGTGTTTCACCAGTGCCGGTAAACCTAGGTCTGGAAGGAGAGGAAAAACAAAGTTCTATTGCAGAAGGACTTGTCCTTCCGGTGTTCTGCTACCAGCCATAACCAGGCCAGGATAGATCAGAAACAAAAAATAAAAAAATGAAGTGCCATTCCGTGCTAAGCAAACTTCTTAAGAGAGACTGGATCGTTAAACCCGCGGGGTAACGGAAACCTGGAGTGCGAGGACCGGGAATTAAGAATAGGTTTATTATATGCGATGCATTGCACGGCACTCCAGGCGTGCAAAATGGGTCCCAAACCCGTCGGTACAGACTCTCCATGGCCGATGTTTTATCGGTGGATTTACAAACCTTGTGTTTTGTTATCTGGATAGCACTACTATAGCAACTAACACGTTTGAAAAGCATTTGGAAGTATTAGATAATATCTTCAAAGCACTGATAGTTGCTGATTTAACAATGAACAAAGAAAAATCCGAATGGGATCTTGATAGCAGAAAGTGAAAGTTATCTGACGGATAATTAAATATTTTAAATAAACTGTGCGACATATTTATATATATGTGCTTTCTTTAGAGTTACATCATTCTTAGCAACCAACATGCTACAAAAATTTAAATATTTTATATTTGTCCGCTTTCATATGCGACTTTATCAGTAATAGACACGAAACGGATTAACTTAAAGCATGCAAATTGCAAATTAAACTTTGGCCAACCAACTCAAATTTGAAATGAAAAAAGAAGAGGTGGTGAATCGACAAACTAAACATTACATTCACACTTTTCACATTAAATAAAATGAAATTTCAAGCATTACGTAATCACGTCTTAACGCACAGACATAAAATCCCTTAATTTGAAAAACAGTTTTTTAACTATCATATTGAATTTGTTAGAATGTTGTAAACACACTTACCATTAATGCTTCAATTACAATGTGAGAATGAGAAGTTTCCATCTGATCCGGACGAGAGTAATAATGCATAACTTGTACAGCTAAAGACGAAAACAATTGTTGAACAACTTCATCCATGTCACATGCCAACTTTAAAATCGGGCTGGCAACGGATCTGACTAAGTAATCAAGCCTTATTAAAGTCTTGGGATCCGCCACTTTACCTTTATTAAAATAGAACTAAAAAATACATAAACAGATAATTCTTACTTACTCGTGCCGAGAATAATTAGAATAAACGCGTGTAGTAGCTCACAAGCAGCAACGCGCATTTTACGATCACTGCAAAATAACGACAATTCGAGTACTCTTGGTACAAATCGATCCATAGACATTAACAATTTATTATTGTAGGGAAAATTGACAGCAAGATATGAAGTATCACTGTAAACGGCACTTTCGTTATCTTCGTTACTAACAAAAGTCATACACAGGTTATTATTAAGCTGTCCAATAAACGACATAATTTTCATTTGAAGTTTCAATAGTTCTGGTTCAGTTTGTACAAGAATTTTTCTTTTACTAAGTAATTTTTTCGTCTTTCTATACCTCACTGTTAGATTCGATTCAAGACTGCTACCCAAAGATCTAGATCTTAAATACGAGTCCAACGACGACAACACTTCTTTTAAAATAGGTTCAATGTCGTTGGCAGATAGCTGCTTAACCCATTTTTCTAATGCATCTATTCCTAAATGCGCCAGTGGTAAATAACTACGGCCAATAGTAAACAACACAAGAAACGCCGACGAAATTGATGGTAACACTTCTTGAATTACAGATACAGGCATCGCCATAATTAAGTGAAGACAAGCAATTTGTAAGTCACCCTTGTATTGTTTCATTCTGCAAAGCACGTCTTCGGAAAATTTTACCAAAGAATAATGACACATCTGCACGTCTTCATTTATTCGATTAGAATCATTAAAGTAATTTAATTTTTCGCAATTTTTTAAACACGACGCTAAAAGTTTATAAAACCCACTGACCAGCGGATACTTCAACGAATAATTCAAGATTCTGTTGATATATATGATAATCCAAAATTTAAAAATCTCCATATCAACGTTTTCAAGAATTTCTTGGTAAAAATCTACTACATTAACGAATATGACAAAATCATTTGTTTCTATTGGTTGGTAAGCCGCAGCTGGATCCGTAATCGGATTGTTTTCGTCAATTAACTTTGTACTTAAATTAATTTTATTTAATATCAGGAATAACGTTTTTATAAGCTCATTGATGAGCTTTTTTAAAATCGTCTTACGACTTCTAGCATTAATTTCGTATTTTTCATATTTGATTACATTCACGATGTTTAATAAACCATTCCAAAACGGAAGATGGTTTTTATAAGTGACGACGTTTTGGTTTAAGTCTTTTAATAATTCAGCGTCTAAAGCAATTTGATGTGAACATGTCCATAACACTCCTTGATGAATAACGTTCTCCAAAAATAATTCTAAGATGTTCTGCTTGCACGTAGCCAATTGGTAAAGCATTATAACAAACGCATCAATTACCATGTAATGATGCATCGTCGACAATTGGGGAAATATTTTAATTAACAAAATCGAAATTAACTGTAAACTTACTATATGATTCGAATGTAATTCTGGTAAGTTATTGATAATGAACGATAAAGTTTGTATATAATGTGGCAAATAGATAAGTTGATCGGGATCAATTTTATCGTTTAAGATGTAATTATTTTCTAGTATTTGTGAAATTGTGACGAATAATCGGTTAATTTCGATTGGCGTAACATGCAATTTAAAAGACTTCGCTAACAATCCCAAACCGCGAATTGCTAGTTGCATTTCATAATTTTCTGCAGTTGACTCTTCATTTATTTTGTTAAAGTAATCCATAAAATACTATAAAAGTGATAAAAATATATGCAACAAATACAAACGGAGATACATACTTTAAATAATTGTCGGTCGTACGTTGAATCTCGTGTGCTAAGTATGTTCGCCATTTCTTGTGTAAATGATTCCAAAATTTTATAAGCCGCTTTCTTATCCTCAACACCATACGAAAACCATTTTAATAAAGTCTGGTGCCACCATTCAGCTTCAGCGTAAACCAAATCGCTGAATAAAATTATGTGGTTCGATATGAACGATAGATTTTCTAAAAAATAACCGCGTAAGAAGAACCAAGCCAAGATTATATAAGATAAGCTCAGTAATCATTTTTTTTTAAATAACAAGATAGTTTTATTTTTAAGGCTTTCGCGGCCATGATTTTTTAACAAATACATACTTTCGGTTTTCCCTCTAAGTATCCTGGCTATTTTATCCGTGCAGGCTTTTATGTAAGGAAGGAAAGAAGTTGCGACGGGGTCTTCCTTCTTTGGTTTTTCCTTACTATGTCTGTTAATTGCTCGATATATGTCTATGTTCTGTGGACGATACATTTGTAATTTGGCCTCATAGAGCAGAAACACTGCACAACTTTCTGGATCACATCAACCAGTCAGATTCTAACATTAAATTCACCATGGAGCCGGAAACAAACAAAAGCATTCCGTTCTTGGACGTACTGGTCACTCAAAAGATGGACAACATATTGGGACATCAAGTATACAGAAAACCGACACATACTGACGCCGAATCACATCATCATCCAGCTCAGAAATTTTCAGTTCTAAAAACTTTAGTACACAGGGCCAAAACCATCAGTGAACCGAACACGTTAAAGACCGAGCTTGGTCACCTAACGAACGCCTGAATAAAAAACGGTTTCAGAAAAGCAGACTTATATCGAGCAATTAACAAACACAGTAAAGAAAAGCCAAACAAAGATGACTCCGTCGCAACTTCCTTTCTTCCTTACATAAAAAGTTGCACGGATAAAATAGCCAGAATATTTAGAAGGAAAAATATCAAAGTGACCTTCACTGCAACAAATAATATAGCCGCCAATTTCTCAAAATCAAAGGAAACAAAAGCACCACTCAAGGAACCAGAAGTCTACCACATCCCTTCTTCCAGAACATAAGGCGGATACAAAGAAAAATAGGATCCTATACCTTCAGTTTCAGTTTTTCTGAAGAAGACAGCGAGCGACATGACTGTCGAAACGTCAAATATTGTAAATTTTTCAAAGTTTGTCAGTTTTCTAAGTTTTATGAATTTCGTAAAAAGTGTAAAAATGAAACGCGGTTCAAAACACGAAAGCATTTATTCGTTAACAAGATAGTTGCTCTATAGTATCATAATAAAATTATGGTATTGTAAAGAGGTGGTTTGGTCTTTTTCGAGTTTATAAGAAATAGATAGTAATATGTCCAGAGAACCTAATGGTACTATGTTAAAGTCTTTGGTAGTGATTTAGATAAAATGAGAAAAAAGTAGTTTTAGAAATTATCTTATCTTATGCCATTCTGTCAATTTCTATAACTTGTTTAAATTAGCAGATAAATTAGTGAACTGGGAGGCTTACTGATCTGAGATTTAAAAAGAAATCAGAATCGTAAAGATCTACAAAAACATAAAAAAAAAGATTGACACAGTCGCTGTATATTCTAATAATGTCATGATTGTCATGTGTGGCAAGTGAAAATACAATCGAGATGTACTGTACATACCAAACGAACATCAAAATGAAATGGTTGAATTTGTAAATAAAAGGCGATCTAATTTCTTAGCATTGTTGCGAACTTAAAACTTGATTTATTTAAACCATTTTAGACGAGTATAAATGTTAACTAATTTTACTAGAACACAATACAATGACTAAGGAAATTATAAGTAATGAATTACTAAAAACAATTTACTAAATAAATTTATACATTAGTGTAACTTAGGACTTAAAAGAACACTGTTCGCGATAACATTACGACACGCTCGTAAAACCGCCTAATATGCACTTATTTATTAAACCTCAATTCACTTCGTTTACTTTTTATATTTCTGTCTTATCTTTGACTAGAATATTCTGATTGTTTCTTAAATCGCGTAGAATGTTCTCGAGGTTCGAGAATGATATAAACGCATTTATTTCAATTGATAAAAATAATAAACAGATTGAGTAGAAAATTAGATAATCAACTTCTAGAACACACCGGATCCAAATCAAGCTATGAAACAAATGAGCATTTGCACACGATGAAGATAACGATAAAGTTTAAACTTTATATTTCAGTCAGTTTTATAAGCGACAAATTGCCATAGTACGTAAAATTTCGAAATAAACACGTAATATCTTAAAAACTGTAAGATTTAGGTATAGGACATGGTTTATAAAATTAAAGATTAACGTGTAAACTATTAAAATCAATAATAAAATTTATAAGCTAGATTTAAAATTTTCAAAAGAAAAATGATTTTACAAAACTGAACACCCTGTATAAACGTTTAATTTTTATTAGCCTCTCCATGTCGAAAAAGGTTACGTTACATACGATGGTTGTATGATGTTTCGTTTAGCGTCCATGGCTATTTAGATTTCATAATATTTTTACTTTCCTATAAAGAAAGTATAGCGACCGCTTCAAGGTCTCCTGAATCAGAAAAACGTATTTTTGACAAAAAAATTTGGGTGTCTGTCTGTGTAACGATGTACCCACAATAACTCTCGAACCAAAAGTCCTAGTAACTTGAAATTTGGTATAGAGCTAGAACCGGAATTGGGTGTACCCGTAATCTTTAACAGTTTTTCTTGTATCATTTTGTACGTATGTAAATTATTCGAATTATTTTTACAGTTTCTTATATTCTTCCTAACAATTTATTTTGAGTTGCAATCGACATATCTTAAAAACGTTAAGAGATAGACCTTATATTATATTTAATTTTTTGAAATGTTTAAATAGTATAATTCAAAAATGTTAAAAACATTAGGTCATTCCATTAAAAAAAATATAAGTTTATGTCATGGCGACTTTGTGACTTACTTTGTACGATTGAAATTATGCCCCATTTGAATACGCACAAGTTTTTCCACGGGCACTTTCTTTTCAAATTCACCGTTATGGAGATATCGTCCAAGCACACAAGGTTAGGACACCCTGTATATACCGGGTTACGGGAATGTATGGAAACATCTTCATATCTTTTGAACCAAGAGGAATTTGAAAAAAGTAGTTTTGACCGTGATCTGATTGACTATTGCGTAACAGACAAATACGATTGTTTTTATCCTTACATACGATCCATTGATGTAATTGGTCTAGGAAATCAATAAAATATTAGATGCATTCGAAAGAAATTTCATTAAAAATGCAATTAAAATGCTGAGTATAGTATGCAAGTATTTGAACGCGCATGCCCAGTTGCTTATTCATTATTTACGTACCTCTTAATCATATTAACAAAACACGCCCCTTACTTTTACCTGTATTTCTAATTATGCGTTATTTAACGAATCAAAGTACAGTCGGACCTGCATTCAATGAACTCCTATTTAATGATTTTTTCTATTTAGTGATGTTTTCTTTAGGATATTGACCTTCGGGTTAAAATGCGTGTAAAAACACCTCTAAAATATGATGTTCAAATTCTATATTATGATCTTTTTCAAAGAAACTCTTACCCAACTACTTAAAGTTTTCTTAGAATCACGTACAATTTACTTTACCTTTACAATACTGCATTGTTAAACGGATAAGTGGATTATAAGTAGAGACCGGATAAATAAGCACAATTTTAATTTAAAAAAGTGCTTAAAAAGCACAATATTTATCTAAAAAAAAGCAATAGATAAGCAATAAATTAAACAAAAAAGCTGAAAAAAGAAGGTATAAGCTATAAAATTTACATGAATTAATCAGGCAATTTACATTGTACGTCTTTTCTAATAAAAAATACAACTCAAAATAAACATATAAAAATAAAATTTGTATGCATTAATAAAAATACAAAACAAAATAAACATTTAAAAACACAATTGCCATGCAAAACCTAACTAAAACGAACTTTCAAAATCTATATTGAGAAAGAACGTAAAAAACACTTCTCTATTAATTTATTATAATCCTCCTTGTTATATCTATTAGTAAATTGTTGTTGTATCCCAATAGGAGGTCGTGGTAAGGTTACAAATTAATTAATTTGTTTTTGAATGTTGGCGACGTTTCGCAGACTAGCTGTGTCTGCTTCTTCGGGCCAAGTTATTCTATGCAACTGTTTGCAATGAACAAATTAATTATGTGTTAATTTGTTCATTGCAAACAGTTGCATAGAATAACTTGGCCCGAAGAAGCAGACACAGCTAGTCTGCGAAACGTCGCCAACATTCAAAAACAAATTAATTAATTTGTAACCTTACCACGACCTCCTATTGGGATACAACAACAATTTACTAATAGTAAAAAACACTATTCATGTTTAAAAGTGTTAATGACTAAATATTGTTCCAGATGTTCCATTGTTAAATTATGTCTTTTGCCGTTGAGAATATTTTTATATTGCGAAAAGCTCCTTTCTATGTCAACACTTGTAATGGGTGCATATTTGAATACAGCTATAATAGCGGGACCAATGTTAAAATCAGAAACATTGTTGTATTTGATATCCCGTATTCTTTGAAAAAATTTGTACTAATTTCATTTTAACTATCTCGCCAGTGGGCCCTGGAACAGCATATTAATGCCATTTTTAAAACCGTCAATTAGTTTAATTGATTCAACCAAAGGAACTTGCTGATTTTCTAGAGATTTTCTTGTTTCACTCACAAAACTAAAATTACTTCTGATAAAAGTCAAATTATTCATAAGTTCATGTCGTTAAAGAACATTTTGGTAGTCTTGTATAGATTTGCTTGTTGAGTCTGGAAATTCGATAATCGATTGTTTAAAATTCTCGAAATCATTGACATAGCAGATGGCAGCATCCAATCAAGTTTCCCATATAGTGAGAATTGGCTCTGGGGGTAGTGGAACATTAGGCAGCTTCTCTTTAAACATCTGCACCCTTAAAGGCGCTTTGACAAATATTTTTTTGCTATTACTTATTAAATTATTGACTAAAGGAAATTGGGTTCTTAGGGTCTTAGCAATACGATTAAGTCTTTGAGCTAAGCAAGTACAATGTATTAAGTTTTCATTAAAATTTGGTGCAGCTTTTGCCATGTATGCCGCTGTGTCTGAAAGCATGAGCAATACTTTTTCATGTGGCACAACTTCAGGCAAAAAAGTTTGCTGGTCCTTCATTAACAAACTTTGATATTGTATTGCTGTTAGTTTGCTTAATTGTTTTGAGCTAATTAAAAATTGTTGTGTAGGAATTTGGGTTCACGAACGACAATACGGCAAAGGCCAAGTTCTACTTCTTGTATTGGCTCTCAAGGAGAGACTAGGACTAAGTCTAAGTCTGGGTGTTTAACTACGACGCAGTCTAAGCCGAAAGTCGCTTATAATCATAAACTTAACAACCGCAAAAGCTTAAGATTTTATAAGTCTCTAAATTATTATATAATGGTTTAACAGCAATACTTTTTTAGCACGATTGTCCATTAATTTGCTTTTGGGTTAGAAATAAAGTGATTACTACTAAGCGGTAAATTTTTTACGCTGTCGAATTTTAGTCAGCGACTGAAAGCGCTTACCTTGCAGCGTAACTCAACTTGTTGTGTTGTTGTGATCGATAAACGCGCATAACGGCATGCTCTCGCAAATTTCAAGGTTATGTAACTGCAGTCCCATTTATTTAGATAACTGATCAAATGACAAGAAATAGCACGGATAAGCGCTAAAATAAAAAATAAGCATAAAAATGACAAATAAGCAAAAAAAGCATAGACAAATATGTTTCAAACTATTAATTTTTATGTTATTCGTGCAAATTTCGATATAATTTGTTGCTGCTTTTAAAATTGAACGTAAGCAAACAAGCTTAAAATCCGGTCACTAATTATAAGACTTCTTAATTTACAATACAGAAAGGCTATTACTAATGGTACTAAAAATTCTGTACATTTGTCAATGACATAAATGCATGAATTGTTTAGAGGATTATAGGATTTCCTTCGAGTTTTGAAATGCATTGTCATGTTATTGAACACGTTTCATTTGGAATTTTTTCGTTTCAAGTTGTTTAAGTGTAAAGTTAGTTAAAAATGATAAAACGAAAGTGTTTATAATTAATATGTATTTCTTATGTACGTTTAAATTTCTGTTTTATTTTTTAAGTATAAATTCTATACAATAAAGTTTCTATATAATGATGTTTTTGAAAGGAATTTTGAACATCACTATATAGGAGTTTGACTGTAATAAAGTGTTTATATTTTTAAGAACTGTTTGTTATGTACGTTTCACAATTATCTTAATGGTAATATTAAGTGAATATGTTCACAGTCCAAATTGTTTCTGAATTTTTTAACATCGCCACTAACATCTACTAATAGAAATGCAATCCCTCGCGCATGGGATTTGTGTGACTATTGTGCTGTGGTTGTAGGAGGGATGTATAAAGCCCAGTCTCGTTTTGTCTTGTTATATTAATGACATAGTAAGGGCTTCTGAAAGTTTTGCACGAGAATACGATAAACATGTCTATTAATCCAATAAAATGCAATTTAGGTGTGGTTCTACCCAACGCAGCAGGTGTCAATACCTGTAGTTTCCATAATAGTAGTAAATGACAAGAAAGCTTTTGTTATCGTGAAAAACTAATAATTTTCTGTGAATACCTTTACAAGAACAATATTCTAATTATGTTGATGCACATTAGATAAGTCTAATCCACAAAAGCAATTATTATTTCTTAACAATATAAAGACCTCCGGCTTGCCTGTTTTAATTTCATGCAAATAAACCGATATAATTAATATCAGCAAAATAAATTCCATAATTTCTTGATAAGTAATAAGCACATGCCGTTGCGGAAGAATTCTGGAAACCATTAGCTCAAATAGTATTTGTTAATCGAAATATTCAATTTTTATTTATTTGTCGGTTGTACTAGGCTCGCCTGGCGGAAACAAGAGTTAAAATCCTCTTCAATTTAATTTTTGTTAAGAAAATGATTACCGGTAAAAATATCCAAACTACTTAGAAAATTGATGACATATTTGAATAAAATAGGGCAAACAAAATCAATATAAATTGCTTTCAATTACAAGTTGACACCCAGTCTAACTTACAAAGAAAACTTATTCCATCAATATTATTTTAAAATTAGTTTGAGATACCTACTTATTTATTATAGTATACAAAACTGACTCACTAAGAAAAACAAAATTTCTTAAACTTTCTCGTCTCATGAAAATACGGAAACTATGTCAATCAATTGTATTGTAGCCATTACCTTATAATACTGAAACCATCGAGAAATTATTCTCAAGTTCGAGAGCCTTCACGAAGTTTTTATTCATTTTCAGAACGTTTACCAAAAGATCTAGAAAATTCCCGAACATTTGACCAAAATGTATAAATGCGGTACAAACAAATCATAAGTCAGTTATTTCAGTAATTCGAAGTCAGCAGTGTGAACAAGATTATTCAAGTTTCAATAAATAAGTGATTAACGCATCTCGAGATAAACACGACGAATTAAAATTGTGCGTGACTTTAATGTAAACAATAAGTGTTAAATTGAAGTTATCCGCGGACTTTATCTTTCGTGTAAGTGATAGTGCTATATAAATTAGTGTGTTTTGATTAAATATCCGTAGATTTAATTAGTTCGGTCAGTTATAAACGTGTACATATTTTTAGTATAATTAAATTAGTTTTAATAATAATCGTTACAATTCCTTAATATTTTGTTTCCCCTCTTTTTAGTGCATTTACGTATTAGTACGTATATTAGATAATTAGCAATGTAATTATTGTGAGGAATTGAGAGTGGTAATAGATACAGATATTGAGTCATACTACCTCAATAGTATTGAACCAATTATTGTAATTCCGTAAGTTAAATCCAGCAAAAATTTCGTGGGAGACCTTTCTGACACAAATGTAATTAAGTAAGACTTAGCCGCAATCCAGTACCTACTTGCTTGAAGAAAACGTTTTCCTCGTTGAGTCAGCTTGGAATAAATTTGAATAGCAAATCGTGTCAACCCAATGACTCACAAAAGCAAAAATCTACAAAATTGTTAATTAATACTAAAAGAAATTACACATAAGAACCCGATTATCGAATGCTGTTGCACACATTAAGTCAAAAATTGGTTTTGCAGTTGTTTGACGCACAAAGAGTAGAATCTCGAAGAGAAGTTCTTGTCGAGACTTCGTTTTTAGTTTTAACGTAGGCCTTCCAGAATTATACTCGTTCCATGAAGGTATTTGTTGATATTAACCCCTCATCGATCGATAATGCATCGAAACATACAGCCAAAAACGTGGCGGGACGTGCCTGTGATGAATAAACTACACGAAATGCGTTTTCAAGTTAGAATCTTATTTCCATTAAGGGTGATGTTATAAGATTCAGAGCAATTAACGGATTATAGCATCACAAGCACGAATTTTAAGTACTTGACGGTTTGACGTCTTGACAGGAAATGAAATAAAACTAAACTCGGCAAAGAGCGTCAAAAACCGAAATCTAACTTGAAGATAATGAATATACAGGGTTTAGAGTTTTAGTAATGCGTCATTTTCAGCGACAAACCTATAAAACATTTTCGACCAAGAGGGAACCGTTACCATTAAAATTACATCATTTCTCAGTGAATACTTGAAGTTGGGTAAGCTCCCCGCGGTAATGGAGTCTGTTGGGCTGCTGAAAAGCGGCTGGATTCCAACGCATCTCTAGAAAACAAAAAAAGAGCTCAGAAGCCATCTACCTACCATATTTATAAAAAATTGGAAAAAGTTATTGAAAAAAAAATCAATAATGCTGCCTTTGTCGTCAATCATGATGAAAGCAGTTTTAGAAACGGTCCGTTAAAAACGGAGAAACACTCTCTCAAGAATTTTCTGTGGTTCTGGAAGAGACTTTACTAGTGTTCTGGCCTATGTAACAGGTGATGGTAAACATTTTTGCCGTCCTTCATTGTTATCGAAGATGTGCAGTGTGCTTATCCAAAAACAGTTTATTCTGTGTCTACTGAACAATTGATTTTTTAATTAGTTCCAATTTGTCAATTCACAAGTGTCACATACGTTTAAGTGTGCAATTGACAATAAAATCGTATTAGCATTAGTACTATCATTGGCACAGTTACCTCTAGATAAATGTGTTTTTGACCTAGCTAGAACAGTCTAGAAGTAACTGAGTTCACATGAGTCATAAAGCAGGACGACTGGGAAAGTACCAGTGTACACAAGTTTTAGAAGAAATGTAGAGAAACCACAACTGAAAAAAAAAGTTTTTCACAACAGAAAGACAGAAAAGAATTTGCCAAGATAGTGACAGCAAATAAGAAAAAACTGAAAGATGATTCAGATGAAGGATTGCATGATAATGATTAGATAAACGTTGGAGCAGATTACTCAGAAATTGAATATAAACTATCAGAATTAATTAAATCAGGTACATATTATTAGTTAGATTTCTGATTAAGAAAATGCACGAATTATAGTATTATATTTTCTACACCATACATACTATTTTAATAAATAAATAAAAAGTGACAATATCCTTAACAGAGACTATGAGCATAAAGAAAAAAAACTCCTCGAAAAGTACAAAAACAAATAAATTTCAATTTGTATCAACAACAAAAGTAAATAATTATATAATCGACATTGCACACGTAATAATAATAATAGATTTATAATCAAAAATTCTACATACCCCTATAGGCAACTTTTCTATGCGAATCTTGAGGATCAGCCAAAGTTTTGGTACAATTGTAAACTTTATGAATCATAGCTTTATCATCTTCTGAATTGAAAGTAAAGTTTTCTAAAAAATTTGAAAGAGCAGATAAACATCCTGTTATAACAGGAAGAGACTTGTCTTTTGACTGAAGTTCTCTACTTAAACTGCTGACCAAAATGTTGCATAATTCATTGGGATTCATAATTACCGATGGAAATTTTTTTGTAACAAATCCTATTGCCTCAAAAAGCCGTTCTTGAACTGTAAAATAAAAAAATTAGTTTATAGCAAATGTGTACTAATTGTAATTCAATTTACCTAAAACACTTTTATCGAATCTATTACAAAGACAATTAAATAATGTGTCTTTATAAAGATCAGATATTTCTTTTTCAACATCTTCAGAAGTATTTGCGTACAAATTTCCTTGTTTAAGTATTAAAATCACTACACCTAATGATTTTTCTTTTTCGGCTGCTGATGCTGAAGAGCGAACTACAGGTGCACACGTTTTTATAATTGCCAACAAATGTTTTTCAATTTTTTTGTTGAAATTATTCACTATCGTATACAATAGTTCAAAGCAAACGAGTTTGACTTTTTTATAATTAGCATTATACAGTATTTGTTTTAGAAACTGCAACAATCCTGTTGACTCGTTAAAGATATTGAGAAAATACGTATCTAAAAATACCACTTATTATTTACAATTCCACAAAAACTTCTTTTAACCGTTTATTGCATTAGAATTAAAGAAAAATTTAAATTGAAGTAGTACCTACGTACTAGGTAAAGAAAGTACTTGCCTATAGTAAAAGGAGGTAATTCAAAAGATGTAAGTGTTTTGTTAATTTGTATAATAAACCTCTCAGCTTCGTGGTATTGATTTTTTTCGATAAACGAACTTAATTGTTTGCCAAAACTGTATAAATCTTCTTCCATCATAAGATAACATTTGATTAATCAAATCTGATTTAACACTTAAGCGCCGTTTCAGTTTTTGAATATCAAGTATAGGTTAGACTTGGATTTGACATAAAAATAAACGGTCGCATTCAACTGCAATTAGTTACCATTATTTAAAAATGGCTGCGTTCGAATGTACTCAGTAGTTGACCAGAAGAAGCACAAAGACTGATTTATATATAAAAAAAAATTATCATAAAACTGACCCTACTCTTATTCCAAAAAAGCACTGTTTTACAAAATGCTAAGAACAAAATGTGTATGGTTGTATTTAGTAAACGTAGCTTAAAGAGCTACATTAGAAGAACAACATTTCACAAGTACAATTTTTTCTTGATTTCCGTTTTTGCGTGCCATGTAATTTGTATTTCAAATACATAATGTGATGTATTTTGAGTATTACAATTACATCAATTACTCGAGACTACAGTAAATTAGTAAACCGTTAATTTTATACGTTTATGTAACACACTATTCAATTAAAATCTGCAGCAAACAATTATGCTTTGAAAAGTTTGCTTAAATCGTTTCTTAATTTAAAAACATATTCTACAGTAAGAAAAATGTTTATAAGATTCGATTCAATACAAGTTTATGTTCTTCAGCATCAGTGGAACGTACGTCTATTTTCATTTGCAAATTTTATGCATTTACCAACTAGACGAAGTTTATCAGACGAACAATTTGAAAAATTAGTTCCTTTGAAGCGAAATTAACCCTTTTATTAAAAAAAAGGAAGTAGTTCAATTTGTCAGTTAATAAATAGGGCGTTTTGCACGTTACTTTTGTGTTACAAAGTATTTTGTATTTTTAATTGTAATTCAAATATACTATTTTATATTTTGTATTTTCAACAGTATATATTCTATGTTTTGTATCTAGTATTTTAAATACACAATATTAATGTAATTTGTATTTTCTATTTCAATTACCTAATAAGGTGTATTTTGCCCACCCCTGAGTATGTATAAAACAAGTATAATTTTAGTAAACGTCATATTATTGGATAGCTGACAAACGTCTTTTTGTCGTAATTATATTGTTACACATATAACTCAATACAAGTAAGGTTAAAATAATCACGTGATCTGGTTGCATCATGTTACTAAATGTTTGACATGACATAGCGGCGTCGATAGTTAAAAAAATAACCAACCGTTGACTGTAGTTTAATGCGCTATTTAATTATTTATACTCAAACCCATACTTACCCGAGCAATCATAAATGATAACGTTAAATAAACGTAACTGTTGTTCCTCGAAAGTAACGTTGCAAAATTTTTACCATCTTATTAACTAAATTACAGTCTTTTACATAATTGCAAAAACTGTAAGTTATTTTGTTTTACTATCGTTTCGCTATTTTTATATTTTTCTTGTATTTAATTTGTATAACCGTATGAAATCAAAACGATCAAAACATAGTGTAAACGTATATCTCTCGATTAAGTTCTATCCAATTATTAAAACTATGTAATGTAACCTACTCACGTGTGAAAATTAAAACTCACTCTACGTTGTATTAAGCTCTTTATACACTGCTTACTATCGATATGTGGGAAAACTGTAGTAGGTTAAATACATTGAGTTATAATATAGGGAGGCCGTGTTTTCTATTCTAAAACGACACCACTACCGCCATATTGATGATAGACTTATGTCATTCTAACGTCAAATGTTAGTAGTTGCCTTTTTTCAACGTTTATAGTATTTTTTTGTGTTTGTTTATATGTTTTTTTAGTTTTTAATTATAAACATTTAAAACATGATGGTTTTGTGTGTTTTATGTAGCTGTAATAGTGGAAAAGGTATAAATAAGAAACTATTATTGGGAATTACATTTCACAGGTATGTACGCAATATAAGCAGACCAGTATTAAAGAAATTTATACATTAATACTCCAAATTAGCTTTTTTTAAATTTAGTTATTAAGAATCAATTTTAATAAAACTTAAATGTTAGATTACTGTTTTTTTAAATAATCCATTTGATTTGTTGCATATTAATAATAAGTTTTAAAATTTTTTTACTAAATTAGCTATAATCTAAAAAAGTTTTTCTTTGCTTTAGACTAATAAAGCTAACAAAAAATCAACGTACAAATTGCTTAATTGCGTAGATCCACAAATCTACGGTTAAATAATTTTTTTAGTAAATCACAGTATTTGAACATTATAATCATGATTATACATCTGCAACATTTCAATTATGTCAGCTACAGTTTTTTCCTAAGCATAAATTCAAGTAATTTGGTAAACTATTTTAATTTTGTATACTAACATATAAACTGATGAAAAATTTACAATGTGCGATTAATGTTAAAAGTTGAATTTTTATGTAATCCGGGTCTGGCAAAGTATCCATCTTGATAGTAGACTAAGCCACGCCTAGTGGTTCCACTTTGTACATAGAAACTAGATGCTTTATGCTATCTCCTTTTATAATAACTCAATGGTTAAATAGGATACACAGCAAAAGTAAATCTTGGTTTTTATTCAAGTAGATCTCTTTAAATCTTAACCAAAATTTCTTGTTTGGGGGAACCCGCAGTGGGAGAAGAAGAACAAGTGAAGAAACTCATCCGGACTCCTCTAACAAATGTAAATGCAAATAATTAAATAGTTTAGATTTATTAAGCAACTAGTTTATAATTAAAGATATCAATCAACACCGGAAAGTTAAAACATCTCTAAATTTAAATTAAACAAATGCACAGGTTTAAATCCCAACACATATAAACATGTGCACAAACATTATTATATTAAACAGAAGAAGAATTATACTATCCGTTCATTTCGACGGTTCGATCCGGATAGAAACTCAAGCGGCTTGAATTATTAATCTTTAAACTAAAGTGTTTATATCAAAATGGGAAAAAAAATACTGAACATATTAGATGGTAAACGTTTTCTTCTTTCTTCTTTATTCAATTTCATTTTGATTTCAAAAAATAAAATGACAAAAATTAATACCTAACCAACAATTTCCGCAGCAGATTTTAACATTTATGTCAGTCCAAAATGAGAGTTAAAGACAAGTGAAATTAGGCACAAAAACTGGATCCCAATTAGATTAAGCGTTTATTTCGTAAAGTTGAAGTGGCTTACTTTAAGCCAATCCACAAAATTGTTGGGATTTACCAAGCAGCTTGAGTTTCTATCTGGATCGAACCGTCGAAATAAAAGTAGTATTAGTTAACAAACGGCCTGCCAGTATGTACTGGGGTCCTAAGTGCGGAAGCAACGCAGCTATAGTTGAAGGGTCAGTACAAACGTGAGCCAAAAATATACATATTATACACACATTATAATATACATAAAAAAATGTTATAACATCTAGGGTTCATTATCATGGAAGCAATCTACTGCGTGTAATATATAAAAGCAGACACTTGTCTATATCATAGACCCAAGATACACTACTTCACATAAAAGCACAGAGTTCCCATAGTACGAGAACTATCTGCGACTGCACGCTGTTTGTCCATCACTAGGGTTGCCAACTTTTTGTTTCTTAGAAACCGGCCTAACGTTTACTTATCATTAAAAAACAGGTTAAAAAATACTTGTTTGTTCACATTTTGAATGACAACTGAGTATATTTAACATAAAAAGACTGTGAATAAAACTAATACTAAACAAAACATTTTTAGTTATGATTTAGCACTGAATTTAGCAATTTACTTAAAGATTTTGATGCACCAATTTAAAACTTTTACATTTACCATTAATCTAATAGATTTATATAGTCTTTATAGTCCTATACTACTCTATTCAGTTGTAATTGTAAAGACAATATGAATTTGTAGATTAATGGTAACTTACTGTTTCCGCAGCGGTAGCATTAATGTGGTTATTGATAATAATGATAATAAACAAAATAAGTAGTGACTTAGCTGAACTGGCAATTGCAAAACTGAATACTGACATAACGCTTATGACTGATGTTATTTTTAAATGTTTTGATGTTTCTGTTAAAAATTGCAGGTTTGCAGTTTGTGGACACAACAAATAAAAATATAATGCACAAAAGTGCAAAACGAACACACAACTTGCCTCAGAAATCAAACAGATTTTTTTACAATTTTTTTTAATATGTACGCATTTAGATATATTTTAGGAAAACAGATCAAAACCGGTTCTTTATCGGCACCCGACCAAAGTACCATTAAAACGGCTAAGCCGGCGAAAACCGACCTAGTTGGCAACTCTATCCATCAGGGTAAATAAACTATTAGATTACATTTTACAAAGCAATCTTACATTAATGCTTTTTCCTGTTATCAAATAAATTCTAATCAATAGGTAAATATTGTGCTAAAAATATGACCTTGGCAAACTTTTATCATCAAATTATAAACGTACAAAAAACGAAAAAAATATTTTGCATTAATTAAAGCCTTAGATTAGAATTAATAATTTGAAAGGAAATAATTTAATAGATTAACGCAAATTAATTCTAAACACATAGGTATATAAACTGCAAAACAAAAAAAATTAAGTAGCGTCCTGTTACAAACAACAAAATTTATGACGCTTAAAGCTGTTTCCAAAACTACACGTAAATACAATTATGAAATAAAGAAGATACGACGAATTTAAATTACATTTCAAGCATTTCTTTAAGACATACCGATTTAGTAATTTTAAGTTTTAATTAATAATTGGTGAAAAACATTGTCTAATAATTCCACATAAAACATGTAGTGTTTCTGTAACGCCAGAAATACAAATACAAAACAAAGTGTTTACAAGTTTTAATTAATTTTATCACTGTTTACGTTAGGTAATTATATGGTTAGTTGCATACCCATAAAATTTCACAAAACGCAAAGAAAACTAAATATAGATTACAGACGCTGATTGTACCACAAAAAGTTATTTTTAATAAATTGGTTTTTGAGAAGTATGGCAACATCGTGAACTTTGATCGTGAACTCCCACTTCTACCCGCCAAATTTGAATTGTTAGAACACAACCACGCTTTTTAATAAAACTGTGAATTGCTATTTTTTCAAATGAAATTATGATTAGTTAATAAACCGATATAAAAGAAAAAGCGATTTAGTTGAATTTATGTTTGCTATTAAATTTAAGGTTATGTCCAATAACACTAAGATGTTAAAAAACGTACTTGTTCCACACGTAATAAAAAGATACATTAGTATTTTTCCTCAATTACAATGGTACGTTCCAACAACTCCAGAATTAGATATAGAATATTTATGTAATCACAAAAATACAGAAGAAATTTCGAAAAATATAGCTGCTCGAAAAGGTATAGGCAATATTAACTTAGTACTTGAATTAAAAAAAACCTTGGATGGAACTTCATCTACTAGTAAAGAATACCCAACAATTAAGCAACAGTTTTTAGAAGAATTACGTAAAATTCCAAATAAAACACATCCTTCAATATCGTCGTTAGAGAATGAACCTCGAACCGTTAAGACAATTGGTGTTCCAAAAGTTTTTAATTTTAAACCATGGGAGTTTGATGAAATTACTAAGCGATTACATTTGGTTCGAACTGAGCAGCTTGGTAATGTTGCCGGTAATCGATGTTATTATCTAATGGGTGATATGGCTTTGTTAGAACAAGCTTTAATTAAATACACAGTTAGTAATTTGTTGAAACAGAATTTTCAACTAATTTCAGTGCCAGATATACTTCATAGAAATATTATTGAAGCTTGTGGGTTAAATACAAGAGGAGAAAGGACACAGGTTTTACAAAGGACATTTTCCTATAATTTTATAATTTTCTTTAACTACAGGTGTACACTTTAGATAAGAAAAAGCATGGAGCAGATTTATGCTTGTCGGGTACTTCAGAAATGTCTTTAGCTTCTTTATATAGCAATAAAATATTGTCAGAAGTTGAGCTACCAATTAAACTTGCTGCTGTTAGCCGTTGTTATCGAGCTGAAACTTCTAGCATTAGTGAAGAACGAGGAATTTACAGGTAGGTAAATAAAAACATGGTTTGATCAAATCTTGCTATTAGTACACATAACATAGTTTTAATTTTTGCGAAGATACTTAAAAATTACTTATTTATCTTAATTTAGCTGTTAGTTGTGCATTACAGCTTCTCTAATCTTAATTCATTGACTAATTTTTTAAAATTTTGTAACTTTTGCTTTCTTTCAGGGTACATCAATTTACAAAGGTGGAAATGTTTGCTATTTCTAAGCCTGAAGATTCTGACAGCATCTTGGAAGAATTTAGAATAATTGAAGAAGAGAATTTTGCAGCGCTTGGACTTCACCTAAAAACCTTAGACATGCCACCACACGAATTAGGCGCCCCAGCCTATAGAAAATATGACATAGAAGCTTGGTTACCTGGTAGAAATATGTTTGGTGAAATATCTAGTTGTAGTAATTGCACGGATTACCAGTCTAGTCGTTTAGATATTAAGTATAAAAAGGGAAACAGTTTAAAGTATGTACACACATTAAATGGAACAGCTTGTGCAATACCACGGATGTTAATTGCCATTATCGAAACTTTTCAAACTGATAAAGGTACTATTGACATTCCAGAAATGTTGCAAAAATATATGTATAATAAAAAAGTTATTGGTAGGCAAAAAGCGGTTCCTGAATTAAAGCTTATGAAATATAAGAAATAAAGTTTTATTTAATAATTTTGACGTTTTACTGTATCTTAGAAAATAATTTTTAATTAGTGCTAAGCTAATGTTGCAGCATGAGTATAATATATATATTTTTGAGAATGAATAAAAATACGGTGTTTTTCACAAAAATTAATGAGAATTGCTGGTTGTATCCATAGTGATGCTTATGACGGTGTTAACCTCCGTCGCATCGGTGCAAGGGATTACTGCAGGTTCCGATAGTCGGTAAAGAGACGGGCCTTAGAGTGGAGCAAGTAGACGTGCGAACATCTCTCAACACGCCACTTGAATCCAGTGTTAACGGCGTATTACACAGGCCAAAACCCGACACTACAAATAAAACGCTCGGGAAGGAATAGAGAGAAACAAGTAGCCGTGCGAAAATATTTCAACACGTTACTTGAACCTGGTGTTGACGGAGTATTGCGCCGCCCGAAGCCCGACACTAAGAATACGAAACCTGGTAAAGAGGATTAGGGAAGAGTAGACAGCGGAGCGGTATCTCCGGGAGGTTTGGTTGATATACTTGAAACGGCCTACTTTGTTGGTTCAGCTGGCTGCTATCGGACCCCGGACTCCTCTTCGGATTGAGCTCCAACTGGAACTCGCGTTTTGCCGTTGCGGGTTCGGTTTTATAACGAACGGTTCGAAGAGGAAAAACGACCTCTGATGCGTTTGTTAGTCTGGCGGAATTTTCTTCGATTATTTCCAATTGGAAAACTGGTAATTTATGCAATCCTAATATTAATAAACAAAAATAAATCAGTTTTAATAATAAACAAACTAAATTAGTAACGGTTTGTTACACATCAGGTGTTAAAAAATAAAGACGTATCGGCAAAATTGGCTGAACTTTCTAATTTAGAAGGTTCAAAAAAATAATAAAACTGACAAATTAAACTATCTTTTGCAAAATATACAAATTAAATAAACTTATTCAAGAAGTGGTTCGTCTAGCGATCCTGCACTGCGGTCTCCTTGATCCTTGTGCGCACTTTTATTGTTTCATTACTCTCTCAACAGTTCTGTTGCTGGGTTATCTAGAACAAGCAAAAGGCAAAACTGGGTTTATCACATATGATCCTAGAACCTTTAAGGGGAAATGGGGTAGTTTGGTACATGGACGACATTCTAGTTCTAGGGAAAGACTGGGATAACTTGTGCAAACAATTAAAACCAGTGTTGAATGCGATGAAAAGTGCAAAGCTGACGTTAAACACAAAAAAGTGCGAATTTGGGAAATGCGAGATTGAATTTCTAGGATTTGTGATATCTGAGGAAATGATTCGATTAAAATTACGAAAAATTGCAGCGGTACATAAATACCCGACACCGACTAACGTTCATGAAATAAGTAGATTTCTTGATTTGACGGGGTGTTTTAAAAAATGTTTAATAAATACGCACAAGTGGCCAGACCTTTAAAAGATCTGACACAAAACCTAATCTGTGTTTGTTTAGAATCAAGAGCAGGAAGAAGCGTTTACGTTATTGAGAAAAGCTCTTACGGATAATTTAAAAAGTGTAGAACGAGATTTAAACAATGTCGGGAATAAAACAACAGAAAAAACGCTTTTCGAGACTTTGTACGGATTTAACGCGCGCCACGTCGATGGTGACTTACGTTGATTGACTCTGGTTAAAAATGATGGAGAGAACAAGTTCAACGCTACTCGAGAAATATTTTGCGAACGTGTTACTATGAAACAGGGCAAGCAAAAAGACTATCACGATAAAAAGCAAATTGAGAAAATTATGTATGCGTTAGAAAAAAATGTTTTGATGCAAAGAGTTCTAGAATCGATCGGCGAACCAACAAAATTTCAACTAAAATACAAAGGATCTCTAGTGGTAACAGCTGTCTTGTCTGGAAACATCTACAGAGTGGCACAAATTAATCAAGAAAAGGGGATATGTTTTGTGACGACAGCACACGTATTTCAATTGAAAGTCTATTGTAATGTAACAGACGAGGTTGAATCCAACGTTAGTAGTGCTAGTGAGAATAAAAACAAAGACATCGAACAACCCTGAACGTCTAGTCAAACACCGAATGTCGACAAGCAGAAATATCATAATCTACGATCACGATGTCCACCGAAGAAACCTCAACGCTAAGATCATTATGTAATGTCAAGTGATGTGGTAGGGACATCACGTATGTAGGACGGCCGAGTGCAAGATGCGTGCAAATTAGTAATAAAAGATCTTACTACGTAAAACTTCTGTTTTGATCAAGGCAGAAGGTCCAAGTTTGCAACATACTCGGGCTCGTAGTCATCAACGGACCAAAAAAAATAAAAATAAATATGTATAACAACTTTAATTTAATATCGTAGATTATTAACGAGCATAAGAAATTTACAGTAAATTATTCAACGAAGGTTATATAAATGCCGGAAGTATCGGCAACACACAATACATAAGTTTAAATCATACATAAGGTGTTGATAGCAAAGAAAATTAAATTGATATAAATATCTATGATTCACAGCATGCGACACATAAAAATAACTGATGAAAATACCTGAATGGTATTGAAACAATTGATGTAATTATGTAATTTAGAATAACAAGCAAAATTTTTGTGAGAGACCTTTATGACACAAATGTAATTAAAAAAGACTTACCCACAATCCAGTACTTGCCCGAAGAAAACGTTTTCCTCGTTGAGTCTATCTGGAATACTAATGAACAGAGCAAATCGTGTCAGCACAATAACAATTAATGCTAAAAGAAATAAGACATAAAAGAAACCGGTTATCGAATGCTGTTGCACACATTGAATCAAAGGAAATATCGCAATCTATTGACTCGTAAGTAACAGTACATCGGAGAGATTTTTTTTGTCGAGACTTGATTTTTAGTTTTAACGTAGGTCTTCTAAATTATAATATTTTCATTAAGGTATTTGATAGATATTAACCCTTCATTGATGGAGAATACACCAAACACATGCCGTCTAACACGTGTCGGGTTGTGCCTATGATGAATAAACTAATACAAATGCGTTTTCGTTTTATATCATAGTTTCCACATACGCCTACGATGTTACAAAATTAATTTAGACATCGCAGCACAAATTTGAGTAATGGATGGCTTAACGTCTTGACAGGAAAATGAAGTAAAAGTAGTTAGAGGGCGTCAAAAGTAAAAATCTAACTTCAGTGTAATGAATAAACAGGGTATTGCATTTTAAAATTTATGCACGTTATATAATTCCCCCACCCCCCCAGCAAGATCAAAGCGTAAAGTGGGAATAACAAAACGAATGCTAAAATGAAGATAGAGGATATGTATTTGGTTCATTATTTGAACTTCAGAAAATAACTGATAAAAAATCTGCAAATTCCAACACTAAAAAACTTAAGTCGAAATTTTTTAATTATGATGATTATGACTTTACAGCTTGAAAAATATATTTAAAAGTTGAGCTTTTCTAAGTCGAAATTTTAGCAATAAAATCCTTTGCATCTCGAAATTCTTGTTAAGCTGAAACCTCATTAACTCGAAATTTTTAGGATTTTCCTTGAAGTTCGAGTTATCAAGATTCTACTGTAATTGTATAATATAATTGACTTGTTTGCGTTAAGATAAAATATCTAATCTGCAATTATGTATTAATACATTTTCTTTAGCTAAAATAGTTTCAAGAAAAATGATATACTAATGTCCGGTTGCATAATGTACTTAGCTGACACTGTTGTTAACTAAATCGTAGCTATCGATTTAAAAATGTCGTCAGCAAAATAACAGATTTTGTACCAATGACGACGCTTAATGATGTGAATGCTTTATGCAACTAGGCATAAGTGACATAGAAATTATAACACCTAGAAATAATTTGTTTATTTTAACAATATTTTGTAACATAGATTTTAATTGAAGCAAAAACAATTAGTTGATCTGCCATATTAGTAAGTTCGTTTTTGTGTTGTCACAGTTTGTTTTTGAAAACACGATAGGCGACAATTGGTTTTTGTAGCTACAGTAAATTTTTAAAGATGTTCTTTGATCTATTTAGAGCTAGTAGACACTCAAACTTCTATCAACTGAGCAAGTTTAGACAGATAGACAAAAAAGAAGAGGTACAGTACACCGTCGAAGAACGTAAGATCGCGAAGATCGCCTCTGTAGACTTTTGGCGTTAAGGGACCGCTTCACTCCCACAAGAGTGATTACAGCTCAATGACTCGCAAAACATGAAAAGCTTATTAGGATGCAAACCGTTTATCGTCGCGTAAGAACTTTTGGTTACGCGTTCATAGCGTCTTTATATTGCGTTACCTCTCACCACTGAGCATCGACTGCAATGATGCAGAAAACGGGTTTAGGGAAACCAGGAATGGAATACGGTAGTCTTGAGCGACCAATCGCGATTCTGTTTGGGTATCCATGATGGCCGAGCAAAAGTGAGTAGGCGACGTGGTGAAAGGCGTAATCCTTAATTTTCCAGAGAAAAACGTGTACCGCACTGTAAAAGTAATGGTATGGGAAGCTACTGCTCTCGGTAGTAGGTCACTTTTGGTCAGTGGTAACATCGCCCAAGGATACATTTAAAAAGTAAACTATTTAATGCAATAAGTTCGTAATATTCAATTTATTTCACTCAGAATTTAATTTTTTAAAAATTGTTTTATTATTATATATATAAAATTTTATTTTGACGTTTTTTTGTTTGTGTTAATAATTTAATTTCTCTAAATCAACAACTTGTTAATCAGATACACGTTGTATTCATTTACTTTTTTTCTAACGAATGAACGTTTAGTAGAATTCAGGTTTCCACTGGTTGCATTCGTAATACAATTTTCCATTTTGAATAATACTCAGTTTTTAAAGTTCATAACCTTACCAAATTTCAAACATTGTCATGGAAAAAGAAGCAATAAAAGAAATGTTTTTCTATAAATTGATCTATATTAACTTAGGAGGGGCAATACAATCATCGTAGATACGAGAATAAGATACTTTACCATTGATTTATATTCTTATCGACAAACAGTAATCTTTCCTACTTAGTTCTTGAGCCTTTTACAACAAATTGAAAATTTGTTGGTCGGTTTTTAATTGCAACTCGAGTCAGATAGTTTTACAGAGTTTTATCAGGTGAGTAACACTCGATCCTTTCTCGTTTCTTATCGTTTTTGTGATAATGTTCCAGGCTTGAGACTGGTATAGCGTAATTATATCTTCATTACTTTATCGGTGCCTTTCAGTAAACGTAAACTTTTTTGCACAGTTTTAATTAACTATTATTTATTTTATTAAAAAAAGTGTGGTCCATTATTAAGTTCAACGCGAAGAACAAGGCGCGGAAAATGATCGTCCTTTGCAGAAAGCGCATAGAAGTGAAAAGCCATCTCTCTTATCCAGAGTTGAAAAAGACAACATTATCCAAGATGCTCGTTTGACTCCATTCACAACTTCCGCCACTATTCGCAATAAACTACAGCTACAATGTACATAGTTTGCAAACAATAAGGAATGCTTTGAAAGGTGAAGGAATAAGCTGCTATCGACCTGTACAGAAACTTGTAATAACTGAAGAAAATGCCTACCGCAGATTGCAGTTTTCAGAAGAACATTATATTTAGATTGGAGAGGTATTGTTTTTTCCGATGAAAAAACTTTCGGCACTTCCCAAGATAGTAAAAAAGTTCTTTGGAGCCTACGTAATTCTAGATATGAGTCAAAACATGTGCAATCCAACAAAAGAAGTGGGAGAAATAATGCTGCTTATTGGGGATGGATGAGTGATGCTGGCCCAAGAGAATTCACACGTGTCGATGGACGCTTAACTACTCACACTTACCTGACGATTTTGGAAGACGTTATGTTGCCCTCCGTACGAACAGTTTATCCCAAAAGACCAATTTGGTTTGTTCAGGACAATTTTCTTATACATACGGCAGCGGTAGTTCGAGAATAGTTTTTACAACATCCATAAGTGGAAAGAATCTGTTGGCCACCTAAGTCACCGGAATTGAACTAGCATCGCCATATTAATACCGCGTGGGAAAGATTTGGAGGAGCTAATGTATGTGCCAATTTAATCAATCTGGTGCCAAACCGTTTACGGAAATGTATAATCAATAATGGATATTACACACATTGTTAGCATGTGAAATACAAATATGTAAATAAAATATTAAATAAGTTTTTAATCATGTTTTTTATTAGGATTTTCTGTTTTTTCTCATTTTTAATAAAATCTAAGGTACTATTTCTATCAAAATCTAGTAGGTACTATAGTAATGTAAAACATAAAAAAATGCAAACTACGAAATTGCAAATTTCAGTTCATTACTATTAAATTTATATAATTTCGAAATAGGTAATACTTAAATTAAATGTTACGAAGAGAGAGCGAAAAATGCGTTTTGCACTTTTCTAATTTTGTGATTTTTTGATTTACAGCATTTTCAAATTTTATTTGGAATTTTTTTAGCGTTCTGTATAAGAAATTAGACTTATAAAGAGAGATTTATGTATCTTTTAATTTTTGCAAATGCAAGAGCCTTCTAGAAGCTGTTATCCATTTTCTAGAAGATATAGCGAAAAGTAGGGAACACTCGAGAAGGATTCGCCGATGTGTATATATACCGACGGAACAATTCGTAGGTCAGTTATTGCTGGAATGCAAATACAACAGTGTTAAGAAGATTATCAAGTTGAAATAAATAAGTCGTTAGCGCGCGTGTGAGATAAACCTACCGAGAATAATCGTGTACCTGATTTTTAGTGTAAACAAAAGTGAAACCTGAGGACGTTATCTTATCTTAAGTAATAGTGTTATACAACGGTTATACATAAATATACTGGCTGGCGATAACCACAATACGCAAGTTCAAGTCTAAACCAGAGTAATAAGTAGCAGAACCCGGAATCCAATCGAAGAAATGGAGTTCGAAAAGTTTATGAACTTATACGGAGGTTCTGGAAAAGCTAGGTTCGGAGCTACCACCGAGGAACAACAAGACCTGTTCCAGACACAAAAAGATTACGCCATCGCACATTGCGTGAGCGAGGATCTTGACATGTCCAAAGGGGTTGCAGTCGTGTTTAAAAAGAAGTTTGGGCAGCTAGATGAATTACGAAGACAGCAACCGGCAGTCGGAAAAGTTTTAGGCCTACGTGGTGACGGACGCTTTGTTTTCTATCTGGTCACCAAGAAATACTCACGTGTCAAGCCGTTATACAAAGATCTGTGGCGAACATTATGGAGTCTCAAGAGAGAAATGGAGTTCCATCATGTTAAGAAATTGGCAGTACCCAAGCTTGGTTGTGGCTTAGATCAACTGAATTGGAGGACAGTTCGAAACATGTTGGAGGTTGTCTTCCGAGGAACAGGCATTCAAGTGTTGGTCTGTAGTTACCAACCAAGGAGAATATTGGGTCAGGAAAAGTCCATTGACTGTTACTTTTATGGCCAAGGAAGTTGCCGAAATGGAGGAAGCTGCCGCTATCGCCACAATCCTTTTTAACGGTGTCGCGTCCAGTCTCCTGTTCTGGGACAGAACAGTCCTAAGAAGGGGGCAGTGAAACGTTCGAGAAGTTATTTGCAAATGCAAGAGCCTTCTAGAAGCTGTTATCCATTTTCTAGAAGATATAGCGAAAAGTAGGGAACACTCGAGAAGGATTCGCCGATGTGTATATATACCGACGGAACAATTCGTAGGTCAGTTATTGCTGGAATGCGAATACAAGAGTGTTAAGAAGATTATCAAGTTGAAATAAATAAGTCGTTAGCACGCGTGTGAGATAAACCTACCGAGAATAATCGTGTACGTGATTTTTAGTGTAAACAAGTGTGAAATCCGAGGACGTTATCTTATCTTAAGGGATAGTGTTATACAACGGTTATACATAAATATACTGTAAGTGTTTTCATTAAATATTATTAGATTTAATTAGTTCGGTTAATTTAAAAGTGTATATATTTCTAGAATAAGTAAACGTATTTTTAATCGGTTAAATAAATTAGTTTTTAATAAATAAATACGCAACAATACGAATAACTTCAAGGGAGTAATGGGAATTTATACTGCAATTGTTCGACCACTAATTACGTTTTAATGGTGATACTATTTTCTTTGCAAATCGGAAAGTTGACATTAATTTAATCCGGATATATTAAGACTTTTAGGTTAATTAGTACAGTAGTTTTACATTTGGACATACAGTTTATCATTATTTGAGCTATGGATGAAACCTATTTTATTTTAAATAACAATTAAAACTTTTTTAATTACTTAAGCAGAGAACATAAATACATAAATAGAAAACTCGGCGAAAAAGAATTTAAAACTTAAGGGTACAATTTAGTTACATATTTGCAGGTAAGAAACACTTTCTTTGAACGCTTGAGGCGGTGCTTATGAAGAATGATTAGTAACCTCGTAATATCGCTCCAAATAATGTTTATAATGCCAATGTCAAATTTAACTGGTCGTTCTATTATAACGTAAGTTTAGTTGCCTACCTACCAGGTTGCGCTTAAAAGTGTCCAAAAACTTTGAGGCAGTGAATCTTTTAGACCTGAAAAAGAAATTGGAACGTGCGCAAATTAACGTGTTTTATAAGAAATATGTTTTTTATTTTTGAATTTATTTACGATTTAACATCATACTTACAAGAAAAAATAGAGATACAAAAACTTAACGTTTCTATAATTGCAGTTATATGTACGTTTCTCAAATGTTAATAATAAGCAGAACTTATAAACTTAGGTACGCCATTACACGTTTATACATTTACTATTTACGTATTGCTATAAGAAATGATTACTTGAATGCAAAATCAGAAATTTTTGTTTATTACATAAAAAATAATAATAAAAGATTCAAAAACATAAATCTTTTATATAATTTAAGTTATAACTAACACTCTTAAATAATTATTGGGAAAATAGTACATTTGCTTATTTTATTAATATTTACATATATGTACATTTAACATTAGTTATTTTTGCAATAAACTCTTTCCAAATGCAACGGATTACTTTGGATAAAGTTTTATTTTAGGAGACACATCAGTTACATTTAAAAAAATTTCAATTTTAGGGTTTTCGCGTTTTAAGTTAAGTACTATCTAAAATGTAAGGTGCTTACAATTAGATAAGCAATTAAAGTGCATTAAACATTATAAAATTTACAAAAATTGAGCGTACTTTGGGAGTATTCACATCCAGTATATTATGTACTATTAATGGGGAGGTTATCAATCTTTCCTATGATTTCTATATTCGATTAAACAAATACATTAACCAAAATGTAAAAAAACACTTTTTGATGCATAAATTAAATTATCAAGTTTAAGGGAATATCCACCAGTTCGTGTAAATCTATTTCAAGCGTAATATGGCAATAAAAAACGTACAAAATTTAGACTAACGCTTTTAATCTATTGCTAATTATTATAATGCAACTCAATAGAGAACGTTATATAAACTACTTGACTAGAATAACCTGGTTTCTTAATCACACGTTTGTGCATGCAGCCGTTTTGTCAATTTCTAATGAAACTTTTATACAGATCAGTTGGACGGCAGCAAATAAATATAAAACTAAATAAAATATTAAAACGTAGGAGTTTTGGCAGTCATACATATTGTTGATCATCTAGAAAACGGCTGGCAAGTCAATTTAATAACTACATTTCCTAATTACGATTTGGCTTTTAAAAGTTCGTGTCGTAGTCGGATCTTCGACGGCCATAGCCGCTATGACTACTGCCGGGATGATTACCGTAATAGGTGTTGTAGTAATATCCATTCCATTCAGATCTCCAACTATCGTATATGTTAGGCATGCTAGTGTCATGCAATGAACTAGCAGATCGCTGATAAAACAATCGTAAATGCTTATACACTCATTAAATTTTAATTATATACATACCTTTTTAGGAAGCTTCGTTTCGTAAGGTTTATCGTTCCATACATCTTCCATATTGTATAAGTCATCTGCGCCGTAGTTATCTATGCCGCCCATATGATTTTTATTTAGTTCATTTAACATCTCTTCTGTTAAAGTTGACGGCTGCTTCTTTTTAGCGTTCTTTTGTTTATTTATGATCTATAAATAAGTCTTAGTTTCGTCGAATACGTTTTAATTGCAGTGTACATACCACTGTTACTCCAAATATAATCACAAACAAAAGAGAAGCTAAACCAATTACAATAATGGCTATCGCCCATTGAGGAAGTAAGACGTTGTCTTCGGCGTATCCCACAGTAGGCAATATTTGCTTTGGCAACACTAAAAAAAAACTAAAGTTAAAGACTTCTCTTAGGAAACATTTGTAAAATTCATACCAACGAAGTCGGTGTATGTAGGATCCACCATAAAGTTTCCTAAAGCTATCTTTCCACTATCGGTTATCGGGTTTCCTAAATCACTTGACTTTGGTTCTCGATTATTTGCATTTTTTGTTAACGCTTCTTCAAGCGCGTCATGGAATAAAGACTTTAAATCTTTAGTATTAACTTGTCGACTAACATTATTTAGTTCCACTAAATAATCTACGAGAACACTACCTTCACTAAAACCATCAATTCTAATCTTTTTGTACCATTTACTTAGAACGTCCGATTTGCTATAAACATCTTCTAACTGTAATTTAAAAAACAGGTATTTAAAAAGATAACATTTAGTTGTGCAGTACCTGATATTGTACTTCATTAGCTAGAATTTGCCATTCTTTTGTGTTGCGGTCTAACAATTCGGGTACCCATTTAGCCCCTCCAACTAATTTGATGGTACCAGCTAAATCACATTCAGTAACACACATTCCTGGTGTTGTAGGTCTTGTTGTAGTTGTGGTCGTTGTTGTCGTTGTAACAGTAGTAGTCGTTAGTGTTGCAGAAGTAGTACTAGTAGTAGCACCTACAGCTGCTCGTGCTCTTTCAAGTAGTTTTTCTATTGATAACGGTGTAGTTGATGGTGTTGGCCACCCCGTAAATTCGGTAGTTGCTCTACAAACGCAATATTTAATTATAACCAAAATTTTAAAAAAGTAAAAACTTACCGCGACGGCCACCCTTTCACTATTGAGGGAGCGGTATTTGCAGGAACGCTTTGATCGTTAGATCCTTTTGAAGAAGAAGGTTTCTGAGTTTTTCTATGTGTACCTCCTGGTCTACTTGGAAAAACAACTTTGAAATTTGACGAGGCGGTAGTTGTAGTTTCTTTAACTTTTTCGGTTGTTGTGTTTGGAGCTTCTGTACTGGTTGTAGGTTTTGGCGAACCAAATCTAGATTTATAACCAGGAGGTAATAATGCAGATACATCATCTTGTTTAGAATTTTCAAATAAATCGCTTAGTTTTGTATCAGGTTTTTCTGGGTTATACCCGGATGGTAAAAATTTACTAATATCATCTGGACTTGTTTTTTGAAGTATAGAATCAATATTTGGTTTTTCTGTAGATACTTCTTTAGTAACATCTAACTGAGATTTTGATGTAGTAGATTTCGGTAACTTGTAACCAGGTGGAAGAAATGCGGATACATCATCTTCTTTAGTTTTTGTAAGAATGGTAGAAACAACGTCAGATTTATCTTTGGGTTTATCATTGCCCGGAGGCTTGTACCCAGGTGGCAATAAAACGGATACATCATCTTGCTTACTCTTTTTTAAAATTCCTACTATTATGTCAGAGCTATTCTTAGGTTTTTGTTCTTCAGGAGGTTTATATCCAGGTGGTAAAAGAGCGGATATATTATCTTGTTTAGTTTTTTTCAGCAAACTTGAGATGATATCAGTTTTGTTTGAAGAATTTTTTGAGTTTGATCTATAACCAGTTAAATTGCTAGGTTTGTTTTCCACCGCTTTGGATTTGTAATCAGAAGGCAGCAACAAACTTAAGTCGACTGATGGTTTGGAAGAACTCTCGGGGATTTTAAAACCTGGAGGCAAAAACGCGGATATGTCGGCCGTTTTAACATTTTGTAGAATGTCTTCAGTTTTTGTTTTACCGTTTTCTGTTACATTTTGAGCAATTTTTTCTTGATATCCAGGAGGAAGAAAAGCGTTAGATTCTTTAAACTTAATTTTATTAAGTATGTTTTCTAAAGCTTTTTGTGGCAATTCGGACTCTTTTGGTTGATTCACATCTTGGACAATAATTTGGTTTTGATTCGATATGCCGGACGATCGTCCTGTAGTTCCATTTTTCAGTTTTATGTCTGGTAATATAAATTTGACAGGTTGATCACTTTGAGGTTTTTCGTTATCAATTGGAGAATTAATTTTTCGCGATTGATTGCGCAATTTAATTGCTAGTATACTTCTTTGAGTTGTAGGTCGCGCGTGAGGAGAAAATTTTCTTATAACCACTGGTGGTACGCCTGAAGTTGCAGGTTTAGCAGTACTGAGTTGAACAGTAGCGTTAGTAGTGGAAGGCGAGTCAAACATTGTCGTTTCGTCAGATTTATCCAACATGCCTTCAGTAATGACAGCAATGTTATTACCACCGTTGTTGAAACTGCCTGTAAGTAAACTGCTAGACAAATCTGATTGAACACGGTCTAATTTGTCAATTAAGCTTTCTGTTGAAGTATTTTGTTTCTCTTTAGCATAAGTGGTAGAAGATTCATTATCGGTGACTGTAGTCGATTGTTCGTTTTCAATTTTATCTTTTTCTGTTTCGGGTTCGTTTAGAAGTTTTGTACGCTCATGTTGTTCAACAACTGGAAATGGTAGATACCTAGCTCCCGAAACGCTTCGACTAGTTTGAACGGAAGCTACTACTACCCAACCTTCAGTTGATGCTTCTTCATCTGTAGAGTGTTTAGGAGATGTCAGTTGCTCCATGACTTCACTATCTGTTGTTACTCGATTGGTAGTATTTTCTAATAGTGTGGATTGAGTAGTAAGTACCATTTGTTTAGTTACGTTTTCATTTTCGGGTAGTGTACCGATTACTGTATTATTTACAATACTTTTTGTTGTAACAACTGAAACAACGGCGTTTTCTACATTTGGAAGAGGATTATTTTCTAAAGGAAAATCGGTAGTATTATCTATAACTGAAGTGTCTATAAATTTCTTAAAATTATCGTCTTTTACCATTGCCGATGGTTTCATAGTTAAAACGTCATAATTTGTTTCGTCGTGTATAACATCTGTCAATTGTAATTTTTTCGATTCGGAATCTTTCTGCTCGTTAAAGTTATTAGTTAAATTTTCAGAAATCGTTTTTATTTCGTTGGGGTTAGTTAAATCTTCACTGATATTTATAGTTGTTTCGTCGTCGTATACTTCTGTAGTTTCATAGTCGTAATCGTACATGGTTTGTTTATTCTCTTCAGATGATGCATAATCGTTTAAATTAGTAGTGTTGCTCTGACGGTAGTAAAAGTTATCTGGAGATAGTGTGACCGCTTGTATAACTTCTACGTTGTCTTTATTACTAGAATGTTCTGATTTATCGAGAGGTTCTTCTAATAGAGAATCTAAATTGAATGTGTTTTCAATCGTTCTGGCATCTTCGGTTGTTGGCACATCTGTTGCAAATGTTGGATTGAATCTATGTTGATTTGAACGAAAAGATGGAATTGGCGTCGACGATTGAGACTTGTAGTCAACTTTTTTTGTAGTGATAAAAACTTTGCCTTCGTTGTTTACAAAATAATTGTTTACTTGTGGGCGATTTCCAGATTCTGATGCAAAAATTCGTGTACGATGATTAAGATAGTTTGGTTTTGATATACCTCCTAGTTGATTGCTATTTCGAGAAGGCGTTGGTTTTTCAACAAAGTCTAAGTTTTGATCAACTACTTGTGGAGGTTTTAATAATTTATCTGAATTAATATCGGCGCTTGTTTTTGAATTATTATTCCTGTTGTTAAATTTGCTTATTGATGGCTGAATTGGAAAATGCACTGATGGCTGAAAACCAGCTACATTACGATTTTGAAATTCGATGGGTAAATCGGCTGGACTTTGTATAGTAATTTCTCCTAAAAACGTTTCGGTTTGAGATGGATCGTGATTATGAGTTTTTGAGAATAAATGAGAATAACTAGGTCTGTGCGTTGATGGAATAACTTGTTTTGTAAATCGCGTCAAAGGAATGTTTTGTAAAGGCGAGTTGAATGTTGGTGGGTGGAATTTAGATTGATCTCTTTGGTTATCAAACAAGCTAAATTGATACTGCGGAAGAGTTCGTTGAAGATGTGATGGCAAATCCGATGTATCTAAATCGGTGCTTGGCACAAAACCGGACCCCCTAAATGCACCGAAGCCATAAGGCGAATTTCTAAACGGATCTTGTGCGTTGATGAATCCATTTGAAGTCTGTTGATAACTGTGCGGAAACCGCTGAGATCCGGAAAAGAAGTAATTTGGTTCTGAAACAAAAAGTTAAAATTAGAATTCGTGTCTTAATTTATTGTCGTAATGCATTGATGGCTATAAAAATGCTGTTTTAGTATTGCATTGATTATCATTCCGCACGAAGACTCGAATAAATAAGTTTCACGCGAATAGGACTTCCGACTTGACACGTAGGTGAAGTAGATTTTCGGGTACGTTATAGGTTGCTTTTCAATACCGTAATAAAATGTTGTAATGTGCTTTGCGTGCATAATTGTATTTACTGTTAAAGTATGTATGCTATGGTCTACTTTATTAATTGAAATTGACAATGCGTAATTGTAACTTAACCATATTATGCAACGTTTATTCGATTGCATTTTCTATTCGATTCTACGTGACTTAAACGATTACTGTTTTTGTAACTATTAAAAAAAAACATCGATTTTAACGGATGTCGGTAATAGCGATTTGAAAGAGTGACTTAAGTTTACAAACACTTTTGTTAAATATATGTAAAATAGTATGGAATATGTTATTTTATAAAGTAATTTATTCAATTTAAGTACATAAAATCATCAGTATTACTAAAATACCAATAAAATCAATTAGATAATACAGAAGCAATTTGAAAATTAAACGTAGTTTTTTCTAAAAATATTGTTACACAAGTTGTATGGTTTTAAGTTATTGGTATTTCAACTGTGTATTATTAAAAACATCTTAAAAGTATCTACATAATCGCATCAACAACTTTCAGCTTGCAACTAAAATTCAAAATTAAATTCATTTATAATAAACTTTTTTAAGAGAAAAAAGTAAGTAGTCACAGCAACTTGAATATTCAAACTTAATCTAAAAGTTTCAAATAAAAATATTAATCTAAACTAAAAGTATTACAAAAAACTTTTTCAACTTCTAGGTTTTAAGTTTTATTACATTTTCAAAAATGTTTAACTTGAGTTCCAGTCTAAGAAAGATAGAGTTTAATTAATTAAATTTTTGTAAAAAGAAATTTTCAACGCAAGAGAAATTTGCGAACACTTTTTTTGGTTTAAATGAGAGGTTTTATTTGTTAAATCAAAATTGAAAAAGAATCTCGCATTCTTAATTTAATTAACTGCAATGTAGTGTTTTAAGAAAAAAACTTTTAGTTTTTATATTAGTCATATCTCAATTTAATGTGGATTTTTTGATTTATTGTCTAAGATTATTAGAACTATCAATTATCACATTTTGACATATATTAACAGTTTCTTTTTTAATCACGTCTGTAAGTATTGACTGAATTTTGTTCTCTAAACTTTCGTTTTGAAAAAAGAGGATAATGATAAGGTTTAATAACAGTAGGTTAAAGGATGTGAAGCTTATATACATATGGTAATGTTCAAAACAAATACGCATACAAACACATTTTCTAAAATAGATTCTAATTAATTCTATGTTTAAAAATGGAGTACTTTCATGTGAATTAAAAAAACACAATTAAATATACATTGTAAAATTAACAAAAATTTTAATCTAAGTGCAATAATAAATTTTCTATATTGTGCTTTTACTGCGATACATCAAATAATATGATAGTAATAAGTTCACAGTTAAATTATATATTAATTGCTATGTAGATATTTTTTTCTAACGGTTTAAAAACCAGTTTTTTAATTTTTATTTATTACCATAAATTCTAAATTAACAATTTGTTAAATATTACACTCGAAGATGAGAAAACCGCAACGCAAACACTGAAACATTAGAATTTAATAGTAGAATTAAAATTTCCACGGGTTGCACCCGTAATACAATTTTCCATTCTGGATAATTCCAGTGCTGTCGTTATCACACAAGCTGAGCTTTCGTTACACGTAACAATGGACATCTTCAGAGCCTGGACTAAACTGATTGATTGCGCCATAAAGTCTCGCAATTATAGACCGTTCTCCGATCGATAAAACTGGTTTCCAAACATCCGGTAACAAAAAACTAGAATCTCGGTTAATATTAAAATGATTTTTAATTATTTCAATAGATTCCCTAATTTTTCGCTGATAGTAATTAGAAACATTAGCCAAAATGTTAGTGTTTTCAAACATAATTTGATGATTCGTTTCTAGCACGTGTTCCGCCACCGCTGAAATGTTTAAGATTTAGATTTTTGATGCTCCTTAATACGAATTTCCACGTTTCTTCATTGACTCCCAAACACAAGAGCAAGGAATGCTATAAACGCCATCAGATTGAAAAGCAATAATGTTCTCCACCGGATTTAAGAGTTCACCCAATTTAGGAAGAGTAGAAAGCCGAGTAACAATGTTGTGTTTAAGCAACATTTTTCTTATACGGTTCGTAGTACTTTTGACATAGGGTAGATAATAGACACCGGTTGAAGCCTAGATTCCGCTGTTACTCTTTAACACTTTTCTATTGTAATTGTTTGAAGGTTTTAAGATTGACTTAAAGAAACAGCTCTGTACCCAAAAAATTTACTACTAATAATTTTTAAGAAAAGTGACGGTGCGACAATCTATTTAAATATCTATTCATATGAGTAGCTTTTTGATAAACTAAATGTAATAGTGAACCATATTTATTTCGATTATCTAAAACGTTCAAAAATGACGAAGAGGAGTTCTTTTCTAATTCAATAGTAAAACAAATATTTTGATAAATTGAGTTTAAATGACTTAGAAACTCGTAAAAGCGGTGAACCCATGATAGCTCCTGATGTTTGTGTGTAAAAGTTTAATCGAAAAGTAAAATATGTAGACGTCAAGCATTTTTCGATAATAGGTACTATGTCGTTTGAAATATTGTTCTCGATGACTAAAGGTCTGATAATGTTAATTAAATTAGGTACCGGCACGTTAGTAATCAAAGACGTCGAGACTAACCAGAATGCCAGTCGGTTGCAAACAAAAAATATGCAACTTCTGAACAAAGTCTTCAGAATTGACTAGAAATGACTCAGTTTTAACTGCTGAAGGTTTTGATAAACTTGGAAGAGATTTTATAAGTAGGTGAATTTATAGCGCTTACAATAAGTCGAAGAGGAATATTAGGTATTATTTTTAGGTATTAAAAGTTTTGTATCGGTTTTATTAATTGACGACTCTTTTATAACTTTGGAAAGTGCTCTTTCAATAGATAAAAAAGGATTTTTGGAAATTACTTTATACGACATAATAACAGTGGCGTTTCTTTTGTCAGCTTTAAGAATGACTAGAGATTTATATTGTTTAAAAGATTTTAATCAAAAAAATTCCCATTTTGGAATGTTACTTTAGGGAATTTTTGACTTACGAACAATTTTTGTAGTTTTAAAGCGAATTTCTTTGCAAGAAACTGGAGAACTGTTTGGATAGAAACTTCTATAACTGATACAATTTCTTCAAAAGGAAGTTGTTTTAAAACAAATACAAAGTTAAAACCTTTCAACAAAATAGCTTTTTCTGTAGAAAACAATGATCGTTAAGATAAACTAATCACAGTCTCGAGTTTTGCTTCTGCATTGATGACACGTTTTGGATGTACTAATTTGTTAAACTTCTTAACTTGATTACTTGTAACTATCTCTTTGACTCTTTAGGTTTGTTCAAAGGAAATTCGATCAATAAGACTCCAATCAGGAGGTGAAATGATTCTAACGGGTTTTAGATGTAAGTCAAATAAAGATTTATTACTATGTTTGCTCCTACTCTTGATGTTGACGTTTCAGAAGATTACTTTTTAGTCAAACTTAACTTTTTTTTAAATTTTGCTACATTTTTGATGCTTTCCTTGATATAGGCTTTTGTAACAACACTATTACACTAGCCGCTGTGCCTCTTTAATACTTGAATGTCAAGTCAACTGTCGGTCAAAAAAATTGCTGATGTTCGTTGAAAAAATGGCTTGTAAAACTGTTTGGCTTCCGTAGTCTTAAGTACGCAGCAATTTTCTTTGGTAAATTGTAAAAAGTGTTTATATTAGTTAGTTCTTTTGTGCACTTGCCCTGTCTAAGCTTAATTCATTTTACTCCATTTATGGATGTAGGTTATATTGAAGACATCATCTACTTTTAGTACCCTCCTACATGCAAAAATATCCACATTTTTATATATTTGTAAAATACTTTTCAATATCGGGTACACTGATCAAGTGTTGAGAGTTTTTACCTCACAATGCTAATAAATTGTATACATAACACAAATTTTTTCAATAAAGTAATAAACTTGACTCTGCTTCTGATAACAATTTATTCTCGTTTAAATGACTTATTTTCGATGAACGTTTTTTGACAAAGTATTTACTTACTCATATGTTTTGTTACTATGCCAACAAACGATTGACACAACGACACGTAATAGATAAAGATAAGTGGATACAAACATTACCAATATATCTAGACTGAGCAAAACGAAAAAAAATTTTAAAACAAACAAATGAAATCAAATGCAAAACAAAACATATAAACTAAAAGAAGTTTTGAATCAAATGAAAAATAGAAAAGCTGCAAGTCCGAGTGAAGTTTCTATAAAACTTGTCAAATACGGCGGCCTTATGTTAGAACGTAAAACCTTACATCTCTTAAAAGAGTGAGATCACGTTATAAAAAAGGAGACGGAAACCTATGTGAAAATTACAGAGGAATTAGTTTTATAACACCATTTACAAATTATACACGAAAATCATTAATAATCAAGTGAAAAAAAAAGAACTGACGTTCTGTTAATAAAAGAACAAAATGGATTTAGAAAGAAAAGATCTTATATGGAGAACGTTACAATAATACGACAGATAATAGAAAAAAAGAGAGAGTTTACTCTGGAAACTGATATATGTTTTATTGATTACGGGAAAACCATCGATAAGCCCACCAAAACAAAATATAGGAAATTATAGATAAACTAGAATATCCAAGCCCAAAATTATTCAAAAACTGTACTGGAAAAGAAAAAACAGCACCTAAACGAATAAATAGACGGGTTAGATAAAGGTGTAGTTTATCATCACTTAATATATACATAGACGATGTCGTAAGGCAGTGGAAGAACATAAACTCTGAAATCAAACCATGGCAATCCAATCAATATATTAAAATATTATTATTCGCAGGTCACCAATAATAAGAAACCGAAGAAATCTACAGAGTACGAGTACGAACACGACATAAACATAAAACTGAATAGAGTTCAAATGATCTGTGGTACCACATACAAAACAAGGAAATGAAGTTAAACACCTGTTCTAAATTGCAAAAACAAAACTTGAACACTGATAAAAATGATGAACGAAGAATACAAACAGCAAATTTTTAAGAACGTTAAGTTGTAACTAAATAAGAAATGAAGACAACCAAATTACAAATTATACAACAAAATAAAAGAAAGGCAAATAGAATGGAAACAACATATCAAAAAAGTAGAAGATACCAAAATATCTAAACAAATAATCAAATATAGACCACAAGAAAACCGAGATATCGGTAAACCTAGAAAGAAGATAGCTCTAACAGAAGACTCTAAAGTCTATACCTTGAAGTAAAGAAAAAGAAGAAGAAGCATTAAAGCTGGTTAAAACCACATCACAATTTGAATACTAGAATGTGTTAATGCAACTATAAATATTTTAATCCTTAACAAGAGACTTAAGTGTAGGTACTATTATTTAAGACAGAAGTTTTTTCCTCCCTCAACTGCAACTTTTTAAAAGTGCATCTTTTTAAGGTGGTTTAATTTTATGAATTAAGGAAATTACCTAATCATTACTGACTTTTCTTAACATTTTACTAAGCTAAGGTTTCACAATAGTTTTTAGTGTTGAAAACACTTATAGGGAGCTTGGTTCGAAGGCTTGTGTAACGAAACGATGAAACGCTCAGATGAAACAAATCTGAAACTTGCGGTGGTGTCAAATTTCACTTCATTTTTTGTATTTGTAGATGCAGTGTTTATTATTATTAAACAAGATATTACTTATGATTTGTTTTATTTTTTTAAAATATAATAAGTCTTAGTTTCACTCAGCAGTGATGAAAAATGATTATGGTAATTGCAGAATTAGATCCGCGCTGCAAAAACGGTACAATATAGATGAAAATTGCACATAAACAATTTATTGAACACAAAATTTACTACAAAAAAGTCCGCGGAAGTGTAATTATATTTAATTTGTCAAAATTGCAAAACTATAGATTCTCACAAAATGTATAATGTACGGATGCCGAAAATTGATGTTTTGTATTTGTGATAATATGTTTTATAGGTTACATTAATAAATGTCATTATAAATAACGACACTTAAATCCGTTAATGCTACTAATATTCCTACTTAAATTAACCGAGACTTTTAAGTAACGTTAATTTTAAATGACGTTTATAATACTGATTGATTCGCTTAAATTACTTTTAAGTATACTTAACGTTTTAAGTGACGTTTATAATACCGACCCAGAGTTACAAAATTTTAAAGTAATTTTTGTGCAACTTTGCACAAGTGTATCTTCTAAACTATTGAAGGTAATTGTACCCTTCCGCCGACTTTTTTATAGTAAATTTTGTCCTCTATAAAAATGTTTATGTGCAACTTTCCTCTATCTTGTACCGTTTTAGGGTTATTGGTTATTTTAAGTTATTAAGCAAATCATTTCAATTCAAAAATTGTGGCGGTTTCGATGCAGGCATGATTTACAAGAAAAACAACTCTTACGACACCGAGAAAGCTATCCGCGGTGGTCACCAAAAGCAACTCGACCAAAACACAGATGTTCTACTAAACCGATAGCTTATGTTCAAATTTTAAAATGCATAAACGAAATAATTTAATAAACCTGATTTATAAAGTTTTATAATAAAAACTATTCGTAATTACTGGTTTAAGTCATAAACGATTTCACTGTAAAGTTATCAACATAGGACGAAAGTATGTAAAATAAAATTTGAGTAAATTTTGAATGTTGAAATTGTATCAACAGTCAAGCAATTGTAAATATTATTAGCGTTATAAATCAGTTAAGACTAGAGAGAGGATTCATGTTATAGTAAAGTTCATTTTTTTAATGTTTTTTATAGTCAGTAGCGCATTTGTTTAATATTAATAGGAGAAATAATTATAGATTCGGCAAATCTTTAAATTGTTAAAGGGATTCATTGTTATTGGTCAAATTTTAAATTATTCAATGAATTTGTTAACTTTCAAAATGTATTTTTTACGTATGTTTCGAGCTTTAAAATAATGAAGCTCATCTTTAGAAAAGTCTACAAAAAATATTTACAAGTTATAAACAGTTAAGATTACAAAAAAATTTTTAATTTACATTTTATGAAAAATGTCAATTGTGAAAATTTGTAACTAGATAATTAAAAAATCTAAGTTTTACAAAATGTTAAATGTAACTTATTTTAAAAAATCAAGATTTAGAAACAAATCTAAGAAAATTTAAGTTTAAAATAATAATTGAAATTGGTTTGATCGTTCAACAAAAAAGTTTTGTTTGATATTTTAATATAAATCAACTCTAGTAATTCAGGGATTTGTTTGTTATTGATGTTATTAAAAGGATAAAACAATTTATAAGAAAAAAGAGTATGAAAATTATCCAAAACATATGCAAATGTGGATTTTACTGAATTTGTATTAAAAAATAGTTCAAAATGCAATAATAGTATACATTCGAATATTTTTGAAAATTGTAATAAATCTTGTTCATTATATTACGTAGCTAATATTGTGTTTGTTTTCAATACCTTCCGATAATTTCAAGATTTGCGACATCTGTGAATTTTTTGACTCTTTATTCTAGTTCATATTTTAAATTGCAGATCTTTTATTGCAAACCTAATTAATTAAATTTAACAATGGCTACTAAAACGTTACTTTAAAAAAGCACGTTTGTAATATACTAGTCTTCAGTTCTTAAAATAGTCACAGAAAATTTAAAGCATGACAAAATTTTTCTAAATTTGCTCTGTTTTTAAGTTATTATTAAATTAAATTATTTAAATTAAAAGGTAAGAGAAAAGAAACAGATCTTAAAAAAATACTAGAGAAAGAACAACTAAAAATTTGTTAGTTTGATTTACATTCTAAGAACAACATACTAGGTACTTAGAATTCCTTTTTATAACTATCTTGGATTCATTTAAAAATAATTAATTCCCAATTAATTACGTTTTATTAATGATTATAATAATGCTTATTGTGTATTGCACATAATTAAATCCTGCAATTTTACTTAATATTACAACATCATATATGGTATTGTAAAATTTTATTGTTTTGCAAATAGTATTCAACCTCACACCGAGAATTCTCACTGTAAGTAATGTTTTGCAAACATTATTACATTATGACTTTAGTTAGAATTACGTCTATAAGAAAACAATAACTTTAAAATACTTTAAGTTTTACAAAATCATAAATTTTTAAGAGCAAAAAGTAGCTTTTAATTAAATAATTAAGATGTAATTTTAAATCATTTCTATGGCGTCCTTCTACATCTTAATAAGATTATACGCTAAGAAGTAAATTACACGTTATTAGTGAGAGAAAAAATAATCATGTTTCTAAAAAAAGTTTTATTATTTATTAATGGTCGCTCTATTACATGATTTATGTTATTGTGGCGCCTCCAACATAACGGTATTTTCCGTCATGTCAATTAAAACCTGATTTGGAATAGATCACTTACATATATTTGTAATAAAAAGTAAAAGTACCGTTTTAGCTGTTATTTGTTCTACATAGATATTTATGTTACTAATAAAACGAACACAATTGTAATCAGAAACAGCCTACTTAGTAAACGCAAACAATAGAATACGAAAATGTAGAAGTTTAATTATTAAGTTTTTTTAAAGAGTAACACTTAATGGAATATTTAGATTAATGTTAATATATTCATGTTTTTTCAAACATCGCACTCAAATAAGTTCAAATTTTTAAACAATAAAATGTATGTGAAACCATATACAAAGCTTACAAAAAGTAACACGTTATTCATACTGTTTAGCTTTAATTTACATTATTTGTTGATAAAAATTGTAATAGTATATTTTCTAATTGAAAAAAATTTCTGATGTTTTTAACATTGACAAAAACCAATACGTTGATTTGACAGTGTATGACGATAACGGTCATTGTAACACTCGTTTTACAATGTACTGTTGATGATAATTTATTATTACCATCATATGCAAAACAAGGAAGCGTTTACAATTACCCCAATTTGCCAATAGGGTAATTGTAATGTATCACTAAATTCGTACTTATATTATTTCAGAAATTACGAATTATACTAGGAATTATAATTTAAAAAAAAAAAAACTACATAGACATTTAGAAGATGATCTGTTGTAAGTAAATGACGTAAAAAACCAAAATTGCATTTATTTGCAGAGTTTACAAAGATATAGTTTTGTAGTAGCCGTTACCAAAACAGAAAGCTAATGGTGCATTTTTGTCGCACTCTGTTGTTTTCAAATGCGCTGTAGCGCAAGCTTAATGACCTTCTTAAACACTTATCCAAAAGCAATTTATTCTGTGTCTATAAACGGACGTTCTTTAATTGATTCCAATCTGTTTTTGTTAAGTGCGTGCCAACTATATCGGAAACTACCATAAAAGTATTTGTGACGGATGTGGTAGATGTAGTCGGATCAGGTCTTGATTGTTTTGATTTTACATCTTCGTCGTTGCTTAAGACAGTTTTATTGTCATCTTTTTGTAAACGGTTGTTTTTGCTAATCTTGTACTACAACAACAAAACTCATTTTCAAAAACTTATCATTGCCTAGTCAAAAAATTCCTGCCGTAAAAAAACATTTTTTTATCTCTCTACGTCTCTTCTAAAAATTTGCTGTTCTTTTTTAGTAGTCCTGCTTTATGGTCTGTGTGTGTTGAACGTAGATGAAGTTAGTGAAGACTTTTAAGTTGTCGGATTTAAGCGATTGGATAAATTTAGAAACGTATTCGTCGATGTTTTGTCAGTCGAGTTTGAAATGATGAAAGACCTTACCTAAACCGCAAACTTTAATTCAGGGTTAGCTTAACTTTTTTTTATTTGGGTAACTGTAAATAAGCAAATAAAATAAGTTAAGTAAACCTGCTTGCTTGCATTGGTGTTCTAATTTCTTCCAGAAAACTTTACCAATTGAATTGATGTTATAGAAACAAATTACTTAGACATTAAATTATCCAGATACAGAAATGTAGAAAAGAAAGTAAAAGATAAGATGCAAAAGCTAAGATCAATAACTTTATACACCTCAAAGAAATAAAAACAGACAACTAGAACACACTCTTAAAACCGATTAAAAACCAATAAAATCAATTGATTACTATAATGTGCAAAAAATAAATAGTTGAGCAAAAAATAGAAACAGGAAAACCTAAATAAAATAGCAGACAGAGTAATAAACGTAACAAGAGTCAAATTACTACTAGAAAAAATCGTTAACCGACCAAGTTAAAGGTGTAGCTGTAACGTTAAGTAAAAAAAACACAAACTTAGTCAAGAACAGATGTAACGTGTAAATTTCAACTTCGAGCAAAAATCCGCCTGAGAGTTAGGCAACTTACGGTAATACATTTGACCTCGAGTCGTGTTTCTAAGTCACGCTTGTGAGGGCGCTCGAAGGTTGTTTGCCATCTACAAATTTCATTTTTATGCTGTCATTTGGTCGATTAACAACAGGGGAACGTCGGAGAGGTGAGATAAATGGAATTTCTTTTTCATCTTGTAACATCTACTACAACGACGCTTTATTTTAGCATTTTGAAAGTAAATCCGACTAAACATCTGGTGCGAATAAGATCAGCACGATGTATTTGGGCGGCCAACCGCATAAAGTGGGTTAGTATTTCACACGTGGTTTAGAAATGGAGGCGTATCAACTAATGCTCACAATTTTTAGCTCTTTTGATTCTGGATTCTTGATTCTTGATTCTTGATGCTGATTTCTTCGTCCGTCGTCCTTAATTACGTCTTCGTTGTTCTTACATCTGGAGTATGAATCCGGTGGAAATGGTGGACACACTAAAACATTGCGAATCGTAGACAAAATAAGGGAAACAACAGGTATAAGGATCTCAGAGGATCGTTGGCGCTGTGCAAGCGAGGTATTTATGAAATCTTTATCTTCGAGTCGCGGGAGACTCGCTCGCTGTCAACCTCATTTCGGCCAGACGCTATAGCCTTCTGTTATCGCCATACGCGGTACGTGCGTAGTGAACTCGGAAGTCGCTTTCTTGTCGACGAAAAGTATTGTAAATTTCTCGGAGTAAGAATGATGCAATTTATGTGTAAACGGACACAAAAGTGAGACGTAATGTCTAGTTTAATTTTGTCTTTAACCGATTGCGTTAATTACCGGTCTTAATTGTGATGTACTTATATAACTTTATCTTATCAGAGTAATTCTAATGCGTATTTATAGCTTGTCGATTTAAGTTTAGTAATATCTAACGTAAATTTTTTTCCTGTAAAACATTTTGATAGTAATTATTCAACGCCTTATCTTGTAATGGTGGAGTCATTACAATTATTTATAGTAACTTCCCATTCATAACTTGCGTCACATAAAGTATTGTATAAATTCATCAAGGGTAGAAATTTGGGAGCTATGCCGTCTCTCGGAAACTAATTATTTGTTACACTGTGTACCGGTCTTGCGGAGCTTGATCAAGATCCCCGGCTACAGTAGCCGCGGTGATATTTATTTATAAAATCTTGTTAGCTTCTGTTGCTCCCAGAATCTATTTTTGGGACCTGTTTATTTATATGTAATTTATATATATGTGGTTACTATTTTCTTGTTGGGGGTTATATAAATAATTAATAGGGATTTTACCAGTGGCGTAACCGTCGAGGGGTTTTTTTTTCTTCCGTTCCGGAAGGGGGCTGTGAATCAATAATTGCAATAAATGGTTATTGTTAATACAAAATATGTTTCTTTTGGGGGACCTCGGGTCTAGGCTCTCCTTTTCTCCTACCTAGACTATAATTTCTGCGATACAAAATTTCGAGAAGAGGTGGCGCACTTGGGCATTCAGCTTACCGAAAGAAATTTAGTGTCTTACGATTTTCTTTACCCGACGACCATCTACGGCGAGGCTAGCCGAAAGGTAAGCGACAACATCTCGGTAGTTACGTTTAAGTAATATTATTCTTCATTCTTTCTTTTTCTCTACCTTCCCCATTAGATCATAATAAATATTGTAACACAGACACAAGTGTCTATATATAAAAAAATTAAACAAGTGAGCCTCACTCAAACAATTAGAAGAAGATAAACTTCTTTAGTAAATAATTTCTTTTATTTTTATTTGTTGATAAAAAAGTTTCACTCATCAATTAAATTAATTGAAAATTAAAAATATGTTTTGCAACAACGTTTCATACACACATGAATAGCCACAACGAAATTAAAGATTAGAATACCTGATTTCTATATAAACATCAAAAATGTACACAAAAATATATAGTCTGCTGCTAATGTGCTGTTCCATTTTCGTTACTTACTTATCAAAATTTTAGATTTACTGACGCTAAAGAAGTTTTTCATTTCAAAAAATATAACAAATTAATATAGTACCGAAACGAACAAATTAAAAATAAAAGTGAGAGTTAAAAAAATCATAATTTTTTTACTGTTTAAAGTACAATCAAGTTTTTCAAAACAAAAACCAAAAAAGTTCAATTTTTAAAGTACATAGATCTGAAGGAATCATTGCAGCTGCGGTAAGTTACAAACTTTGGCACTAGCCTTGTAATGTGCACATATTTTCAATTGAATACCTCTCATTTCAATTAACATTTTTTTATTCACTTTGTATGCAAATCGTTCTGCGCAACGCAATTACGCAATAAACAACCATTAAAAAAAAAGATCTTTTGGTTGCATTACCGTCAAACAGATGTTTTTCCTCTTGTTACGGTAGCACTGTCACATGTTGAATTCAATTTTGTAGTTGATTTTGCGCTAGTCGTTGTATCGACAATGATTTTTGTGCAGTTGTTGTAAACTCAAATGAGTTTGGTGTATAAAAAAAACCTGAAAATTGTAAGAGTAAGTTTTCTTTTGTTTCTATGGCATTATGTAACGTTTGGAACGTACGTTTTATTTTGTTTTCTACGTACGCCGCTTATTTTATACCTATGATTTAATTTTGCTAGATAGAAGATTTTGTTTTTAAATGTGTACGTGCGATTTCTTTTGTTCGATTTATGCAATGCGTTTTACGATTACCATTCCAAGGATTTCTCTTTCGTTTACGATTACGATTTGTACGTAAGATATTAGTTCATATATAAATTCGATATGTTTTCCAATGCGTTACGTTCTGAAGTTAATTTGGTTTGATACGTTTGGAATATGGAAATTTTGTTAGGTTGGGTTGCGTTTATGTTCTACAATGTATCTGATTACAGATCTTTATAAATAAAAGATTAATCAGATTAAGAATACAACAAATTTTGAAATTAAATTAGACATTACAAAAATTGCATAATATTACGTCACCAAAATGAATCAGATTGTGACTGCACCCGAAATGCAAATGCGCAAACTGAAGTAATAACGTAATTTTCAAACCTTTAATAATGCATGTACTTAACCTTGTAAATAAGTTATTCTTATCATGTGTATGTATTTTTGGGTTTCAATATTTATCCTAAGTTTATTATTAACATATTATGGCGTCGATAATTAAATTTAGGTTGTTCGTTGACTTTATAGAACTTCAACGCGTTTTGATAACTATGTTATTATCATGAGCCACACGAATACTATATTAATGTTAACTTATTTATTCTAATTAGTTCCAACAATCCTAATGGTCTTTGATTGTCATTATTTAATAATAAATGTTTATTTTAAAGATCTGTAAGCTTTCATAACAATCAAGTAATAATATCTTTATTTTTAAGCAAACGTGTGGCAACACCAGATTTTTTTAAACGTCGATAGTTAATATAAACTAAATGCTTTTTTAAGCAAAGTTTATTTGTTTGCCCAATATATACTTAATGACAATCTTTACCAATAATTTTACATATTCACGATTTATTTTGTTTTTAGAGTTACCTAACTATTGTTACAGCTAGTCACTGTTATATTATATATATTTTAGAAAACCTTCTGGTATATGTAGAATAATTTGGTGATTTAACATGATTCTATTTTCATTTCATATGTACTGATATTAGTTACATTTTTTGTATAATTTTTGAACTTTTTACTGCAATGTCTTTAATTAAACCTAGACTCATTTCTTATAAATTATAAACCTCTTAGTGCCGGTGTCCTTACAATAAATATTTATTGTTATTTAATTGTTGTTTCTTCATCTTGACTTCATAGGTAAATTTGATCGCAAAAAAATTAGAATATGAACAAATTATTGAGAATTACAAATTAAGATATCAATGATAGCAAATACATCATCTATACAACGTGTCTAAAGTAAAAACGCACAGCATCGGGAACGAGAAAAGCTACAAGGTGGCTTAAACTAGGAAAAAGTAGCGTTATTTAAACTATGTCACATGCCGCTTGCAAAAATGCATTATTGTTTATCGTTGACAAAATGGCATTTTTAAATTTTTATCCGACGCTTTATCTCCGAGAAACCTTCATCATTATAATTTTTTTATACTATTACAAAAAAAAACAATCTGTATTCGGTAGAACTTTTTATTAAAAATTCAACGAAGTATTACATATTATAGTTCTAAATCCAAAAATACGAAAAAAACAAAATTTAATATTTTATTACTTTGTAATTTAGTAGGCGTTCAATTAAATGTTAAAAAATTATTACGAGTGTTCAAATATGTAACCCTTAATATCACACATTATGATGCTATAGCTAAAAATAGAGAAACATTAATTTTTAAAATATTCTTACTTTTAATTCTAGTAAGCGTGGAAAAATAGGTTGCCATCATTTTCTAGACACAAGTATGCTCTCTTTACAGTATCACACATTATGGTTCTACAGCTAAAAATAAAGAAAAAACGAATTTGATATTGTTTAATTTTTTTAATCTAGTAAACGTTGAAACAAAATGTCAAAAAATTATTACTGGTGTTCAAATAGATTGCCATTATTATCTCGACACAAGTATGCTCTCTTTACAGTAGAATTTAAAACATGGTCTTGCATTTCTGATGAGACTGTATTTACTGCTGCTATAGCGATGCTATTTTCATTTTCAAAAGTTGCTACACTTGGTTTTTTACATAACCCCAGAGAAAAAATCCAACGGATTCAAATTAGGTGATTGGGCTGGCCAAGTTATTTCACCGTGAGTTTCAATCCATTTTTCAGAAAACTTTTGCAACAAATACTTGCATTTCTTAAATTCATACAAAGCATCACTCATCAATTTACAGCAGGTCGAGCAACTTTTCTGAATTTACATTGTTGTGGTAAATAAAAGGTTCTATTATTCAGCCACTCAAAATGCCTATCCACACATTAAAACCAAATCGATGTTGATGCCTTGTTGCTTTCTTTAAATGAAAATTGTTTGTTGCTCAATAATGCCAGTTACGCCGATAGAAAATGCCATTGTTGGTTACCATGCTTTCATTAGACCAAATTATCATTTGAAAAAAACTGATCACGTTTTCTCGACATCAGGTGTAAGACCCTGACAAATTCTAACAATTCTTAGAAATACATTAAACAAAAACACGAAACAATAAATTACGCATGAGTTATATTAATAACGACAAGACTTAACACACTTCTAATTCTTATAACAACAACAAATACAAGATTGCAACTTCAAAATACGCTACAACGTTTTCAACAATAATGTGACAGAAATATTGCAATTGTTTCAATGCCTGCTACTGGATTAAAGAGTATGAAAATATTAAAGCTCATTTTTTTTGTTTTTGAATTTAGAACCATAATGTGTGATATATCGTTGAATTTTTAATAAAAAACTCTACCGAATATATGATGTTTATTTTTTTGTTGTTTCTCGGAGATAAAACGTCGAATGAAAAATTTAAAAACGCAATTTTGTAGTTAAGAAGTTTTTAAAAACTTTAAAATAAATACGAAAATTGAAAAAAAAATTTAAATTTCTTTAAAAAAATTTTCAAAACGATAAACAATAATAAATTTTTGCGACCGGCATGTAAACATACTTTAAATAACACCACTTTTTTCTACTTTAAGCCACGTTTTACCGTTTACAAAATCCCCATGTTATGCAGTTTTATGTCGACCACGTAGATAGTAGCCAAACTCTAGGAAAATATTCTAAATCTTGTTCCAAATCAGTTTCAAAATTTTCTCATAAATAATAGGAAATAGCTTATTGCCGATAGTATAAATACGTTAGCTTCTTAACATTACTGTATTATTCTTGTCCCAATTTTCTCAAATGTATTTGCTTTAATTATGTTTATTTTTTTCGTAATAACAAAGAAGTATACACGCTAATCACTTTAACGATACTTTAATAACGTTTCGTTACATATACAATATATTTTAGGATTGGTACTTGTACTATGAATTTATTGGTTTGGGAATATCTGTAGCGCACGCATTATACAGATGTGAATCTATGACACTATAGGGAATTTGATAATGAACGGCTTGTACGCAAAATAGTAATACTAATGCTAGAATAGTAGTAGTTCTTATTAACTTACGTATTAAACGATATAATTACTTTAAAAAGCATCTTTAATTTTTAAGTTTATTTCATTTTTACGTAATTTAATTAATTAATAATTAATTTTGTATGGGTGTAGAATAAGATAATTACTAATTTTGAAAAAATGAAAAAAACACAAAAAAATCTTTTGATTGTTAATATTAATTACGTCAAATTTTTTTAAGTAAATGATAAAATTTCAAACGTTTTGAGTTTGTTTTCTAACAAAAGTAATTAAAAAACAACTATATTTTAAACAGATTAATTTTTACATAAACTCTGTTTTACTTTTTGCACACACGTTAATATAATAGAATAGTCTAAAACTTTAGATGTTTGTGTAATTAAAACTTTTATGTACGTTTTCCGTAACATGCTAATTCGTTGTTTATTCTTGATTCTTGTATTACGTTTAATTAGATAACCAATTAATTAAATTAAATAAGTTACAATCCGTTAAATTTAAACGATTTGTTTCAAATGCTACTTAAGCTGAAGCTTTAACTAAAAACCACAAACAACGCTTTAAATCAATACTGGCTGGTACAATTAAATTTAAATATGGGAACAGCTAATTTTTGATATTCACACCCTAAAGTTGCTAAAGCTTCAATTTGTACAAACATTAAAGAATTTTATAATTACTTTGTGTCTTAATTGCTATATTAGACAATGCCTTTTCTCTTGCATTCCACGACCCTAACAAACACCAAGCATTATCAAAACTGTCCTTTTAAACTTAAGCTTAACTTTAGTTTGGACCTAAAATTAGCTGTATTTTGTAGGTTAACCACAAAGCAAATTATATATGTATAAACTTAACACTGTACACTTCACACTGTGTTATTTTTTATTAAACTTTGTAATTGATTTCAAAACAAATTAACTAAATTAATATAACAAAACTAAGAGTTTCAAACTTTTAAAATTTATTTTTTAATTTCGATTAGTGGTAACGTTGAAATGCTTTCAACTCATAATATTTTCATTACTCAAAACATTTTATCGTTACTACTATTTTAAAAATTGATGTTGAAAAAATCAATAGCTACTGAATCAGTATGTGTAATAAAATTAGATTTGTTTCATTTTTATACTACGCTCGTAGTTGCATCATCAATAAAAACAATCATAAATTAAGTTAAAATATACTAAAATATAGATAATTAAATTTATGAAAGGAGGCAGTTTACAGACAGAAAACGACGTTCGCATTTCTTGCTTTTCGCAAACAAATTGAAAAGATCGATATGTAGCATCGCTAGTTAAAACTCAAATGCCGTAGAGAGAAAATATTAAATATTGAAAATGTCTGATACACTCATTGAATTCGATAGCACTGACATATTGTTATAAAACGGTAGATACGGTTTTACAATGAAATCGCCTAGAGCAGCAATTACTAATTGTACCTATTTGATTTGCAGTTTGAATAAATACATTTTTCAGTATGGATTTTTATTCTTTAATAAACATTGGTGTAAAATAAAATGTATGACAGTTAAGAACAATAAAATACATTTAGTACCTCTAAAATACATCTTTTTTGATGTCCATGTACAACCATTTTCATAAGTAAATGTGTGGCACACACCATCTCGTGGAAACAAAGCTTTTTGTGTAATATTAAGAAAAAATCACAGGTCTTAAATACAAGAACTAAAACGTGCACAGTTTTCTATATGTTTTTGTATCTATTTTTTTCTTTTATTTAAAAAATAGAAACAAAATCTTAATTTAATAATTTTGATTGTTTGTTATACTTTACCAAAACAGAATACAGAATCGGAAAGGTTTAAAAAAATTACGAAAAATTAGTTTGTACTCGCCGCCTGGGAAGTGAAGTTTTACATACGTGTGTAGCCAATCAGGAAATTGTTATTCCCGCACGAGTGCGAGAAAAATTACAAAAACATTTAAACAATAATATTATAATGCAATTATAATTTGTAATTGTTAAAAACCGTTTTCCCAGTGTTTTTTATTAATAAAAACAAGAAGTAAACTTAAAAAAGCAATACAAAGTATACAAAATATGATCAGCACAAACACTTTAGACATAAAATGTCAATTGGCTACACACGTATGTAAAACTTTTCATCAAGGTGACTATATCAAAATTTGACATTAATATAAAATGATTGCTTCTGCTTGTCAAAGGAAATATTTGCTCGTTACAAAAAATTATGTACAAACTTCTTGCGGGAAAATCATTCTAGCATTCGCGCTATTAAATGCGCTCATGTAGGAAAAACTTCTTCCCGATCTTGGTTCGTAAATAACTATTATGTCGATGAAACATAGAAGAGACCGTTCATTCATTAAACGTGTTTGTTTTTCTGCGTTATAATGACATCTTTAATGTCAGAGTATTTTATATGTAAAACAGGTTAAAAGAATACTAAGATAAGAACGTTTTCCGGGTTTGGACCGTGTCATTGTTGTAACCGAAGTTGCCAACGTTTCGCCCACTTTCGTAAAGGGCTTCATCAGGGCGTGAGAGAAATCGAAGAACTCAAACAAGCAACCGAAATCTAACTAAACACTTCTCAAAAGTTAGGTAATCAACTTGTGAACCAAGCCAGATTCTAAACTCAGAAAAGGTAAGAAAGAAAACGATCGAAAAAACAAACGAAAATCTAACAAATTGTTAGATTTTCGTTTGTTTTTGCTTTTATTTCAGGTGCATATTTCATACAACTATTGGTCGCGTTATAAATGAGATTTGATCTACGACTTAATTAATTGTGTTACATTGCCCAGCGTATGAACTATATTCAATTTTCAGTACTGTTAAATATCTACTACCAGATCAGTTTTTATATCTAAATTCTATAACACCAAAATCATTAGTTTTTCTGTTGCACATCATTGTTTTATTTAACAAACGAGGTTCATTAGATTCTTGCAAAAAATGCGCTGCACTAAGACAAGTTAACATAGTTTTTTCTATTTTCCGTTCTGATAGAATAGGGACACCTTGTTTAACAAAAGATCGTGAAGAAAAATGGGACTTTATACACTATTTTAGTTAGAAACACTTTTTTTATTCAAATATTTGTTAGAGTAAATTTTAACACGTTGACCACGGCGTGTACAAAAATTTATGCAATAAATGAAAACGTTTTTACATTATATTATTCAGATAAATATTTGTTTCGTGGCAAGAAGTTGATCTCTCGTCGTCTTTAGATACTAACATTTAACATATAGACAGTGAAGCATTGATGTATGACGTATTTTGCAAGTCGAGACTTGTTAGTTTTTATTGTTTGCGTTTACATATTTGTGTGTGCAGTTTAAATAAACGTAAAAAAACATGGGTAAATACGAAAAGAAGCAAACCCATTTACACTAACTATGGGATACGTCTGACGGGGACAGTAATGTTTCTGAGTTGATCTTTCTTCAAGTGAAGAAGAGAGCAGGGAAGAAATTATTGTAAAACCTGATAAATTATAACAAGTAGTTTTGAATATCCCAAATCAAACAATTTTTTTTTACTAAAACAAAAATTAATTCAAACTCTAGCAGTGTTAATTTTGCACGATTTCATCTCTAATTCTTTAAATTGTTGCTTTACAGATTGGAGATGCAATAGAAAACGTTATTGCACAGTATGCTACCGCGGATAGTCGCTCAGAACATAAAAATACTTTTTTTCCTAACAACATAAAATAGAAAATAGTTGATGGTACTTCATTAAAGCAATTTGATTTTACAGAGAACAGTGTTGGACTAAAGCCGGAATTTTGTGACTAGTTCATTGAAAATCAGCTGTTTAATATTTTTACAGTGTTCGTGGTTAATGGCATAACGGATACCGAACAAACTAAGAGACATGTAAAGAAATGGATATCTGCTAACAAATTGAGAATAAAAACTTTTATAAAATTTTATTCTTCAAATGAGCGTCATGAAGCTACCGCGACTACAGACTTATAAAAGTATTATTCCCTAGTACGTAAACAAAGTAAAACAAGTAACGTCCAGAAACAGATTTGAACAACTTCTACAAATTTAGCATTTCAAAAACAATGAAGATGATAATTTCACGGATAATAAACTTCAAAAATTAACATTTCTATTAGAAAAACTAGTAGACAGATTTCAAAATGTTTACACTCTAGATGAAATGTTCGTTGAAGGTCGCCTCCGATTTAGACAAAATATAAAGAATAAAAAAAAATTAATTCGATATGGAGGAAGCACATAAAACTTGAAGGTATTATAGTGCAAATGAGAATAAAAAAAATCTTTCTTTATCGAACGTTAATATCTCTTTAATGAGCGGTCTCTTAGATAGTATGCGTACAGTTTTTACTGACAATTGCTACACCAGGGTGTTTTTAGCTAATAATTTACTAGAGAGAAAAATGTACCTATTTGTTGGAAACAGTAAGGTCAAACAGAAAATTAAACGCAAAAAAACGTCCTGTCAAAAAAGTTAAACAAACATGAACTGTTCGGATAAGAAAATAACACTGGCATTGTAATGCTCAAGCAGAAAGATATTTGCAATGTGTTACTCCTCACAACCCGACACACTGACGAAAAAACCATAGTCTTACAACGTGGAACAGAAACCTTTCAGATCAGTTGAAAACATATTCACATTGCCTTAAAAGAGGTAGTAAGTGATACAAAAAGTTAACAGTTTAATTTATTTTAGGATCTACCCTGGTCAACTCGTTTATAATGTACAAAGAAGTAACTCAAAATCAAATCCAGATTACTAAATCCAGGGATAATCTAGCATTGGCACTCTTAAGTTTCATTAAAGACAGAAACTCACTAGTCGTACTCCAAAACGTTGAATCTCATAATCCTCAGCGGAGAGCTAAAAATCGATGAGTTGTATGTTTTGTTACGTGTATAAATTTTAAAATGTAATAACCCGTATATTCATTACAATAAAGCTACATTTGTGTTTTTGACGCCTTCTAACGAGTTTCGTTTATAATTTACTTCTCGTCAAGACGTTAAACCGTCCATTACTTAAAATCTTGCTTGCGATGCCTAAATTAATTTTCTAACATCCTCGGCGTGTGTTGAAGCTATGATATAAAACGACAACGTGTTTCTATTAGTTTATTCATCACAGGGTAAGCTTTTACTATTAGTTTTAAAAATTCATTTGTAATTTCTATGTTAATTTGTTGGCACAACCCGACACGTGTTAGTCAATGTTTCGGTTGTATTCTCCACCAATGAAGGGTTAATATCCACCAAATGCCTTAATGGAAGTATTATAATTTAAAAGACCTACTTTATGTCTAAAAAAGGACACGTCCAGAAAAAAAATTTCTCCGCTGTACTATTACTTAAGAATCAATAGACTGCGATATTTCCTTTAATTTAATGTGTGCGGCAGCATTCGATAACCAGGTTTTTATTTCTAATTTCTTTAAGCATTAATTAGTGTTGTAGATTTGCGCTTTTGTGAGTCATTGTGCTGACACGATTTGCTCTGTTCATTGATATTCTAGATCGGCTCAACGAGGAAAACGTTTTCTTCGAGCAAGTACTGGATTGTAGTCTTAGTTAAATTTGTGTCATCATTAAGGTTTCTCACGAAAATTTTGTTTGTTATTCTAACTTGCGTAATCACAATAATTGTTTCAATACCATTTAGGATTTTCATTAGTTATTTTTTGTGCCGCATGCTGTTAATTATAGATATTTGTCATAATCAATTTAATTTTCTTTGGTATAAACACCCTATGTGTAATTTAAGCCTATGTATTGTGTGTTGCCGTTACTTCCGGCATTTATATAACCATTGTTGAATAATCTACAATAAATTTTTGTGCTCGTTGAATAATTTACTATAAATTCTTGTTTTCGTTAATAATCGACGATATTTAAATTAAAATTGTATATATGTATCTTTCTTTTTCTTTGGTCCGTTGAAGATTACGAACCTGATTTTGTTGTAAGCTTGGACCTTCTGTCTTGATCGAAACAGAAGCTTTTACTGCCTATCTCCGACTAGTGCGAGTTGGCCCAGCAGGGTTCATAACACTTATAAGCTTGTAGCAGTTTTGGCTAAAGCTTTCACGGCCGGTTAAACTTTTCCTTTAATTTAGACTGTTAAAAAACAGTTCCAATGCATTAGAATTATAGTTAGGCATCAGTTGAAACTACACCGTGTTCTAGTTGTATTGATATCTCGCAGCCTCATGTCACTTACGCAATAAGACACTATTTTAATAACACGCCGTGCGCAACGTGTTAAATGAACAATTTGTAAAACTGTTAAGAATTAAACTATAAGATGAGGAAAATGACCGCAACGCAAACACGTATAAATTAGAATTTACTCCTTTGATTGCTCCTAATGTTGATGTTGATGTGATGTGCTGTTTCAGAGGTTGAAAATTGTTCTTCTGTCAAACTATTAATTTTTCTTAATTTTTTACTTTATTTTCGATGATATTTTCGTCATAATCTTCTGCAACAACACTACTACGTTAGCCGCCGTTTTTATTTAAAACTTGGATGTCAGTTTCACTGTCGCTCAAAAATATCGTTGATGTCTTTCAAAAACAATGGCCTGTAAAACGATTTGGCTCCGGTAGCCTTAAGTACGCAGCATTCTTTTAATAAATTGTAGAAAATGTTAACACCAAATAGTTGTTTTGTGCACTTGCTCTGCTTATAAAATATATATAGTCTGCAATGGTTCACAGTTTTTAGTCTTAAATTCAAATACTTTTTGTAAAGCTCAATTCCGTTTACTTAATCTTCTTTCGATGTTACTGTAAAGTTTTTTTCTTTGTTTACGTATTATATAATGTTATGACCAAACCACATAACCGTCATATTGACGTTTTAAGTAACCCCGCATCTTTTATATGTAGAAATATTCGCAGAAAAAGTTGTAAGTTGATTTTACACCCGCGTAATTCAAAATAGTATTTTGACCGTCAGGTTTAGAAAATCATCGTGGTTTTGTGGACTGTAGGAACGGCTAGTGCACACGACAATTTGTCAAAATTCATAAAATTGAAAAAAATCCAAGAAGAAATGCAAAATTTTTAAATTTGAAAAAGCTTGAAAAGTACCATGTTGGTTGAAAATAGAAGTAATATTTTGACGTTGAAGATATTTTTCGGTTAAAAATCGTCCACAGTAGCGGAGTAATCACCAATCCATTAGTAAAAAAATCAAAATTTGCAAACAACATTTTAATTCAACCGAAAGTGCTTCAACCTTAATTTCAACATTAAAAAATTGCAATGATTCTTTGGTTACAAAACAAGAGATTTCTACTGCTGTAGTACCAAGCTCAAATGAAGCAATTAATCAATTTATTATTTCAGGCTCTTTTCATTTCAGTAATTGTTCTCATACTAAATAGTTTTTTTTTAAATTATAATGTAATTGACACGAATAAAAATTGATTAAGAAAACACTAACAATTTTATTGAAACATATGTCAAAACTAAAAAAATATCCGCCAAGGTACCATATCAATGAGGGATAGAGTCCTGACCAGTATGGTATCATAAAAATATATTATTCTTCGACACCGTAACAGCGTCGTTTTTGTTACTTACACAAAGAAATAACATAATCTACACGTTAGAAACGTGAATTTATATGCAAATTTGTTCCTTTCGTGAGCTACGCTCACTTGTAAATTCAAACATTTGCACTCACTGGAAAACTATCACTTTTCTAAACTTGTAGATCAATATACTATTACATCTACTACTTTAATAATCAAACAAAGTAATGTCTATAATTTCTTTCATATTAAAGGCTTGGTGCCAAAACTACTTTATATTATAAGACGTCGCCACATGTAGTATGCATGTAAAAAGTTAAAAAAACAATACAACCATGTAGTATGCATGTAAAAACAAATTTATGTTATGTTTTATAAAAATAATTCTCATTTAACACCGAAAAGATAACACAACCAACTTAGTTTCTATCAACATACACCTAAGCACAATGTATGTAAAAACATAAAAAATGTAAAAGAAAAACATATTGAGCAACGAAATAAAGAACGAAAAACATGCAAATGCCAGTATCCTATACCCTACCTTGACCAACAAAGATATTGCAGAAGAAAGACGTTTAGAAAGGACAACTAAAATTAGAAGCACTTAAATTGTAGACTGTTGTTGGTTGGATACTTTTAATTATTATAATGCGATTTTGATGTAAACGAGTCGGTATAAGATTAAAAAGATCAACGTATTTGTTAAATGGACGAAACAAGTCGTTTCATTTTGCGTATCCTAAAAAATGTGTTTGCCATTTAAAGTTCATTTATTTGAAATTTATTTATTGTACATGTATCAACAAAAAAATAGCATTAACATTCCTTCCACTTAACGAACGTCCTTGGCATTTATTTCAAGATTAATTTTTTTATCTTAAACACTATAGGTATATAAATTATAATAACGTTAAATTGTTTTGGTAAAATATAACAATTCTTTTATATTTAAACAACCTTTGTGGTTTACACAAATTTTATACATACTTAAACCGAATGCAGTTCCTTTGCTATCCTTTTTAGGTTGTATAAATTGGTTCTTTTAGCGTTAAGACAAAGCTGTGATAAAAAGCTAACAAAAGCACAATAAAACAAGCTTTTTAAAATACTTAAATAGTTATAACTATAGATTTACAAAAACACAATAAAACAATAACATAACATTTGTTACTCAAATTAAGCTTTTTGAACTTGCATACAAGTTCGAATGTTACAAATTAAAAAAAAGTCCTCATATTGTAGCATAGTGTACCAACGTTTTGGTTGACATTACTTCATCATGTAACTATAAACACGAACAATTTTACTAAAAATAAGTTGGACCGATAATTAAAAAAACAATGTTCAAGACAAATAAAATTAACTACTCTTAAATAACAATAAATTCCGATAAAATTATTAATAATATTTGTGTTACAATCATAAGAATCATTCGAGTCGCACTTATTGAAAATAAAAAACCCATTTATTTCAGATCTTTTGTTGGCATTACTTGAAATACGCTATTTCAAAGAAATTAAATTTATATTCTAGTATATAGAAGTGCGCTTTAAAAAAAAGCTTTCATCAAAACGTACTTTAAACTAAATGAAAAAAAAAACTTCGAACAGTAATAAACAGAGCTTATTTTCAATCGTAAACGACTAATACTTTTTATACAATTTTAAATAAGGTACAATGCAAAGGTAACGTAGCAGAAAATTTAATTTTAGATTTAACAAATAAATACATTTTGGTAAAAGTATAGATTTTTATATGACAAAAGAGAGAAATTGAATTCAAAGTTAAGTGATCGACCTTTCTGAAAACTTAAATCCAGTTAAGGAACTGTAGGTAAAATTAAAGAAAATTGTTAGCAACAAGTAAAAAATAAATGAATTGTTTTTAGATAAAATTATAGTAGTAAAAATATAGTAAATTTATCTATAATCATTTAAAAATATACAGGTTTGAATTAAATAAAAAAAATTAAAATCTAGATTTAAATATAAATTACGTCAAGTGTCGCCGTTATTTAAAATATCAAGAATCTACACGTGTTTTACATTCACGTTTAGACAAGATTGTCGTGTATTTGTTTCAGACATACCTATAAGATCTCATTAGCATGTGAATAATTGCATTTATTATGCAAAACAAGCGTGTAATTCGCAACACCCTATAGTGCTGATAGCGCACCATTGTTGGTAATAAGAAGTATATATATATTTGTTTCTAATGTAAAAGCGATTCTTGTTGCAGTGTTTTATTGTTATTCAGTAGATAGAGAATACATATTGTTAATTAGTTACAAATAAAACGTTTCAAAAGTTATTTTATTTATTTAGGTCTTATTAAAACTTTATAGAAAATTACAATGATAATTTTTAGTGATTTGTAAAGTCTGAATTTTCTAAGCAGTTTTAGAACAAAAAAACAATGTTTTTAGTCAGTAAGTTCTTATAATGCTTTTTAATAGTCTTACTACCGTCGTTAGTTGTTTTATATGTTACATCTTTTATATTGACGCTGCGTTAAATATAATATTTATGGTCTTTTCAGCTAGTTATGACTATGAATAGTCGCTATTCTGCTTTTTATGCAGTAGAAAAATTTTTGCACTATGAAAATATAAATGAATATTTAACGATTTAAAAGTGCAAAGTATTGAAATTTTCATTGATTAGATTATTCTAATTAAATTTTAGTTTAATCATTACTTATTAACAATTATTAACTAAAAAGAAAAATTGATTGTGGTTGAACAACACTAAATAAAAATTGATATGTGTCATTCTGAAGGTTATGGAATAGATATAGATGATGTTGATGTATTAATAATGATGATACTTTCAAATTCTTCACATTCCAACAATATGTATAAAGTTGTTTTAAATTAAATATACAAATCATGAAACAATAACAGATATTAAATACTACAAGTTGTTAAAGATAAAATAAAAAATCGTATTGAAAATAAATAAAACAATGTCAAAACAATTCATTGATATAACAACAATATTGCTAATGCACAAATCATTTTAGTGTCAAATTAAGTTTTTACACATACTAAGTAGCCGCGTAGTATTTTATGCTCTTGGGCTAACATAACATCTTTTTAAAATTTTTTTTTTCATATAAATTTGTTACCAACTTTTTTCTACCGTGTTGTGCTGGTACCAACCACGTTACCGCGGTTAGCTGATATGTCGGTGAGGGGTCGTAGTTGCAAATGCTATCCATAGAGAATCAAATAAAGAAAAATCGATCAAACATTAACAATTACATGCAGTCGCAATAATTACGTTCTGGAATAGCGAGACGTGATGGTTTAAATTATTGGAAGAACGTAAGACTTACCCCTAGACCTAGAGTTTCTCAGCATAGCATTAAGTACTAATTGCTACTTTAGTAATATATCACCGACACTTTTGAGGACTGCATGCGCCGATTTAAATTAGCCATCACCTCCTTGAGTACGAACAACTTCTAAGGTTACTTGTTCGGTTCAAGTCAACGTAAAACAGTAATACTCAAATAACGAAATGAGCTGAAGGTTGAATAAAAAATATTAGTAATGACCTTAGATACACTGAAAGTAGCTGAAAGCTTAATCGTAATCACGGTTAATAACGCTGAAGACGTAAAGCGAGTAAAACACATAAAAAAAAACTTTATAGCGACAGCTAATCGAAATCTAATTCATCATTCATCAACCCAACCTTAATTGTATCGGTTTTGAATTAGTTCACTAAGTATTAGACATTAGTACAAAAAAAACTTAACTTTTAGTTGTATTTTAAGAAACTTCAAACCTCTGCTAACTTGCAGAAATTAACGTTAAAATTAGCAAAAAGAAACATAGCGCAATTTTATTTGCACGTAGTTTAGTAGCGAAAAAACCGATTAAAAACTTTATTTGCAACCCATTTTAACCCCTTCAGTTGCATCATGTCTTATGTCTTTGAAACCATGATTTGTTTATAAGAACATAACGATTTTTCTGATCGCGACACTGAAGAAGTCATTTGTAATATTGTGTAGCCAAAATCATTTCAAGGATTATTTTAATGAAAATAATAAAGACTAACCCTTTAGAAGTATTGGTTATTTTACTAGATTTTAATCAAATTTATTATTGTTATATGTTACATATTTTGAAATAAAAATTATTTAAACGAACTAAACAACATCTTATCGATAGCAATGTACGACTCGAAATACAAATCTAATATACAACAGATTTGGCCAAAGAACGGCATGGCAATGAAGGGGTTAATCGCTAAAAAAGTTATTAAATAAAAATACTTACGACTGAACAGTTTCAAGCAAATTAAACTACGTGCAGCTCATGTTGAACCTCAAATAGTATGCAACAAAGCGTCCCCACCTATCTACCAAATCATGCCGCTAGTGGCGCACTCGCTTAGAGTGTGATATTAAAAATTTTGTTAAAATACAGAAATTACACTAACCGACACTTTTTTGACTGTTGTAAAACTATGTGTATAATTCTTACAATGTTTAACTAAAATTATAACAAAAAACTAAATTTTTCCACCACGTCTAGTTTTAGAGTTATAATCATACTTCACTAGTAGATGAAAAATTGTATTTCCGAATTTCGTTAAACAAAAATTATAAAGTACAAAAATCTTAAAATAACAAATTCCAGAAGGTACACAAAAAATGATGACATATCAAAGTTTTGCATAAATAAAGTTATTTCTTACCATATAAAAGTGTTGTGGCTGTCGCCATCTCGCCAACATGCTAAGATCTCTATAGCACCAATTTGTTATTTCTTACGTTTATGTTGGCTGTTGCTTTCTCTAATGAGAAACCAGCAATAATCTTAAATCATAACAAAATCCCACCTACCCTGATATCGTTTTTTTAAAATATTTTATCACTCATCTTTTCTAAATTAGCAGAAAAAAAATACAAATGTGACTTTAAGCGAACTTTAAGCGACATTCGGTATCCTAAATTTTTATAGCTTTTTAGCAAATTAGCATTGATCTTAGTAGTTCTCAGAAAATGTTTGCAAATCTAAATCAGTCATACTACGTTCAAAATTTATGTAATTAAAAAACTTCTTAATTTGTGGACCAACAAATAATTATTTGTAAACTTCTGCATCATACAGCTTTGAAAACTTTTTCCTCAGGTATTTAAAACAGTTGCTTTCTTTTTCTAATGCTTTTTCAAACTGTTTAATCAATCCTAATTTAATGTACAAAAGGAATCTGCTTCTTCCTATGAGCCTTGTTGCGCCCAGAATTGAGCATAAACCTTGTTCTTATTCTTTCAGCTTTATCATCCTCTATCCATTTCAGTACTATACACTTTTAATGTCTTCATCTTCTTTCTCATGATCTCCATTTAATGATTTTGTTATTACATCTGTTGTCTGTTGTTTTTGCAAGATAAACAGCATATTTCCATTTTTAGCTCGTTACTGTTTATATTATATTGGTGACTTTGGTTTTTTGTCTAATCCACTCATTTCTCTTTTGGTCTCTTAGTGATATGTCCAACATAGATCTCTCCATTGATTGACCTTTGTGCTACTTGTAATTTTTGTATTAGTATATGTGTGAGAGTTCATGTCGGCGCCCCGTATATCAAAACTGGCAGAATGCATTGGTCAAATATTCTTGTCCTAAAGCATTATAAATTTTCTTACCTTTTAGTCATCTTTCGATTTTTACGTCTTTATTTTGTTTTTCTATTATAATATTTTGTCCCACATTGTATGTAATAGGTGTGTATTCTTCGACGCTTTGTTTTTTGATTTTTTGCCATTTTCCTTTTTCCGCGATAAGGTTTGATGTTTTTCTTCTCTTTTCCTGTAAAATTTCAATTTTTTTTTGTATTACATTTTCTGCCATCTGTTTATATTTCTTCGTATTTCCTCTGATGTTTTACTTTTTTGTGTTGTTTTCTTTTTTACTATTTCAATTAAGCCGTTAGTTAGTGCTGTTGTGAGGTTTTTTGCTATTTTGTTAATGTCTTTGTCGTCTTTGGTTCAAATATTGTTGTACCTTTTCCTTATAAGTTTCTTTGTTTTCTTGTAGCTTTTCTGGGTCTATTAAAAAGCCTGTGTTGAATGCATAAAAAAGTTGTCACGTTCTTTACTATGTCCTTAGATAATGATAGAATAAAACGATTTCGTTTTAAGTGTTTCCGTCTGGGCTGATCCACGTCCATTTTCTTTAGTGTTTTTTGTTGAAAAACGTGTTCCTAGTGTACATTTTTTGTTCTTCTAAGAAGTTCCTTAGCATGTCTCCTCATCTTGCGTTTCGTACCCCGAAATCATAATTTCTTATACATTATTCACTTTGTTTTTATTTTTGCCCTAATACGGCGTTGAAATCTACCATGACGATGTTTTCTTTACGTTTGTTTTCTTTTCTTGCTATTTCTATGTCCTCGTATAAGAGTTCTACCGCTTTGTCGTCATGCGTTAGTAATGACTATATATTTTTATCAATTTAATATCTGTTTTATCGGTGATTTTGATTGTAATATATGCAATTCTATCTGAAACTCCTTTCATGCATTCTACATAAAGTAGCATTTTCTTATTAATAAAAAAGTTTATTCCTTTTTGGCTTGACAGAAAGAGTAGAATCTCCAAACTATAATGTTGGTCTGTAGGTGCCATTCTTTTATTTGGTAATATTGCTGAACTGCTTGGTTATCCCACGGACACAAAAAACAACAATATTTGGTAAATTCTCCTATCAGTAATCTAGAAAAACGTTGAGGTCACCACATGTTTGCTAAATATAATTTGAATATTAAATGAGGTTTAATATAATTGACATAATGTTATACGTTTTTGTGTTTGTAGAAGTCGATGGAACTAATGGTTTTGAGTTACCGTTATAAAGTAAAACGGTTTTAAGGCTTGTTTTTGACAAATTGATAAACAATTATCATCCTGCAGCGTTATATTCAGTACTCATTTCATACAAAAGTCTAGTTACAGTAGCAGAAATTTCTTTCAACATTGTAAAAAAACCTGAATTTTTTGTTACGTTTTTTCAGTATGGAGATTCTTGTAGTATTGTTATATAAAAGGCTTGGTTCATTCTAAATACTTTACTTTGTGTTCATTTCTTTTTAAAAATCCTTTAATTTTTACAAAACAGAAGTAACAGTCCGTGATGTGATTTGTTGGTTCATGCCTTCATGACACTTGTGACTGAACTTATGGTGTTATGAGTTAGTTTGACATAACGAAATGCAGCATATAAGTAATATCTACCTTTTGTCTTGTTTTTTATATTTGAAGCCAAAATATTGTTCCTAACATCTTTAAATTAATTTTGCGATTTTGTAACATATAATCCACAAACATAATAAAAACTGTTTTTACAGTCCTTTTTCATTCTTAAATATCACAAAAATATCAGTTTGTGGAACACTACCTCAAACTTTCTTAACTAAGTGACAGTTCAGTGACATTTCATTTGTCGCTTGCCAAACCTGGTCACAACTAAACAATCAAGTAATTATTTCTCCGGCTGCAACTTTTATATCTACACTATCAATACCGGAAGTTTCCATTTTAGTATATTCCTTGATTGTTGTGTTTGTTCTGAGTTCGTATTTAAATAAGTTGCACCAAACAAAATTGTGAGAAACGTGTATATTGTAATAATAATCAAAATAGAAATAATATGAAATACAGCGCCCTATTTTTAAAATGTTTACAATTGAAGATTTCAGACTATTTAAACAAGTTGGTATTGATTGTTGATTTTGTATTTTTTTTTCGGTTGATACTGTTAGATCCTTGTTTTAAAACGCATAGATGTATTGCATTGGTATAGTTTTTGTTTTAAAAAGTTAAGAAACTATTTTGTTAATACATAGGTAAATCCTCAAAAAAGCATCCACAACAATAAACACCGTTTGCTAAAAATAATAGTTGTTTTTTATTTTTATTGCAAAACACCAAATTGAAGAAGAAATTAAGAAAAAGCAGACATTCGTTAGAAAACGGGATCATTTAATTTTTTTTCTATAAACCTAATTAAACCCAACTCGACTTTGGTATAAACATTCTAAGAGACTAAACAGTAAAAAGAATAGTAATACATCTTGTAAACAAAAAACATGCTTACGTAAGTGTTGTGCCATACGCCATCTTGCAGAAAACGTGTAAAGAACTATAAAAGCGTCAGTGGTTTGTAACTTTTATAAATTGCAAATTTAAAAAACGGGGTGAATAAAAGCACAGCATACAATTCCTAACTGCGCTGCCAAAATGTAAAACAGTGAACAATTGTTTTGTCCACTTGAAACTCATCAGCACTGGCATACTCAGTTGCGATTTTTACTATTATACCAAACAGATTTCACATCGTTATAAACTCACAATTATACAATCATATTTAAGCACATTGGCATTACAATTACTGATTTTATGATAACTAACATTTTATGATTATTGCAGTAACGTTGCAATCTAAAATGGTATTATTTATAGTATTCTAATATTAAAGCTAATAAACATATCCATAAATTTCTGCATTTGAGTCTTTTTTAAAATGTATAAGTAAAATGTATTCAGATTAACTTACATTTCAAAGACGTTTTATAGTATTAGTAATAGAATAGAACATAGTCTTTAGTATCTAAAATTATAATTTAAAATTATCATTAACCCAATTGTAAACGTAATATTGATACAATATTAGAATATTTGTCAGTCAATATGTAAAGAGTATTAAAACCGATTTACCCATATCTAATAAAAGAAAAAAAATATTTACTGTAAATTTAGCTGTACTTGTATTTAAATGGCCGCCTCTAAGTTGAACTTGTCTTAGAAAATTCACAGAAACGTTTTGAAAATTAATGTCAAATTATTCCAAGCTCTAAAGATGTCCACTGCGACGTCTGGCAAAAGCTCGACTTAAAAAACTGTAATTTAAAAGTAACCGGTGAAAACCTAATGTCAATGTCCCTACAAAAAACATACAAGGCTTCACAGTCACTAAAATGTATCTATTTTAAAATGTGTTAATTTTGGAATTTGTTTATATTTAAATTTAAAAGAAAAATATATATGAACATAATAATTTTTAAACATCTAATTAAAATAAAAGTTAATTATCAATCATAAAATTATGTTGCAAACGAAACAATTCTGTAACATATTAAAAAGAACGAGATCAAAAGTAAAAACGCAAAAAAGAAATTGTTAATTACAATATTAATTAATAAAGTTTTTAATGTTAAATCGTCTCGCAAACAATAAAAATTTTTAAATTAACTTCATCTACAGAAAACTTTTTCAATAATCTTTATTTGCACTTAATTGCAATCATTCATTTCAAAGAAATGTAAAATGAAATTAGCTTTCAACTTGAGCTAACAAAATTTTAGTGTTATCTCGAAAAAAAACCCCAATCCGTTCTCTCGCCTAAAAGCATTTCGTCTATTGGTAACCGATTCTTTTCAAGAATTTAGTACTCTCGTAATTTGGATACTACCTCGGATTTAGAAAATGTTTCTTTGAATTATAGTTTTTAAGCAAATGACATGCTTCACTAATCGAACAAAGTTTCTTCTTCATCGTTAAACGAATGATTTTATTCCAATCAATGTTATGTAATAAAATACAATTATAATCAAAAGAGAAAAAAACGTTCAATTCGTAATTTAACAAAGAAGTTAAAAAAATGTTGAAATTCTAATTTTCTTTTTAGAAAAATGCTTAGATCGCAAGTTACATAATTTCTTTTAACTCCAACTTTTACGTCTTAAAGAAAGAATTTTTAGAACAATCTGTAAAGTACGTGACGACATTAAGGTGCACGAATTTTCTCAGTCTTAGTTTATAATGCTGCAATTCGTTACGCTCTAATGTAACATCTTGTTGTGTTGCTTACAGATAGAATATTAAAAACATTTAATTTTATTTTGTTTTTGAGTCGTTTGTTATATTTACTTTTTATTTAAAAAAAAATTAATCAAACAATGTAATTAAAAAAACATCAAATGAATGATATTTAGATTGATTAGAATTAAAATTTTCTCAATTGTAAAAAAAAGACATTAAAAAAAGTCTAAATGAACAATATTAAATTAATCGAACAGTTAAAAAACGTTACACAAATTTATATCAGTTCTGTAAAATTTTATTATAATTTGTTTTTTATATTAGTTTTTATGAACCGCAATTTGGGAAAAAACATAACTAAAATCTATTAAAAAAGTACTAAAAATTATTTTTTTGCAAGAATACGCAATTGTTATACTAATAAAAAATATTTTTTATATAATACTATAGCAGATTACCTGATCTATAAAATCTATATCGTCTACAGGGTCACCAAGAAGGTACAATTCTAAAAAATATAAAATAAAAATTTTCATCATCTATTTTAAATTTTGTACATTTTTTTAGTTTCCACTTTCTGACGCCACTATAATTTATGAATAAAGGTCCTATTAGTTATTTATTATATTATATCAAAAATATGTGCTATAACTATTCAATGTTTTTGAAAGAGAAAAATTATCTTATTTGAATGCATTTGGCAGTTAATTAAAAACAAAAACGGCCCCATAGACATAGCCAAGTATGTGAAAAGCTGAAAATAATAAACAAAAACAAATTTCTTAAAATGTAACCAAATTTATTACTTATTTAATATTTTTGTTAAAAAACACAATACTAAGTTTACTCTCTTTCTTATGTTAGTCAAAGTTTAGCTTGGTGACCTCATGCGCATACTTCGTTTGTGAGAATTTGAACGTTCTTTAAACATAATTAATTACATTTTTGTATGAATAGCACGTACCAAAAACAGTAGAATTATATTTCTTTTGTCATTGTGCAGAATGAAACAAGCAATTTAATTAAGATAGAACGACGTAGACAAAAATTGCTTTATCCATACTTTTTTTTCTATTCAGTAAATATAGTTTTAATAAATTCATCATACTTTATTTTTATATCAAAAATTTTAAAGAAAACCACTAAATCAGTGCGTACTGACAAATAAATACTTCAGATGTTTGTTGAGTAATTAGTTGTACATTCTTTAGTTTTTGACATAATTTATTATCCTCATGATGATATGTGCCTTCATAAAGCACAAAGAATTATAGTTATTAGAAACATTTGAAGGCGGTATCAAAAGAATAAAATTTTTATCTAAACGCTGACCTGTAAGAAGTTTTCTTTATAAATAACAAAATTAAAGATAAGAATTTAGCACAACTAAAAAAGAAAATAGCTTTTGTTGATTAGATATTATTGTGGAAAAACAAAAAAAAAACCTACTTTGCTAAAAACAAAAAGCAATCGAGAATTATAAACAATTGAAATAGAATAACTTTGATACCATAGACTCTGACTATGACTGTACATGTTAACAATTATATTTAACTACATACATATGTAGATAAGAAAAAAATAATTATCAAACAGTTAAAAAGAAAAGAAAAACAAAATGATGCAAAACAAGACGAAGAAATTTGATAGTAGACAATAAACTACTCAATAATAAACTTAATCGTTGAGCCATTGCCAGTAATAGAAATGTGACATAAAATGTTTATACATTTTCTTATAAGTTTCAATTTGGTAAATACTAGAAAAATACTAAAAAAATTCCATCTCCTAATTTTTTTTGCATGACTGTCGCATGATCGTCTCGAAACGGGTTAAAGCTTGATAGTGAGTAATATTACTGATGAGGTTGAATATGTTTAGGTTACTTAGAATAAATATAAAAAATTACTTATTGGATTAGATTAGATCATGTTTCAACAAACAGTATTTTGCTGGTCATCTAATGCCACACTAAGTTTATGTTTAGAATTTAAGCAATACTGCAATTGTTTTATTTCTAAAATATAACTTAAAGTTATGTAATTTTTCCCGACTACTTCTGCTATGTATATGGTAAATACACAGTAAAAAGTCAACAAAAAATATAAGTAATTTTGCGAAGAAAGTTTATTTTGCATATTTTAAATTGAAACTCTACAAAATATGGACACGCATTAGCTTCCGAGGACGAATCTAGTTCAGATTTTTTTGTTGACGAAAAACCTCAACTTTTTTCTTAGAGTAAGCTCAATGATTTACTAAGAGACTTAGGTCTTTCAAAAGCTGCAGCTAAATTACTAGGATCAAGACTAAAAAAAAAAACTGTTATTATCTATGACCTTATTTTTTTGGTTCAAGCATCACGAAAAACAGAATTTATCTAAAAAACTAAATCATGTTTATTATAATAAACAATGATGTATAAGGCCATCAAATGCTTTGAAATACAATATAATTTATCAGAACAGCGCATATATATTGATTCGTCTAAAACGGGCCTGCAATCAGTTTTGCTGCATAATGGAAATGTATTTGCATCTCTTACTATGGAACACCCGGTTCATATAAAAGAAAATTAAAATTATTTGGCTACGATACTTAAGAAAATTAAATATGAAGAGCATCAATGGATGGTTTGTAAAGATTTTAAAATCCTAACCATGTTGCTGGGTCGGCTTGCTTTTTTTGATTATAAGATAGTAGAGTTAGACAACTGCACTAGACAAAAACTATCCTCTTTAAGACAGTTTAATCCCCGGCAAGAAAAACGTCATTAATACGACCTTGGTAGCGCCAGAAAACGTGTTATGACCACTTCTTTAAATTAAATTAGGGATTATAAAGCAGTGTCAAATCACTTCTGAAAGATGGCCTTCACACAAAATACTTCTAACTGGTCCTCTCTTTTTGGAAACAATAGTAGACAAGGAAAAAAAAACGTAGGACCCTTGCAAGAATGTAATGCACATATTTTTATGAAATACTAGAGACCTTGACTACAAAAATCATTTTTCTAAAAACTTTAGAACCTACAGGTGAAGAACAAGGTGAAAGTTTTCACCAGGATGTCTGTATTTTTAAGAAACGTCAACAAAAAAATAAGATATTAATATGTTAGCCGACTACTGTTGGATGCTTAATTGAGATACCAAAATAAGGAAATCAAAAACCAGTACCAAGAAGCAAAAAAACAGTTTCAGAAGAAAAATGAATAGATTTAAAATTAGGTATAAATATCAGAAACAATTTTTTGATTAGCTGTAACAGAATAAATATATTTTAAGTGGAATACTATAAATCAGTACGGAAGGCAGAAAAGTTGTCATTGGATTTAATGACAGCGAAAGTCAATAATCTATTGACAAATGACGCTGTCAAAATCCAATGACAACTTTTCTACCTTCCGTTCTGATTTATAGTTTTCTGTAATATCATACGTGGTATTTTTATCACAGGATGGTGTTCCAAAAACATTTTAAATATTTTAAGTGTTTTTATTAAAAATGTTTGTTTTTATTTTGCCAAAAACGTATAGGTAATAGAATATTACCAAACTAATTTTTAGAATCTGTTACTTTTAACCTTCCGACGGCAAAAATAATTTTACTAACAACAACGGCGGAAATGGGTAAAAAATTACGATTCACTAAACTGCATTGTTTTGAAATTACTTGCAAACTGATTTATTCTTAATGTATCTTAAAAATATTATAAATAATAGAAATATAAAAGCAAATAACCCATAATTCAGTATAAAGTAGTAACGTAATAATTAAATTACATTTTCTGTTTACAACTAGTTATGTTATTGCACACATTGTTTGTTTTAGTTTGTCCATGATCTGAACAGGTAAATCTAGAACATTTGTTGCATTTCTATAAATATTTGTTGTCACTACCAACGCACAAAGAGCACCTACTGCGCTTGTTTCCACTTACAGTATCTTCAGACGACTTTTTCTAGATACGCCTGCCACACTGTTCCATTGCATTTATAATACCTTTTTGATACTCTCTGCCGTCACCTTCAATTTTTGCAGCTCTACATTCAATGTTTGAGGCAATTAATTTTTTCCTAGATGTTAGAGGAATAATTTCCGTTTTTTTTATGGACGTATCACCTTCCTTATTTGGATTCTTTGTGCACCAAATAACTAAAGCATTGTAGGCAGGTACATTCACAAAGTTTAGAAACAAGAGAAATGTCCACTGTCGAGATGCTCTGTTACATGTATATCCCCTCACCAGTTTGTTTAAGGTATTATGTTAAAAATGTGGTACATTATAAATTTACTAGTATCAGATTTATCCTCGACACGCCCACTTTTCGTGGTTGACTGTTAAATTTTAAAAACACGATTTAATTTCTTCCGGTAACGTTTGTTCCACGTGAATATGCAGTCAAATTTTGTGTCTATCTGAGCGAAAGCTTATTTGGGGTAAGTTGTTATATTTTTTGGATTTAGGGTTTACATTAATTCTTTCATAATTGTCTATAGTAGATTTTCATACCCCCCACACGTTTTCTTTATCGGTGCAGATAAGAAACAAATGGCATATTTGAGAAAATTTCCATAACGTCACGTTGCTGTAATTAAATAACTTACACCGTCAAGGGGTTGGAAGCATTTACGATTTCGATTTCTTTTGGAAGGAGCTTTTACTACCAAGTCTAGGGGAAACGCTGCATATTCGCTATCTAGATTGTATGATTTAAAAACAAAATTTACTTGTGATAATGCCATATGTACGTTTTGTGTTAGATTTTCTATTACGTTTTAGGTAATACAGGTACGGACCTAGCTAAATCCCTACTGGATGAAACATAACTGTAAGTATTAAAATTTCTATTTTTATGAGTACTACTTCTTTAGTCATGTCGGTTGTTAGAATGACTGTACGTACATGTTAGATTGTTAACACAATTAACTATTAGATCGTTGAGTGCGTCACAGTCACGCACGCAGTGCGCATTGAGACTCTAAGTTTTCATTTTTTATATAATTTTGTGATTTTGAATTTACGAATATAAAGTAATTTTTTCTTTGAATGTAAAAGTTAGACTGACTAGGTTATTTTCTGTACGATGTGTTGCCCAGTTAGGGGCGTAACTTATATTTTGTCTGACCCTTGTACTCGAGTTTGGAAAATTTAGATAATTATACTTATATACCTTCTTCGTCCTCTTTGACTACTGTCTGTGATAAAATAAATACATATTCTGTGTTATTACTTCTGTCGTGTTATTTGTTCTTTTTCAGCTGCGGGTGAATTTAAACGACGTCTCCCTAATTTAGTCTTTCATCGTTTTGGCGCCTTTTTAGATTTATAATCTAGCATCACAAAGTTCGCGACTCACTCTCCGGGAATAACTGAGTTAGCCGTCGCCTTCTGTTTTTCTTACGAAAAAAACATCGTAATAGCATCGACCCTACTTTTATCTTATATAATATGTGATTATCTCTGGTTTAAACTTTGCTGTTTCTCCTAGTATATTATGTTCAGTATGCATACTGGAAAGTTATACAACGCACTTGCGGAGTTTTGAAATATACGATACAAGGGTGACCGTAATAGTGAAAAGGATTTCTGAACAGTAAACACTTGGGTCAGATAAATTGACAAAATATTTGAAAAAATTCTTTTTGTCCCAACTATCGTCAAATTATTTTTCAACAGTTTTTCAAACAGCAAAATGTGTGTAAAAAAATTATCTGTAGTTATATTTCTACCAGAGTTCTTTTAAAATTCTGTGAGATTCTTCACAACTCGTTCCCCTTAAATTACTTCAGCTATGCCGCCAACTTTATCCAATTAGATGTCGAAATTGCAACAGTAAAAGTTTTCGTCGTCGCATAGAGCCCATATTTTTATACCGGTGTTCCCAGGTTTACTGAGAATATACACTTAAAAAAACATCTGCCGCGAAACGTAACTAACTGTTCGTCCAAAGTTCCAACAGAAGAAGTTTCATAACATTTTTTTATAATTGGACGCAAAAATATCAGCAACTGTTCTAAGCGGAGCTAACTTATCTTCTTGTTTTCTCTGAAGCTTTGCTGCCAAATCATCAAAACGCACGAATATTAGAATTTCTTTGAACCTATCACGACTAGTCGCTGCAGAATATATAGGTCTGCAAAAGTTATTTCACAAAGAATATTTCTCTTCTTTCGATTTAGTTGGCGCTGAACTTACATCGTTCCAAGTGCAATAAGCACCTACTTCAACGTGTACTGTGCTTTCTTTATGATCACTTATTTCATCTTCTATATCGCTACAGACTTCGTAATCTGCATCATTTTTGTTACTGCCAATGCTATTGGAGAATGCGTCAATATCTTCGTCATCGTCATCTTGCATCAACTCTGTATATAATTCCTCTTCGGTAAAGGCCCTTTTATTTTGATTCATTGTTACTGCTTGCTAAACATACACATAACTACTAACTCAAACAAAAATTTACAAGCCTGCACATACGGGAACAACAGGACGCTATTACGCCAAAGCGTAAGAAAACACTATTTCACGATATGTGAACAAAAAACAGCCATTTTAATTATTTAGACATGCGCACAAGCCGGTATCGAATCTCGAAAAATAGTGACGCCGACGGAAACCGGGTCAAATTGACCCAGTGCCTTTATCTACGACGGTACTTATTCAATTATGTTCAAACTTTACCACAAGTAGTGAAACGAGATTAGAGAGGAATATCTCGGATTTAAAAACAAAAGATAAATGCATAAAAATGTTATTGATAAAAATTACAACTCTGGATCAATTTTGACCCGGTTTTTGCAGTCGGAGAGTTAAAATATTTAATGCAACTGTGTTGTTAATCTTAATTATTGACTTATGTTGATGTACAGTCTCAAATAAGAAAAATAAATTTTCTGATCTGTTAGCTGAAATTCAACAAATGCAAAATGTAAATAAAGTAGAAATAATACTAAGAATTTTATCAGTAACATAAAAAAAATGTGTTTACAGGTTTTAGAATAAACTTAATTTTTTTTGTATACAGTATTTGTAATACATGAATGTTAACTATCGTTAAATTGAGATAAAATGTACACACATAATAAAAATCATAATCGTAATCACACTCACTGTTCTCACGGCCCTTAAAATATTTCTAATACTTCCGCATTAAAGTAACCTAGTCTTTAGGGCGCGTATTACTACAAAAAAAACTTAAATACTGTTTATCATTTTTAATAATTTAAAATTAACAAGTAAACAAAAAGCTCAATAGATAACTATTAAAAAAGTGTTAAAGCAATGACGCAAAAGTGAGAATATAAACTGTGAAACATAAAAAAATAATGACAGTTCAATAAATATTCCTTGAAGTGTAACAAAACTAACTTATAAACTTAAAAAAACAATAATAAAAATTCAAAATTATTCCGGAACATTTAAAATCTATTTGAAATCATCTTTTTTCATTAGTGAAAGTTAAAAGAAATTTAATCAATGTCATTAATAGAAAGCTTATACAAAAAGGCAACAATTAAAACGTTACCGATTAATTAGAAATAACTAATTACATTTGTATTAATTATTTTAAATGAAAAAAGTACAGTAACGTTGGGAAATTCTTCTACTGCAATAGTGGTGCTTAATTTGATACCTAAAGTTTAAGTAGTTTCTCGACATTAAATTTGGTAGCAATCGGCAACTTTAACTGATTCGGGAAGTTTAATTTATATATTTATCTAATTTAAGTTTGAATACAAATTGACAAATTTACGTTTACTTTGATGTTGAATTATAGTTGGTTAATTAGTGTGCATATAAATATTTATGTGTAAAAAATGTGAAAATATTGCTTACTGCTATTAGCTAATATTGGAAATTATTATACTTAAAAAAACGTAAATGAGAATATTATAAAATAATCATAAATAAATTATATTAATATATTACAAAAGCATAATCTATAAACATTACTCATTTTAAAATTTTGTAATATTGGTGTACGCCCGAATTTAGTACTGTTTTGAAATATGCAGTTGCAACGTTAATGATTCTCTTATTAGTCATTTTCTTATTCTGCATATTTCTTTCCCATTTTAGTTGGCAATTTCGCATTTGATTTTATACCTATCAGTTCTTGTCGGATAACCTAGTATGCCATTTTCATCACGTTAACCGTAAAGTCAACACGTTGGTTTATAACTTTATTTGCTTAAAAGAAATAACAGCAAAAGTACTAAGTATTACACAATAGATATTTTTTTTTAATCCTACCCACTTTGAAGTGATATGTACACGTTTGTATTGACTTTCTAGCATGCTATAATTTTTTTGAAATGTTTCTTCTTGATATAATATGTTGTCATATCGACTAACCCCTATATTTGTGCGCCTCGATATTGCTTTCCTCTTTAGTAAATCAGTAAAAATTGTTATTGTTGCGTATCTTGCTTTCTCTTCAACATATGAATTTTTTTCTAAAAAAATTGTCGCAAGCATGATTCGAACCTACATTTATATTTGGAATTTATTTTAAACTATAAATTAAATATCTAATAAACTGTTAATGTTAGAAATTTTTTTTATTTGAATTAATTGTTAGAAAGAATTATCTCCATAAAAAAACTATAAAAATAATTCGAATAATTTACATACGTACAAAATTATATAAGAAAAACTGTTAAAAATGGCGGATACACACACTTCCTGATTTTTTATTTTTTGATAGAATCGAGAGATTATAAAAAGCCAGCTCCATAGCAAATAGTAACTAGAACTTTTGGTTCGAGAATTATCGTGAGTACAACGTTACACACACACAGACACATTTTTTGTCAAACAATTCTGTACTTTTTGCAAAAAAATTGCAATCGCTATACTTTCCTTATAAGAAAGTAAAAACAAATAAATGCATACAGCGTGTATCTAATTAACAGATTATTTACTTAGAATCTGAAATCATAGCATCAATACAATCAAAAAAATGTGTATATATCGTTTAAAAAAATTAAAAAATTTGAGTCAACTAAATCAAAAATTACGGACTTCAAATAGTTTGTTGATAGTGTTAATAAAAAGATATAAAAAATAACGTTATAATGTTTAATTCACTGTTCTAAGAACTACACATTTCTTCTCAGTAATTTGCTGACACTAAAAATTAAATAAATGCAAAACAACGTTATCATATAAGACGTAGTGAAATAAACAATCGTATTGTGAAAATTTAGATAAAAAATTCATGCAAAATTATTGTTTATGTATAGAAGCAAACCCGAAAAAAATATTGATAACATAAATCAAAATTATGATTACTATAAACGGTATTTTTTCTATGTAGTAGCATATGTCCGGTCCGTTCTTTAATAAAGTGATAAGATTACCCGACTGATAACATTGTCCGTGATTATAATAAGCTTTTGATTGTAACTATTGTGGTAAATGCTGTGAGATTTGTATTTTAAAAAGTTTTCACGTATTGCGTTATTGTTCTCTTTAATTTTCCGACATCTAATTACAGCAGATACAAATTTTTATTTCTTCGTACTGACACTGACCGAACTTAACAAAATGTGTACTCGATTACGTGTATCTGCGGTAGCAACGAAAACAAAATTTCAGCTAACTAAACACAAAATGTTGCAATGTAAGAAGACTAATTCTAAATTCAGCTTTCTTAGAACTTAGTTCGACAACTTGCCTAATTTTTGTTTTGATTATTTCAACTGACGCTGTGATTTGTGTAAATTTCCTTCGATGAACTTGGCTTCAGGTTTCAAAAGCTTAGCTTAATTTTTTGAAAACTTGGCTTGATTTCAAGCTAAGCTTTTGAAAACCAAACTAAGTCACAGGGTGCTATTGCTTTTGCTTTATCCGGTTAAATCATTCTGTAAGCGTATTGACAGATATAAATTTATTATTTTGGTTACATTTACCCCTACTCACTTTTTGACAAAGTAAGTTAGATTGTGGTATGGTCGACAAACACGTAACACAGTAGTAAAATTAAGCATCCCTTAATGTAAAACGCTTTATATTTTATATACATTAAATGTAACGTAATGTTTAAGTATACTTTTATACAACAGTATTGCAAAATCTCGTACAACATTGTAATATTTTATTAATTTATTTATGTTTTAATTATTAGACTCTTACTATTATGTCACTAATGATTACAGTAATTTCGACATAAATTCAGAAATATTGTAGGTTTTAAATTTGAGAGTAACGCAGTGATACAAAGAGATTATTCTAGTAAACTGTTATAAATTCAAAATGTCATAGTGTAGTGATTGTGTCAATGTAAGTATTTACAATGCCAATATGAAAAAATACACGTAATTCATTTATTTAAATTGCTGTTGACTAAAAAAATAATTTAAACCTCTGGCGTTTGCTATACGGCGCTCCAGCTAACGAGAAACATTCCCTTCGAGCTCGTTTCTTAAACAAAGCTGTCGCTCTGTAAAATACCACTTATACGTACTAAAATGTGAAAAACTATTTTAATAAACAACTACTTAAAGTTAACAATAAACTTTATTTTTAGTGATGTATTAATAGTTTCCTAAATTTTAAAACAATAAAATTTTTAGTTGCTGAAACATAAGAGAATATACCAGTAATTAATTTTTGTCTGTTTGGGTAAAATAATAGAAAAAAATACACCAAGTAAAGCAATAGAACTAAAAAAAGTAACTAAAACAATATTGTGTCACTACAATTGCAAACACAAAACTAAACAAAATATTTAAAATAATGTACATATAAATAAAAACAATTAAAATGAATCACACAACATACTAAACAAATTAAGATTAAAAACATATGAACTTTTACAATGCATATTAAAGTATAGATAGATGTACTCTACCAGATGAAACTATCATTAAATTTGACTAAAAACTACAACTCCGCAACTACAAAATAATATCCTTCTAACTAAGCTTAAATTATTGACACATTGAAAGACATAAAAGTTTCATCAAAGCCCAGATGTTACCACAACTTTTTATTAACAAAAATAAAATTTAATCTAACAGCAAAGTTTTGAAATGAATCTTGACGAGAATTGTTTATAAAAAAAAACTTATTAACTTTAGATTATATGAACTACTGTTTAAAATGTGCCGAAAATGTAATTCTTTAAAAATACAAAAATGAGAAATAATATTATTTAAAATAAACTCAGATTTCCTTTTGTACAATAACAAAAAGAATTTATTTTACAGACGACTGACTAACTTTCTTCTTGTTTTGTACGATTTATTGTTTCCGATAAAAAAGTATTTATTTTGTAATAAAAAGAAGAATTTTCTTTGTCGATTTATATATTAAATTTAACGTTAAAACTGATACGTTAATGCAAAGAGAGAAATTCTCGTTTTGATAATTTACGCTTGACTGCGATATATTGCGCGTAAGTATTTAAGAAATAGAAGCGTTAATTGTCGCTTAAAACTTTACCGCGCTAAAGTATATACTAAAGAGGAAAAATGTTTGTGTACTTTATGTAGCGCTAAAATATGTAGGCAGAAACATTAAATGAGAACAAAGTCTAACCGACCCACGTTAGATACCATTTTTGAAAGTTGTCGTAAATGTGTGCAAGCACAAAACACCATGACATACAATAAGGGTTGGAGTTTTACGATCTAAAAGACATTTTACAATTTTACTATAGTGTGTTGCTGACTATTTATTGATACGCTACATAGTAAAATCGATTTTGATAACACAAGCTATTTCTGTGATAACGTCTACTGTACTAAATTTATAGGAAACACTAGGAATGTAGCAGATTGAATCTGTCACCTTTGACCATCTCGCATTTTTTCACTTCAATTTGTAAAAAAAGTTTTTAAACAAAAATATTTTCATTTATTTAACTATAGAATAAACCAAACAAATATTAATCCACAGTTGGTATAAAAAGAAATAAATATTGAATTGATCAAAGTAGGACAATTGGAAAATTTATATTCAGTGTTGTTATGCAGGAAGCACCTGTGTTTGTTATGCATTTCCATATGCACCATTTGTATAATATGGTTCTCGCTCATAATATATTTGTTTGAATTTCTATTCATTGCTTTGTTTATGTAAAGATTATTAAAAATATATATAATACCAAAATTATTAACGGTTTCATTGTTACCTAATGTAATGGATGATTTAATTATTTAAACATAACGCAAATTGCAAAACGCATATTAGTGTATGTACTAGTACACATTTTAACTTATTTTTTTTTTAAATTAAAGATGTATTAAAAGTTTTGTGTTCAAATCTTCATTTCAGTTTTATTTTCAAAAATGTGTATTCATTTTCACAACGAATTTAAGGTTTTTGTGATAAGCTGTCTTATATTCTACTTTTGAAACTTAGCTGATGTATTCTAAATTGCATGCCGTGGTTTGTTTGTTAAATCTTTTTTAATCGACATTAGGTAATTGGTCACGTACTAGTACAAGACACAGTTAAACTCATCAAGTTGTAGTTAAACGTCACATAATTCCTACTTCTTATTACCATTTTAAAATTAATTGTTTAGCTGAAACATTAATCAAAATTAGAGATAAATGCAACGTATTTAATACTTAAAAAATACTGTAAAAGACACAACCTGCTAACATCGCAAACGTCAATATTCGTTCGTTAGTGTAGTTACGTAATAGGCGAAAAAAGCTCTAAAGTGGCAAAATGAAAACTAGGAATCAAGATAAAAGTAAGTGTTCAAGGTCAATTATTATATTAGGACGAGTATGCGACAAGTGGAAAAGTCATTTAAAAAATCTTTAAATTCAGTTAAAATTGACAAAAAAAACATGTTAAAGTTAATGTCAAATTTGACAGATTTAGTAATAAATTTAGTACCAACATTATATTTCTGTTGATTTTTTAAAATTTTCTCAAAAAAAAAGTGTAATTGTACAAAAGGCAACACAAGAAATAATGTACGTTACTCTTGTTGAAAGAATCATAGCCTTACTTTCAACCCTTGTTACGTAAACTACTATTTAAAGGAAGTCACAAAAATTAGTATCACTTTGTCAAACTAGTTTTGCACAAGTCAGTTTGTAAACAATCGTTTATTAAAGTTTAATTCAAAAATATTTATAAAAAAGCCAACAAATCAATAAACGAATAAAACAATAATAAAAAAACCTATACAGGGGGTACCACCCAACAAAACCAAAAATTAGGAACTGATTTTGAATATTTTTGGTTTCAGAAAACGCGAGTAATTTTAAAACAAACTCAGCCAGTCTTCGACGTTTTAATTAATAAAAATTAAATGATCTTATTAAAGACATGAACCTCTAAATAGAGAGTTTTATATTACTTATGTACATCCAGATTAAATAACAAAAATATATGTAAAATCTGAGCCTAACATCATCTCACAGAAGCAGACGAATTAGTCCCAGTGGATCCCGTAAAAAAAATTAAATAGTTTTATCTACAAATGAATTATTTTTATAGAGAAACGAAAATTTTCTATAATATTTTTATTCAAATACAAAGCCATTAGTGTCAATTTATCGATTCAACTAAAATTTTAACTATGATAGAAAGTTTGATTTTGCAGCATCATTAATAATTTTATTGTAATCAAAAACAAAATCTTTTTTTTATAATTAATATTAAAAAACTTTGTTAAATACAAGACCTTAAACAATTTTTTAATTAACTTCAGTAAAGAATATGATCTTTTACATGACTCTTCGGTACATGGCAGAGTTAATATGAATTTATAAGCAATATACAAGGTGGTGCATAAAGTACTATGGTTGCTCAACTTATATAACACCTAGAAACTGCAATTTAAACAACAACCACATTGTTTTTTACTACCGAACACATTAGAAATTTCAGAACTGTCAGAATCTGATTAATTGCAGAACTTTTTAACCGGTTCAGTAAAATCGTCGTAGTACAACGCAAACTGACAAAGTTCTTGATAGAGATCATTGCAACTTGTGTTCCTAAATTTCGCGATAGAAACTAAAGAATTTTTTGAAAAGAACCACTTTTTTCTTTGGATTTATTTTTTTAGAAAGAACCATGCAATATCTTTACATCATTTGAATTAAACCTTAAACTTATCTGCAAAAATGCCTAATCAATAATTATATAGTAAACGTTTACTTTAAAAGGGACAACTATTTTTTTTTGGCTTTATCAGCAGAACGTTCAAGTTTTTTTTATCGGAATTTGATTTTGAGATGGTCCTTGGCGCAATTCAAAACTTTAACCTAGTTCAACAAATATACGATTTAGGTAATTCACAAAACTAACTGTACAATTATTTAAATTAACGAAATTTTCTTGTTTTGCCTGAATGTTACTCTGCAGTGCTTTAAAAGAGAGCTTACAGATAATCTAGAGAACACGATTAACCGTATAGAAAAACCGGAGTAGACATAAATCTTGAGTATAAAAGACAGCAAAATGTTTTCAAATTTTCACCAAGTGTCCAATAAATTTAGAACTTTACAAGTTATGACTCCCGAAAAAGTTTTGTTATTTGCAATAGTGTAGAGGCCAATGAGAAGCATATAGAAATTTTTTAAATCTTCTAACTTTACACTTTCGGCATCAAAAATGCTTTTTAAAGTTTTATCTTTACTCCAATAACGAGTTAATTTTTTAGATAGGACAAAGTAAGTCATGAACTTTTAAAACATTTTTGTTTACCTCGGTACATATCAACATTCTCTTGAGTTATTTTGAAATAAAAAGTGTTGTGTAATTTAACAGTCCTAGGAAATCTTTTTCATTTTACAGCCTTTTTTTGCACTGAGCATGAATAAATTTAATGCACTAGCACACATGAATAATTGAATTTTATCATTTTTAAGTTTAACTTGTAGACTATTATATTGACCGCTCATGTTAGCAGCATCATCAAAAACACATCCTACTATTGTACTACAGCTTGAATCTAATCTATTTAACTCTAATTTTATTTGTTCATATAAGCTATATCCAGTCGTTCTCTTAACGGGAAGAAGTTTCAACAATCTCTACCTTACCCTGTCATCAACCACATATCTTACACACAAACCTAATTAATTCACACAAAATTTATTTACCTATCAGTAGCTTTAAAGAACTTGATAACGCGTTTTTTGATTTTCAAGAATTTTATACTTGCACCTTAGCGATTTGATCTGTGATATACATGTTATTTACAGTGATATTTAGTTTAAGCGATTTAAGTTTATATATTTATATAATAATGACAAGTGTAAGTACATTTGTACATAAACACTAATAAATATAATATTATATTATTATTAAAAAAATAGAGAAATATATTTTTTGCAATCTATCTCAATACTAAAAAAATTTGTCTTTTTGGTGTCATTGACAACTGTCACTGTTTACCTAAAGCAATAATGAACTTATTTAAATATGATTTTGAAAGAAATGTTAAGAGGGTTTATCGAGATGATTTTGCAATGTTTGGTGATATTTTACAACCAGTAAAACTAATTTTGATGATTAACTTTGTTGTTATTTAAATTACGAGTAGTTTCTTTGCCGTGTCCTCCATATGCAATTCCTGCTTACCTAGGAATAAAATTATGTCAATGATTCGATAGATCAATTTCGTTTCGTCTTTTGATTACTAGTTTATTCGCCATAAGATCGAGTCACTAGGTTGGATGGGATGGTCTAATTTAGTTATAAGTATTTTATCATCACTAACGTCGTTTTCGGTATCGCTTAGGTTAATTTCATGTTCAAAATTTTCCTAAATATTTTTTTTTTATTAAAAGGCCTAAAGAATAACAACTTGACAATGATAACTTACGGAAAATTAAAACTGTCTTTTTCTGTTGTTTTTTTAAAATGTTAGTCCTTTCCATTCGTGAATTTGAGACACGATGTGGTTTGAAAAAGTTTTTTTTGTTAAGGGTCAGATCCAGAACTCTTTTTTGGTCCACTTCTATAAACACGTTTTACATTTTTCAATTTTTCTCACGAATAAGTTTTCATAAAAGAAAAAGACGTGGAATCACAAATCTTTTTTCGTAATAACCAATGCTCACTATAAACAATTTTTACAAATTCATAGGTACAAAATAAAACGCTTAGAAATGACTATAATTTAAACTGGCAAAAAAATTGTACATACATACGTATATAATATAAATTTAGAATCTAATTTTTAAAAGGTTCTCGGATTTTACTTTGCTTACTTTTGTACTTGCGCAATAAACAAGTTAAGTAGCCTCGGATCTACGATCTTTTCGAACCAGAGCAAAAACTCCTCTTCTTTCTTTTTAGCATTTGAGATAAGTTGTTAAAAAAACTTAAAAACATATAATACATTATTGAAAGTGAGAAGACCAATGTTGAAAAAAGATAAAAGAGCAACAGAAGATTATTTACGTATAAACAAGGAAATCAGAAAAAGTATGAGAAAAAGTAGAATGGAAACAAAAGACACTAACACAAATAACTTTTTCTATTGTGTGACATAAAAGTAAATATCTTGCTACAACTTTATACGGGATTTTTTCTTTTTTGCGATTGAATCTATTAGCTCATCAAATTCCGTCTCAAAATTAGCTTTAGTTTCAATGACTAGGATTGCGAGGCCAGATAGAAGTTGAACGCAGATACGTTTTAATTATTTTTAGTTTGCTAAAGCTTCACTTACAGTAAAATAAAGTGCAGTATATTCTTAAAGCTATATAAACATTAGGGAGCGCTTCTTGCAAATCATGCAGATAGTGTAATTTTTGTATAAGCCTAAATAAGCTAACTGCTTTTGGACATGAGACTGAATGTACGCCCACAAAATTTAAAGAGTGTGGTAACATGGTACAAACTCTGCCAGTTCGTTCATTTGAATCACTGTAGATTAGAATTCTTTATATATACAGGATATATAAGATCCGTTGTCGTAAAATTGTCTACGATCTGAATCCAAACCATCAGCTTCTAGTTTTTTTAGAATTCAGTGTGTGATATATTTTCCGGTCTTTCTGTCAACTTCAATACATTTTCTTTTATTTCACATCCAGTTTCTGTTATTTTTATATATCGAATCAGTTGACTTATTTGTTCCGTGTGAGATACATCTGGAGTGTAATCAAACCTGATGGTGAAATAGTTGGCTTTCTTGATCTTATTGATAATAGTGTTTTGAACTTTGCCATTAAATTTATGATTTAATTTTGTATTGTTTTTGACAAATACGATACCTGTCTTTTTTTACATGATCTAACTGCTGTTTGAAACAAAATTGTATTTAGCAAATAAACATATCAAATTAAGAAAATTGCTTACACTAGGTTGAGAATAATTTTCTTTAAAACTTTGAAAAGAAAAACAGTTTGGGGCAAGATACATGACAGACGCTGTCATTACTATATGTAAAATATGTCTTCCTTTTTTTTCTCAGAATAAATTAATCGCTTTATGTTGCGATCAATGCCCTGACACATACAGCTTTTTTACTACAAATTGATATGTAATTTCCTCGTGGCTCGGTCATGTACCTAGATCTATAATTTTGTCTTTGCTTCTCGACTGTAATAAATACTTATATGCTGAACACCATCTTCCTGCTGAGATAATATCCACAATAAAAACTTTTTACCATCATCTGAACCCTGAAGCTTTGACTGTATAGTCAAATTAATGTCCAAATTACAACAGTTCTTCGAAATACCTAAAATCGTATCAGAAGTATCAGTGTAGCTCAACGATGCGCTTACTTCGTGAAGACACTTTCTTATCTTAGAAACTACCTTATTTAATTTTTCGTTTTTACGTTTAGCTCTTTGTCTGTTTTCAGATCCAGAAAGTTTTTTATTGGTGCACTCATCGCTTGCTTTTTACAACCTAAAAATTTAAGTACATGTATTTTAACACTAATAAATACCTAGACTACGGAGACCAGCAAAACGTGTGCCTAATTTCAATGTTTGATATAACTACCTCTCGCTACACTTTTTCGAAGATTTTATTTTATTTTATTTGGGAAGCTTACAGCTCAATACTAAGACATAAACTAATAAATTAAAATATGCTAATAACAAACTTCCAAAACCAGCCTTAAATAACAAACGCAGAATTAACTGATTAACAAATTACAATGTAATAGTCAAATAGTATTATGTACTAGCTACAAAACTTTATTCAAATAAGACACAGCACAACTAGTACTCATAGTAAATACATCAAAACAAATGTTCAATTTTGCATCGGCGGAAGCTTTTTCTTGCCAGTTAGAAGTTATTGGCACTTAATCGACGATATAATACATTTAGAAAGTATAAAAGCATTGTTTCTTACCTGTTATTTCTGGTAATCGTTTATTTCTGCTACGGTAGTTTAAATATATAGTTTCGCTAATAGTTATTGATAATAACGCAATGTTTAAGTCACTTAGCTTTATAATACGCAATAGCAAAGATTTTAAAAATATTGACACTATTAAAACTCTTTACTGTGCATATATGTATTACATAAAGTATCTTTAAATACAATTTTTTTTTCAAACAGTAATTTATGAATTCGGCGCCCCTTAAACTGCTACACGGAGCAAGTACCCCAGTTAATATTTATTGACAATTTTGTTTGATAGTTCTTTAATAATTTGTATAACTTTCAACATAGAATACCTTGATGAAGTTGGCACAGTAGCCAACGAAACGTAGCCACAATATGCAATTAATTTTAATTATTGTTAATTGATGTTTACTTTCTACGTTGAAAAACTTGTTTCAGACAACAAGTCAATTGTAAATAGAACTTACAACGTTCTCCGCCTTTAAACCTCTTTTATACATAGTAATTTATACTATAAAATAGCTCTGTCATCAAATTTTGCTGAAATAATTCAAGATTAATACCAATTTTTAGAGAAACTATTACCTTCACCACGCAATAATTTACTAAAATTATTGTTAATACTATTATTAATAATAAAATAATAACCTAAGTTATATATAGAAACAAATACACCGTATCTCAAAAATTAGATCGTATACACCAAATCTGACGGTTATTTTAGATTTTGCATTTAAATGTTACGTAGAAGAAATAAATATTTATACTCGGTTTGCTTTCGAGTAAGGGTATGGAATTAATTAACTGATTTAATATCAATATTAGTAAACGCATCACTAATAAAAAAGTTTTTGAGAACATATATACAAATAATTTTACAAACTAAAAAAATAAATCTTTTAAATTATTAATAAAATAATCTTTCCACGTACAAGCATTTTAAAATAAAATAAAATTATAAGTACATATTTGCAGTTTGTGACAATCTAAACTGTAATTGTAATTTCCAATAAGTGCTAATACAACCAAACCCAATTCCAATTTACATAAACATTGCCTTAAAGTGCATTCAACTACTTAATGTTCTCTCAGAATATTTAGTAGTTTAAAAAAAGAAGGTACTTTATACTTTTCTTAAAACTTCTTAAATTAAGTACTTGTAATAAATATTATTTAATCCCCATTTTCAAACTATTACGAAAACTTAGCTACATTTACACGTAAAATTATTACCTAAAAAAATAAAACTATAAAATTCAAAGACATAATATATTGAAAATCTATAACTATATACAGAAAAGGCAACAAAAACTGTCAAATAAAAAACCAACATTATAATAGTATATTAACATATCGCATTCAAAATAACACAAAAATAAAACTATAATTGAACTTTTTAGCTGACAATGTTAAACAATGTAACTTTAGATAAAGTAAAAAAACTTGCGCAAAAAAACCTTATTAAACACCAGACGTCTTTCCATAAAAATAAAAAAAAAAGTTACAAAAAACTAAGTTGAGAGAAAATAAAATTCAATCTTGCCGATGGCACTTAGAAAATAAAAGTCACAAATTAAAAAAAATATATAAACCTGTAACTGAAAATTTATGTATCTTACAAAATAAAATATTTATGTTAAGATTGATAATACATATCTCACAAGAAAAATTAAAGAATTTTTAAACTGTAAAGTTTAATAACATTTTAGTACGTATTTAACGTTACCGTGAAGAACGTATTTTTAGTTGTAATGCGATATTCTAATATTGAATTACATATTATTTTAAAACATTATATAGTACATAAACAAATAAAAAAAAATTAAATAAGTTAAATTTTCACATAGAAATTAATAAAAATGTAAAACAAAAATTTTCAAAAAATAAACAACAGTATGTTAAAAAATAGAAATGGAAAGCGTTAAGAAAAATAACGTAATTAACAAAATTAATTGAAATGTATTTTTTAATTACAAATTACACATTACTACTTTAATTAAAATAAAAAATCATTTAAAATGTATAAACGAGAACATATTTTAAGTCAAGGTAATGCCAAAAATACAAATATCGTCTACTGTTTGTTTTATGTATTAAAAATATACGATCAAATTACATTTAAAAATCAATTTCGATTTGAAGAATTACTTCAATTTTACATTTGTAATTATGCGTTACTAGTAATAAATCAATTTTATATAAAAAAATATACGATATATTAAATATCCCAAAAGTGTTTGTGAAGAAGTTTGTAATCACTGTAATCAGGTTGTATTTAAGAATCTTAAATTATATTGCTATTTAAGCACAAAATAATAATTAAAAATGTAAAAAAATAATAATATAAACTAGTAATTACGATTTTTAAAATTTTCTATACCAGAATTATATGCTTTTTATAATCAATTTGATTAATTATTTATTTATTATTTTATATACATAGTATGTACATGCAAAATTGTAAGGTCATAGTTATTAGTAAATGTTAAAAAATCCTTCTAACGCAACATTGAATTTTTTTGTACATTATTTACAAATATTCATTCATTTCATGTACATGTATGACTTTTCTCTATGGCGAAATGTGTTACAGTGATATATTGTGACACGCCATACTATACGTTGAAATGATTTTTCTTTGCATTTATTATAGTAACAAAGTTATTGAAAACGTGGAAAAATAAATAAGTTTATGCAGTTGTCACTTCTCAATCATATCAAATTCTTTGATTTGGCGACAAGCGTTATAAGATATATGTGCGACGAGCATTAATTCAGAATGATGTATTCGAGTTTATTTATTGGATATTTATCATTATTTAAAATTAACGTTTGATAATAATTGACGTTTGACGCCAATTTTACACGTTTATACAAACAGTATTTTGCTAGTTAGATTTGTATACGACAGTGTAATATTTGAAACCAAACACAAGACGTGCTTTGAAACGTCTCTTAATAAAGCTAATGTAAAAAAAATTAAATTTATGTTTAGATTAGGTATAACGTATAAATGTATAACAAAATTAATAAAAAATAAATGTATTAAACAATCACAAGGAAAATTTATTGTATACTAAATAAAAGTAAATGCTACTAAAGTTTCAATGATAACTGGACTCAGACATAATTAAATTAAAGAAAAAAAATAATAACCGGCAATGCACTAGAGTTGAAACAGGAAAAGCAGTGCGTGATTTCCTGTTCAATTAAGTGCTACATTGAAACAAAAGTTTTAGTAAAAGTAAAAAGCTCATTAAGAAAATATAATACATGTATACAATCGGTTAATCCCAAAAAAACTATACTAACGTTTTCATTTGTTTGAAATTATGAAATGGAAAGACAAATGTATTTTCTACCATAAAAAAAATTTAGCAAACGTCAATAAAACCAGATAAATTAGATGCAAGCCCTTAGAATAAAAATGATCGCTTCCTTGCTTTTAACGTATTAATTTTTTCTTCAGCTTACTGCCAAACATTACCCTTCTAACGCTATCTCTCCATCCTCATATGTATAATATTTAGGTCAGCGACCCATGTTAATATAAATTGATTGTCAATTTGCACCCTACTGTTTGAGAAACATTATTTATGCATTTACTTGATTTTATGGCATCTAACTTTACCGTTAGCAATTATAAAGACAATATTTTCAAGGAAATGTGTTTACCAAGTTCAACCTAAAAAAATGTGATTCCATTCATTGAAAAATTAAAGTTAAGTAAAAAACTATTTGTTTAAATTGAAACAAAAGGTGTGGTTAATTTCAAGGTAGATTACTTTGTGCAGAAATTTTTTTAAAAGAAAATCAACATTCTTGCAACGAGGTGACACAACACCGTAATACGCCCAGGTGTAAACTCATTAAAATTGATACAATCTCCTTGCTGCAATAAAAATCTCGTACGGTTTGATCTTAAAAATTCCCTAATACAAACTTTTACATTTATGACTTGCAAAATAAAACCGATAAAAGTTTCCTGAGAAACAGAAATTACGTTCCTTCCTTAGAACATCTCAATTTGGTGGTATGCTCTATAACTAAAAAAATTATAAGTGCATTCTGGCTTTGTATACATTTATATATTAAAACTCTTCAAAACAATATTAATCTTTTTTGTATTTGCGTTGTTGACGCATCATTAGGCAGGTGTATTAATTTATATTTGATATAATTTTAACCGTAAAATGGCATGCGTTATGTACTTAATAAAAAAAAACATAAAATTGTGAAATAGTGCGCTCACAATGTTATGTTGTTTTTCCATTATTATTCCGATTTAGTTTAAGAGCTACCTTAAAAGCTTTCCAAATCGTATTAGAAGCAAAGTAGTGTAAAATTTTAGATTACTTTAAAACAAAAGAAAGATTATTGTGATAAAACTTAGCGCAGGATCAAAAATAGCGATTTTGGCATGAAGTTCTACCATTTTCAAACAAATTAAACTAAACCTTATTGTTTCTTTTCCGCTGCACCTTTTAACGCTTGAGCAATTAATAGGAAATTACGAGTCAAACTTATGGAAATTGAGTGTTTTAGATATCATTCTAACAGTTTTTCATTTACTAAAGTACGTTTAGCGATAATTTATTTGACTATTTTAATAATCTGTATTAAACTTTAAGACTTAATAAACTAAAACCTGAAATCGATTAAATTTAATCGACTTTGACTAAATGGGTCGTTCACATTTTGCAACCGATGGAGAATTTATAAATGCCTAGTCATTTCCGTTATTGTTTAGGCGGGTTTATTTAGTGTTTATGCTTGCTGATTATAAAAACGATCTGCGGTAAAATACCTAATTAGTTTAATTCCCATAACAACCAAAAGATGTGTACAATTTATTATTCTTAGTAAGCAAGCAGGTGTTTTAATAACACTTAACAAAGAAGATTTAAGACATTTGTTTGTGTATAAAAGAAAATTATTTCAAGGACTAACTTTAATAAATTTTGTTTAATAATTCAACATATCCGTTAATTGCAAAATAGACTGCAATAAAAGAAATAAAGAAAACTGGCATCAAAAAGATAGATTAAATAAAATTTAACTTTCTTTTTATTTTGTCAAAATCAAATCCAAAAACAGTTTTCTAAATAATACTTATTTTTTATGACATTGTTTGGAACAAATGTAATTTAGATACAAATAAGATTAATTGCGCTTACTAACTGTAAACATGCTATTTAATTATTAAAAAAATAAAGTGACTTTAATTACTATAAATAAATATAAAATATATAATGATTGTTAAACTGCGTGTTTTAACAAAAACTAAAGCAATTTACTTTTAATACTTACATTTTAAATAATAAATAACCATAAACAGGTTAAAAAACAACATTGTGGTTAAAACCAAACCTGACATTTGTTAGTTCAACAAAATATGGCAATTAGAACACAACCCATATAAATATAAAATGTTTATTTTGTCTTGCTAACTATATTTTTTAAATTAATTAAATATATAATGCTAAAAATAAAATTGTTAACATAGTTTTACATAATTTATATAACAACCTTTGCAGTGTTTTAATTTATTTTGTTTTCTTTGTTTACAGTTTTTTTTAAATGACTTCATTTGTCCTCTTTATTTTTGCAGAACAATACTGGTTAAGCCAAATGTATATAAACTGCGCATGTCCGTACTAGGGGATGCTTTTGGAAATTAGAATTGTACATAGTAGGCAGTAGCAATTAAAACTTCTATGAAGCAATACGATTTTTATTAGTATAAAATTATAACGGAAGTTTTCGTACTCAATTCAATTTATACAGTCCACTTAAATCAGTGCGGTGGTTACGAGAAAGTGAGTTTAGTTATTAAAAATTCATCCACGCCGCCATCGTGCTTCCTAAGAAGGGAAATGAGCGACAGTACCGCACATAATGGTCCTACAACGCCGGATCGAAAAGCCGACATTTTGAAAAACTAGTGGTGAGATCGTTTCCTTTTTTTCTATTACCTATTATTACCTATCAATACCTGTATTTAAACCAATCTATTTCCATTTTTATTTATCTATAATCACAATGGCCAATAACGATGTTAACGTTTTAAAAGCAAAAAGACGTCAAATTAAGGCTCATCTAACACGTGAAAACAATTATTTTAAAAAACTAGACACAAGTAATTTAAATGAACAAGTTATTACCCAATTACAATTAAGATTAAGTAAATTAGAACCACTTTTAGGCGAATTCAATAATGTTCAGTCTGAAATTGAGACTTTGAATGTAATTAAACAAATAAGTAATGCTCAAAACGAAGACGATTATAGCGATATTATTAATTGTACTGATGAAAACTGCCGCGAATCATTTGAAAACTCGTACTTTGAGTTAGTAAGCAGCATAAAGTTAGTTTTAGATTCAGCATCAAGTCAAAATCAAACTCGTGTATCTTCTTGCAATTCAACTCATAATCTTGATGTAAAACTACCTACAATAAAATTGCCTAGTTTTAACGGCCAATATGAATGTTGGTTGGAATTTCGAGACGCGTTTAGTGCTTTAATTCATAACAATGAATCGTTATCTTCAATACAAAAATTTTACTATCTAAAATCATCATTAGAACGCAAGGCATCAAATATAATAAAATCAATTAAAGTTACTGATAGCAATTATTCAATAGCGTGGCAATCACTTCAAGACCGTTTTGAAAATAAGGGTTTAATCATTCATAATCACATTAAAGCCATTATGGAACATCCGAATGTTACTAGAGAAGCGCACAATGACTTACGAAATTTATTTGACAATATTACAAAAAATTTGCGTTCTCTAGAAAACATTGGTGAACCAGTAAATTATTGGGATTCATTAATCATTTATATAATTTCTAGTAAGCTAGACCCTATTACACGCCGGGACTGGGAGACTTGTAGAATAAAATTAAAAACTCCTAAATTGGCTGATATGAATATTTTTTTACACGACAAATGCGAGTTACTACAAAAACTTCAATACGATAAAGTTTCAAAATCAAACATAACCTATCCAAACTTTAAATTTAAAAATCCATCACAAGTTTGCACAACTCAAGTTAATAAGGTTACATGTTATTTCTGTAAAAAAGATCATCCTATTTATAGTTGCGAACAATTTTTAAGTCTTAGTGTACAAGAGCGATACCAACAATCACGTAATCTTAAGTTATGTTTAAATTGTTTACGACCAAACCATTTACCTCAAGATTGTAAACTTGTAGGTTGCAAAAAATGTCGAAGGCAGCATAATACGTTATTACACTTTGATTCGATCAATTCTAAACCACGTCAAGCAATTATTAATAACGATAGTTCAACTAGTAGTGTTAACACAAATGTCGAAATTCAACCTAGTAACAATTCGATTAATAATCATTCATTAACGAAGTTAAGTCAATCTCAAATTTTATTATCTACAGCAATCATACAAATCCAAAATTCTCAAGGTAATTTTGTTCAGTGTAGAGCATTCATTGATAGTGGAGCGCAAAGCAATTTTATGACAAATCAGTTATTAAATCAATTAAATTTAAGTAAAATGTCTACCAATTTTTCAATTAGCGGCGTAGGTAAAAGTTTTACGCACATCGATACCGCAGTGCAAACTACAATTAAATCATGTAACAATTCATATGTTGACGAATTATCTTTTTTTATTCTTGATAATATAACGGAAAAACTTCCGATTTTATCATTCGACAAATCTGCATTAGAAATTCCATGCAACATGCCCTTAGCTGATCCTTATTTTAACGTAAGCGCGGATATTGATGTTTTATTAGGTGTACAAGTATTTTCAAAAATTTTAAGAAACGGACAATTAGAATTAGGTAAAGATAAGCCTACTTTATTTAAGACTAGATTAGGATGGATAATTAGTGGTAACTTAGGCAATAGTATAATTAGAAACCATGTAATAAATTATTGTAGTATTATTTCTAACAATACACTTAACGACAGTTTAACTAAATTTTGGTCTATTGAAGAATGCACAAGCAATAAAAATTTAAAACTTTTATCCGATTATTGTGAAACTCATTTTGTAAACAATCATAAGCGAGCGTCTGATGGGCGGTTTATTGTTAAAATTCCATTTAAAGAAAACAAGTATTCAATAGGTACTACAAAGGATTTAGCTATTAGAAGATTTCAAAACCTTGAACTAAAATTAAACAAAAACTTGCAATTAAAGGAAGAATACATTAAATTTATGAGAGAATATATTGAACTAGGTCATATGTCCGAGACCTACGACACTGACAATGAATTAAGTTGCTTTTTACCCCATCATGCTATATTTAAAAATTCAAGTTTAACTACAAAAACTAGAGTAGTATTTGACGGATCAATGAAATCTAATAACGGTGTATCTTTAAATGACATTCAACAAGTAGGCCCAAACATTCAACATGATTTATTATCGATTCTTTTACGATTCAGAATTCACAGATTTGTAATGACAGCAGACATAGCCAAAATGTATCGTCAAGTATTAGTAGACAAAAATGATAGGTCAATGCAAAAAATAGTTTGGCGTGAAAATCCAGAATCTAATTTAAAGTTCTATACATTAAATACCGTCACTTACGGGACGGCATCGGCAAGTTTTTTAGCTATTAGGTGTTTGCATCAGTTAGCTGATGAAAATCAAAGTCAATTTCCGTATAGTAGTTCTATTATAAAACCCGATTTTTATGTTGACGATATATTAACGGGAGCGGATTCAATTGAACAATTAGTAAAAATTCAGCGTGAGATTTCTACAATTTTAAGTAAAGGAGGTTTCGAGTTACGAAAGTGGCTTACCAATAAACAATCCGTAACTAATCAATTTCAAGTCAATTCAGATTTAAACGAAAGTATAATACAAGTAGGTTCAAACGAGGAAAGTCGTACTTTAGGTATTCTGTGGAACTCAGTACAGGACTCGATACAATACTCTATATTAGAAATTATTAGTTCTATAAACACAAAACGCAGTATCTTAGCTACAATTTGTAAGATTTTTGACCCTCTAGGGTTGCTAGCGCCTATTATAATTCGCGCTAAAATTATAATTCAATGTTTATGGCAAGCTAAAATCGATTGGGATGAAGAAATTCCATTAGATATTGCAAAAATGTGGTCAGATTTTAAGTTAGATTTAGGTTTATTAAATTCATTATCAATTCCTAGACACGTTTTAAATGAAACTTATATTTCTATGCAGTTTCACGGTTTTTGTGACGCTTCTACAAAGGCGTACGGAGCAGTAATCTATACGAGATGTGAAATTAATCGTAATAAAACAATTACGCGAATAATGTGTGCTAAGTCCCGAGTTGCGCCAATTAAACAAGTAACGCTTCCGCGATTAGAACTATGCAGTGCGGTGTTACCCGCCAATTTAAGTAAGAAAGTTCACCAATCAATAAATTTTCAATGTATAAAATACTATTGGAGTGACTCTACAATTGCACTATCTTGGCTAAAGGGAAGCCCAATACGTTGGAAAACTTTTGTTGCAAATCGAGCATCCGAAATACAAGAACTAACAGACATTAATAATTGGCAACATGTAAAATCGTCGGATAATCCAGCTGATTTGCTTACACGAGGTATAGCACCCTGTAATTTATTAAACAATAATCTTTGGTGGTACGGTCCATCTTGGCTCACCTTAAAGGAGTCCGAATGGCCATCAATTGATGAAACTAATGTAGTAGATTTGCCAGAGCAACGAACAATTGTAAATATAACTATTTCTGTAGATTTAGATTTTGTATTTAATAGATTTTCTAGTTTAAAAAAATTGCAACGTGTATTTTCTTACATTTTGAGATTTATTAGTAATTCTAAGAAAAAACCTGTTAATAGAGAAACTGGTTGCTTGAAAATTCATGAAACACAAGCTGCTTTAAAGTATTTAGCAATAATGAGTCAAAGGTCAAATTTTGTTAATGAATATGAACATTTAATGAAATACAAACCCATATCTAACTCTAGCGCCATTTTGTCATTAAGTCCGTTTATGGACAAGAATAAGGTTATTAGAGTAGGAGGGAGATTAAAAAACTCGAATTATGCGTTTGATAAAAAACATCCAATTTTAATTTCTCACAAACACCGATTAACGTATTTACTTTTAAAAGACGAGCACATCCGTTTAAAACATTGCGGACCTCAACAACTATTAGCTTCTGTAAGAGAAACGTTTTGGCCAACATCAGGTCGTAGTATATGTAGAAAGGTTGTACGCGAATGTATTATTTGCTTTCGATGTAATCCAAAATCAAACAATTATTTAATGGGCGATTTGCCCAACGTTAGAACCACTCAGTGTTTGCCATTTTTTAACACTGGATTGGATTATGCTGGTCCATTTTTATTACGAGATAGAACACTGCGTAATTACAAATTAGTAAAATCATATGTGTGCATATTTATTTGTATGGTTACTAAAGCTGTACACTTAGAATTAGTTCACGATCTAACAACCGACGCATTCATAGCGGCAATTAGACGTTTTATTGCAAGAAGGGGCATACCCGTAAACTTGTATTCAGACAATGCAACTACATTTGTTGGTGCTAACTCAAAATTAGGCGATCTATATGAATTTATAAATACCAATAAAAATTACATTCAAGGTACATTGACGACAATCGATAAAATACAATGGCATTTTATACCACCTAGAGCCCCCAATTTTGGAGGTTTGTGGGAATCAGCTGTAAAAAGTTTTAAAAAAACATCTTATTAGAGTAATTGGTAATAACAATTTAACATTCGAAGCATTTTATACCGTATTGGTGCAAATTGAGGCCATTTTGAATTCCCGTCCATTAACTCCTTTAAGTCCAGATCCCAACGATTTACAATCACTAACCCCTGGACATCTATTGATCGGACGACCATTAACATCATTACCAGAAATACCCTTATTGGATGTTCAAGAAAATCGTCTCAATATTTATAACCGAATCCAGCAACTAGTGCAGCATTTTTGGGCGAGGTGGCACAAGGAATACGTATCCGAGCTCCAAGTTCGCACTAAATGGAAAATACAATGCAACAATGTAACTCCTGGTGCCATGGTTTTAATAAAAGAAGAGAACGTGCCTCCTCTACAATGGAAATTGGGCAGAATCACCGAAGTACAACCAGGGAAAGACGGTGTCACAAGAGTAGTGAAAATAAAGACAAATAGTGGTATTCTTAAAAGGTCAATAAAAAAGGTGTGTGTTCTGCCAGTGCCCTCAAACAATTAATAAAAGGTGTCTTGACAATTCACAGAATCATATAATGTATAAATATGTTATTATTAATATAGAATCAAACTTATTGTATTTTAAGTCATTGAAATTTATTATTTCAAGGCGGCCGGTATGGTTAAGCCAAATGTATATAAACTGCGCATGTCCGTACTAGGGGATGCTTTTGGAAATTAGAATTGTACATAGTAGGCAGTAGCAATTAAAACTTCTATGAAGCAATACGATTTTTATTAGTATAAAATTATAACGGAAGTTTTCGTACTCAATTCAATTTATACAGTCCACTTAAATCAGTGCGGTGGTTACGAGAAAGTGAGTTTAGTTATTAAAAATTCATCCACGCCGCCATCGTGCTTCCTAAGAAGGGAAATGAGCGACAGTACCGCACAAATACAAAAATTAACAAAACTTTAATTTTAGTTCTAAAATCATACATATTTAAAACTAGTTTTTTACTATACCAGCACTACTTTGCTTGCTGTTAATAATTTGTTGCAGCTTATTAATTTGCAAACATGATCTGTGTTAAAATAAACACATTTACAAAATTTATTAATTTTAGCGTTAAAACCATTATTATAATTTGTCATATTTAATTTTTTAAAAAAAATAGTAATTTACAAGACAAGAACTGGTTTAATGTTTATAAAAAGTTGTTTTAATGATTAATTCTAAGTAAAATGTGCCTAAAACTGTAAAGCAATATATTTTTAATGTAGATATAATTTTGTGGTTTTATAAAAGATGTTTTAACACAATAAACAATAAATTCTCAAACAAACTACGAATAAACGTAATTACTAAACCGTAACTGAACGTCAAAGAAACTTTAGTTTGCTAAGAAGTTACGTTGTACGTACCTCAACCGGTTAGGTTAATCGATTCAACTTAAAATGCTATAATAATGTAACAGTTTTTGACCAAAAACACTAAAATAATTAATAAATTAAATAATTTTTTAACACATTATTCGACCTATAAAATCAGAATTTTTAAACAGTTTGTGTTCTAAAACAAGATTTTGGTACCTATTTCTTTGTTATAGACAATTTGAATTATCGTTAAAGTTGTTATAAAAAACTTTGCCAGTTTTAAAATTTTGAAACAAAGAACAGAACTAGTTTTTTTAAACTTTACGTTTTTTTTAAATATTTTTTGTAATCTGATCTTTTTTTTATGTTCATTTCGTATGGCGTGAAACATGCATAATGCATAATCAATTTAATTATTTAAGATTAAAGATAGTATTACCATTTAAATTTGTAAAAAAAATACAATTATTATACAAAATATTAAAATAAATAGTTATACATCAAAGAGAAGTAGTCTAAGTACGCATTTTTCAGAAAAGGTAGATAATATAATTTCACCATCCTACGTTTAGAATACACATTCTTATCTAAGGCTAGTGCATTATACAGCAAAGAACTTTAAAGTAGAATTAACGTTAACGCAAATTGACGTTTATGATCTATAAAGATATGTTTTATACCCTTCAAGTAAACATTCGAGTAAATCATATAGATCATTTGCGTTCCAATATGTTTATGACGTTTTATTATAATATACGATCAAATATAATATTTAACCGAAAAGTAAACTTAATATATAAATGTAAAAAGTTAATTCTGACATTATAATTTTTTGTTATTTATAACTTGATTTAAAAATTTAATCGTGTATTTAATAGAGCTTAAATGTCAAATTTCGTATTTCAAAAAGCAAAATCTAAATTAATTTAGCTACGTGAAAATTATAATCCACAAAGAATAAATCATTTTGCAGCAACTCGTTTGCAATTTTAATTATTTTCAATATTGTTACTAATTTCTGGTACTACTATTTCTAATTGTTAAATAAAAAGCGAATGTAACAAGCAATTACTTTTGTAACAAAATTAAGTTCATAAATGCGTAACGTTTATATAAGCTTAATTTTAAATAAAATAATTATCTTTGCAAAACCTTCTAAAAATTACCAAAACAAAAGAACGTGCCGCGTCTTATGTAACATTTACTGAATTATGTAAAAATATATAATTGTAATTTAATTGTTATATGTAATTAAAACTTATCTCTTGTAAAAACGTCACATTTAATTTTTAGATTGTGATCTTATTTTGCAACGTTATAACTCGCTATGTTTTTTAACAGTTTGCTGACCAAAATTATTTTTTTAAAACTGAGTAGTAATTTCAATAAATAAAATAAGTGTAATTTTAAAAGTAGAAGATCAACGAAAAGAATAAAAAATCAATTATTTTTGTATTGTACTAAAGTAAGATTACTTTTATCTCAAGGTGTATATCAAAATCATTGTTGATGTGATTTAATTTACGTTGGTCAAAATCGGTAATTCCCTTGTCGCACAATTTTAAAACATGATCGTTGCATATAAAAAAAAGTTTACTGTTGCTGAATATTATTTCACTACTACAGTGCAAATACTTTCGAAGCAACACAATGCCTCATGAAAAACTGCGCAAAAATAAGCTGGTATGCCAATAGCGTTGCACGGCTATATTATAAAGACACAAAAAACTACTTGTAAATTACTCAAACCAGTGCACCAAAATGTAAATAAACTCTTTCTAAGACAATGAAATGCGCACACAACGGCAATTTTTATTTTGACAAATATTGGTTTGTGGGCATTGTATTGCTTTAAAAACATTTTAATTTTAATTCAAAAGTGTTTTGATGGCAGAGCCATCTCATAGTATAATTTTACTATGTGTCTAAAGTTAACTGTAAATAGCTATAAACGACGGTAAACACGTTGAATTAGTTTAACACCCACGAAATTCAAAATCTGCTTTGAATAATTCGTCGGGATAAAACCACAACGTAAAAGGACATTGGAGGTAAGCAATGTCAATGCAATTGTGTAAACGCCAAAGTGAACTACTGGACGGCCGTTTCGCTCTTTTGGAGCTCATCAGCAGTAGGACATACACTCTAATGTAGTTCCCACAATTGCATTGATGCCCCTTATAGCTTTTATTTAAGTTTGACGAAGTTACAATTCAAAAGTGTTTGATGGCAGAGCCATCTCATAGTATAATTTTACTATGTGTCTAAAGTTAACTGTAAATAGCTATAAACGACGGTAAACACGTTGAATTAGTTTAACACCCGCGAAATTCAAAATCTGCTTTGAATAATTCGTCGGGATAAAACCACAACGTAAAAGGACATTGGGGGTAAGCAATGTCAATGCATAACGTTTATCGTTTTTCAAAGTGTTTATGTACAAATGAATTTAATTTAATTAAACTAGAAGTTATGTTTTAATAAGTAATTTAATTGCTTAAACGGATTCTATTAATATATTCTATATAGTTGAAAAATGTCTATTCGTATCATTTCATGGACTAGTCCATTTAATTAATGAATAATGGTAATATAATACATACATTTAACTTTCTTAACTTTATATTTGTTATGGCTAAAAAAATTGTGACTTATTATCCCTAACCCGACGTGTCTCATTAGAACATGATTTTCACATAAAATTAAAATCTGCTACCCTATTAGTTAATATCTTTCTAAAAACGCGTACTTTATATTGAACTGTATTAAAAATTGTTGGTTTTAATATATCGCCGTTAAAAATTTGTGTAGAGATTATTCCACTGGATTTAAACTATGTTTTGTTAGCAATACAAATATGTAAACAATTTCAAAACGCGTACTACGAAGCAAGTATGATTTGTTAAGTCATCTATCTTTTCTAAGGTGTGATAATAGTTCAATAGCTCAAGATGCGTAAAAACGTTTTTTACTCTAAAAGTTGGTGTATTTTTTTATACAGATTTACTAGCTGTTTCACACACACTTAGTTCATCTGCATGAACTATCTATCTTTTTAGGTCGTTCTAAAATTTTTTAATACAATTATCTTCCAAATCGGCAAATAAAAAAAGTAACTTTATTATACAACAGTTTATAGATTAAAAAGTCGGGTCGGGCTATAGAAAAATAACTTAAGTCGGGTTTCGGCCCGGTTATAAAGCTTTTAGATACAGGCCGGGTCAGGCTTCTATCAAAACCCGGCTCAGCCCGGTCTGATTCCATCTCTAACAAAAATAAACAAACTCAGCGTTAAGTCACCAGAACACAAAATAAAAACACAAACATACGCCAAGCAATAGAAAACCTTATAAAAAAGAAAATGGCTCAAAATAGAAAACAAACCAAATAAAATAAAATTTGCAAAACTGAAAAAACTGATAAAAAAAATAAATAAAAAACCTAAGAAATTCAAAATGAAAACTAAAAACGTTAAAAAAACGGCTTAGAAAAACAAATAAAAGATAACGCTAACAAATACAGATAACATAAAGAATAAAATTATAAAATACTATAGTAAATTCAAATCAAAAATAATTTTAGACAAAATACCAATTTGAGTATCAAAAAAAAGCCTCTTAAATGTTAATTCCGAAGAAGCTCTACAAATAACAACGGACAAAATTAGAAAAGCATAAAAAAGAAAAACAATAGATCTTTAGATTAAACAATATTATAAAATTATTATTATAAAAGGAGAAAAGCTATACAGCTATGTTCAAAAAATATATAAGTGCTTGAAAACCCAAAAAATACTCAAATGAACGGCGAAAGTCATAACCACACATAATAAGTCAGATATTTCCGAATTAAAAAACTATAGTCTAATAAACTTTTTATCGCAACTCTAAAAGTTAACCAAATTTGATGCCAATCAACCAATCGAGCAAACGGGATTCAGATCAGGATACACTATATTTATGCGACCTCTTTTAAAGAATACAAAGCTTAATAGAAAAAAGTAAAGAATACAATATCTATTTATACGTGGTTTTTAAAAAAAATACGAGAAAACGTTAGATTTAGTGAATATATGGACAATACTTAGCTCCTTAGTTAATTGTAAAATAGGCAGCAAATACAACCAATTCATAAAAAAACGCAACAACGTATGCAAAATAGAGTCGACTACAGAGAGAAGTAAAAGAAAAGAAAGTAATCGCCCCAAAGATTTTTACCAGCGTACTAAAAGATGTATTTCGCAAAATGAAGCTGAAGATATAAATATTGACAGAAAGACCTTGATCGATTATGATAATAATATATAAATATAAATAATAGATAGCCCAAAACTGTTGACTAAAAACTATAAAAAAAGGAAATAAAAACTAAGCATGCAATGGACATATAACACACCGGATGTTGCAAGAACATAGTGAAAAATGTAATATTTTGGAAAAAACCTACGTCCAACAATACATGAAAAAAGGCTTGTCAAAGTGAACTGACTAAGCGTCATATGGTAACCCCGGCACAAAAGGCAATAGAAAAACAAATGCTAAAGACAACGTAAAACGGTAAGTGACAAATTGGAAAAAAGAAGGCAGCTGAGATAACAGGGCAACGTAAAAAGATCTAAGATAAAAGACAATAGAAATAATTTAAAGAAACGTATACCAAAAATGAATTTAATATAGATTGAAGATGTTAATTAAGTGCTGACGTAAAACTTTTTCCAATTATTATAAAAAACATTAATAAATTTTTTGATTAAAGTGAAAGAATGCTGTTGGTATTGGTACTAAAATTAATAAATTTTGTTTTAAAAACATCTAAATTAAATAAAAAGCTGTACGTTTAAATAGAAACAATTTTTTTTACCTTAAACGTTACACTTTACACCATTCAGTAGTGATACTTTAAAACTGCAGAACTTATGTATATAAGAATCCGTTGCACAATATTGTAGTTGATGAGCTTTGTAATGATTTTCAAAATTTAAAGATTAAAGTTAACACACGTATCGCAGCTGAAAGACAACATATTGAACATCGGTTACAAAGTTTTATTTGAAATAAACAGGTATTGTTGTTAATGTTTTACAGTTTTCAATTAATAATTTAACCTTAATTTAAAGGTTACAAACCAAATTTCTCGTTTAGTAATTTTTGTTTTTACTAGATATCAATTCAAGCAATGTTGGTTGCCTAACATGTATGTATGTCTGTCACGTGAAAAATAAGTATTTATAAAGTTAGTTTTCTTAGACCTAATTTTCAATTATTTAAAAAACAAAATGGAAAATATAAATTTTTTTTACGTTTGATACAATTGCAATTAACACTAATTTCACAATACTAAATGTGTTTATAATGTTTATTTAATAAAAATGTTTACAAATAAATGCATACTTTTAAAATGGTCAATGCAATCGAACATCTTTCGACCGACAACATAAATAACGCAATTTACTGAACAACTCAACAAGAGTTTTAAATCCGCTCTGGCATTTTATAATAAACAAAAACTCTATTAATAAAATTAGTTAAAAGCAGCTTATACAAGGATTTAAAATTGATTGACGGCATAGAGAAAAACCTAGTACGGATTTGTTATCTAACTAAAAGATCAGAGCTGCTAAAAACGTAAGCTGGATGTTACAAAAAAAATGGTTGTTAAATTATTATTAAATTTTGTTGTTTAAATAAATCTAATTGACTTAAAGCTCCTATTAAAAATGAAGAATTTTATAGAAAATTAATAAAGCGTTGACACTTTATATTATATTAATAATCAATTAAATACCCATAATATAAATTATTTATGATTAAAGTAACCTTAGTACACAAATAAGTCCTTTACTAATTATAAGATTAGTTACTGACAATTTCTAGTGATTAGTTTAAATTATATGTTTAGTTCTGTATATCCGTCTATAAAATTTCTTAGCTGCCTACTTGTTATTTATACTTATGCTGTATTATATACATCAACTTAAAACTATCTAATTAGACATTTAAATTAAAGAAATTTGTTTAAGGTGATTTACTATTTGTTACAACAAAAAAATATTGTTTAAGTCGAAACTGAAAAATAATTGTGTTAAAATTAGTTTTATTTTTGGAAATGTTTACAAATTTCTTATTTCATTAAATAAACATTGTATAATTTTTCCAATAGTATGATTGTGCAATTAAAATATTAAACATTAAAATTAAATATATTACTGCACTTTTATATTTAAATATATAGGTTTTGTTATATAAATGATTATAATTTTAGTTTTAATTCATTTTCAAACACTAATTATTAAATTTAATAATAATAATATATTACAAACAATTAATTGGAAAATAAATGTACCTTTTAACGCTGATTAAATCAAATTTAAATAAAATTGTATTTAATAAAAACTCAAGTTTTGTAAAATTATCATATGACATTACACAAGAAAATGCTTAAAATATGTATGTATATTTATTATTTTTGTATGTATGTATGTGTGCACACTAAAAGGTTTTCACACCAACGATGTGCAAATTATTCCTATTCATGTCACATATTTAAGAATAGATGGATTTTCTAAAACGTGCGGTTAATTACAGCTTTGTTTTCAAGTCCCCACGGCGCTTACAAAAATAAATGTCTTTTTGTTCTACAGCCCTAATTCAGTTATCATCGGTAGCAACGGAAATTTTAACACAATCATAAATTAAAGCTATATCTCTTTTACTTTATTAACTTTGCTTTTTAAAATGATAATTGAAGAGTATAACAATTGCACATTTTAATCAGCTTTGTGTTGCAATTTTTTTAATTTATTAATCATGTTTCTTTTTTAATATCATTCGCTATTTGAATAATAATTTATCATTTGTTTTTTTTACCAAAAATAAAATTTAAAGACGGCAACTTTATAATATAGAACATTTATTTTATGTTTAACGTTAAAATTGTTTAGTTTAAAAAAAATTGAATAAAAAACCAAATAATTTACGTTACCTTATTTTAGTTTTTAAATGAAAATTAATTTAAAACTATTCTACATAGAAGTATAATTAAAATAAAATTGTTAAAAAAAACGTAAAACCAACTTTAATCTTTTACTGAGAATTAAGTCATTGTTTTTATTGTGTTATTATTCTAAACAAATGTAAGAAAAGAATATAGTGTATTTTTTATTAGCTATATCATGCACTATTGTATTTTAAACCATAACCTCAAAATGTCATCAGAACAGGCAATTGTTGCTGCAGAAAGCGGAGTCTTATGAAGACACAGCACTTATTTGAATAATAATAGTGATAACAATGATATTGGTCTACTAATAGTTACAATAATTATCGGTAATTTCAAAATTAGCAGACTATTCACCCGTTCATGTAAATTGTTTGTATGAATACAAATGTTACTGTTTAAAATAGTAATTTTACCACACTACCACTCTTTAAGTACAAATTTTACTGCAAGAATAATTATGCAATCTTGATGTAGTAAAATCTACTTAGAACAGTGGGAATAAACAGAGTGACTAATTACCAACTTCCGACAAATATTGTATTCAATCCGCTAAAAAACATATCCAAAACTACTGTACGCGACGTTAAAGTCTTGGATTTAAATCGTTATAAGATTATGTAAATGATGCAATGACTTATTTTACCTCTTACTAGTTCAAATTTCAAAACTTGGCATTTCGTAACAATGTATTCAACTGTTCAATTTAGATGAAATGCTTTATCAGCTCTGATGGGTGATCTCAAAACTTTAGTCGCGTAGTGTACGTAAAATAGAAAACTCTAGACGGAGTGACTACTCCGGTACCGAGAACAATTACTCGAAATCCTGGAATAAACTGATTGATTGCGCTTTAAAGTCCTGCTGTTATAGAATGGCATCAAAACAATAAAACTGGTTTCTAAATATCCGGTAGATAAAAATTAGAATCTCTATAATATTAAGGATTTTTAATTATTTTAATATATACCTTAATTATTATATATTAATATTCCACATTAGCTAGAAATTTAGTGTTTTCAAACAAAATTTGATGATGATGAGATTCGTTACCATCTATTTAGTAGACTGTTTAAATCGACTGTTTTTGATGTTCTTTAGTACAAATTTCTACACTTCTACCCGTTTCTCTAATATATGTACAACTGCACAAACGCCTTCAAACTGAAAATGAATAACGTTTTTCACAAGATTTAGAAATCGATTCAATTTAGGAAAAGTCAAAAACCGAATGATGATGTTATGTTTTCCAATACGATTTGTAGTACCTCTAACGTAGGGTAGATATGCGATAGACTACGGTTAAGATTTTGCTGCTACTCTTAGTTTAGCAGAAGTAAATTTAGAAATGGATTGTGTAATACGTTTCCTGTTGTAGTTGTTTGCGACTAAAACCTTAAATAATATTAAAATTAACTTTATAAATCACCGTACGCGTTTTGTTAATATTGTGGTTTTTGGTGTTTTTATACTATTTCAGTAATAGTGCCACAAGATTTATTCCAGTTTTACTAAAATCTTAGATTATTTTTAAAGATTTTGGAGTTGACTTTAAAAAACAGTTCTGTGCACTAAAGAATTCACTACACTTTTTGCGAAGAGTGATGGTGAGACCATCCGTTTTTAATAAACTAAGAGCGCTAATAAACTATCTCTATTTCGGGTAACTAAAACGTCCAAAAATGGTAACAAAAAGTCCAGTGTGAAATAAATGTTTGAGTAAAGTTTAAATGACATTGAAATTCGTTGAGTGCGGGAAGACTGCCATATAACGAAAGTGTCAGTAATGTATCTGTGCCAACATTTTGATTTCAGATGAAATGTAGATACAGTTTTTTTCTCAGAATTTTTCATAAATATATTAGCAACAATAGTCGAAAGCGGCAAACCCATTGCGTCTCCTAAAGTTTGCGAGTAAAATTTTTCCCGAAAAGTAAAATACGTAGATGTCAAATATTTTTTGATTGATTAATATACTAAAATTAATTTCGAATTAATTTGGAATGATAAAATTAACTAGTATAGACAACATCTCTTTAGCCATTTAATACATCATGAAAGTAGTTCAACACATTAAATTTAACAAAAATTTACAAAAAGCTATTAGCGTTGAACAATCAAAAATTATTTTAAATGAGAAAAAATGCTATTTCAATATTTTAGTCAATTTTTATTAAGACGATGTCTAGCATTTAGAGAAAAAAAATCAAAATTATATTATAACGGTAATTGTTTTAAATTGTTTGAAACATTATTTAAATTCGATCCAGTCATATCAGCTAAAGAAGCTAGGCCATCTAAAACTATAATTAAAAGTGTATTATTACCTAAATTCATTCAAGTACATATTATGGTCAATAATGAAGAATAAAATTCTAGAAGAAATGAGTAAAACCAAGTATAGCCAGCTTGCCCGCACTCCTTCGCACGCGTACATTTTGCATTTTTGACACTTTCCCCATTTTTCCTATGGCTTCTTGCAAAAAAAATTAAACTCATGTCACTTATCTCTTGTGTTAAAGGCGATATATGGGGGAGGTCAAAAAAGCTTATATACAAAGTTCAAACAATCTTGTAGCGCGTTTCAGAATACAGTATTTAACTAATAGCGAGATCTGTAGACATGCTTACGAGACTACATAGTTTTTAAACATCTAGTTTTTCTTACTTTGTCAACTTTAAGGTATGTACGGTGCGTATCTCGTAGGCAAACGCACCGTGCCGCTTTTATTTCTCGCAATCCGCTTATCAAACCAAAGCGTATATATAATATCGAAAGCTTCCACGGCCGGAATCTATACTAATATTAGAATGTCTTCCGGGTTTGGACCGTGTCATAGTTACAACCGAAGCTGCCAACCAACCCAATCAGGGCGTGAGATAAATCGCAAAACTGAAACCTGAAAAAGCAAACGAAAATCTAACAAAGAACCACTACCGAGTTAGGTAATCAACTTGTGAACCAAGCCAGATTCTAAACTCCATAGAAGTGACTTAAGAAGAAATAGTCTCCGTATTTAAAGGAAAAGGATCGTCACGGATGGTTGAGCTCGACCCTGATTGGGTTACGGTTGCTAGGGGGCGTGTTTTTGATAAATGACTAATAACCAAAGAGGGGATAGTTCGAAACCATGATCGCGATTGAAGTTATTGAGTGTGAGATTTGGCAATCAACGTAACATTATCAAAATCTATCTTGTGACCTGTAGTAAAATGATGTTCAGCGACCGCAGACTTGGAAGTATACCTTTTCCTTATACAACGATCATGTTCTGAAATGCGAGTAATGACGGAACGACCGGTTTCACCAATGTAGACTAAACCACAAGAACAGGGAATTTGGTATACACCTTGAGATGAAAGTGTAGGAAATTTGTCTTTGGGAGAAGGAAGAATCTGAGAGATTTTGCCTGTCGAGTTGAATATGGGTTTAATACCATTCTTGCGAAGGAGTTTCCCTATTTGATCTGTAACCTTGTGAATGTAGGGTAAAAAGGCCAATTTCGGGTTGGATTCGGGAGTAGAAATGTCCTTAGGTAATCGAGTACGTGGATGTAAACGACGATTAATAACTCTATGAATATCTCGCTTTACATAACCGTTGTTCACTAAGGTTCTAGTAAGATGACGGAGTTCTGAGTCTAGATTCTCAGGTTGACAAATAGAAAAGGCACGATGGACCAAAGATTCAATAACAGAACGTTTCTGTGCAGGATGATGATGAGACGAAGCATGAAGGTATCTGTTCGTATGGGTGGGTTTGCGATAAACAGAATGGCCCAAAATTCCGTCGGGCTTACGAGTCACAAGAACGTCAAGAAATGGAAGAGAACCATTACTTTCGATTTCCATAGTAAATTTGATATCTAAGTGTTGATTGTTAAGATGATCAAGAAACTTAGACAATTCAAGATGACCATGAGGCTAAACAATAAACGTGTCGTCAACATATCTAAACCACACCTTAGGTTTTAATATTGATGATTCCATAGCAACCGTTTCAAAGGATTCCATAAAAATGTTAGCTACAACAGGTGATAGAGGAAAACCCATAGCAGCACCAGAAACTTGTTCGTAAAACTTGTTATCAAATTGGAAGTAAGTAGAGGATAGACACTTTTCAATAAGAGGAACCAAACTCAAGTCCTTGCCATGTTGAGACAGAATCTGTTTAATGATAATAAGCGAATCCTTAATAGTAACTTTAGTAAAAAGTGAAGTAACATCAAAGCTCACGAGAAGATCTTGGGATTTAAGTTTTATAGTTTCTAGACGTTGAATAAAATGCTGGGAGTTGAGGATGTGAGAAGAGGTTTTACCTGTAAACTCGGAAAAAATGTTGGACAAGAACTTGGCTAGCTTGTAGGTAGGAGATTCGATAGTACTAACGATAGGTCGAAAAGGAATACCTTGTTTGTGAATTTTGGGAAGTCCGTATAGCGAGGTGGTTTACAATCTGATGGGGTAAGTCGACGTTTAGTTTCAGGAGGTAGATTGGAAGATTTGATGATTTGGCTAACCTCGCGTTCAATCCTCGAAGTGGGGTTATGGGTTAGAAGAGCGTCAGTTTCCTCAGACAAAATAGAATTGATTTTCGTAACATAATCCATTTGGTTCAAAACTACAGTGGCGTTGCCTTTGTCGGCTGGAAGAACAATTATATCAGGGTTCTTACGAAGACTTTTTAGAGCTGACTCTTCCGACTTAGAAATGTTGGATTTAGGAATTTTAGATGATTCAAGGATTTTGCCAGTGTTAATACGAATGGGATCTGAGATGTGGCGAGGAAGATGTCTTATAGAAGACTCAACAGCACATAGAATATCTTCTTTAGGAGTTTGGGAGCAACCGCAAAATTCAAACCCTTAGAGAGCACCGATTCCTGTTCTGAAGTGAGAACCAAACTAGATAAATTGACAACCGTTTTTACTGAGTTAGTAGTAGATGAAACTTTACGATTCTTGGATTCCAACGTTGGCAGCTTCGGTTGCAACTATGACACGGTCCAAACCCGGAAAACATTCTAATATTAGCAAAGCGTATATAATTTTGTATTTGAAAAACAATCGCAAAATGTAAAGTACTTGTCCAAACAACGTTGTGTATGGGCAATTTCTATTTACATAAAATTTACTCAATAATAAACAGATGTATATTAATAAGAATTCAAGACCAGGTACTTAAATTCCCCGTGATAGATTAAAAATAATTTGAAATATAACTTTTAGTCATATTTTATTAATTCGTGTATTAAAACTAACTTTTAACTTTTCTATAACACTTTTTAAACTCTACAATTTTTTTATATAAAGTGTTTAAATATCTCTTACGTAGTGAAAAAACGCATCGCTCGACAATTTTTTTCCTCAACTTTGCACAGAACCCTAATTCTTTTTTTAAAATAAAAGTAGCCTAAGATACTCTTTATAACATCAGCTATTTACCAGTGCAAGTTTCAAAATCGGTCTAGAGGTTTCGGAGATTAGTCAAAACAAACAAAAATTTTAAATATTGTTTTTCATATGCATTTAGTAAAAAGCTATTTTGTCATTATATTTATTTGTATGTATGGGCTTTGGACCGTGCTTTTCATAGAATTAAAACCTAAAAACATTAGTCTTATCATCAGATATGTTGTCATTGATAAACCTAATGTTAAATTAAAAAAAAATCTTTATTACATTTTATTCTATTACCTATTACTTGTCGATTTTTTTTTGCTTTTATAATAAATGAATTGGCAAACTTATGCCAATAGATCAAACATAAAAGAGAAAAAACGTAGTTTAATTTTATTTTTAAACTTTAAACAAGAGCATTTATTGTTCCATATTTGTCCCCTACTTTAAAGTTAGTAGTGAGTGACACAGCAAAAATTTCTAATGAAAGACCTTACAAAATTTATGATTTGTTAGAAAAAATTAAAACGCATGCTACCAAAGATCTCAACGCACGATTAGAAACAGTAGCTTTATCTAAAAGAATTCAAGACTTTAACTTAATTTGTTCTACATATATTTGGTTTAAAAAAATAGCAAAAAATACTATAGTAAGTAAAAAAACAAATTTACAGGCTGCACTTTTATTACTTGACGAGCTAAAAACGTACAAAAAAATTTTTATTTAGGCGATTGATCAAATTTATAATTCTCTAGAAGATGGCACAAACAAGAAAAAATTAATGCAGAACTTTGATTTTTCTAAAATTTTTCACTCTTAAACTTTAAATGAACTGTTAAATCATTGCTAATAAAATTGACAGATAACAAAACTCATGAAAGTGACATTGTTTATTTACAACGACTATACAATTTTTTTTTTGATTTGATTGTCAATTGCCAAAGCTGGAAATTCAAAATTTTTATTTCACAGAATTTTCTTAATTCTTCACTTAAAAGGGAAAGAAAAACCATTTTATACTATTTTTAAGGCTACGTTTCGTGCTACACGTGAGCACTTTACCAGGCCACTAAAAATTTTTTAAATCTTTGTAAGCAATTTATGTTAAATAAATTAAAAATTTGTATTTGTAATTTTGCTGCTATTGCGTATAAAAGACATTAAAGATTCAAACGAAAAAACGCAAACGTTAAAAACTATTTATAAACATTAAAACGATTTATAAAGTTTTTGAAAAGAATTATTCACACAATAAAACACACTGAAGTATTGCAAATTAAGAGAATACTTGATAAATTAAGTGTGTACTTACAAACAATGCCTTCGGTTTCAAGAGAGTAATGTTTGTTCAAGAGTCACTGATTCTTTTTGTTTAACAAGATTGAATTGAAAATCTATTACAGAAGATGTCAAAGTTTAGCTTCAATAAACAATAAAAACAAAATCAATTAATTTTACTGATAGCGCGTCTTTGAAATGTTTGAATTATTTTATAATACAATTAAGATATTTCTTGGTAAATACAAAATGACATAAACAAGAAAGGTCAAGCCCTTATGCATACACACCTACACTCATTTTAAATTTGAATAAACTGTTAAAATGTTTATTAATAACATACATTTAGCATTAAAAGCAAAATGGTAATAATTTATTACATAATATCAAAGATGCATATGCATTATTGCTAAAATTTTTCTATTAATGAAAATACAATAAATAATATGTAATTGTTTAGTATTTTGTCTTCTAATATATTATTAAACAAAACTATAAGAAAAAAATAAAAACCACAAACACAGTGCCGGACTTAGTCGTTTTATACAAACCAAGTTGCACCGCTTATCAACTCAGAATTAGTCAATTTCTCGTAGGTAATTAGCGTGTTAAATTTTAACTAGGTTTAACACGAACAAATCACTGAAAAATTTTAAAGTTGCGTAATTTGCAAGAATAGGAACTATAGCAAGTACCGCACTACACAAACAGAAAATTAAAAACGTAAAACTAAAACTGTGTTACACAGCCAAAACCACAAACGATTATTTACTTTTTATTATACAACCACACCTAAAAAACCTAACCGACGAATTAAATATTTTATTATATAATAGAATTTATCAAAAAGAATTGTGCAAAGGTGACTAATATGAAATTTCAATAAAATGTAGTACCTACTACGTTAGTTATGCTTTTAATATACTATCATTTTTTAAAACATTTGTTAATCAAAGAATTTAAATATTTGTTTTTATATTTTTTAAGCAACACAAGCAGCTCTATTAAGATAATGAAACAAAGATATGTCTTCAAAAAAATTTCTAACTGCGATATACAGGGTTTGCCATTACTCCGGCCTTGGTTTCTAGTGCTTTTGGATAAATTTCAGCGGGAAATGTTTAGTACTGTACTTATTTCTATTAAAAAGCTGTATGTTTTAAAAATATTTTTATTTATACAAGGTGTTTAGTTTTTGCTGGGCAGCATAAAGTTACACTTTTTTAAATACAAACCCATCTATTTTTTTGTGCTGTTCGATAAAGATCAAAAATTACTTTTCAAATTTTTTTAATTGATTGCGGCGTTGTCACTTTGGAGCAATTTCTTTAAAAATGCAGCATTCAAAAGAAATTTGTTTTTGTAAATTTGTAGATGAAAGTCAGAAGTACTTAAATAGTCTAAAAGATTTTTTTAATTCGCCGTACTTTCGTATGAGAACGCTAATTTTCAAATTTTTCAAATTGCTGAAACTCATTCGTTTAAATGGTACTGTCGATTTTTCAACTGTTTTTAATGTAGTTTTTAACTCAATTTGCACTAGTATATTTTCTACTAACATTTACAGTTATGGAGATTTTTATAAATTCTCAATTAAACTAAGCATTATTTTAATCAAGCCGGTTTATTTTAGTAAGTTTTGCTTCTATTAAACAAAAACCATAAAGAGAAAGACTATTAAAAAACCAACAAAAAAAATTAATTCAACAAATATTCAAAATTTTGCTCATTTTGTTGTAGACATGCCTTTGCTGTAAAGATTCACGCACATTTTGTAACATTTCGTGTGTGAGAGGTTCTTATTTTGTTTTTCATTGCCTCTTGTGTAGTAGGATTTTCTTGAAATACGCGATATTTTACGAACCCTAATAAAAATAAATCGATTACGATATTGTTCGTTTAAATAATTACGCACATTTCCAGCAAAACAACAGGGCGCACTATCATGCTCATACTGTTAGTATTTTTATATCTAATCAATCTATTATGAACGAATCGTGTATACCCAGTTTATATAAAAAAAATAGTATTAGTGTTGTCATAATAAAATAATGATTGTAAGTTGTGTGCGTTAATAAAAAATAAAAATATTTCTTTTGTTTATATTGGGTTATAGCTTTATTTCTACGTACCAAACAACAGGTTATTGGCCCAGTAATGCAATAGTGCAAATATAAGCCAATATTGTAAAATGACGAAGAAAGTGGTGCCGCGTAAAGTTTAAAGTTTTTCATGAAAGTAAAGTAAAGCAAAAAGTAAAGAACAATGGAAAATTAAAGTGCAAAGTATACGTTTTTAAGATTAAATAATAACAATTACCAAATTTAAAAATTTTGAATTAAAATGATTTTAACTAAAGAAGATCATTGGTCAGTAAACGAAGAAGCTAAGTTTAAAAATCCAGATGTGGCATGGATAAGAAACTACGAGAAAGCACAAGCTACAATTTTGTTAAGTGTGGAAAACAATCAAATAAATCATATATGTAAGTGTAACACGGCAAAAGATATGTGTGACGAACTTCAAAAAGTGCACAAAAGAAATAACGTATCAAACAAGCTATGTTTATTAGGAAAAGCTTATCATTCAAGACTCAAAAGTAAAACGATGAGAGTACATAAGTACCGTCCTTAAATTGGCAGAGAAATTAAGAGGAATAGGTAAGATCATAGCTGACTTTCATGTAGCTGCACTTTTACTCGTAGGTTTACCAGATGAGTGGTGACCGCATTAGATGCTCGTCCTGATGATGAACTTACGTTAGACTACGTAAAAGAAAAGCTCATTGATTAATACACTAGAAAACATGATTCAGAAGGAAATGATGAAAAGGCACTGCAAGTGAATGAGTTTAAAAGAATTCTAAATAAAGAATTACGTGAATGTTACTATTGTCACAAAAAAAAATTATAAAGAAAGATTTGGAAACGAGTAAAGGAACAAAAAGATGGAAACTCCTAAAGCTAAAATGACAAAAAAAAACGGAGATGAGTTTTGTTTTATTGTGGAACAAGAAAATAGTAGTAAAGAAGAATAGCAAGTTTTAAAGAAATTGAAAAAAGAAATCTTGGTAGAATAATGGTGACAAATGGACAATACATGAAAATTAAAGAAAAATGTTGTATATTGAAGAAGGACAAGATAAATAAAAGCAAAAGTTAGTTGAAGTTTTATATGTTTCAGTGTTGTAGAACAACTTATTGTCAGTATCAAAAGTTATTGCTGCTGGTTATACGGTAAATTTTGACAGAAATGACTGTTATGTAAAGAAGAATATATTTTAAAAGCAAAGTATACAAATGGTTTATACAGAATTGAAGTGAAAAATGTAATTTTATAAAAATGTCATGTGAGAAAGTTGCAAATTGTATGCATATTTGGCATAGGCGTTTCGAACATAAACATCCAGACATCACAAAAACATTGTTTAAGAAAAATCTCGCTGATGGAATTAAAATTGAAGATTACAACGTCATAAAACAATGTATATTATGTGTAAAAGGAAAACTAACAAATAACTCCTGTTAAAGTGATCAAAAATGTTACATAAGTTCTCGACATAATACATAGTGACGTTTGTGGTCCTATGAAAACAGCAACAGTAAGCAAGAAAAAATACTTTATGACGTTTTGGTCAAGGTATTCGACAGTTTATTTAATGAATACGAAAAATTAAAAGAATATTTCAGTGAAATGAAAAATCAATTTGATCGATACCCGTAAGTTTTTAGAAGTGAAACTATGAAAAGAGAGTACCATTCTTTAATGGAAAATTTGTTTGGATTTTGACTGGCTGTCTACCCAACAAAAATTGGTCAAAAATAAATGGGGTTTTTGTATTAAGAATGGTTCAAATGGCAAGAAACGTAACAAAGCTCGACTAATACCCATTGGCTTTACCCAACAGTACGGAGTTGACTACAACGAAACTTTTTCACGAGTGGTACGTAATTTCACGGTAAGAAAATTTTTGCGTTGTCTGTGGAGTTTGATTTAGTGATTAATCATATAGATTTGAGTCAGTGTTTCTTAATGAAAATCTAAAACAACTCAGCCAGAAAATTTCATTGACGAAACAAATAAAAACAAACTTTGCTTACTTAAAAAAGCAATTTACGGTTTAAAGCAGTCTTCAAGAGTGTGGAATAACAAAATTAGTAATATTTTGTTAAATTTAGGTTTCGCTCAATCAAATTACGAACTTTGCGTTTTCATTTAGTTTGATCAACACTGAAATCATACTTAAAAAATTCTAAAGTATTTTAAACGTGCTGATTTTTCAAATGATATGTGTGACGGAAAATCATACTTAGGTTACGTTTTTAAAATTGGAAATGGTGCCAAATCATGGAAATCACTCTCCAGTATAGCGACTGAGTACACTGCTATTTAAAAAGCATGTAAAGAAGCCGTTTTTATTAAAAGTTTTTTTCAAAATCTTCTGAATTAGGAAGCTCTATTGTTTTGTTGTTCTTTGCGATTTTTTATGTATTGGTATATTTAGTTTACACTTAAATTCAACGACTTAACTTTTTACTTGTGTAAGAAATAAGCAAGTTTTACGACAGCTATAGAAGAATCAAATATTCATTCGATATAAGTAAAAAAGCGAGACATCCTAAAAGTTCAGCTATTCTTAACGTTTATTGTTTTACAAAAACAAGTTAAGCACTGGAAATGCTGCATCATTAATCTTGTTTTTGTTTAAGCAAATGTAAAATGTTTCATAGACAAGTTCTCTTATTTTGACGTGGTAAATGTATAACGTTACTTGCAATTTTTTGTTATATTTACCTACAATTACTTATTTGCATAAAGTTTTAAAATGTTAGTTTTATTTAATTCAAATAAATAAATAACAAAAACTTTAATGAATGTGCTAGAAAATTGCAATTTGTGTTGGTGTATGTAGAAAAGAACATTAATATGAAAATCTTTTTATCTGCTTAAAAAACTTTGGTTTGACGCGACGGTATAATTTTACTTTTTGGTTTAAGTGTACAATTATAAAGAGCGAGTTAGAATTTTTGTTGCTTTAAACTACATAAAAAGCGTTCAAGTAAATTAAGTAATACAAATAAAGTTTTAAAAATAACTTCAGTACATTCTTTCAGGCGAGCTTTGAAGTTATTCATCACATTAGGTGACATTACCAGTGGAATTTCGACCACATCCTGTCGGTCTGAATTTTTCAGTACAGTTTTTTATCGTAGGTTATCCTAACATTGTTCAGGTAACTCCGTAAGAAAAAGTAGAACGTTGTTAGGTCGGGTGAACTGAGAGGCCATGCGGTAGCTCCATTTTGAAAGATTACGTGATTTGAAAATAAACCAATAACAAAACTTATGTTTACTTTTTCCGTGTGAAAAGTGGCTCTGTTTTGTTAAAAAAAGTGAAATAAGAAAATTTCCAATATATTTGCGTATTTTCATGACGTCACATTGTCGAAAAAGTCGAGTCGGATAAAGACATAGTAACACAATAACTTTTGTGGAATAGAAAAGTTGTTGATGGAGTTGTTTAGAATTCACTGCACTCCAAAACCAAAAGTTGTGCTTTTTGTCGTAATCAGACAAATAGAAATAAGCCTCGTCATTAGATTTAATATTTCTTCACACAGGTGTTTTCTAACTAACGGAATCTGTTTTTTAAGAGTCGCCAAGAGCTTTACCCCACAGTACGGAGTTGACTATAACGAAACTTTTTCACGAGTTTTACGTAATTGCACTATAAGAATAATTTTTGCGTTGTCTTTGAAATTTGATTTAGTGATCACATAGATTTTGACTCAGTTTGGGAAAAATATCTGAAACAATTTATATGAATCAGCCAGAATGTTTTATGTATGAAACAAATAAAAACAAAGTTTGCTTACTCAAAAAAGCAATTTACGGTTTCAAGCAGTCTTCAATAGTGTGAAATAAGAAAGTTACTAATATTTTGTTAAATTCAGGTTTCGCTCGTTCAAATTACAAACCTTGCGTTTTCATTAAATTTGATAAACACCAATGAGTTATAATATATTATATTATACCTCATTAATAATCACTGAAATCATACTAAAAGAATTTTTAAGTATTTTAAGGGTGCTGATTTTTCGAATTATATGTGAGACGGAAAGTCATACTCAGGTTACGTTTTCAAAATTGGAAATGGTGCCGTGCCATGTCATGAAAATCACAAAAGCAATCTTTCGCAGCACTCTGTAGTACAGAGACGGAGTATATTGCTATTTCAGAAGCATGTAAAAAAGCTGTTTTTATTAAGTTTTCTTTCAGAATTTTCTGAATTACACCTACATTACTATAAATTCTGCCTCTCCTGTTCTGGCAGTTTTTTTTAACAGGTTTTTGCCTTGTAGTGCATGTTTGTTCGAATCAAACCAATAATTTTTTTAATGTACGGATACTTGAAGCACGGCGATTAAGATATATTTGTTTATAAACTTGTGAAGCCAAAAGACAATTTTTTTCACATTCACCTAAAATAAACTAATTTGTCCTGTGGAAAATTCATTTTAAACGAAAGCCAATGAAGTATTTAGAAAGTAGTAATAGCTAATAATGTAATAGCAAACCCTGTATAAGCAACGTTAAAATAAAGTTATAATGATTTTATTATACTTACAAAATAATTGAAAAATGTTAATAAAAACTTGTAAAATGTAATTAAGTGTAATCTACAAAGTGGAACCACAAATAAATCCGTTAACTCATGTTTTCATTTCTAAATCTAACTTTATTAAAACAATTTATAGACTGCAAAAAAACACAAACTTTAAAGAGCGTTAGTTGACACGTTAGAAATTATTTCACGTACACTTGTTGAATATCGTGGAGCAAACACCATTTAAACTAGGTATAAGAACTTTGCTTGCTAAACACACATCCCATATAACTAAGTACAACAACGCTAGATAATTAAAAGAAATTGTGTAAATTTGGCTAAGCAAGACAAATTATTATCTTTTTGTTACGTGTTGATAATATTGTGTCTCAAAAACAAGAAAATAAACCGTTAAAGTTTAAAGTTACTGTACATGTATATTAATACACACTAAAAAAAACTTATAACTGACTCGAGATGACTGAAAAGGCGCATTTAAAACGTTTTCTTTTTGATGTTAATTAAAAACTAAAAAATCAAAAATTTAAGTCAACATACCAGCGAAGAATACATAAAAGAAAATATGTATAGGTTTAAATTGAATTGTTTCAGAAACGTGACAGACGCAACAAGAAAAAAATTATAAAAATTTAAATCCCATATTGAACATGACAGGTTAAGAAAATTAAAACTATAAGAAAGACAGCTAAATTATGTATGTATTCCGTAAATCCGTTTCATAGTAGAAGCAAATGTGGATAAGAACTATCTTGATTGCAGGTGTATCTATTTTAAACACAAAATAAAATAGGCGTTTATTACGTCGCAATCAACAGAAACGATGTTATGGGCATTTGTGCATATAATATACATAATTAAAGTCTACTATATAAGTAAATATCTTATAAGATTCTTTTATTGTGTTTTTAATTAAATTTTTGTACAACTTTCTAAGAAATGTAGCTCAAAATCTGTTTTGAATGCTCTTACCTTATATTGGACGATTTCTTAAAACATTTTGTGATTTTTTAATTATAATAAAAACTCCATAAAACTATTCAATAGTTTGTAAAATTTTTAGTACCTGTAACAAAAACATTATTAGTATTAATGCCAGTTAAAATAAAATCAACAACAATATTTTTAAAAATAAAATTATTGATATTCAATACAAAAAAAATATAAACAAAACGTACGTAGACGTCTTATGTTACCTATCGTTTAATAAAAAATTGGGTACTATATAAACTAGCTTATAAATATAAACCAACACAAAGTAACTTAAATGTCAATATAATAAATTTTTATACCGTTACATCAGTTGTAAATAAAATAACGTTTTGTTATTAAAAATAGAATTTGCGTTTGAATAATATTGTAATTTAGTCTTTTTCTAGTCGTCCTTGTGTTGTAATTATTCTGCAGGTCACGAAATAACCGTACATCTCCTCGCCCATAATTTTTGCTTAAATTAAATATTAATTAATTGTAATGTGTTGATGAATAAAAGTGTCTGAATCTTTCCTTCTTTGAAAGTGACCAAAATTTAATGCAATAACATGACTCACTGATGAGAATGTCCCAAGAGCGAAGGATGTTCATAATAAAATGTTTACTTTAATTCTATGAAATAAAGGTCAATGTAAATAATAAAATGGTTACAATCTTGTTTTTAATTATTGTTGATAGTTGGGTTCTTTTGACAATGGAAAACAATGACTTTAAGAACAGCACAATCAAATGTCATTTAAATGTTAAAACTATGTCTTATAATACTTGTGTGTATTCATACTTTTATTACATCACTTTAACATGCTAATCCACGCCTACTCAAATATTACTTTATACTTTGCCATTTTTTATATATTGGTATATTTAGTTTACACTTAAATTCAACGACTTAACTTTAGTTGTGTAAGAAATAAATAAGTTTTACGACAGTTTTATGGAATCAAATATTCCTTCGATATAAGTAAAAAGGAGAGACATATCCTAAAAGTTTGGCTACTCTTAACGTTTATTGTTTTACAAAAACAAGTTAAGCACTGGAAATGCTGCATCATTAATCTTGTTTTTGTTTAAGCAAATGTAAAATGTTTCATAGATTATTTTGATGGTGTAAATGTATAACGTTGCTTGCAATTTTCTGTTATACTTACAATTCGTTGTTTGCATAAAGTTTTAAAATGTTAGTTTTATTTAAATAAAATAAATAAATAACAAAAACTTTAGGTGAATGTGCTACCAGGTTGTAATTCGTGTTGATGTACGTAGAAAAGTACATTAATACAAAAATTTTTTTTACTACGCTTAAAAATTTTGGTTTAAATTAAATATAATTAAAAAGAGTAAAAAGCGATTAAAAAAAACTGTAAAAAAATCTATTTTTATTGCTTAAACTACATAAAAAGAAAATGAAGTTTTAAAAATCACTTCTGTAAGATGACGTTGGCGTACACATTCTTTCAGGCGAGCTTTGAAGTTATGCATCATTACCAGTAGAATTTCAACCACATTCTCTCGGTTTTGATTTTTCAGTACAATTGTTTGTCGTAGGTTATCTTAAGATTGTTCAAGTAACCCCGTAAGAAGAAGTCAAACGTTGTTAGGTTGGGTGAACGGACAGACCATGCAATAACTCCATTTTGAAAGATTACGTGATTTAGAAATAAACCAATAACAACATTTATGGTTACTTTTGTCGTGTAAAAAGTGGATCTGTTTTGTTAAAAAAAAGTGGAATAAAAATTTTTTCCATGTATTTGCATATTTTTTCACATATTCGAAAAAGTCGAGTTGGATGAAGGCATAGTAACACAATAACTTTTGTAAAATAGAGAAGTTGCTGATGCTGTTGTCTAGAGTGCACTCTACTCCAAAACCAAAAGTTCTGCATGTTGTTGTAATCAGACAAATAGAAATAAGCCTCGTCATTAAATTTACTATTTCTTCACAGAGGTATTTTCTAACTAACGTAATTTGTTTTTTAAGAGTTGAATAATTTAGATTTTGTAAGGATAATGGTGTAGATTGATGTGTAAAATCCATCTAATCATTCTGTTAGAAATCCGAAATGTAGTGTTTTTGATTTTTTAGGTTTTTTTTTGTCAACGTTGACAAATTATCTTTAAAATTCTTAACCTACTTTTTAATCGCAGGTGCAGACGGCACTGAACGATTCTGATTGATTTAAAAATAGATGCAAAAAGCACGACGCTATTCCACGTAAGAACTACCATCCAATACAAGCCATTGACACCGTACGCGCGATGCTGAAGTGTGTATCGCTCCATTGTAACTAAATGATAAGGTGTAGCATAACAGTTTGCATCTTCAACTTATTCCATCAGCTGAGTACAATTTTGCGTTTTTTTTCTCTTCTCCACCCTTTATATAATAGTTACTTCTCGTTCTAAGTTGGGAATAAGTTTAAACAAGACAAACTTTAAGCGTTGACTAATAATTAGTATTCTGACATTTTGTTTGTCCTGAGGAAACCTGTTTTTTTGAAACATCTTTCTAATAGCGAACGAATCACACAAAAGGTACTTAAAACTCGTAATAACATTTTTTTGGTGTTGGTATTTTACTGCAAGCCAACAAGAAAACCGTAATCATATTTAGTGGAAGTAACCTGCTTAGTCAAAAAACATGTTTCTAATCATAATTTTTTTTAAGGTTCTAGAGACAAGCAGTTTAATTGCACGGAAAGTATAGCAGTGTGTAAATATGAAACTGGAATTTTTAAAATAGAAAATACACGTTTATTGCATAAAAATGATAAAGAATTTGTAGATGCCTTGCCAAAAAAATTGTTGTTCTTTTGAGCTAAACTACTCATCTAGCCATTTACGCACAGAACGAAGTCTGGTGAGTAAGCCGCATGCAAAAGTATTTCCCAACCAAACGCCTCCATTGTTTTTTTGACCGGTTTTGCTGTGTGTGATAGTGCATTATCATAAGGCAAAACCAATTTGATTTACCACTTTTTTGATATTCCGGTCGTTTTTCACACAAAGCTTGATTTAAATTGTTCATTTGTTGATGGTAGTGTTAACGGTTTCGCTTTTTTGATACCGCCAAACACAGAGCACTGTCTTTCGCCCATAACGATTTGGCTTAGCAGTCTGACTTTTTTTTGAGTTACCCGTGATTTTTTACGCTTAAAGTTTTAAAACTTTTTTAATTTATCACAATTCGATGCAGATATTATTTTCTGCTGTATTTGGCGAGCAGTATTTCGCAAGTAGTTTTTTGGTTTTCCTGCTGTCTTTCATTCATTCCTCATTATGTGAAAGTTTGAGCGTCATCCTCATCCAATAATGATTGCAATTTGCGTCTTCAAACTTTTTTGGTGGTTTTCCACGTTCTTCGTATCTCATGTCAAAATTTCCACTTTTAAACATTTTAAATCACTCGAAGCAATGTGATTTACTGAGAGAATGCTCACCGTAAGCTTCGACAAGCATTCGATGCGATTCTGCAGCTGTTTTCTTCAAATGGTAACAGAAAATCAATGATGTCCGCAAATCGTAGTTTCTAAGAACAAAATTCGACATGTTTGACGCTATTAGAAACTGTACTGTTGTATAAATGGCGCCATTACATTGACAGCTATAGTGATCTATTGGTGAATTCTGGTTTCATACACTTGCACATTTTTGTGGTTAAATACTTCTGATTCAAATTAACATTTTTTTATTCTGATATGTTTATTTTTTAAAAATATGATTCCGTTTTTTTATACGAAATTTTGTTTTTAGATACATACATACGTACGGTTTTGACACCTTACACAAAAACCGAAAAATAAATACATGTAAGTTAATGCTCAGCGGAGCTTTATAAAATAATAATAATAAAATTAATTGATGCTTATGGACGGAGTCGTTGAAGTATGATGCACCTATACGTTTTGCGGTTAGATTTAGTTTTTTTTCTTGGTTCTTAACATTTACTACTGTATCTAATATGTGTTCGATACGTTTACTAATTCCTTTGCAAATGAAAAAACTTCTGTTTTTTTGGATTAATGTCGTGACACCTTTCTTAAACTTGTAGGAATTGCCGAGTTTGTGACCGTTGTGGACACTCTATAGCTCAAGATTATTACTACCGTGGAAAAGGTAATAAAACCTCGATTATAACTACTGTCAATGCACTTGCGCTTGCATTAATCGGCTTAATTAAAACTTCAAATCTAGAGGACTAGAAGCCTAGCATACGCCTTATTTCAGATATTTGTTGTGAACTATGTAATTACTCGTATTTGTGATATGACTGCGATATGCGTGTGTATTTTTTTTCTCACATTTTGTTGTCGATTGTATAACTTACGACCGTGTATATTTATTTTGCAATCACAAATATATAGTGTTCTAAATCCGTGTACTAAAATCATTATAAAAAATTAAAATTGCAGTATGATGATTGGGATATCTTACTTAGCACACACTTATTTTTTGAAAATCTTTTTAACAACGTAAATGCATCTTATGTAGCTGATATATTACCTTAGAGTATAAACGCAATTTTGCATCAATATTTGATTGCATAATTACAACTGAGAAAGCATTTTAAGATTTTTTTTGTAATAGAAAATTATATACGCCTTTACCAAAAGTATTGAGCACCCTAACAATGTGCAACAACCATGGCAGTAAATACATCCTGTTGTTTAAGAAGTGTTCTATTGGCATCGAAAAAAGGTTAAAACAATGACCCACTTTAAAGCTGCCAATAAAACACCTGCTGTAATAAAATTTGTCATTTTTAAATTTTTTAATTTATTTTTCACTTTGCTACGTACGCTCGTCCTGTGATCTAGTGCGCTTTTAATGTTTCGAAAGAAAACCACATCGGACACAAATATTGTGTGATCACATGAATCAAACTTTGAGGTATGTTAGCCAATTTGATGTGCTTTGGTACACCGACCGTGAAACACGGCAGAGTCAGCATTATGATCTGGAGCTGCAGGAGCGCTTATGGAGTGGGGCATATGTTCGTCTGTGAAAGCCGTATGAACGCGATAAGATACATAATTGTCTTAAACTCTGCATAACTGCCCTCTTTAACGCCACTTTTTGGCAATACAAACATGGACAAAGTTAAGTTTCAACAAGATAACGCAACGTGGCCACCGGCACGATGGCTTGGTTTTGGAAAAATGAAATTGAGTTCTTAGGCTGGTCTGTCCGGTCACCGCACTTGAACCTATAGCACATATTTGGGCTTTATTAAAGCGCAGATTCAGACGTCACATTAAATTTAAAAAAAAAGTTACTGTAAAAAGCTTGTAGACTCGTCGCAAAAAAAAATCTGCTGTAATTAAGCCAAAGAGTATTGACTACCAGTTATTTACATCAATTTGAGACGTTTGTGTAAATTTGTTTTGTAGTACGGTATGTTGCCTAAAACGAGGGTTTAGTATATACTCTATAATTGTTAACTATTTCTACTGTAATTTCGTTTTTATAAACATTGTTAACCTTATACTTTCCCGACGTCGATTCCAAATAGTTATTTACATAAAAGTCAGGAAAATCTCATATTACTGAAAAGGAAATTGAAATACGAGACACTTTGTGCCAAGTATTTTAAAGCTCTGAGTCAAGTAGAGATTTTACTGACGTGTTTTGTATTAAATTTTTCCGGAAATCGTAAAAAAAACGAAATTTACAAATTTTAGAAATTGTTTTTACAAATTCTACAAAAATAAAGTTTGTCAGTTTTGTGAAGACAGTGTTAATTCATAAAATAATGATGAAAAAAAAGAAAATTATTGCGAGGGCATTCCCATTGATGTGAGTGAACCTGCGGCTGCTGTTAGTGACGATCTATTACCGGGTAAAACAAAAGAGCGGTATGAAAAAGCATTCTACATTTTTGAAGATTGGCGTCGAGAAAAAAGTTACTTCACTTAGAGCATTTATTCTATGTTCAAAACCGTGTTTTTATTGAAACAGAATTTAGACATTAGCAAGTTTTATAAAGTTATTGCATACTTAAAGTGAAAATCGACTGAATACCAACCAAAAAAATTGAAATGTTTGTCCTCGGACCAGATTGATAAATTTCTTCTTGAAGCTCCCGACAAGGAAATTTTATTGATGATAGTAAGTTCTAAAAATGGGTAAATAAGTACCTTAAATTAATTTTTCTTATGTATTCACAGGTCGCGTTTATTTTTTGTGTTTCGGGAGCTTGTCGATGCGATGAATTATCAAAGATGTTACTGGATGATGTTGAAGATCAAGACAACATTCTAATAGTACACATTCTTGATTCTAAAGCAGGGGTCTCCAAACTTTTTAGTCTAAGGGCCAGACTGATCACTCAACAAAGCCCAAAGGGCCAAAGTCTAGCCAGAAGAATTACTAATTCTCAAATCTTTATTTCCTTATTAATGGTATAAATATAAAATATAAATTAAAAACTACTGCTTATGAATTAAATATGTATCATTTGTACGATTGTTTATTTTAGGTATAGTTTTCATTTTCAACAACGTTGCATGTTTGTTTCCAAAAAGTTGCAGATAAATAATTCTCAGACTCGAGTTATTGTTTATTTTTGCGGTTTTTAGGAGCAGCAACTTTTATCTGGCACACCGGCGCCAATGTACCTACCTTTGTCGGGCCCTTTGTATGTATGCCGTCGTAATAACAAATTGTGGCGTGGTGCGCCTCCTCACGTACGCAAATTGTCATGGACATGTCAGTCCGGTGGAATTGATTGCGTGTATGTACTGTGGGTGTTGGTGCAAAACCTAAATATTATTTTGATTAGAAGTTACGTGCTTTGTGTATGAATTGACAAATATGGAAAAAAAAACGAAAAATAGATAATGAGTGCAGAACATTTAAAGAGCAATGGGGCTGTCAATATTTTGTAATCGAGTCAAATAATAAGGCAACGTGTTTAATTTGTAATGTAACCATAGCCCTCCTCAAAGAGTACAATATAAAACACCATTATGAGACTATGCATTCTCAGAATTACTCAAAATTTACGGGAAGCTTAAGATCTGAAAAATTTGAATCAATAAAGCGCGGGTTGAAATCTCAACAATTCTTGTTCAAAAAAGTCAATAGTGAACAAGAAGCCGCAACTCGTGCTAGTTTTTGCGTAGCTCATTCCATTGCAAAACATGGGAAACCATTTACTGACGGTGAATTAATCAAGGATTCCATAATTGCAGCGGCAGAAGAAATGTGTTCAGAAAAGGCTAATTTATTTAAAAACATAAGTTTGTCAGCAAACACTGTGGCTCGAAGAATTGATGAAGTTGCAGAAAATATATTAGCTCAATTAAATGACAAAAATCGTCTTCTAGAGTGGTTCTCTCTGGCCCTAGATGAGTCGACTGATGTTTCAGATACTGTTCAGGTATTAATTTTTATTCGAGGGGTAGATAAAAATTACGAAGTGTATGAAGAGCTTTTAGATGGTCATAGCATTCACGGCACAACCACTGGTAAAGATATTTTTAAAGGAGTTGAAAATGCTGTTCAGAAAAGCAATCTTAAATGGAAAAGCTTGATATCCATTACCACTGATGGCGGCAAAAATATGTGTGGAATAAATAAAGGTGTGGTTGCTCTCGTATCAAAAGCCGTAGAAAATGATAGTGGATCAAAACCATTAATAGTACATTGTATCATCCATCAACAGTCCTGGTGCGCAAAATGCTTGGATATGTCAGAAGTTTTAAAGCCAATCATATCGGTTGTCAACTTTATCAGATCGCATGCGCTTAATCATCGTCAATTCTGCGAGTTTATTGCAGAGATCGGAGAAAATGACTTGCCATATTATACTGCAGTACGTTGGCTTACTTGTGGAAAAGTTCTTACCCGATTTTTTGAACTACGAGCAATAATAGAAATTTTTTTTAACTAAAAGAATCGTGCACTCGCGCAGTTGCAAAACGATGACTGGTTATGAAAGTTATCATTTTGTACAGATTTGACTAAACATATGAACGACATTAATTTACGATTGCAAGGAGAAAATCAGCTTCTGTCTGATTTGTACACACATATTAAGTCATTCCGACAGAAAATCGCTTTGTTTCAATCCCAATTAAATAAAAAATGTTTCACGCATTTTAATACGTGTCAAACGTTCAGTCAGCAAACTGACACTCCATTTCCCATTGATTTTGCAACTGAAGCTTTGGGGGCTTTAAAAATAAATTTTGAATCTCGTGTTTCTGATATTAGCGCAATTGCAAATGACATCAAGATCTTCCAGAATCCATTTATCACCGATATAAAAACCCTTCGCCCAGAACTTCAAACGAAAATCATTGATGTGCAATGTTTTTTTTTAAAGAAAAATATCAAAACTCATCATTACTAGTATTTTATAAGAGTCTTCTACTCACACAGTTTGATCAGGTGCATAAATTTGCTCGTAGCTATTTTACCACTTTTGGAACGACGTACCTGTGCGAAAAAACATTTTCCAAAATGAAATACACCAAAAATGGTTGCAGATCAAAGTTAACTGACGAGCATCTTAAGTCGCTTCTAATAATTGGCACAAGTAAATTTAATCCACAACTGTAAACGATCGTCAGTGGAAAGTCACAGCTGCATAAATCTCATTAACTACTTATACGTACCTATACTAATTTAATGTTTAATAATTTAGTTTTGTGGATTATTGTATTTTTGGTCTGTAATTAAAACATCTGATTATTATTTTGTATAATTACTTTGTTTGATTTAATTTATCAAAATAAATTAAAGGGGGGCCGGATACCAGCCACGTCAGACCCGCTGTCGCGGGCCGGATTGGTAACGCTCGCGGGCCGGTGTTGGCCCGCGGGCCGTAGTTTGGAGACCCCTGTTCTAAAGCAAAAAAAAAATCGTCGCTTTGTAATATGATAAAGGAAATTTTGCTCTGTACAGGTGTTATGCTGCATTACGCGCGGTTCGTACTCCACACCGGCTCCTATTTGTAAATTACAAGCAAGGGAAGTGTACTGTCCAACCAGTGGCGTTACATTCATTTGAAAAATTCCTTTCTAAAATTGCAACGTCTCTTAAGTTACCTACACCTCTGGCGAAGGTATTGTATGCGCCGCAGTTCAGCAACTTTATTAGTAAACGCTGGGGGCGACGTTACCAATTTAAAAAGACATGGAGGATGGCAAAGTACAACGGTGACTGAGGGCTATATTGAGGATTTGATCCAAAATAAGCTAGATATAGGAAGAAAAATACAATCAGAACCAGCAGAAAACTAGTAATAATTTTTCTATAATCTGCTACCAGCACGCCGGTAATGAGATTTCGACTGGGACCTTTACTAAAAATTTGAAACTCGGTGACAAATCACTATCGAGAATCAATATTTCAAACATAACCAGTTCTACAATTAATATTAATATTTCTAATTAATAGTTTCGAATAAATTGTTCTATTTTAAAGTATCTTTTTTATTCTGCGTCTTGTAAAGTCTTTACAGTACTAGTCGGAAAAATTCAATTTTCTTGTGCGTTAATAAGCAGGAAAATGTTGTTTTCAAAACGATTTTCAAAAAATAAATTTACTTGATTTTAATTAAATCTAAAATAAAAATTCTTGATTTGTATAAGTTTCTCAAATAAACATTCTGGATTACGAGAAGTCAAATGGGAGAATTAGATACTGTTCCTCCTGGAGGAGTTCCTATAACGACCGAAGTTGAAGATTACGCCATTATGCATACAACCGATAAAATAAGGTTTATTTCAACAATTCAGATACGTGAAAATTTAGGACTGGGTTGTAGTGTGCAAACTATTCGACGTCGGCTGTATGAGGTTGGCATACATAATCGACAACCCGCCCGAAAAATTGCTTTAACTCCTGAGCATGCCATTGCACAATTAGCATTTTGTCAAGAAAATATAGATAGAGACTGATCAAATGTTATATTTTCTGACAAAAAAAAAACATTCTCGTCGTCTCAGCTCGTGTTCAACTATGGCGACGAAATGGAACGCAATATAATGTTGAAACCGTTCTTTCAAATAAAAGCAGCGAACGAATCAACGCAGGATTTTGGAGTTGGATGTCTAAAGATAGCCCAGGAGAAGTTTAAAGATTACTCCACCTAGATTTCATTCGAGTGAATGCATCCGAGTATTAGGAAATGTATTATTACCTACAGTAAGGACAATTTATCCTAAAGAATAAATGGACAACATAGTTTTAGTGCAAGAAAACTGCAGTATACACACAGCCCGAATGGTTAATGACTACCCCAAAATTCAACTGTTACCATGGCCAGCAAAATCACCTGACATTAACCCAATTGGAAATCTTGCATTGCATTTTAAGTTTTTTACCTGAGATATTATAAGGGTTAAGATGGTTTCTTGTTTTAGGTTGTGACCACCTCTTTCTATTTCTACCTAAATATCTCCATTTTCATTGACCGCGGGTCAACTTTGAAGATCTGATATTTGAGTATAGCAACATAGACGTCATTATACATAAATAAAATTACAGGATTTAAAAAACACATTATACAACCTGCCTTTCTAAAAAGTATTTAAATAGTATGATGTTTTCATACCGATTGTAACAAACACGCTGGTTTTATTTTAACAACGAAAACAGCAATAAGCAATAACGATAAAAACTTATCAATTTTTGTTATTTATTATCATTTTTGTTCTATTTAGAAAAACTTAGTGTCAAATTATATTTTTTCAAAAATAATGTAATTTTATTTATATTAATTAAATGTGTATATTTTGAGAGTGGTTTTATTTTTCCAAAGAGCTAAAATATTAAAAAAAAAACGAAAACAAAACTTTAATAGCATTGACATGCACTTAAACCGTTAAAAGTAGTAAAACCTTTGAAGTTGCATAGAAGGTATTCAGCAAATTTGCACTAATTGGGGTTGGATAGAAGCGTCAGATGCATTAGTAATTAACATCAAAGTCTATAAGCAACAACCGAGTTGGTTAAAAGTTCATCGATTCCTATTTTATTGTAAGTTTAAAAGTGAATATTTTGTTTGTAAATTTTTTTAACAATTATTGTTGCAATTATAAATTATAAATGGTTTTGTAAGATGTTCTGTATAAGGATTCAGTACATAATTAATCTCTGTACACATTTACTAAGTTTAAAATTAAATATATGTTTAGATTTTTCGTAATGTACTGACTTGCAACATATTATATGACGCTATAATATCCGTTGACTTATTAAGGATTTAATGTATTTTGGTTGTCCTCACAGGCGTTCCAAATATAGCAGAGAATACATATAACGAGCAGTTTATCTACATCCTAATATTAGTGTAGGTATGAGCAGATTTAGGATGATGGGCGTTATTTTAAAATTACCAAATATCACGTCAATGTTATTTTTCAATACTTTACAGATTTTAAAGAGTTTTAGACATAAATGTTTTACCATAAAACATATTAAAGATTTTTTTTAGAGTAAAAAGTGTAATGCTTGCATTTAAATTGTATTAAACATTTACACCATTTACCATAAAAAAAATCTTTAATTTTAAATAATATTTTTTTTCCTTATACAAATATACGTAGATGACAAAAGAAATATTACGCGAGTACATAATGAATCGAAATAAATTTTTACAAAATTTAAGAAAGTATATTAATGTCGGATTAATTTAAATTTAATTAAATATGTTTAACAAAAATTCGACAAATGATCTGCATCGAAAACTTTAATTTTTTTATGCCACTTAACAACAAATGTAATTATTTTGACAATTGCGTTAAATAAGATAAAAGAAAACAACAATTTGCGGTAAAAGCTAATAGATTATTATAGAAAGTAATTGTCGTGACTGAAATAAATCGAAAAATGCATGTTAACAAAGTAAATCATAGTTATGGAAAATTTTCCACAATAGTGTCAAAAATGAAATAACATAAACTATTTAGTTATTAGTGCACAACATTATATCACCAAACATTTAATTTAAAACATTAACACTAATCTACAGTATTAATTTTCGAGTAATAGAAGTAATTACAACATTTTTTACAAAGGATTTTGGAATAAAACGTAATTATTACAGTTTGTACACAATGAAAACATTTAACTTTACAAACGTTGAAAGTTAGAAAGAAAAAAATTTTCCGTATAAAAGCATTTCCTAAATATTGTTTTTTAAATCCGTACACGCATTACAGTAATTACGTATTGAAAGTGTTTGCTTAACTTATCGTAACAGTTGGTATGTGTTACAGTTTTCGTTTTCCTTTCAGTCGGTACAAGTCTACCTTATAGAAAACAGAAAGTAGTTCTACCAGTAGCTGCATTATATATGCGAAATTTGTTGCGTAATATGCAAGAGTACTTTATTTATAAATCCTTTAAGTCAAACATTAAACTCTGCCTTTAAATAAACTAAATTATAATATAATTTTGTAAAGGTTTAGTTTCGATTACATATGTTTGAAATTACATACGCTATGATTTGTGGTATATGATGAAGTCATTAACGCAATGTTTAAAACAACACACCCAACGTCTGGGTAAATTTTCATAGGCCGAATTAGTAAATTGTGGTTTCAGTTTAGCAATTACTACATTATTATTACAAATACAGGAGTTGGGTCTGTTTTACAACATATGCTAAGTTCAAATTTAATTAATATTATATTATAATTTGATTGTCTTGTGCTGACGTATCTTAACTAATACTTACCAAAAAAAAGTAATACATTAGTAACGGTTTAAAATTTGCATTAAATTTTGATTATACCTTTGCGTCAATACAATCTTGTAATATTGTCAACTCGCAATTTATACTGGTTAGAAACACGAAATCGTTGTTAAAATTCTTTGTTTTTGTTCCAAAATTAAATTTTACGCACATAAAGTTGAAATTAGTTTGAATTTACTTGCATGAATTAAAAACCCGGGTAGAGAGTTAGAGAAAGATTAATTACAACCTATTCTCATGTCATGCTAAAGCGCCATACCGGTAAATAGAACCCATTTGGTATTAATGCAAAGTGCTTAAATGTTTACTAAAACACACATACGTAGATTTAAAGTATTTATATGTGAATTTTTCTAAATGCATTGTTTTTTTATGTTCGTTTTAAAAGAACGAAATCAGCAATTAGCGTAAAAAAATTTTAGATATTATCTTATCACATTTATTCTTTTTAAAATTAATACGAATTAAAAACCATTCCGCTTTAAAAAATAAATAATTCTTTTAAATTTAAAATCGTGTTGTGAGAAAATTGTTTAATTGCGAAAGTAATTTTCTTTGTTGTTAAAATTATGAATGCAGCAAATGTAACAATAAAACATATAAATTGATATATAATTGCATGTACAGAAGTAAAAGTAAAACGGCGTGTTGTAAAAATTCTTATTGTCTGAACTAATATCTAAATATAAAATGTGTACCTTATAAGCGTTATTTGTAATTAAAAAATTAAATTAACATATTCAATTATTTTTGAGATGTTGAAAGACTGGATATCAAAATTCAATTACATTACACTTTTTTATTCTAGATAATTCCTATGTAATAGATTTCTGACAAACTAAACTTTCGTCGCAGATCGCAGTGGACATCCTTATAGCCTGGCATAAACTTATGTTTAAAGTTGTTTATTGACAACGTACGTCTACGACATGAGTTTTCGTTCATTTAATTTCCTGTTTGGTTACCGTTAACAAACAGCACGTGTGCTAACGCAATGCTCAGTGATATTTACATTGAATAATATTGAAACATACACGTTTATAATGTGTAAATCAATGAAGATTTCGATGTTGTGCATGTAAAAGAATCGCTGAGGTAAGAATGCATTTTTATTTTACAGCGTGATGTAATTTTTCTTTTATTATCACAGCAAGTGTTTGTTACTTTAACAAATCTTAATGACTGGCTAATTACTTTTTTTTTCATTGGGCCGATAATTAAAGCATATACGAATGCAGAAACTAAAACGTACTAATTACAAAACTAAGTAAGTACCTAAATAATTACAAAAAATAATTAAATAAACTCCAACGCGTGTTTTTACAGCCGTTGCAATAAATATACTTGTTCTTAGACTTGTGTTGTTCGATTTATCAACCTTAAGCGTTGTCAGGTGAAAACGAACACCTGAATTCCAATTGCCGCATTGAAGACAGGCTGAACCCTAATAGTTACTCATTCATTACTCACTCTGCAAAGTTCGGAGCTGTTTTCTTTGAGGTGATTAAGTTATTGGTAAGTGATTGCCCTTCAGCTTAGTGCAAAGTTTACATTTTACCATAACAAACTAATAAAAAGCTACAAAAGTAAACCATAGATACTCTACTACTACTTAATAATAATATTTTGATAAGTAAAATCACTAAAATAACATTTTTTAAGTTTATAAAAAATGGTAGTTACACAATGCAAATAAATTATAGATTATACTACCGCAAAATATTAAACAAAATAGACATAGATAAAACAAACAAGAGAATAATAAATTATAACAAAAATTAACGTTTTGATGATTTAAAATACATAAAAATTAATCAAAGCTTTTTGTTTAGCATGTGCTTACACATAAATATGGCAAATTTTCCTTATTTCAGTATTGAAATTTGAAGTTAACCAACAAAAAAAGTTGTGTAATTAGTAACTTGCATTGTTGTTTTTATTTAGTTTTAATTGCTTAAGTAATTCTTAACTTTAAATCAAGTTTAGCACCATCCATTCTTACACCGCGTGCCTGATGAAAACGTGGTTATTGAGACAAAGTTAAGTATTATGTAACTAATCGCAAAAAGTTAAAAATTCATTAACAAAAAAGTTTATTTATTATTGGGAAATATATAAACAAAAATGGTGACAGCGATATGCAAAAAGAATAACAACAATCCACTAGAATGTAAGTAATAATCTTAGTAATCGAAACACGGAAGCACAAATAACAGCGACAACGTCAAAGTCAACGTGCAGGGTAAAAAGGTACAAATAAATAGCATGATTACCACGTTAAAACTCCCAAAGTTCTACCGCTAAGAACTAGCATAATGGTTTATTCAACTAGATATTCAGTTTAAAATAGCTAACCTTTGAAGGGATACAACAAAATTTAGTTATGCAATCGCCAACTTAAAAAATAAGTACATGCAGAAAATTAAAGACATATTTCTAGCTCGCGTTTCACAGTCAGCATACGGAGAATTAAAAACCAAATTAATTGCACGCCTTTCCATTTCTCAAGAGCAGAAAATTAGAAGGTACCTAAAAAATTTTGCCAGAAAATGTAAATGAAAAGTACTGCAAAAATCATGACGTACCTCAAAATATGCAGACCATATTGGCAGCGGCAACGTTATAGAAAACTTTAGAGGACCAAACAGTGTTAGCAGATACTGTATTTGAAACAATGCAAACCAACATACAAACTGTATCATCTCCTTGCACCCCTATCTAATCAGTTTTTGAGGAGAAGATAGAAGAATTTCTGAATATTTTTTATTTTCAAATTGAAGAAAACATCCAAGTCAAAAAAATATATAAAATTCAGAAAATTTAGGTTTATAATTTTATTTGCTTAAAAGAAATAATAGTAAAAGTATTACACATTATACAATTTTTCTTTAAAATTTTTTTTATTCTACCTACTTCGAAGTGATATGTACAGGTTTGTATTGACTTCTTAGCATGCTATAATTTTTTGAAATTTTTCTCCTCGATTTCATCAAGATATAACCAAAATATGGTAAATTGAGGTTATGTTGTCATATCAACTACCCCCTATATTTGTGCGCCTCGATATTATTGTCTCCTTTAGTAAATCAGCAAAAGTTGTGATTTTTAACGTATCTGGTTTTTCCTTCTAGATATGGAATTTTTTTCTAAAAAAATCGTCGCACGCAAGATTCGAACCTAAGTTATATTTGGAATTTAATATTTGGAATCTAATAAAAGGTTAATTTTAGAACTTTTTTTATTTGAATAAATTTTTAGAAAGAATTATCTCTAAAGAAGAAGAAGAAGAAGAAACTGTAAATAGAATTCAAATAATGTACATACGTAAAAAAAATATATAAGAAAAACTTTTACAAATGGCGGATATACCCACATCTTTTGCTAAAACCGAGAGAATATGAAATACCCGCTCCATACAAAATTTCCAGTTACTAAGACTTTTGGTTCGAGAGTTATCGTGAGTACATCTTAACACACACACAGACATCCAAAATTTTTTGGTTAAAAAAATATTTTTTTGATTTAGAAGGAAAGTAAAAATCAAGCAAAGCAAATCCCAAAACCGTTTCCGGTCATACTCAAGATCAAGAAAATATTAACAAACAACTGGATTGTGTTAGTACTTTTATACATGTAAACATAAAGCACCAAAATTCACCGATCCGTTCAACTTTAAGGTAGAAAAAAATGAAAGAAGAAGAAGAAGACAACGACCTTCAGTCTTTCTACCGCTACCACGAGTCGCTTTCGTGTAACGGATTAAAAAAACGATGGTGCAATTCCTTGTTGATACCGAAGTTGGCATTAGTGTATATCCAAAGAAATTTTGATTTTGTTACTCTCGAACTGGATTTAAAACTCCGACGATCGTTTCTTGTGGCATTTCATTATAGCCGACATAGATAAACCAATAATTGAATTAAACCGTCTAAGTTATTTTAATTTACTAGTGGACGTGAAAAACAAGAGACTTTTAGATAACTCTACTTTTCTGAAGTCCCCTGTTAAATTAGTTTAGTGCGAGACAGAGATTTTAATGACAATTACTAGTAATAGTTACACAAGTAAATACCTTAAAATTACAAACATTTGTGCTTTATTTCCAAAGATCGTAAAACATATGGCACTATTGCAACTGTGCCGGGTCCAAGAATATGCAGTCGTAAAAAAAATGCAAAAATTAAGCCTTGTGGAGATTATAGAACTCAAAATGCAAAAATAATTTACGACTGTTATCCAATCACTATATGTAAGAAATTCTTTTCTACAGTCGACCTGGTGAGAGCATGTAACCACATACCATTATATTTCAATGATGTTCCAAAAAACTGCTCTTATGACACCATTTAGACTGTTTGAATACCTGCATATGCAGTTTGGCCTACGAAATGCAGCACAAACATTCCAACACTTTATAGATGAAACATTTAACAATTTGAATTTTTGTTGTTCAAATTAGTAGCATCCAAAACACGAAAGCAGCATATGGAACATCTTTAAACCCTTTTTATATGCATCAATGTCAACAAATGCCAAGAAAAAGTAACTTTTTCGAGATATACCATAAATAATAAAAATACAATACTTCTTAAATGTAGAATCGAAACAATTTGTAACTTCAAAAAACCAACGGTAATTCAAAATTTGCTAAATAAGTTATTCAGTGGTCCTAAAACCAGTAACAAAATATTAATCGAATAAGACATAGAAACTAATAACTCGTTCGAGAACAAAAAGAATGCCTTAATAAAAGCAACCTTATTATCACATCCCTCGTCAACAGCACTAGTTTTGGTTATGATTAGTGCCCCAAATGTAGCCATGAGAGAAGTGTTGCAGTTAAGCATTGATGGCTACTGGCAGCCTTTAGTATTTTTTACTAAATGTTAAATAAATACAGTGCTTACGACAGAAAACTACTAGCAGCATATTCTACTATAAAACACTTTAAGCATGCTTTAGAAAGTAGGAAATTCATACTGTTTACGGACCACATTCGATAAATGCACACCAAGACAATTTAGTCAGCTAGACTACATATCACAATTTACAAATGATATTCAATATGTATCTCGCATTGACAGCGTACCAGCAGATGCCTTATTCCTCATTTGTAACACTAGCATAACCTCAACCATAACCCCAATAAATTACGTAAACCTTAGCCAACTATAAGAAGGAGACCTAGAAATACAAAAGTTATTAAACAAATTAAATTGAAAATTAGAAATAAAAAAAAAGTTTTTCCCTAATTACGACGTGCATGTTTTCTGCGAGTATTCGATAACTTACAGAAATTATCACACCCAGGAGCAAATGCTACAGTCGAGATGGTTAAATCACGTTTTGTCTGGTTTTCTATAAGAAAAGATTGCAGACCACCAATGTATACCGTGCCAGAAAAACAAGATTTTTAGACACATGTCACACCAGTATGTAATTTTGCGCCGCTTTCTCAAAGATTTGAACATGTACATGTAGATCTGATAGATACGTATCTACTGACGTGCATTGATCGATTTACACGATGGCTTGGAGTAAATCCTTTACCAGACATCACTGCAAAAACAGTAGCATTCACAATTTAGCTCAAGATATGATCGGGGTCAACAATTTATTTCAGCAGTGAAAAATTTTTACTAGCACAAAACATGTAAAAATCACCGCTTACCACCCACAAAACAATAGTATGGTAGAAAGGTTTTATAAGCAGCTCAGAACTTTAATAAGGTGATAAAAGACTCTACCTTCAAAACTGCTTAGCATGAGATCTTTTTATGAAAGAAGATACGTATTAAAGCAACTTTAGCAGAATTAATATTCCAGCAGAACCTTAAGCTACCAAGACGAGTAAAGAAACATTCCATCCACTTCTACACAGCTATATATGACATAAATGCACTAGGATTGGGAAGAAGAGAAAACAATAAAGTGAAGTGTTTATACTTTATTTATATGGTTTAAAAGTTTTCAATACCAGACGAAAAATATCTGCTGCCATCGCGATGGAGAAAACGAGGTACCTCAGACGCTGTCTTTCAATTTTCTTATCGTAAGCGCTCGGGTGCATTTCGGTCAAGTTTCGGTTAACAAGCTCCGCCCTTAACGCTAGTGTAAAGTACAAAAATAAAATATTGCACATTTTAAATTAGTATATAGAATAGTCGACTTAAAACGTTCTTAAAATTTGATAGATATGAATCCAAGTGGTAATAATGTTGAACTTGCATATCGCAGAAGAAGTAATAAGACCTTGTGTGACGCAGAAAACGAAAAGGATTTCCGAAAAGAAAATCTGAAGTAAGTATTGTTATAAACTACATGCAAAAATTACAGTAGACGATCAAAATAGTGAACTAATAAAAACTAGCCTTGTTCACTTTTTCGATTTGTTAACTATTCAAGATAATATTAAAAATATTTATATGCTTATATATTTCGTTTTCTGATTTCTAATTCCAACGACTATAAACTAAAAAAATAACGTTTACAAGGTTCTGTTAATGTATTGTTAACAGCACTTAAAATATTTTGTTTTCTTTTTTTAATTGCACAAATGTTTGCTTTAGCGACATCGTATTTATTTGCAACTTGTAACTTTAAACATTCATCCCATTAAACCTTTGCCTTTTAAGTTAACTGTATAATATAAATATGGCATATCTAAATTTCAGTAAAACTTATTTGGTTTGATATCTTATATATTATTTGCGTTTGTATAGTATTTAGTTATGAGGCTATTTTATTAACTCGAAAATTGACGCATAAACTCTTTATAGGACATGAATATTGCTGTAGCTTCGACCTTATCTGTAAATGCAGAGGTTACTTCTTGTAAAAGTTTTCATGTAACTTCTGAAAATGGTAGTAGCTATATGACTGTACATAGTAGTGATTCGGTTAATGTAAATAGTTTTAGTGACGTTAGTGTAAATAGTAAAATAGCAACTAATACTTTACATACGGAAGAAGTTGTAATGAAAGGAAGACGTATTGTTGACATTAAAGATTTTATTAATTCACTGAAGTTAGCCACGGCTCATTCCGAAAGTATGGGATGCACTATCAATAACATGATTGTGATAGGGGAGAAACGTAGTGGCTTTGCTTCTTCTATTTCATTCAAATGCAACATGTGCAATGTCGTAAAAGAAGTGGAAACAGTTTACGACAAATATACCTAGTATTAACGAGTGCGCCGTAATGGGTATAATTAATGTTGGCTCTGGACATTCCCCACTTAGAACAATTTACATCAGCATTATATATTCGATGTATGGCAGAGAAGACATATACAAAAAACCACGACGCGGTATGTGAAGCGTGGGAAGAAAAAGCTCTTTCAGCAATGGCAGAAGCTGCTGCAGAAGATAGAAATTTAGCAATTGCATCAGGAGAAGTAAATGCTGAGGGGGTACCTTCAATAACTGTCGTGTGCGATGGAACATAGGCTAAAAAGTTTTATAGATGCAATTATAATTAATAACAAATATTGCATAATATGCAAAAAACCAAAAGCCAAAACTGTAAAACAACATCAATGTTATCAGAATTGGACTGGTACGTCGACGAGCATGGAAGCGGAAATTATTTCAGAAGGTTTCATGAACAGTGTAAAAATGTATGGTCTAATAAAAAAAAATATGATAGCCGATGGTGATAGCGGTTACTATAAAAAAATTCTTAAGAAAACCGGTACAGAATCTATAATATATAGTATCTGTTACAAAAATCGAATGTAGGAACCGTCTTCTACGTAACTATACGAACAAAATAAAGGATTTGATAAAAGACCCTTAATTATGAAAAAATAGCTGAAGGTAAATACTTTATCAACTACTCTTACACTATAAAGTGTACAATACTGCATTGGATCAATCCACATTTCTTAGTCATCTTTTTTTATAGTATCTCTTATGTGAAAAAACAATCTCGTATTGTTAATTATCTATGCTTCATTCAGAGATGCAAAACTATATTCATGAGGCAATTTCGCTATAAATAAAATTATCTAGTAAAAAATCACCATGAATTCAAATTTTTAAAATAGGAAAACCAAGCAAGTATAAGATGGGCTATTTAAATAATAAATAAATTCTTTATTTGTCCAGTGGACCATTGACAAATGGTATAAGACAAGTCAAAATTTAACTTAAATAATTTTCATGCCTTTATTCTAACAACTAAACACTACTTTAAATTAAATGTAAAACTAAAATACTCTTCTAGTGAGTAAAAAGCATTAGTAACTAACATTTCTTTGATCTCTTTTTTAAAGTTTATTACTTTTACAGGATACTTAAGCCTGAGTGGAAGCGCATTATATAACAAAGCACCAATGTAGTACGGATTGTTTCTAAATAATGTTAGCCGATGTATTTCGTACTTAAAGTTATTTTAAGAGCAATTGAATATAAACAAAATGAATACTGCAGCATGGATGAAAGGATTGCACATCTTAAACTTGACATTTTAAGCGGACCTAGTCATATCTTCGGGGAACACAAAAATTATTTAAAAGCGGTATATTTTTATCATCAACCATTCAAAGAGAACGATTCAGACTTTGCTGATATGAAATTAACTCGTAAGTATAGCTATCTTATGTACGCCTGTTTTTGACAAATCAAGAATAGAAAACCATAAACAAAAAATATTTTTGCACAAGCAAAGATTTACAACACTTGTCTGTAGGAACAGATTTTATATTCATGCTTTAATATAAGCTAAATATAAATTCCAACATGACCTTAAAATTGCGTTATTTACATGTATTATATTATAACTTCTATAAAATTTAATGTATTTTTGTTGTTATATAAATTAAGCTTTTTCTTTGTAAAAAATTGAATTTTATTACTATACAGAGTTTAGTTTAGACGTAAACAGACACGAGCGTAGCGGCAATTCCGCTATTTCCAGCCGTAATATTGAAGACTCTTAAGAATAGTTAAGTTTTAGGTTAGATTTTTAAGTGCAACACATAAACTATCAGTGCGCAGCAGTTTAATCTGTTTAATACTTATTAGCACAAGAAATCTTTTGCTGTGTTTTCCTAACTATACCGAAAAATTGCAGTAGTAATTCATTGAAATATCATTTATACTTGCAAATGCGTCAAATATTATTTAGTGACAACAAAACTACCTATGGTAATTAAATTTAATGTATACCAATTTTTGCAATTTTCTTATATGTAACATGTAACAGGCCAACAGCAAGATGTCGCTCTCAATCAATGTGTTAATAACATTCAGATTAATATTTCATTGTCTTTGCACAACTTTTTAAAAATACGATTTAATAAAGTTTTTTAGTGCGTTAAGCCTCTCTTAAAGCTTAAACTTGACTACTTCAACATAAACTATAATTAAAGTATGATGCAAAGTTTAACTTCAGTTTAAGTTTTTTGATGCAGGTTAGATTCTTTTACGAGGCGGTGTTAATTACTAAAATCAAGTGATATCTACAGTTTGAGACTGTCGTAAATTATTCACACGATAGTGAACTCATTCATTTAAAAAACTTTTTTTTATCAAAAGTATCAAGAGTTTTGGCAAGTTTATATAATTTCAATATACTGTGACTTATTGTATTTGATTTAATCTTGTTTCACAAGCTTTCAATAAAGTATTTTTTAGTATAAAATATATTAAATTTTCTAATAATAAGCTACCATTAATAACAGACAAGATTTAAAGCTTTGTTGTATTAATTACCAATTAAGCTAAATCCCTAACTAAGAATATGTTAAATATGATTATGGAATTTCTCATAAAGTTTGTATTATCAAGTTAATATATTACAAATTTACTATGCAAAATAAAATTGATTTAATGTAGGTAACCATGTAACACGCACAATATATTACACGTGCAGCAAATTCTATGTTTACATGTATTTACATTACAACTATGAATGAATTGTATTATTTCATGCCACGACTAAAATGTCCAAATGCATAAATCCTTAGCATTATACAAATTAATACATGCAAAAATGAAAAAATAGTTTTGCAAAAATGGATAATCACGTTGGTGGTGTATGTTTGCATTCTGATTTTTAAAAGAACTGTCATCTATCAAGCTTGTTGTGATTGATGAAGGTTGTTCTGCGTTTGAAGAATAAAAAGATTACCACTAAATTTCATTTTCAAAAGAAAATTTCCATTTAAAAATACGTCATCTATTTAAATACCAAAAACGTTTAATTATCTTTTAAAATAACAAACAATAAACCAAGTAAACCTTGACAATTAATGTCGCATCGGTAGAGTTTCAAATTGAAATAAGCATTGTTAAAAATTTAAAAAATAGCAATTTTTTTTGTCAAACTTTATTTAATACAAAGAAAAAGTTTGAGAAATCCTTTTACAAATTTTTATTATCCTTTTATAAGAAATGAAACTTCCGCATATATTTTTCGCAGTTACCGCTTTAGACTTTTTCAATACAACGTATTTGTTCAAAGTTTAAAAGAGAGTAAAGTTTGTTTATTATAATAAGTTTAGCGAGAAGCTTTTAATTAAAACGGACTTTTTGTTTTTGCGTTTAATGCTTAATTTGCTTCTAGATTATCGTACAAAACGAAAATATGATCTTTAAAGACTATATTTCTGTCTCGTTTCGGTGATATATTTCATTGTTTGTGTCTTCTTCTGTACTTTCGCTTTGACGTAAAATCTATAGCGTTGTTTACAACGTTAGACGGCCTTGCTATTTGTATTCTAAGAGATCAAGAAGCTTAATTGAAAAGTGTTTTTATGTAACAAAAAAGTTTTTTTATACACTTAAAGATTACGTTTTAAAGATAAAATCGTACTTTAAAACAGAAATAATAGGCATATTTTTAAATTGTATTTATTGTTAATCACAAAATAACTTAAACTTTAACAAAAGAACGTTTTTTCCAATTTTACTAAAAAATTAATGCATCATTTGAGAATAAAAAGTTTCAACTGAAATCACAGTTTTGATCTTAAAAAACTTCAAGTAAATCAAAATATTATATTTTATCACAAGTTTTTGATAGTTATCCGCTGGGACCACACTGAAACGCATTTCCTATTTTAAGCGCCTGGGAAATCTGTAGAAAAGTTGTGTTAAACTACCTGAAAACGTGTATAAATATAGACAGTAAAATTGCATTATTATAAAATTTTTTCAAAACAAAACAATTTGTTTAGCTGTTTTAATTTTGTTTTAATCAAAAGAGAATTTAAGATCTAATATCGTATGCATACTTAAGCATTAAATTATGATTTTATACTACCTATATTTATATATTATATTATTTTTAACCGGAACGAAACGTCTATGTAATTAAATTCTAAAAATACAAAAAAAAGTAAATAGTATTAGGTTATTACTTAAGTCCGTCATAAATTCGGTCACTTTAAAAAGCGTGTAATTACTAAATTTAAGGCGTTAGAAAGTGTAATTTTATTAGTCATTGTTAATTTACTTTTTGGTGCAATGTAAACATATAAAAAAAAATGAAAGTGGCTTCTAACTTTGTAATAGTTCTGTATATCCATTTAAATACGTAATAAACAAATATTTCGATTTGTTGTTCTTTTTAATTATGACAAAGCGTTGCAAGTTTTTAAAACATTTTGAATAATTAAACAAATGCACGTCAAATTTAAACAAAATTAAAAAAAGTCGGCAGTTCTTTAAAAGTGAAAAAAAATAATAACATTTTTTCAACTGTTTTATAGATTTATTTTAAAAGAAAGTAAATTAGATTGTTTAATCAGAATAATTGCCGTTGTTTTCTATAACAATGAGCCATCTTTTAAGCAGCTGATAAACACCATCTCGGAAAGATGTAACATTTTTGGACACGATAAAGTCTTTAAGCTAGTTTTGCATCTCATCTACTGATTTGAAGTAACAAGACGTGTTGCATCGACCAAAAAAGTGATAATTGGACAGAGCAGTACCTGGTTAATACGCCAGGTGCTACAAGATGTCCCAGCTAAGACTATATTGAAAGCAATGTGTGGTTTGGCGTTGTCATGCAACAGCTTCACTAGATGCTCTTCTTTGCCAGTATACAAACGTTTTTGTTCTAATTCTTGATTCAAGTATATTAATTGTCACTACTAACTTTTTCACTAGGTTTCAACAACTCATAATAAAACATTCTCTTTATATCTCACTAAATGAAGAGAAGAATCTTTTTTTTTTGACGTTATTTAACTGCATTCTTTTGAAAGTTATGTTAAGTTTTTTGTTAAACTATATGTCATCTTTAATAATTTTATGATACAGGGTGGTAATTTTTTGAAAAACTTGGTGAACCAGGAAAAGTCAGAGAATTCAATTTTTATCTGGTAACCCTGAAAATGTAATAATTTAAGTTAAAAGTCTAGGAAAATTTGACTAATTTTTAGTAGATTTTGTATTGGCTTTCTATTAACGACCTGTGTTGAAATAGTGACTAATAGGATAAGTAAAAAAACAAAGTATTTTTTATGGGTTTTATCGATTGAACGATGCAATATAATCCCACGTTGTGTTATGTGTTTTTAATTTGGTCTTCAGATGATTACAACCATAATAATTCTAATGTAATTTGCTACAACCTTACTATATTATTTTGCATAAAACAGAAACTATATTCTAGATTTTGTTACAGGCTGTACTAGCACCAGTTTTTTCTCATTCTCAAACTTGATCCAAAGTTCAGTTTCCTTAACTACTAAGCAGACTCAATTTTTACCTGCATCTCTAATACTGTATAGTGGCAAACAGTTTAACATATTTTTTTTGACATAAAGATGTAACCACAGTCGAAATTATTATGGCAATTGTCAAATCAAATCTCTCTAACCGGGAAATGAAAAGTACAGTTAATGCCATTATTATTATTTGTAGATAGTAATACAATTAAAAGCATAAAATTACATCGTTACAAAATAGCTCACTCAATATCATATATTTCCTATTTTATAGAAATGTATAAAAGCGCAATTACCACACAGAAAAACTTGTATGTATTTCATTTGCTGGGTTTGTTACGTTTTCTTTTAATTAGTAACGTTCTCAAATGAACGCACCAGCTAATAATTTATTCACTAATGTTATGCAACGTAAATATAAAATGTGCCTCTACAATGAGATGCGGGTTTGGACTAAGTCTAAAGGTTACCAAATGTTTTACTCGCATTTGGCGCGTTCTTGTCAACTTGTCTTTTAGTTACTATGCACATGTAGTTTTACGGTTGCTATAAAAGTTAGATTTAAATGGTCCACTCTTAGCTTGAGGGTTTTTTTTGTTTTTTTTTATTTCTCTTGGCTGCTTTCTTCCTAAATGTAACCGTTTCCAAAGAATAAAAGGGTACAAGATGGCGGGTGAAAGTCAAGAACGTCGTACATCTCTCTTGCGTCGATGCTAAAGGGCCGACGAGTGTCGTTATGTGTTATAATTACGATGTCTGATTGAGACAATTTATCTAATCCTTACTGTTTGATTTGGAATAATTACGGCGTATGATCGTTATCTACAAGATTTCATTGGAGGCAGCCCATGGAAATTTCCAAGGCTAATTTTTCTTTTTAAGTTAAGTAAACGTAACGTCAATTATCAGCTTCTATCAGTAAACTAATGTATTGTTGTAATTTTGCTTATGTGCTAACCTACATTAAGTGTGAAGTGTGGTACTGTCTTACTTTTGTGTTTTAGCTAATTTCTTTTCTGATGACTAAGGACGAACACTTGGACAGAGCTCTGGACAAGTCGATCGATCTATCGGTGTGTGTACACCATTGTTACCTGTGACTCGAGTAAGGTAGTATCCTACTTTTTTTTACATTTTATGTAGTGTTATTTGCTTTAAAAATTCAATATTGGTCGTGCAATTTTGACTAGACCAAGTTTGCTTATACCTCTTGATTGAGTGCACGTTTACTTAATCTTACTTAATTTTACTTAATCTTACTTAATTTTACTTAATCTTACTTAATTTTACTTAATCGTACTTAATGTTACTTAATTTGTTTGGATTACTCTACGAGTAATTACTGAAAATTTGTTTCTACGATGATTGTCCCTAACGGTAGAAATTACTAAGTTTCTTTAATTTGTGTTCTTGACTCTTATGTATTTAGAGTCCATATTAACTTATGTCTAATTTTTTTTATATATCATATTTATATATATTATTCTTATATCTATTGTATCCTTAAGTAGTTAAGTATATTTACTGTGTGTATTGGTATCTTTGATTGGCTTTGGTAATTTAGCCAGAATTACAAGATTTAATTCAAAATAAACTAGGTAGGCGCCTGTATCTCTGGGTATTTTCTAAATCTCTTCAGTATAAAAGTGGATATTATTTTTAGATTATACAAGCTACCCCCAAATTCGGCTGCATTATTATTTCTCACCTTCTTCCCCTCTCCTGAGCTAGGGCAATATTTCTTGACTATTAATTCCAATTAGAATTCTCTTGCATTTATTATTACTAACCCACTGCAGCTGGTAGGGGCGCGTAATAGGTTCTTTAACAAAATATCGCAATATGTACAGCAAAATTTGCACATTGCATTTTGAGGCGATAACAAAAATTAGGTGTCAACAAGATCAAGTTTTTTGGGTCACATTAAAGTTGCAGATTGCTTAAGTGCATTAAACGGTCCAAACGTAAATTTTAAACTTCTAAATCATCTTAAAGCTGAGTTAGAAACTACGGATGGTTTTCGCATTTTAGAGCTCGAAAGTTGTGCTTTGCACACTGTACACAATGCGTTAAATGCATCTGAATGAAATAAAACTAATTTTTTTTGAACTGTATATAATTTATTCAAACACGTACCAGCAAAAAGAACTGATTAAATTTGACGTACAGGATCATTCAAAGTTTTGTTCCACCTGATGGTTGGAAAATGCAACAATAACTGAAAAACTATTAAACATCTTATCTCATTAAAATTTATACATCAGATAAAACAAAAGAAAAAAAATCAAAATGCAACAGTTATGAAATGGTAAAGCAATGCGTAAAAAATGAACTGTTTTCATCAAAATTGGCTTTTTTTGAAAACATTTGTTGAAGATTTGCAAGACTATTTACGACAATTTCAGACAGAAAGACTAATAGCTCCTCTCATATATAAAGCGTTGCACAAGGATAGGAAAACTATTTTTGACAAATTAATTAAGAAAGAAGTGATAGAAAAAACCAGACTGTCAGTGACCTGCTTAAGATTAAATTATATGATCGTACCAACTATAAATCTTTTAAAAATATCAATCTTGGATTTGCCACAAAAATAGAGCTAAAGAAAGTTAAAAAGCAAGTAAATATTCTAAAATTTAAAAATGATGGTACAACATGTCTCACAAATTAAAAAACAATGTTGTAATAAATTATCTTTTTTTTACAAACTTCTGAAGAGTATCTTATGTTTTGGCTCAAAAGTAATACTTGAGAAATCTGTCGCCATGTGAAGACTATACATACTTAGCCCTAATATTAGAGAAAACCAGAAGAATATCCACACCGGAGACAATTAAAATTTGTAAATATATTAATAGATTCATTAGTAACAAAGATGTTATTAAAGAAATAGAATAAAAAAAAAACTTTAAAAATCAATCATGGTGCTGATAACAAACACTCATAAGATAAACTTTATTTTTGCTTTTATGAAGTACAAGATGGCAGTGAAGACTTTTTAAAATTTCTAAAACTGGTTTTGACATTGTCAGATCGGAATGTAAACTTTGAAAACAGTTATCAATCAACAGTCACCGTTTGATTGAGAATACGTTAGAATTGTCATTGATTGGCAATAAAATTCATTATTTTAGAAATGCGCATTCTAAATTTACAGGGGACAAAAACATACTTTTTTTACCAATGACAAAAAAACCTGAAATTTTGATTGAAAAGGACTAGAAAACCTGGAAAAATCAGGGAATTTCAAAATTCCAAATAAATATTCAGATTATCAGAAACTATACATTAATGTCTAGTTCTGTTACTCAAAAACAAAAAGCAACAACCGGAATAGCTTTATAAATCAATAATAAATAAATGCAAATATTTTATCTAAAACCAGTAAAAGAACTATGCAGTCACTAACAATACACAGTACACAATAATATAAAAAATACAAAATTCATTTGATAAATTAATTAATGCAAATACATTATGTTAGAAATGAAAACCAATGAAATGTAGCTACTATGTATCATGTGTTCCAAAATGACAATCACGTCATAACGTGATAATGGTCCATGGGACATTATCGTTTATAAATATATGTTATATTATATTTGCACTGTGTGTCAAAATCGAAAACAAATTTAATGCAGTTAACTTTGAAGATATCGTCGTTGAAAACTGCAAGCTGAAAAACACTGCAAACAGCAAACAATACACATGAACGCCTTTATGGATTTTTACAATTTATGGAAATACATTTTGGAAAGAAATAAATCATTTCAAGAACTTGCGTTAATTTTAAACATTGGACAGCAAATATGAAGAAAAACGACGGAAGTGGTTATAAAGAGCCGACCATCAAGACGATTTGGAATATAACGGCTAAAATACTACAGGAAGAATATTTTAATGAGTATCATGTTATATTCAGTTTAAAAAGTCTTGTGATGCTCGAAATGCAATACGGGAGGAATTAGAAACAAGTCCTTCCAAACAAAAATCTAGTTCATTACCTTTATATCAAAATGATATTTCAAAAATTGTTAATTAATGGGATGCTTCCAGGCAACGGACTTTTGGAAATAACAATAAAGTTGTTTCGTAATTATCATTGTCCGATACTAACAATATATCATTTACTATATTTTTCAATACAAATACGTAGAAATTTCTTGTAAAGAACATTGCTCCTTAAAAGCTGTACCAGAACCATAATCTAAATTGAACAATGCTAATTGGGGTTTAAAGAAATCTCCAACGTCAGAAACACCAAAGACATTTAAAGTCTTGATGTTGACTTTAAGAACTGATAAAAATAAAAATCAAGTTTTGACAGAAACCACTGTTAGTTTGAATTCAAATATACTATCGAGATACATAGAAGCTAGTCAAAATTTATTTTGACAATAATTTTTTAAAGCTACTAAGGCTAATTGGTTGTTTTGAAGTTCTAATAAAAAAATTAAAAATTACCGAAAGTACTTTATCTTTTAGAGATATACGCAAATAATGAAACTTGTATGTTTCTGAAATTTTTGGATTAGGATCCACTAACGAATAAAATAAGGAAATTAAATTTGGCCATTCATTTAACTGACCACTAAAATCAAGCAATTTTATACGAGGAAGTAACGTAGATAATGTCGACAGAATTACTACTGAATTAGCGTTTGCTGAAACAGTTGAACTTGCAGATGATGCAAACAATTTTGAATATTTGTTACGGATTTCATCAATCAAACCTAAGACAGCATTACTAAACTGTAATGTGTTTAGATGTAAAGAAACGTCAAAAATAAGAGCGTTAGTTTCCTTAATACGTTGGGTAACTGTTTCAAATTTGTCTTTTAATTTAGACAATAGGTGGTATTGACTAGTAGAATCAGACAATGTATTACCTGTAAATAAGTGTTATTGATCATAGATTGCTTAAATATTTGCAAACAAATATTTCTTTTGGCTTTTTAAAACTGCTAGTAGAACATCTGGCTTAACCATTATGACAATTTATGCAATTCTAACAAATAAACAAAAGTACTAATTACAAACTACTTCTGATACACAAAGATGTCGTCCCTGCTCAGGTGCCAAATATATAACCGATACTAACAACAACACCGTTTGCTACATTCTTTAATACAAAACAAAACGATTAAACAACTTTAATTATTAAAGTTCTGACTAAGTATAGGAGAATTTGCAAGCAGCAGATCATTATAAATTTTTACTAATACTTGTGCATTCAAGCTTGGTAATATAACAAAAAGACGCATAATTACACATCTATTATTTAAATACACAAATTAAACAAACTAACAAAAAAAATCATAAACGAGATTCAAAATATGTACACAAATATAATTATTAAGTTTATATACATGCAACAAAATTAAGTAATTATCATTTAAATGAATAACTAATACTTAATCAATAATTCTAAATTCAAAATAAAATCAGATTTGTCTTGAACAATCTTATGAACTAGTTTATTTACAAGAATGTTACGTTGATATCAATTTATCCAGAATCAATTTCAATCTATAAGATCAAACAACCAAATCTAAGTTTTCAAATTACAACTCTACGACAAATTGCTGCACAGCAAAGGCTTTATTATTAATTTCCAACTAACGACAATAAAAGTGATGGTGAAGATGTGCAATAAATGCGCATTTTTCGAAATTTATGCGGGTAACAAAATAACGAAATTCATGCCTATATATGCGATCGTTTGACAAAATCAAGTTCAGAAGGATTTCTTTTCTAGTACAACACAATAACAATGAAAATTTACAAATCTGTCGACTCCAAAAGATGATGACGCCATTTTATACTACCAAATGAGCCATGTTCAATTACTATTTGCAACAATCAATATGCGATGGAATAGATTTTCGATAACCAATTCGTAAAACCTCTTTAATTACATTAAGAAGGTTTAAGACAACAGCGTGTGGATTAACCAACGACACAATTTGAAAAAAAAAATTGCATGCTGCGCAAGACGTATTTGCGACATTTATGATATTGTAATTTAACATAAAAATTTTATAGGCGTTCTATTTAACATTTAACCTATGAGTTCGAGCGACAATTTAATATATTTTGGAAACAAAAACAGATATCTGCGAACGACAAATACTAAAAATTAAAACACTTAAAAATTATGGAACAAAAATTACAAACAAATAAAAAAATAATACACAAACAGTTCTTTCGTTAGTGTAGTAATGACAAAAAAACTTTAGAGTTGCAGACTAAAATATCGAAATCTACGCAAAAATATGCTTTGAAAGTCAGTTATTATTTAAGGAGAAATGTGTGGCTAGTAGAAAATCTGTTTAAAAGTTCTAAAATTTAGTTAAAATTAGAAGAAAAACGCTGCAACATTTCATAAATTCACATGTTGGAGTATTATATATTTAGAAGTTGGTACTACGTAAACCATTCAAATTTAGATCTTGACAGATTTTAGTTAGGTATAAATGTACTACTATTGTATTTGTGATGTCTTCACTGTACGTCTTTTTTTAAATTTTTACAAACATTTTACAAAAAGCAAGATAAAACATAATGCATGTTACTCTCGTCGACTTTTGACGCTTATTACATAAATTGTTATATAGTCACCCAATTTAAATAGTCACACTGTGACTTAAGAACTTAATTTAAAAAAATCAATATACGTAAATACAATTACAATATATATAACATATAATGAAAAGTAAGACATTGTTGTAGATAACAGCAAGTAAAAACCAACGTTTATATGATTAAAACTTTGTGTGACACTACAAAACGGTAGTTTATTATAATTAAAAAAAAAATTTTTTTAATAACAAAACAAAAATAAAATTTTGACTCGCATTTATAAAACAAACTAAACTATATAAAAACTTACTGTGAAATTTTCGTGGAAGTATTTTAAGGATACAACGCTTCAATTTTCTTACCTGTAAAAAAAATATATTATAAAAACATTACAAGTACAAAACTAAAACACAGAATAAACTTTTTAACATAAATATGAATAATAAACATGAAATTGAATTTTTATCAAACAAAATAGAATACAGTTTTGTTTCATTTTACATTTTCATTTTTATTGAAAAACGTAAAACTGAGTTTTATTGCTTTTGTTGTGTCAATGATATGTCAATAACAAAAGTTATAAAATCAACTTGGAGTATTGCTATAACTTACGTATATGGAATAATATTAAGTTCAATAACTTTAAAGTACTTAAAAAAAACTGCTAGTGGTTGTAAAATTATAAAAAGTTTTAAAAAGTTGAAGTTATGATTGCGCAAGGACATATCTAGTAATCTAACATTTTTTTAAACTTATTTTTCACATTTTTTTTTTAAATTTTGATTTTAATTTAAACAAATTGTTATTAAATTAACACAAATTTATCTTAGATTTTCAGAGTTCGTTAACTTTAAATAACATCTACAAAACAATAAAAAATTAATAATTGTCGTATGAATTAAATATAAATAAATTAAGTAAATAAGTTTGTAAGAAATAAAATTTGAAAAATTTGTTAAAAATAAATAATAATAACTTCATATTATATAAAATAAAGATTATTTCAGATTTTGATCAAAAACTCTTTACAATAAACAAATATAAACATTACTAACTTATTAGTTGTTTTTTTGAACAATAAAACAATAAGTTTTTATATTTTTTAAAAAATAAATTGGTTGCTCAATTAATTTTAATAGGTGTTTATACTTAACTTTGGTATGTTTTGAGCAGATAAATTTTATTTTTACTTTAAATAAAATACGTTTTGTTGAAACTTGTGATAAAGTTTTATTGTCACTATTTTTAATATATAAAATAAGTTAGTGTTAGATAGCCAGCTCGCTATAACTCCTTTTATGTTTATTTCATTTAATTAAAGATATGTAATGATGAATTAAAAAAAATTAGGAACACGTTAAATTAAAGTCAAAGTGCAACATACAAAACCGTTCAAGTCTTTCATCCTATCCCTATCTTCCTGTTCCTTATGAAATTCTTTGGGTAAGTTTTTCATTATATAGTTAAGTTGCAATTAGTGTCGGTTTTTCTTTTTGAATTTTAATACTAAATTAAAATTTAAAACTAAAAAACACTCAAAAATTTAAAATATTTTAAAAATGACCAAAAATTTTATATTTAGATAAATAATATTAAAAAAAAATGTTTTAAATTTTGACTGTTAGTTGCACTTTAATAATTCATAATCTCTTTTATTATAAGAAAAACAATAAAATCGTTTAAAATGAAATAAAATAATGAATAAAATACAATTAAATGATTATACACCTCTGATCAAACAATTTAGAAAATTTCTAATGGAACTTTAAAAGTAAGGCGTGTTAGAAGGAGTTGGTTACATTACGGAACGTTGCTGAATGTCACCTGTTAATTTCTCCATTTAGAATTACGCAATCAACGATTTGCAATTCAAATTTATTCGTGAATACGGATAAAAAGTTTTGCGATGTATTTCATTTAATAATTAATCAATCAATACCAATTGTAGTTTGATGAGAAACAATGAGATAAAACGTTTGTGGTTTAAATTAGAAATTACTATTAATTAGTGATGTATTCAAATGTTACCTAGAATTTAATGAAACTGTAACGCTTTCCAATATACACTATGTAAGCGGATTTACTGATGATACCGTTTAATCCTCAAAGTATTGATAAAGATATTGTTTAATTGATTCGTTAATTTACCAGTTTTCAACTGCATTATAAAAATGTTGCAACTGTAACTGCCTGTAAAAGTAGATTGCATTAGTAAAAATCGCACCGTTAAATTTTATAGTAAATAACAAAAGCAATTGAGGTTCCTTTGTTATGAATTTTCTGAAATATGTGGCCGCAATCTTAAAGGACAATAAAATTCTATAGATATATGACAAAAATATTAGGTCAGCTCTCAGACTTTTGCTCGTAAAGTTTTTCCATAGCCTAAGCGTAATTATTGAGGAAAGACGTGCCTAAAATATAAATATCTTTCTTCATTGTTATTACTTATGTTTACGATGCAATATTTCTTTTGTAATTACGGTGCTATTGCGCAAGTCTACATTTTAAAACTAATCATATTGATTACGTTTTTATATTTCATTTACCGTTTGTCTAATTTATTTATAAACATTACAAAAACGGATTTATCTACAGTAATAAAAACTCCAGAAAGAATGGTGCATAACAAATTTGGTAGGTTGCCAATCCGTTAATGGCGTTTCTCTGAATTCGAAATAATTTTTGTAGATTTACAACTTCTTTGATAAATAAATATCATTTTATGTGGCTTGAAGACCTACAAAAACTAAAAATATGTGTTACGATAACGAATAAAATATGCATTGCTGTAATTTTGGTTAAATCAACAAAAGCTGGAATTGCAAGAAAACAAAAACTTATTCACATTGTTTATTTTTAAAACGTAACAATTTAATTAATTTTTTTATCAAATAATGTTTATAATAATAATAAATGTCAAAAATACAAAATAAAAGTAAAGCATAAATACTGAAAGCATTTTGATTTTTAACATTGAGTTAATTAATAATGAAAAAGTAACCGCTTTAACTTGTATGTAACGAACTCAATAACAGATAATTGGTATAGTAAAAACAACAAATAAAAAATATACAGGGCGTTTCTGAATTGCACGACACTTTTTCGGGGGCGCGTTTTCTAGCACAAAACAAACAAAAAAGTTTATATAAACATACGCCCAAACTTAATTTATTATCGAGATGTTCAGCGCGACTAATCTATCAAGTCTTGTAGCATCCGGGTGTCTCTTGATAGTAGCTGCCATTTATGTGATCTAATTTTGTAGTTTTTCTTGCAATTGAGAATAAACCATACATTATATACAGATCGTAGTGGCCATTCTTCAAGTCCGTTTCGACCTACCTAACGGTTATTGTATGTGGTATTTAAATAATCAAAGACCATCTGAGAAAAATGAGCTGGCACACCATCATGCATAAACCAAATCATTAGCAAATCAAGATTACATCCGTTACGATATTCCTAAAAGCCTGCGGTAAAAAGAAAGGGTCGATGAAGTTGTCCCCAGAAAGGCATCACCAGAAATTTAATAAAAAAGTATGTTTGTAATGAGTAATCGCACTTGCATAAGAATTTTAAAAGGTCCAGGTGTGGCTATTTCGAAAATTAGTTATTCCATTTCTTGTAAACCAAGAATCATCGGCTAGTATCAGGCGACTTTGGAAATTAGAATCTTTTGTGCATTTTTGAATTAACCATCGGGAAAAATGTCTACACTTATTATAATCTTGTGATAATAAATCTTACACAAACATAACATGAAAAAAATACAATTGTTGCTCATGAAGTGTTCGTCATACGCTTGTACCTGAAATAAGTATTGCTTCTTCACCGTTTGCAATTCTTTGAAATCTGTGTTGACCAGCGTGTATTCGTTGAGTTTTGAACGCTTGTTTCTTCAAGACGCCTGTCAATTGTTTCTAACGTTTTAGTATTTGGTATTCTTCCATTGGGAAACTATTTACGTTATTTTTAAACAGATCCATTTTTATGTAATTTTCCATAAATTAAATCCATGTTTGTTAGTTCAGCAGTGTCTGTCATGATAATAAGAAATTAAAGTTTTTTCAAAGCATGAACTTGCACAAAACAAGTAAAACTTATTTCGTTCTGTATTTACAGTATTACGAGTAAATATTTGACCGATTATTCTTCTCCTTAACATTGCAATCAATTTCAGTATGTAGATTTTTGGATGTCCAAATACGACAATTATGACTTTTTAAAAAGTGAATGCTTATAAATTAAAAGTGAAATTCAAAATTTGCTACCGATTTATTGGAACTTTGTTCCTTGCAATTAAAAATATTTTCGACAACAAGTGCAGTGAGTATGGTAAGCGTTTTTGTATCTCTTGCCTTGCAAATGCAATTCTTATTTAAAAAAATCGATAAATTAGAACTAGTTTATGTTATCGAAAAGTATCGTAATTTAAGTTTGCTTTAGGAAACATCTTCAATAAATTCATCGATGCAACTTTAAAGAAAATATGAGTAAATTCTATTGGGATTATGTACCATTTCGAAAATGCGTCATCACAATAAAATGCTTTGCCCAAGAGTAAACACTGTGAATTCTATTAATATAAAATTACATAAATTAGATAACCTTAAAATTACAGCTGTTATTCACTATTTATTCAGAGAAAACACAAATAGTGTTAAATACCTACGATAAGAAATGTTTTAAAATATAAAAACGAAGAATAAAACAACAACGAAAAATAATACTTGATGTAAACAAAACGTCCAATAAGAATATCATAAGAAAATGATGCTAAACGGCAACACCGGGTAAAACTACCAATCTAAAACAAAAAACAAAAAAACACAACAATAGTTCCCAAATAACGCCTGTCTTTCAAAGACGCTATTTTCATGAATAACTTTGTTTTGAAACCATTTTTTAAGTATTTTACTATTCGTTTCTTCAACTTATTTTTCGCAGGAAAATCATTTTCTTAATTGTGATGTGTGGTTTTATAATGGTTTTTTAATTTTTACGCGTACGCATCGCAACTGAAGTTCGGCAAACGAGACAAACACACTTAAATTTTTGATCATAATAAATACCTATTTTTCTTTCTTTCCTTTATTATAATAATACCTTTTATTGATTTTTTTGTATCGTAAATACTCTTACGTAAATAAAATACCGTATAATACGTTTTTGTGTTGCCAACATCGCAAACGTCAATATTCGTTCGTTAGTGTAGTTACATAATGAACGAAAAAGGCTCTAGGGTGGCAAAATGAAAACTAGGAATCCACATACAATTAAGTGTTCAAAGTCAATTAATGTATTAGAACGAGTATGCGACAAGTGGAAAAATCATTTTAAAAATCTTGAAATTCAGTTAAAATTGAAGAAAAACGATGTTAAAGTTAATGTCAAATCTGACAGATTTAGTAATAAATGTAATACCAACATTATATTTCTGTTGATTTTTTTAAATTTTTTAAAAAAAGAATGTAATTTTATGAAAGGCAACACAAAAAATAATGTACATTACTCTCGTCGAAAGAATCATAGCATAACTCACTCACATGCAACGCTCGGCCGTGCGGCCTCGCGTCGCATTAACGTTCGTTATGCTATTTCTTACTTTCGACTCTTGTTACGTAAACTACTATTTTGTGCTTCCGTCCGTTTTGACGTATTTTACAGGCATCATAATCGGCCGGAAATTTTACTTTTCCGGCCTAGGCCGGTAAAGTGTAGTAGAATTTTATAACTAAAAATTGGCACTAGTAATCATTAATTAATTAAACGTCATCTGTCAATGTGTCAAATTTATTAACATACACCATTATCTGTGTTGTTTGTGACCTGCGTTTGAATTTCGTTGTAAAAGTCACCGTAAGTTTTCTTTTTTTTTTGTGTGTTTCGATTTATTAATTTGGTATTGGCATCAAGAACGTTTTGTTTATTGTTTGTGTGGTTTGAGTTTAATGATATTTCAATTTGCTTTCAATCGTTATTGAAATTTTCTTTTAAATGCATACAGATCCGTAGTTTTGTTTTTGATTTAGTACTTTATTTGGTTATCTTTGTAGAATACCGATTCAATATAATTTACGACTTCCTTTGTGGAATGTAAGTTGATACATTTTTCTTGTTTAGTCTGAATCATATTGGATTAAGCGCGATAATGAGACACCTGCATTTATGCAAGCTAAGGGTTTCGATGGGAAATATTTCGGTCAGATGTCGACGCAATGGAAATTCACGTGGCTAATTATAATTGCCGTCTTTGTTTTTCTCGTTTGATTCAATGTTCTTTCTTTTACGTAGATGTTACCGCGCAAGCGAAGAGAATTTGGTGGGAACACGAGTTGTTAAATATGAGAGGTTTTAATTTTTGGGGAGAAATAATCTACAATCGATCGTTGGTGGCAATTTTAAATTACCGGTTACCGGTTGGTAAGGGTACGTTTCGTTATGCCCTACCGCGGAAGTTAAAAAGAAAATTGGTACCGTGAAAATGTAGTGTAGTGATGGAAAAGTTTGATTTTTATCTTCTTTTCAATTTTCGTAATTTACGGATTATGCAAATTTCACGGTGTCCATAATTATAACGCAAGTTTCAAGTTGGATATTCAATCGTTGGGTTGTACTGTGTCAATCTTCGCATTTGTGCGGATTATGTTAAGCGTTAACCAAGAAATTCTTCCGTCGGCATAAGAAAGTTTTTGGAGTACCTTTTCGTTTGGCCATTCCGGACCATCTAACCATAAGTACGTTCCTGCAGTTACGACGAATTCAAGGTATTTATGTTGCACCATTTATTTAATCGAGAAGATATTATTTACGTTTACGCGATCAAGTGTTAAAAGCTTTGAATTTTCAATTAAAAATTACAAGTGTTTCGAAGTTATCGTTAATGTAACTAATTAATGACCGTATTTTACGGTACTGTTTTATCCCAAGTTTAAAATTTATTAAACGGGACCGAATTATCGATTCAAATTATATGTATATAAATTAGTTTATAAGTTTATTTCATTTTGTTTTTAAATTATATCGACACACACGGCCGTGATCATAGAGGTTTATAGATTGATTAATTTGTGCTGTTTATTTCTTTAAAATTCTGTATTGTGTATTTTATAATTTTGTTTGTGTATTTTATTCCATTAACTTTAAATTTGTTTTGATCAAACGTGCATTCACGTAATTTTTCTATTATTTTGCTACTGTTTTGTGTGATTAATTTTGTCAATTTCAATTCAATTATTTTATTTTATTCTTTTATTCATTTTGTTTTATTTTGTTCAAATAAATGTTAAATTATTAAATTGTAAAGAGCTTTTAATTCCGTCGGCCTCCGCGTGTGTAACTTTATTAGTTTATTTTAGATTTTAGCAAATGCACCCTCTAAAGGTAAGTCCGTTGGGGGGGTGCATACTACAAACGGACTTATGGTTGGCAAGGGTCATTAGTCCATTAAGCTTACCCCCTTCCTGGCGCCCTTTGATTTCGACATTATTATTTATCGATTTTGTGTTTTCGACAAGTCAATCCATTTCGATCACGAAACTTTTAAATAAAACCCACCCCGTCTCCATTGAGCTAGTGGCACACCCCCCCGTTTATGTTACTTCATTGCAGGCAGTGACTTTGTGTTAATTTTGGCGTGTAACATAAATAATTTGGCGTCTCCAGCGTGTGGCCTTTTTCGAATTTTAGTTTGCCTGTTAAGTTTCGTGATTTTTGGAAGATTTTACCGTTTTGTAATTACATTTTAAAATGGGTTACAAATTGATTGTTGATCGTTTATCGCATAACGAATTACGTTATGAAATTTTGATTAGAGGTGGTGATGCATCTTTAGGTGTTGTCGTATTACGAGGCTTACTCAAGAATTTTCTTATTGAAGAAGCCACCGGAAAATTATCTCGTCCCGTGTATCCTTTCGATTTTAATGCAGATAAGTTAGCGATTCGTGAAGGTATCGATGAGCTTAGAAAATTAATAGATTCATTGAAAGTTACTCCGACTACAAAAATTTCTTCTACAATTGAAACCAAAATTAAATATTTGTTAAACCGTATTGGCAATTCAATTCCTATTCAAGGTGACGATTCACAAGTTAAAGATGAGTTTTTAAAAGATTTAGTTGTTTTAATTTCGCAGTACGAACTTTTGGATAAACAAATTGTTGTTTCAAATCCGTCTACTTCCGCCGATGAAGTCATCGAACCTGTCGTTCAACCTTCTGTAGTTGATAACGCTTTACCGACGTCTTCTGCTGTTAGTCAAAATTTTGTTAGTCATGTTAAGAGTGTTTCAGTTTCGAAATGGAATTTAAAGTTTTCAGGTGACGCAAAGTCAATTTCATTGAACGCATTTTTAGAACGAGTTTCCGAACTTCAATTATCGCGTAACGTTTCAAGCCATCAGCTATTTTTGGAGTGTACTGATCTTTTTACAGGTCATGCATTGATTTTTGTTAGATCCATTCGTAGTTCAGTTAATTCTTGGGAAGACTTGGTTAAGTTTTTACGCGAACAATTCCAGCCTACCGATTATGACGAACGACTTATTGAAGAAATTAAGCGTCGTACTCAAGCTAATGATGAACCTATGGGTATTTACGTTGCAATTATTCGCAACATGTTTTCACGTCTCGATGAGCCTTTTTCTGAAGAAAAGCAGTTAAAGATTTTATTAAGAAATATTTCTCCCGTTTATCAAACTCAGCTTGGTTTGTCGTCGGTTACTTCAATTGAGGAGTTAATTAAATTTGGTCGTATTATCGAGGACCGCATGCAAGCTATTGAAGCTTACACGCCGCCATCTCGTAGAAAGCAGGACATGGAGCCTGATCTCGCTTACGTAACATCTCAAGTTAAGGACATTGCAGTTTCTCGTTCTTCAAATAACGTTAGTAGTGGTGAAAAACCTACACCACCTGTTAGACAACATTTACGATTACCGTCTTCGAATATCGCACCTTCTTCACGAAGGTTAGCTATCGTTAATGCGCCTGCTTCTTCTAATCGAAGTAGTCCGCAATTGTGTTGGAATTGTAGGAAGCCTAACCATCGAGCTGCTTCTTGCAAAGAACCTAAGAAAGGTTTATTTTGTTATCGTTGTGGAAAGTCTAACGTTACGGTCCGCACTTGTTCTAAGTGTTCGGGAAACGAAGTAAAAGGACGTACTAAGAAGCCGTTTAGTGACGTCAGAGGTTAAAGTTAAATCGGCTGTCTATTTTAATAGTTTACATTCTTCGAAGAAAAAGAGTTTCGTTAAGAATAAAGTCGTGTTAGATTATGTTTTAGAGTCTGCTGAGTCTGACGAAAGACCTTTTGTCTACGTTAAAGTTTTTGGTCACGAAATTTTAAGTTTATTAGATAGTGGCGCTTCTCGCACTATTGTTGGTTCTAAGGGTTGGGAAATTTTTAGTCAGTTAGGTTTGAAGTTGAATAAGTCAGTTAAAGTTAATTGTATTGTCGCTAATGGTAAATCAGTACAAAGTTTAGGTTCACTTCTCGTCCCAATCGAAATTAAAGGAAAAATTGTTGTTTTAGAAGTTTTAGTTGTTCCTGACGTTCCGCATAATTTAATTTTAGGCGTTGATTTTTGGAAACAAGCAGGTATCGTTCCTGATCTTAGAAAAGGTGAGTGGCGTTTCGAAAATATGGACACCATTTCACAATTGGAGGATAAAGATTCAGTTATTCAGTCTCGTCTCGATCTTTCCTCAGAACAGCTCAATCAGTTAGACAATTTAGTTAGTAATCATTTTTCTTCGACGAATGAAAATTTTGGATGCACCAACTTGATCGAACATCAGATCAAGACTACTTCCGAACCAATTAAGCAACGGTATTACCGAGTTTCGCCGTTTATCCAGAAACAAATCGATCTGGAGTTAGAGAAAATGTTGAAGTTAGGCGTTGTAGAAAAATCGAACAGCGCTTGGTCGAGCCCGATCTTATTGGTGAAGAAGAAGGACAACTCTTATCGCTTTTGCGTGGACTTTAGAAAAGTCAACAAAGTTACCGAAAAGGACGCTTATCCTTTACCTTACGTTTCGTCTATTTTAGATCGTCTTCGTGACGCTAAGTTCATTTCATCTCTCGATATTAAGTCCGCTTATTGGCAGATTCCTTTAAGCGAAGAGTCTAAACAGTATACCGCTTTTACAGTTTCCGAACCGTGGGTTATTCCAATTCACGCGTTTACCGTTTGGTTTAGCTAACGCACCAGCTTCTGGCAGAGGTTGATTGATCGAGTTTGGTCCCGAATTAGAACCTTACGTTTTTGTCTATTTAGATGAAGTCATTATTTGCGCTCCTTCCTTCGAGAAACACATGGAAGTGTTAACTGAAGTTCTTCGTCGCCTTAGAGGAGGCTAATTTGATGCTAAGTAAAGACAAATGTCATTTTTGTAAACCTGAACTTAAGTATCTTGGTTTTATCGTCAATTCTACTGGTTTGTCGGTTGACCCGGAAAAGGTTGATGCAATTTTGCGTATTCCAGTTCCTATTGGTGTCGCTGAAGTTAGAAAAATTATAGGCATGGCCTCCTGGTATCGCCGATTTGTACTGAATTTTTCGACAATTATCGCTCCATTGACGTCTCTGTTAAAGAAAATTTCCAGCTTTAATTGGACTAGTGACTGTAATGAACCCTTTCAGTTTATTAAGAATTGTTTAGTTTTCGCACCCATTTTGTCTTGTTCTGATTTTAGTGTTCCGTTTACAGTTCAGACTGACGCTTCCGATTTTGATCTTGGTTCGGTTCTTACCCAGTTTATCGACGGTGAAGAACGTGTTATTTGTTATAATAGTAGGTCGCTTACTAAGTGTGAACGCAAGTATTCCACTACCAAAAAGGTGTTTGGCTGTCCTGTGGTCTATCGAAAAATTGAAGGAACAACTTTCACTGTAGTTACCGATCACGCATCATTAGTCTGGTTACACAATTTAAAGGAACCTACCGGTCGTCTAGCACGATGGGCTGTTAGACTTCAGCAATTTGATTTTACGATCATTCATCGTAAAGGAAAGGATCATGTCGTACCTGACGCACTATCTCGTTCAGTACCAGCTATCGACAACATTACTACCGATTGTGACATTACCGAACCTAAGTCTTCCGGACAAATGGTTATCGAAACTTATGGAACGTGTACGTTCAAAACCTAACGCTTTTCCACGGTGGAAAATTAGTAACGGAAAGCTATTTAAGCGTATGTTACCGTAGACTATCCCGATCTTCGTTCTGGGAAAGGACAATTGGAGAAAGTTGTACTAAGTCTAAACGACTCGAAATATTGTCAAAGTTTCACGATGAGCCTACCGCTGGACACCTTGGTGTATTTTAAGACTCTCGAACAGAATTGTTCCGCTTTATTACTGGCCTAAGATGAAGGCTGACGTTATTCGTTACATCAATGGTTGTAAAGTTTGTATCACGCATAAGCCAGAACAGAAACGTCCTGCTGGCCTTATGACCCGTCATCCTGTTGTGGACAAACCTTGGCAGTTGATCTCTACCGATCTTGTTGGACCGCTACCGCGATCTAAGAGTGGTTATTCGTATATCCTTGTGGTTTCAGATTATTTTTCGAAATTTGTTTTATTTTTCCCGTTACGTTCCGCTACTGCCGCAGCAGTTACTAAACGTCTTGAAGAAGATGTATTTTTAATGTTTGGAGTTCCTCAATATCTTTTGTGTGATAACGGCACACAGTTTCGTAGTTCAGAATTTACAAAAATGGTTTCGTCATATAAGTCTAAAATTATTTTTAACGCTAATTACCATCCACAAGCGAATCCAACTGAAAGAGTCAACCGAGTCATGAAGACAATGTTATCGTCGTATATCGAAGACAACCATCGACATTGGGATAAGTATCTTGCTAAAGTAGCATGTGCTATTCGTACCGCTGTACATGAAGTCACCGGCTTAACGCCGTTTTCGCCAATTTCGGACGTGAAATCTGTCTCGACGGATCACGTCATGGAAAAACTACCGATTCCGACACTATCGACGATCTGGCTTTTTTGCTGATCGTACCTTTTAGCCGAAAGAGCCCCAGCGTTTAGAGAAGTTTACGTCGACATTAAGAATCGCTTGAATGCCGCTTATGTCCGCGCTAAACATTATTGCGATTTACGTCGTCGTCCAGCACCTTTTACGAGGTGGGAGACACAGTGTGGCGGACCAATTATGTCCTTTCTGATGCATCTCGATATTTCTCGGCCAAACTGGCACCTAAGTTTATCGGTCCGTTCTATGTGAAACGGAAAGTTTCGTATCAGACCTATGAGTTGTCTGATGACACGGGAGCATCAAAAGGCATATGGAACGCCAAGGACTTAAAGTTAAACCCGACTGGGAATAAATAGTTTTAGGTTTTATCGTTTGAGTATTGTTCTTTGGTTATTGTTCTATCGTATTGTTTTTTTTTTAGGTTAGTTAGTTTCGTTTTTGGGTTCCGTGTAGAGACGGACTAAGAATATTTCTCTACAGTGGGGACACCACTTGTCGTAAGAGGCGACTAAACAACGGTTCTTTTATTTCCATTTTTCTTTCTTCTGCTATCTTGTCTGTTCTTATCTTTTATTTCTGTGATGTTTGCGGCTAGGTGCCATCGCTCGGTGAGGCAGTAGTTGTGGGAAAAACGCAATGCGCGGATCGCGTGAAGCGCAGCGCGCCCTCTCTATTGTGTGCAGCATCAGGTGATCTGTGTCGAACCCAAACATATGCTACCCTTCTTATCGTTTAGGTTTTCGTTCCGTTTAGTTTCGTTAGGGGTTCTCGATGATTGCGAGATCGCGAGAACCATAGGCTTAGTTTCGTTTTATTTTTGCGTTTATAGTTACATTATCGTTTATTGTTTTGGGTTATGGGTTTTCGTTTGTTTTTTGTTGTTTGTCTGTTTTAGAGTGATTTAAGAAATCCCTCTTTAAGTAGAGGAGGTGTGACCTGCGTTTGAATTTCGTTGTAAAAGTCACCGTAAGTTTTCTTTTTTTGTGTGTTTCGATTTATTAATTTGGTATTGGCATCAAAGAACGTTTTGTTTATTGTTTGTGTGGTTTGAGTTTAATGATATTTCAATTTGCTTTCAATCGTTATTAAAATTTTCTTTTAAATGCATACAGATCCGTAGTTTTGTTTTGATTTAGTACTTTATTTGGTTATCTTTGTAGAATACCGATTCAATATAATTTACGACTTCCTTTGTGGAATGTAAGTTGATACATTTTCTTGTTTAGTCTGAATCATATTGGATTAAGCGCGATAATGAGACACCTGCATTTATGCAAGCTAAGGGTTTCGATGAGGAAATATTTCAGTCAGATGTCGACGCAATGGAAATTCACGTGGCTAATTATAATTGCCGTCTTTGTTTTCTCGTTTGATTCAATGTTCTTTCTTTTACGTAGATATTTACCGCGCAAGCGAAAAATTTGGTGGGAACACGAGTTGTTAAATATGAGAGGTTTTAATTTTTGGGGAGAAATAATCTACAATCGATCGTTGGTGGCAATTTTAAATTACCGGTTACCGGTTGGTAAGGGTACGTTTCGTTATGCCCTACCGCGGAAGTTAAAAAGAAAATTGGTACCGTGAAAATGTAGTGTAGTGATGGAAAGCTTTGATTTTACCTTCTTTTCAATTTTCGTAATTTACGGATTATGCAAATTTCACGGTGTCCATAATTATAACGCAAGTTTCAAGTTGGATATTCAATCGTTGGGTTGTACTGTGTCCAATCTTCGCATTTGTGCGGATTATGTTAAGCGTTAACCAAGAAATTCTTCCGTCGGCATAGAAAGTATTTGGAGTACCTTTTCGTTTGGCCATTCCGGACCATCTAACCATAAGTACGTTCCTGCAGTTACGACGAATTCAAGGTATTTATGTTGCACCATTTATTTAATCGAGAAGATATTATTTACGTTTACGCGATCAAGTGTTAAAAGCTTTGAATTTTCAATTAAAAATTACAAGTGTTTCAAGTTATCGTTAATGTAACTAATTAATGACCGTATTTTACGGTACTGTTTTATCCCAAGTTTAAAATTTATTAAACAGGGACCGAATTATCGATTCAAATTATATGTATATAAATTAGTTTATAAGTTTATTTCATTTTGTTTTAAATTATATCGACACACACGGCCGTGATCATAGAGTTTATAGATTGATTAATTTGTGCTGTTTATTTCTTTAAAATTCTGTATTGTGTATTTTATAATTTTGTTTGTGTATTTTATTCCATTAACTTTAAATTTGTTTTGATCAAACGTGCATTCACGTAATTTTTCTATTATTTTGCTACTGTTTTGTGTGATTAATTTTGTCAATTTCAATTCAATTATTTTATTTTATTATTTTATTCATTTTGTTTTATTTTGTTCAAATAAATGTTAAATTATTAAATTGTAAAGAGCTTTTAATTCCGTCGGCCTCCGCGTGTGTAACTTTATTAGTTTAATTTAGATTTTAGCAAATGCACCCTCTAAGGTAAGTCCGTTGGGGGGGGGTGCATACTACAGAAGCGGACTTATGGTTGGCAAGGGTCATTAGTCCATTAAGCTTTACCCCCTTCCTGGCGCCCTTTGATTTCGACATTATTATTTATCGATTTTGTGTTTTCGACAAGTCAATCCATTTCGATCACGAAACTTTTAAATAAAACCCACCCCGTCTCCATTGAGCTAGTGGCACACCCCCCCGTTTATGTTACTTCATTGCAGGCAGTGACTTTGTGTTAATTTTGGCATGTAACATGTTGTTTAGAATAGCACTAACAAAAATTTTTTAAACAAATATAACAAATTTGCTTATAACTTACAATTGTTAAAAACAACAATGGTTTTATTTTCATATAAGTGAAGTTGTAATAATATGATGTAATTGTCAAATTAATTTAAAAAACAATTGTGTTTTGTCATTACAGGTTTCAGTTTTATCAACATGTTATTAAATTTTATTAAAAATCAATAGATACTTAAATAACTGCTTTTAATTAATTGATACTATAAAGGTCAGCTAAGCTAAGTAGAGGAGATCGTCCGAATATGGGCACTTAATATAGCCCCCTGCCCATTTACACAGCAAGTAAGGCTATCTGCCAGGTGATGCATACATTTACACTTATACATTGTCAATACTTATTTTACTGATTCCCCGCGTGATCCCACGTGTTGTTATTAAACGGTTGCGATTGTTGTGTTCAGTTGTTTTTTATAATTTTTTGATGTAAATTTAATTATTTTTTAATATTATTTTGTATTTGCTTGTGCTGTATGTGATAGACTAAATTGCAATGCATTTCAGCAAGTACTTTCTAACCAATAATTTTATAGTGAGTTGTATTTAGTATAATATAGGTCTCTTGAGCCTGGGGCCCATATTTGAACCAAACTATTATATAAACTTTTTTGCAAGTAATCATGTCTTTGCCAGAAAATAGATGGAACATTTTTACGTAAAAATGTAAGTAAAAAAAAACTGCATACATTTTTTTCATATGCCAAGGAGTACATTGTAATAGCTGACAAAGGAAGACAAAGTTATAGTAACCTTCCTATCAACAACATTGTTAATACTAAACTGAACCAAAAAAACAGTATTTGGACATGAATTAGAAAAGGAATGAAGTCACTATATTCTTGAAATAAAAGAGTTTCATGCTTTAACAAATAAAAGATTAACAACAATTAGAAATTATATAAAGGATCCTTTTAGAAACGGAATCCCCAATCGCAGTTGGCAACTGGCACTTTATTCGCACTCATTTTAAGGTTCAACAACAAGAATTTTTAACAATCTTGAAGTACTGTATAAAAAACACTATTCTGGAGCACACAGAGTGTTCAACATTAACAAAACTGGTCTTTCTGTTTTTCCAAGTAGATTGCCTAAAATTATTGCAAGGAAACTAAAACGTCAGGTAGTTTCAATAACATTAGTTAAGCAGAGTTTATTAAACCCCAATCTCTCTCTCAAAAAAAAAAAAAATAAATAGAAACGATTAGCTTATGAGTGGTGCACCACCCGGATCTATCTACGCAGTTCACCCTAGTGGCTAGATGCAGCAAAACCTATTTACGACATGGTTCAATTACTTGATTCAATTTGTAAAGTTAACTGAAGGGTTTCCAGTGTTGTTTATATTAGATGAGCATTATAGTTACACTAAGAATTTGGATTTAATAAAACTGGCAAGAGAAAATAATATCTGCATCATATCTCTTCCGCCACACTCAACTGACAAACTTCAGCCGTTTGACAAGATATTTATGAAGCACTTAAAGCCTAGTACAATGACAAAATCAGGACTTGGTTAAGAATAAACAACAGAGCCGTTACACAGTTTTGTCTAGTTGAACTACTGCGCTAGTTAAATGCTAGACAACAAATAAAAAAATTTCTCCATTAAATAAATATGTATTTATGGATGCTGATTTTATTTCCGATAAACATAAAGCTAAACAATTATGTAGTTCAGGCACAGAAACTCAGTTGCAAAAACCACGATTCTACTATTACTTTTTATAAAATCATAAGCTTTTGCGGTTATTTAGTTTATGACTTTCGGCTTAGACCGCGTCGTAGTTAAACACTTTTTAGGCTTGGTCCTAGTCTCTCCTTAAGAGCCAAAACAAGAAGTATAACTTGGCTTTTGCCGTATTGTCGTTTGTGAACCCAAACAAACTGACGTTTCGCAAGACATTGCAGCTTGCATTACTATTACTTGTTCAAAAAATCTGGTTGCCCAACCAAGTTGCTCAAAAGATCCAGCTACCAAAGATCTAAATCCCCAGCTAGATTGTTGAAAAGACCTGGATCCCTAAACAGGTTTTTAAAAAAGCCTAGATTTTAAACCAAAAGGTGGAGAAAAGTCGGTAGTTCTAGTAATGATGGAAGCGTGTGGAATCAGATGACTGTTGGAGAAGCTTTGCCACTTCGTTTAACATTTTACTATTACTACTGGTTATCAAACAAGTGACTACAAAGGAACGAAAGCTTTCCAAATATCAAATTAGAACTTCATCTCTTTACAAAAAAATCTTGAATTAAAGCAAAACAAAAAACAGAAAGAAAAAAACAGACTAGTTGCAAAAGAATGAAATGAAATTTAGAAAAAATCCAAAAAACAACTAGAGTGAAAGACAAAGAATCAAATTCAAACTACAATAATTTGCGCCTGCAAACGATAATGTTGACATGAACCAAATTGGACAACTTGCCTTTGAAAACAATGATGCAATATGCTTACGTTGTGATCAACACTTTTCTTAAGACACTAGGGGAAAATCTGGATCCAGTGTTTTATATGTATTTTATGGGCACATTAACAGCGCTCTGGGACGGAGAACGATCCTTATATACGTGTCCGATTTTTGCCAATAGTTTTGTAACGTCAATTGTTTATCTTATTTTTGTAAAATCTTTATTTATTTGTCGTTAAAATATAAAAAAAATTCTATACTTTCTGATCAAATGCCAGAAATGTGCACTATTTCAATATTTTCTTTATAGATACATTATACCTTAAAAAAAATAAATTTTGGGGTTTAATGACTAGGTTTTTACAGTGTACTTTAAGTTTTAATAAAAAAAAATTAAAATTTATTTTTCAAAAATTAAATGAAAAGGGGGTCTCTATTAGAACCGGTTCTTCTACATTTAAGTACAGCAATACAACACTCTAATTACATTTTTAACATGGTTACTCGAAAATTTCTCATAATTTATGGGAATTAAAGTAAAACCAATGCATATTAAGAAAATATATTTTTTTTTAAATAAAAGTGCTTTAGAAATCATTTTAAAATATTCTTATATTGCATAAACGTAACTATATAGTATATAAGTAATTCGATAAATTGTGATTGACATTACTGGTTTTCAAAAACGATATCAGCAGGTAGTGTAAGCTCCCTATGAATGAAAAAGAATATGTTAACTTTGTGTAAAATAGAATGAAATTGGCTTGCAAAATGCGGTGCTAATAATATTAAAGTCAGTAAGAAATACAAAAAAAAAATTCTGAAGCAATAAAATGATTTCTAAAATTGCTAGAACGTTGATTAATTACAATTACATTACAAACCTCTTTTGTGCAATTTTGCAAAGTTTCTTTGAATTAAGACAAAGCACAAAGCAGCAGTTATTGCATTACGACATAAAAGCGCCCACATAATATTCTCGGCTAAAATTGGTAGACCTTCGTTAATTATTAAATCAAAATTATTACAATTGGGAAGATTGGAACCCTATAGTAATCATACGTAACCCACACAAACCAACAGAATATTGCTATTGCAATCACTGCAAGTAGGTATAATCGGATTAGTCGATACTCTATAAGGGCAACATTGATATTCTGCTTGTGTACCAGAAACGAGGGTTAACAGGTTACGTTAGTGTTACTTTGGCTACGATAGGTTCAAATAATTGATGTTATCACAACAGTTACAAATGTGAAATCCGTTTAAATGTTTCAAAAAAGCATACGGTTGTAATTGGCTACCATAATTTAAAGGACTTTCTTTTTATAGGAGTTAAGTAAAATAAATTCTTTTTCTAGTAAATTTATTCTTTAATAAAATAAGATTCATTTGTACAGCATAAATTATATCAAAAAAATTAATAAAAATATTAGCGCTTATATTTTTAACGTGAACATGTAAAAAATTGTTTTAATTATCTTACTATAAAAACTATTAATGTAAGAGATTTAACGCAATTACATTAAACATAAAATTCCTTAAGTACAAAATACTTAATAAACAAACCGGTAAATAAAAATTATACAAAAAAAATAAATCAAAAATACTATTTATAGAAAAAATAAACACGTTTTAGAAGACAGTATTTCACATTCATTGATCATTAGAAAAAACGTAGAGTACACTACAGCAATAAAAAGAAAAGGTACTTTCTGTTTGATCGGAATCAGAAAAACAAAGCCATCAAAGTAGTCGTTAACCTAATATAAAACATTTAAACTGTAAAATAAACAGTAAACTACCTGACTTTTACTATATTTAAAAAAATTAAAAATTGTAAGATTATACCAACAATTTATACTTTTTATAAATAGTAAACAAAAGAAAGGTTGACAAACTGTTAATAGATGTATTAGTTAAATAGTGATAAAAAAAGTATATTGTTGTATATAAATATAATCCATTTAAAACAATTGTTTTAGAAGAGGAATACCAAGTTTAACGTTAATAATTATCTGTAATGAAGTAATAAACTTGAATTAATACAAATTATTTTATTTTAAATATTAAAAATACTTTGATAAAAGTTTTAATTTACAAATATAAATACAATGAACGTTTTTGATGATATAAAACTACAATTTGGTAATAAATTTTAACTTGATTTAATTACGTACTAAATTTTTTTAAGTATCTTAAAAAGTAAAAGAAAAAATTATTATGCACTTAACGTTTCGTTTTATACTATGCAATAAATTCTAAAATTTGAAATAGCTTTTAACAATTTAAGTGGCCAAAATAATTCAATCGGAAAAAAAAGAAACTCCGCGTATAATTAAGTTTAAAATAATTGAAAAGCTAAACTAACAAACTCTTTTAGTCGAAAAACATAAAAAAGTATTTTTAAATAAAATTAAACTGTAAATATACTTTTTCATTTCGATTTGTAGTTTTAGGTAGTTGTACCTATCTAGTTTACTTAAACCAAAGGTTTTAATTAATTTTAAATTAAAAATGTATTTTGTTATAATTTTAAAACTTAGATATTTGTTAGAACTTGTATTTTTTTGATATAAGTTATTTAAAGAGTACTTAGTTTTTTAAAATAATTCTTAGCTAAAATATTTGTAACTTACGTTCGTTTTATTTTTACGTTGTTAGCTAACAATGTTCTTAAAAGTTTTTGATTGAATTCTGAGGTATTTGCCATTTGAATGACATATTTCAAATCAGGTTTATATTATTTCGAGTTTGTAAGTAATTTTTGTGTTCAATTAATTCATGGTTTTAAGTTATTAAAGTATCCGTTTGGTGTGTTAATAACATTTAGATTGCATTATAATTTATGTTGCCTTTCTTACATTCAATATTATAGTTGTTCGTTTATTTTAACACTATTAAGAATTTAATTTATGTTTCGTTGTCGTTTAATGATTTTGCGTTTTTGATTGATTAAGTTTAATTATGTCTTAACTTTGTATCTTTCTGCGTCTGTGCTGGTTGTACTTTATCTGCGATTAAGTTTTACGTTGGTTCAAAACTGGAATTACCGTCTAGCTTCTGGGTCCAGCCACCCGCAGCTTTCATCAGAAAACAAAATTACCTTAAGTATTTACGAATTACGTTTATTGCAAAACATTTAATTGCAATGATATTTGAGTATAGTGTAACTTATTAAAAATGTATTTTTTAATTATTTTTTACGCTAAATTACGTAATTTTGTTAACTAAATAAAACAATATAGAGATTGATTCGTCGTCGCTGAACAAATTTAACCAATCGACGAGTATTGATTCGTGTATTTTAATTTAACTTTAAACTAAATGAAATTTGCTTCATTTATTTAAGTTTTTTTTTATATTTGTGGTACAAATTACATACCGTCGCATTGTTTTACGTTAATTATTTATTTGTTTAATTTTTTGTTTGTTTTCTCACCTTACTAATAAGTAACCATGCAGTTTCATTAATTATTTTTGTATTTGGTTAAATATCAACACATGTGTTTTGCAATTTTGTGTTAAGTTCATGTAAATTTTATTCTCATTGTCATTTATTTTTATTGTTACTCAATTTTAATTAACTGTTTTCCTACATGGCTTTCTTTAAAATTTACTTTTACAATAAATTTGCAAATTTTAAATGTACCAAAGCTTTTTAATTGCTCCATGTGCACGTTGGTTGTGTGCTATAATTTTACATTTGTGACGTTACAACTCTAAAGATAGGTTTATTATGAGTTGTAACCAACCTGATGGGCTTCTGAGTAATTAAGAATCTAGAAATTAATTTGATCGTGTCTAAGATTGACGTCCATATCGATTTGGAGTATTTCACTTCCGTTTTTGACATTTTCAAAACAGTCACTAATTTTTGCTGTAACAACTTTTGCATTTAAATTTTTAGAATACTGTAACTTGACTTTTTTGCATATACAGTAAAACCTCTTAAATGGAAACTGCCGGGACCATAAACTTTTAATTAAATTATGAAAAACATTCTTTTGATAATAACACTTTAAAATAAAACGACAAAAGTTGCAAAAATGTATTTAAAAAATATATTAACTAATGTTATGTATTTTTAAATGTGTTTAAAAAAAATTGTAATTGTTGTTTGTTGACAGTTTTTTATTTTATAGTCTACCGTTTGTTTTTCTAACTGTGTTCTTAAATTAATTTTTTTTTATAAAACAGTCGCCTTTATCTTCTAAACCCTACACAAAAATTTGAATGTACTTAGTAAAAAAATTATAGCATCACCAAAACCATGATATTTCCGTCACATCGTCTTCATTTTACGTGTACTGTTTTATACACTTGCGTTTGTCTACAATTGAAATGTGTTTCAATTTTTATTGTTTTTGTAATAACGAAAGAATTATTTGTAAGCGCACAAACAAATTTCATGTAAACGTGCTTTTTCTGGCAAATAATATGTTGATAAACCATTAGGTCGGACAAATTTACCGCCAAATTGTCTGTGGATTAGACTTAAGTTTATAACACTGCCTGAAGCATATTTTTTCTTACGAATAGTAAAAACTACAATAGTATTTACGAATTTCTTCTAGATTCGATAAGATTTATGATTTTTTGTAGTTTGGAACAGCAATTTACTTTCCGCTTCCACGGTTTCTTCAATAACAGAATACCCTATAAATACAAGTAGGTATACTCGCTCGGGACCAAAAAATTCCGTAATGTGTAGATTTCCGCTTTACAGAGGGTCCGACTTGGCAGGTTTCACTGTACATCCGTTATTGCAATTTTTTTAATACAAATAAAAAACAACTTTTAGTAGTGATTTTAATACTAAATTAGGGGTTATTACAACAGGCTTCCGACTACAAACCAGGAGGTTTTTAATATTTTTTAATTAAGCTTTTTGATCTGAAAAAATGTGGCAATGTAGCTCGAATCGTAAATCTCAGTAGATGTTGAACTGTAAATCGCATAATACTCGGTTACAATCTAGTAATCTTTAATTTTTTTTGTCAACTTTATAATGTTGAAAAAATCATTGGTTTAATTAATAAATTGTTTAATTCAACCATATTTAATCAAAAACTGAATAAATTTTTGAAAGTTCTATATTTGCTTTAAAATTATATTTACGAAAAAGCTCTCAATCACGCCAAGACCTACAGAAAATGACAGTCAATAGACGTAAATCTCATTTTTTAAAATTTTTCTTTGCCTTATAATGTTGTGAGTGCAATTTTATTATTTTGAGTTTTTCTAAAGTGACCTTCTTTCTTTAAAACATTGTCAGTCAGTGTCAAATAAAGTTAGATGTTTTAAGAATTTTGTTGTTTGCTTTGTGTTTCTTACCGTACATCGCTTGGAAAAAAAGAAATGTTACTTCCTAATACTTGTTATTTAAACCACAGCTTAGATGTTGTCTTCTATGCACACAAGAAAACTTTAGTTATTAATTAAAACTCAAAAAACCTTAATGAAAACTAAGTTAGTTTGTCCAATGAACAAAAAAAATCACAAAAAATAGGAAAGTTTTTCTCTAATTGACACACAAAAGTCTTATAAATTAATACCAAGACAAATACTGTAAAACTCAAAGGACGTCGACAAAAAACTAATGAAAACAGAAAAAATCTCTACAAAAACCCTACCATAACAGTAAAAACAGGTTTTAAAACACAAAGAATTTAAATTATTTAAAGAACTGTTGTAAAATTACTCTAGGTATTAATCCTAAAAAAATAGAAACAGAAAAGTAATAGAACGAGAGTCTCAGTACGAAAAAATTACGTAACTTAAATTTTGCTGATCACCAAGTAGTTATAACTCAAGATTAAAAAGATTTCAATTATATGTCACGAAAATTAAAAGAAGATTATACTAATGCAGAACTAGATATAAATTTTGATAAAACCAAATGTCTAAACAAAGAAAAGAAACATAAAAAATATAGAAATCGATAAGTTACCTCATTTCTCTTTTCTAACCTCTCTTTCTGTGATAAAATACATATAACTGTTGTTACAACCTGTGTTTTGGTCATTTGTTCTCTATCAGCTTTGGATAGACTTAAAGGGTATCTGTCATCCTAATCTTCTACCGTTTTGGTGCTTTTTTAATTTATTTTATAATTTAGCACCTCGAAATTTACTACGCAATCATCGAATCAAACTCAGTTAGTCGCTGCCATTTAAGTTACGAGATAATTCTCGTAACAACTTTAAAAAATGCAACATCAGAAGACAAAATCAAACCAAAGTTAAATCAGACAACTAAATTAATAAAAGAAAAAATTCTGACGTACGGTGCAGAAACATGCATAAAGAATAAATGAAATACCAACGTGACAGAGAAAAATGTAACACAAATAGTTCTAATACCTAACAAAAAAATACGAAATAGAATGAACATTAAAAAGAGCGTAAATAAACAGCATTGAAGAGAAACAACTAAAATGATACGGCTACATAGAAAGTAAAGATACAAAGTGGATAAAGAAAATAACCAAACAAAGCTCTATAAAAAGAAAAAAAAATAGAGATGGACATTCATGAAGAGACGACGTATATAAAGCAATACGGAAGACAAAAAAAATAAATTCAAAAACTAAAAGGACATATAAATATCTATCAAAAAAGTGTTATTTGTGTATTTTTGTAAAGTTGGAAAAACAATTCAATTTTTCGAAAGCTGTACGATATATCACAAAAAACAAAAACATGTAGTTCTTAAACAAAAGTTCGGCTAAGGCTTTTTACATTTAAAAAATAAAATGTTAATCGGGTCTTATAAAATGTCAAATTAAAAAAAAAATTAAATAAAACAAAATCTGCACTTTTTAAAAATACGCTAAAATCTAAGATAATTCCATTTTTTGTAAATCTTTTATCTACAAGCGCTAAAGAAACTTAAAGTAAATTAAAATTTAGACAGAAATTTATTTTTAAGATATAAATAATTGTTTGATGCTTGTATCTATAAATGCTATGTCTAATGCATTATTGTGATAAATACGTGACGTAAGCCATTATACAATTTTGATTTATAAAGCAAGATAAAAACTGCGACACACACCTTCTTTACATTAATGATAAATTGTGTCTAAAATATATTTATGATTTTTTTTTTATAAGCAGAATTTTCCAAATGTTTTTATCAGTTTTATTTTAAATTGATTGATAGATTTTAGCAATTTGTATAAAGCTCAAACATTTAGAATCAATTGCTTAAGTTATGTCAAATTGTTACAGCTAAAAAGCTTACAATTATCTAAAATTTAGAATTGATTAATACCATATTTTACGTAACATTAAAATAATGACACTTCAAAAATACACATATTAATAAACAATAATGATATATTTTGTAAAACGACTATTGTATCAACTCAAATTGCGAAACAAAGCTTTTGGTACAAATGTCGCCTAAATAAATATCTAAGAATTAAACTAACACAACAAGCGTTTCACTTAACAAACTTTTAGACGCAAAAGTTTCAAATTTGATTTAATTAAGTACAGTGTTAATTTTAACTTTTAATTTAGATGAGGGTTTCAACCGTTGCACTTTGTAATTTACTCTTGAAATAGAAATTCTGATACAATAAACTGAGTGAAAATTAAATTTTCTGATACTTAGCGAAAATGTAATTAACACGACGATATTAAAACGGAGTATTAAATTAATAATAAAAATATGGCGCATCTTTTAATAATGTCATAAAATAGTTATTAAAAATGGCGTTTTCTTTTTTATTAGGATTTTATAAGAAAATAAGAGTAACAATAAAAATTCCGGAGATATATACCATTTTGTGTTAGAACTAATATATTAGGATCAGACTGTCATCATAAACTATACAGAAAGGTTTATATTATAGATGTATCGCAAATGAAGCTTTAATCTCTAAGGGATTTTTAATACGTTACATGACAAATTGTTATATTGATACTTCGGGATTACTGCTACCAAGTGTCTCTTTATTATTGATAACTCAGTTTGACGTCGGGCTTAGATTTGGGTTAGAGTGAAAGTGGGATGTAACCTAGAATACAAACAATTACATTAAAATACGTTTTACATTAATGTAAATCTGAAAAGAACATTAATTAACTTAATTCAATTATTCTGTACAGTTTTTGTTAAAGTAGTTTACCTTGTTTTTAAGATTTTTTGTTCTTCAAATATTTGAAAATTTTAACTACAAAAATGCTGTAAATTAGGTTATACAAACAACATTGTTGTTTGTTTATGTGTAAATCATTAATTGTGTTTGTGTTACTTGCGTCGTTCAAGTTTATTAGTCATTCGAAAAAGAATTGGTGTTCGCTTGATTTAAAAACAAGTAAACAATTTTGTTTTTTTTTAATTCTATGTAAATATGTAATTATAACAAATTTAACAAAAACATTTTTTATATTAATTTAGTAGATTGTTAACAGAATTTATAAATTACACAGAGTTGTAAAATTATATTACAACAAAGAATTAATATTAAAATTAATAATTATTATACATACTTAACAAATTAAATAAACGTTATTGTCACAATATACAGCAGTGTTTAACGTATGTTTAAAATTCAATTAGAACGTTACGCTTTAAAACAGCTGTAAATAATGCGTCAAATATCTCATATTATGTTAACATTTATAATAAAATTAAACAAGAAATTATGCTGTTACCAAAAAAAAATTAGTTAAGCAAAGAAATAATAAAAACAGAAATTGCTATGTTTAAAGAAATAGTGCAATATTATATACTAAATTCAAAGTGTAATACAACACTGTATTTTTAAAATTTTAAACTAAAATCATTACAAGAAACATAAAAACACTACAATTCAATAAATACACAAATCACTCTTGAAAGTATAATTTGCATAAATATAGTATACAAGGTGTTCAATTAAACTAGTTAATTTCAGACATAAAGTTTTTATCACAAAATCAATAAAAATATTATTTAGGTACAAAATTTTCACTAAGAAACATAAATAAAATAGTTTTTTGGTAAATGTTGTATATATTTAGCTAAAGTAACTAGAAATAACAAATATTCAGAAAACTTGATAAATGTTGTAAGTTCTTTCAGCTACAGCATTTGCTTGAAGGTCTAAAGAAAAACTACCATTAAAAATTCTAGACTAGCTTATAGTGTGTTTGGTGGATAAAGTAAAGATCAGGAAATAACAGGTAACCAGGTGTCAGATAACTCATAACCATTGTCCCTGTTAAAGTTGTTGGGTACTTTAATAAATTTAATCGCTTTTCTGATTTTTCTTAAACGCCAGTTTTTGATTTTAGCAATCGTTATAGTTTTTTCGAAATTTATGTCATGTAAAGTGTTTAGCGCATGTTCAGCAATGGCAGATCTAGAAAGTTGAACTAGACGAAGATACCTTTTGTGTTCTTTTTGTCTAGTTTTAATAGTTCTACCAGTTTTTCTAATATATACCTTGCCACAAGCGCATAGAACTTGATACACTCCACAGGCGTTATATGAAATTTTATCTTTTACAGGATTCTACAAATTTTTCATTTTCGTGGTAGTATTATAAGCAACTTTAATGTCATGTTTCTTCAGTATTTTTAAAATTTTGTCATTTACATTGGCAGCAATAGGCAGAACAGCAAAATTGTTGCTTATAGTTAAATCATTTGGTACAGTAGGTCTAGTTTTTAGTTGAAAATACTTTTTAATTTGTTCTTTTTTAAAACCATTTTTTATAGAAATTTTTTTAAAGTAATCTAATCTTTCTAGTAATTTATCTTGATGGCAAATTGTCATCGCACTGTTGTATAATGTGCGAATTGTTCCAAATTTCTGAGATCGATGATGATGAGAGTTTGCGTTTATATATTGATCCGCATGTGTTGGTTTTGGATAAACTGAATGTATTCAAATACCATCTGGTTTTCTTTCTATCTTTACATCAAGAAAAGGTAAGATAGCATTAATTTCTTTTTCAATACTAAATTTTATGTTTGGGTGTTGATTATTTAGGTATTGAAGAAAAATTTGTAGTTCATCTTCACCATGGGACCAAATTGCAAAAACATCATCAACATATCTAAGCCATAGTTATGGTTTTTTAAATGCATATTATTAAAGTACCCAGTAACTTCAACAAGGACAATGGTTATGAGTTATCTAACACCTGGTTACCTGTTATTGCCTGATCTTTACTTTATCCACGAAACATGCTATAAGCTACGTCTATAGTTTTTAATAGTGATTTTTCTTTAGACCTTGGAGCATATGCTGTGGCTAAAAGAACTTACAACATTTATCAAGTTTCTTGAACATTTGTTTTTTCTAGATACCTTAGTTTTATAATTGTCATTTTATTAATTGTCACCTGAAGAGGAACGTAGACTACGTTCCGAAGCTTGTAAGCTTTTAATAAATATATACACCATTTACTCAAAAACTATTTTATTACAGAAATTATATTGTTTGTTCTACTACAACAATTTATAACCGATATTCATAAAATGTAAATTCTTCATGTTTTGTTGTGTTTTTTAAATTTTTGTTTAAACTTTAAGATGTGTAACAATTAGCTGCAAAAAAAATATTTTTTTTAAACTACTAGAAAAACATATTTTTAAACAGTTGTACGTTCTTTATAATTAAGATAAATCCAATTAATATATTTTTTTTAAAAATACAATTGTTAAAGATATATTTGTCTTATGTCAAAAAAAAAAGAAATGAATTAAAAGAAAAAACAATAAACAGACTGACTACACGGTAGCAGGTACCAACTTTCTAGCATAGATTTAATTCAGAAAACCATAGTTTTTACTTGTTTAGTTTTCCTACTTTAAAAATACCATGACCTAACCTTAATTCAACATAGATCAATATTTTATTCCTCTTCATTCTAATCTAAGAAGCCAATACTTACTAGATGCACAAAAGTAAAAAATATACTCTATTTACATTAATTTAAAAAAAAATTATAATGGCAGTAAGTACTGGATTCAAAATTTTGTTTTATCTGATTTTCTTTGGATTTAAGATAGTCTTTTTTTTACGGTCACATTCGAGTCCTTTAATACTTCTCTAAAAAGTTAATGATATCGTCTCTAGCGTTCAGCATTTTTCGAAATTTGTGTTTTTTGAATACGTCATGTTTAAAAAAAGATTTTTATTATGCAGCAAATTATATTTTTGCAATCATTTCAACTTCAAAATTTTGTAATATTGCTTCTTTTGTATATGTTATTTTTCAAGATCATTGTAACTAATCTCTAGGTCTCTTGGTATCACTTCTGCAAAAAGTAATTTTTTCTTTGCATTATTTACATCCTTTAGGAACAAAGATACTTTAGTTGCTAGAGATTCTGGTTCAGAATTTTTAGCTTTCATTCTTAAATACTTTTTTTTGTAATTTTCGCTTAATTTCACCGCATTCATTGCTTTTTTTCAAAATTTTCAGTATTTGCCTGCAAAACAGCTCGCCGTTTTCGCGTTTGACGTCTATTACAATCAGTTAGAGACTCTGAACTTTGCCGCAAAGGTGGTGTAAGACTTTATGTAGGTGTTATATCAAGTATTGTTTTTAAGTTTTGACGTACTATATCTTTTTTGATCCTCTATATTTTAGTATTCTTTTTCGATTGTTTGCGTTTTTGTCTTGCTTTTCTGGCAGTCATAGCATTGATTGATTTTATCTGAGCCATTTCTCTTTTTATAAATTTTTTAACCTTTCCTTTTTCTGTTGTTTTTTTGAAAACTCAGTATTATTTTGTATTTGTTGTCGCTTCGTTCTGTTGTATACTTTTTCTTTAATTTTTTTTTCTTGGTCACTCAATTTATTTTGTAGTGGCATTTTTTAGCGCTTAAAATACCGGTGTTAAATTAATAATTATGCAATACAATTTGAAATAAAGTAGTAAACAAATTAAAAAACGCAATTTTCTGTATAAGTAGTGATTATGATAGTGTATAAATTATTTCCTCACGTTTAAGAATAATTAAGGAATGACTACGACTGACAAACACTAAGAAAAGAGACACATAATCTCAATTTCATTTAGCATTTTACTTCCCAAAATATATTTAATAAAATTAAAACATTTATTTATACTCACTTTACCGTTTATATATGTAGTTCAATAAGGTTTAGATAAATGCAATTATTAAATAATTTTAGCCAAAAGTATTTTTGCACGAACCCGCGGCAGGGTTAAAAAAAATCGCCATGTTGACATAATAAGAGTGTTGCCAGGTTTAAAAAAAAAAGGTTGCGTTCGTAGACACCAAAAGTTATTTAAAAATAATAAAATTTGTATCAAGTACACAGTGTGTTTTACTGGTAAAAAAAATGTGCAAATTACGTCTGAAACACTTACGATGTAACTTTAGTATATTTGGTAAACTTAACATTGGCTGGAAGATTACACCAAAATGATTTTTAATTCACTTTACAAAAACATGTAAAAACTATAGAACCATTTTACTATGTTACGATCATTTTTTGATATACTCTATATATTACATCTATTAGTTAGAAATTTTAAGTTAGTACATTTGATGTTCCACTAACAAAATTTGTCATTTTGCGTTCTTATTCTTTGTAAAGTTGTAATACAGTCTTTTTTTTCTCTATGAGCATCCAATGCTAAATATATAGGTCTTCTCCAATGTTTTTCACTCATGCCTGTTTTGGATTCTATTAATCTAGTTTTCCGCAACTCACAGTTTCATTTGGTTAGTGGTTTGCCTTTGATCGTTTTGTCTTTTCAAGATCTCACTATATCAATCTTTTAGTTTACCAATTGTTTGTCATGCGGACCACAAGGGTTGCCCATCTCTACTTAGATTTTGCGATATGTTTGATTACGTCGGTTACTTGCCTTCTATGTCCGATTGTGGCATTAGATGTCTTTGCTTATCACTCCGAATATTTTTTTTGTATCGATCTGTGAGCTACCCTAGCTTAGATGTTAACTGTTTTGTTAAAGTGAGGTACTCGGCACCGTACGTAATACTGATAAAAGATATTGCCGTTGCTTGTAAATCTCTTTTTAATACATTAGCATATTTTTAAGGATGTCTCCTATCTTACCAGAAGTTACCAATTGTGATTGTCCTTGATTATTTTTATTTTGCGGTTCAAATATTTATAATTGTAAACCAGTTCTACTATGATTCCATCATCTTTTATATTGTTACTTGTACCTAGATTGGTCATGAATTATATTCTTTTCAAAATTTATGTTTACGCAAATACTTTCTAACGTGGCTTTTAGTAGCGTAAGGTTCACCCCCTTTTTGATTCCAGTAAATGCATATTCTAACATAACTATAAGAAATTTAAGATACATAGCGTCTCTTTGTCTTATTCGTCGTTCTATTTTTTACTTATTGATATTTTTGCAAACTTTGACAGATGCTGTAGCTTTACTATAAATATGTTTTATGAGTTCAACGTATCTGCAGTTGATATTACTTTGCTGTAATGATGATAATATTGCTGCGGTGTTGAAAACTTTCATAAAGTCTAAAACCAGTTTGCAAAGTTGGCAAAAGTCTAACTTTGTTTTTATGCGTTTTGTGATAATTTTTGTAAGCCACTTGTGTGATAAAAAACTAGTCGGTTTGTACCTTTCGAGATTACTTAATCTAAGAATCAAGTTAGAAAAACTAACTGTAGATTATAAAACAAAAAACTGCTAACAAACAATTTTTTAAAAAGATTAAAGAATACATAACATTTAGCTTTGTATTTTTACCGATTTCATTTTCAAAAGTGTTTGTATTAACAAAAAAATTTCATATTTAGTTTAACTAAACTTTGCAAACCGGAAAATTGCACAAAGCGACAATAAACTTATTCTCTGTAGTTTCCTTCTCAGTAAACTTCACTAAAATTGTTCGCTACATATTCTAAGTCTGTGGTGTTGCTTTAACTATGTGTATCTGTTAATTATATAATCAATTTTGTCTTTGTTTTACTAAAACTTTTGTCTATGTGAAAAATATACAACCATTTTGTTACATTCTCTAGTTATCAAGTTGTTTGCTTTTTTCCTCTATTTAATTTATTTCATAGTGGGTTCATATGTACTCGTTTCCAAACCATCGATTCTATGCGTGCTCTAAGAGTGGCGCCCGATTCTTCTTTTTTTAGTAGCATTTTCAACCACGCTCACTCATCGACAACTCAGCTTGTTGTGGTGGTATAGATCGATTCTTAATAAATTATAGTTGGTAACAATGGCTAACATCTTTCTAAGTTTAAATTTGAAAATATTTTACATTTGTATTACTATTCTGATGATTTTAACATTGACTGAAATCAATCTTACAGTTAGTACTTACTAGCAACTTTACGTATTACAACACAAAAATAACTATTTTCGATTGCACGAAGTTGCACTGTTTTTCGAAAAAACTGTTAAACAAAGTATCCATTCCATATACGAAATAAAAAAATGTAAATTACGTAACTAAAAATATTTATCCATAACTGTTAAATAAATATTAAAATTTATTCTTTTTATTTTATGGCTAATATTCTAAAAATACAAAAAGTTGTTTTAACTATTTATCACCAATAATTCATAGAGTAAACATTCAAATTAAAACAAAGTTATAGAACTTTAAATTTTTAAAAGCGTTTCAATCAAAATGATTTTAATTAATTAATAAAATCATATTGCATTTTACTACTAGGCAACACATTTTACTAACATCAAAAAGTGTGGTTTAATCTTGTAATGTATAAAATAAACATTTCTTTAAAAATTCAAAACTTAATTTTTGTTTTTAAACGAGTTAATATCTACGTTTTAAAGAACGCTAAAAAGTTCAACGAGCATCTACACTTTTAAAATTTAAAATTAATGATAATATAAAATTAAAAAAACTTTAAGTTTTATTTCACAAAATAAACTTAATGGGTTTACAATATAAACTATTATTATTATAATCATGCATATATAATCTTATATAATATTCTTAATTTATTTAAATTAAAATTTTTAGTCATTAACATAAAACACAATAATTTTTTTGATAGTAGAAAACTTTTATAATAATTTCTAGTTTTCTTTTTAATAATCGTTTTTTAGGTAGTCTCGGTATATTACAAAACGATTTCTAAACGTAATAACGCGTAGAATTTATCTTATTTAAAAAATTTATATAATTAATGTTAGAAAGATGTAATTGATATTACTTCTGTTTTTAACGTTTAAAGAAAATTATAAGACTGAAACTTCTAACAAAAAGAAAGTACGTATTGCAAACTAGTTTTAAAAATTGCAGTTGTGCAAATTATTTAGACCATGAAGTATTATTAATTTGTATTTTGTTACCAAACTGAACATTTTAATTAAAATTTCGTTTTAAATTACAATAGTTAATTATCGATAACTACTAAATAAAATTTCTAATTGCTAAATTTTTACATTACTTAATTAAGCGTATTATTGAAAATTGAATAGGCAACTAATAATGAATCATACAATTCTATGAGTATTTTTATAAAAATAGAAATGGTTTAAAAAAAAAATTAAAGTTAAAAAAAAGTTGTTTTCCTGTTGCATAAATAAACAAACGACTATTTAAATTTATTTAATTTTGTAGAAAAAAGTCTTTGTTTATCTTGAGGTATGCTAAAACACATTGTAACTTGCACCTGTTTACCGTAATATTGAAAGTAAAAGTCTGCAATAATGATGACTACGATGAGCAGCAATTTTAAAATTGATGAACAGGTTTTATTGACCGACTTCTTAGATTAAATGAGTATTTCACTTTCTATGTAATTTTAAAAACCTGTTCTGCATACGTTTATTACACTAGATACCTTAATATAATTGGTAAATCATTAAAGCTAAAACAGTTTTAAAACTGTTTTACTATACACTTTCACTTCTGGTCATTTGGAAAAAATCTATTCACTATTGTTTAACAATTAAATAGAAAGACTGTACGGAATTAAAATTTTATCGTTTCCTGCCAATCGGTAATTCTTACGTTTATTATCTCGTTTGTAGCTTTATGCATCAATACAAACAATGTTGTAAAGAATAATAAAAAAACATTGTTTTAAAAATAGATTTACTTTTTCTGATTAATAACATTTTTTGTCTATTTGCATTTACAAATCATTTGATCAAAAAAAATTGTTTCTTAATCAGCATGAAATTTAAATAATTTTTGTACATCATTGTATAAATAATTTGATTTATATCTACTATGCATAAAAATGATAAAAACTAAAAACATTTAAAATGTGTACTTTTTATGATAAAGCGTATTGGAGATAAAATTACTTCGCTGTTTTAAAGGTGTGGATTAAAAAGCGGTCAAGGTGATCAATTTAAATTAAAAACTCAGAAGGAATGCTCATGACATTTGGTCGTATGACGTACGTTAGGATTTATATTGAAAAATAATATATTATGTGTCACTGCATGTGCTTTTTAATAGATATATATTTTAATAAACCGTAAATTTAAATTTAAAAATTGTAACAAATTTTGAATTATATATATTTTTTAATAATATTGTTTTTTTGAATTCACTGCGCAATTAAACAACAAAATAATTTTTTATAGAAGACAAGATTTTAATTAACAATTTGTACTTAAAAATATACAAAATTACTTTAATGTTTGTAGTAAAATAAATTATTCATTCTGTTCTTTTCCTGAATGTTAAACAACGCGAACTAACTATTTAAATGAGATTCATTTTCTATAATTTCATTGTTGCACAAGTATGTATACATTGAAAATTTTAATACTGTAAATAGTAATGAACTTTAAGCAACACATTTAATAAATATTAGACAGAACAACTGTGTAGTAATTATTACATTTTATAAACACGACGTTATTGTTTTTATGGCAAAACTAAAAAATATATAGAAGTATGTTTATAAAAAACAAATAAAAGTATGAATGTTATTACCACTAATAAACAAAGTAAATTTAAGCACTATCTACAATACAAAAAAAATGTTTTATATCGTAAAAGAATCTGAAAATGAACAAGAACGTTAATAAATTTTATTAGATATAGAGAGCTAAACATAATCAATGCCAAACTCAAAAAAATAAAAAAAAACAAATCAAAAATTTTATAACTACAGAAGAATATCAAATGTAAACCGCTATTAAAAGACTATAACTTCACAAAATAAAAATACCAAATACCAAAAACGAATTTAAAAAATAACAGTTATTTTACATAATAATGTTTACAGGTCGTATAAAAGATTATAATTTAGCAAACATGTAAAAAAGTATTAAAATTTTAAAAACTAGTTACTGTATTTTATTGGTGTTAAAAAATAAATAAAACCTATAATATACGAAACTAATGTAAATCATTACACAAAAATAAGTATTATTATTTAATGCACATAGTAAATACGTTTATAAAAAAACTAAAATAATACATTTTAGATACAAATGTATTTGCTCTTACTAACATTTGAAAAGTAGTTAATTTAGTGTGTTTAAATTTAATACCAATGAAACGTAGAAGTACTTACAAAAAAAGTTTGTTTGTTTAATTGTAAAAAAAATTAATAATTGTATCAACAAAAAAATAATATTGAATTATTTTGCTTCTATTAAAAGTTCACGAGAATGTTGACATCAAAATACGAAATGTTTAGATCTAAAAACTAAGCCAAGAACACATGTATAAATTTCCCGATAATGAATTATTGATGATGATAGTAACTAATTGTTTATTTAAGTGTTGATCATATCCAAGAAAGAGTCGTACTTCGAACACACAAACTAATAAGGCACAAATTCTATCATTATTAACGATTGATATCTCTCAACAATTTTTTTTTCTAAATTATAAAAAGCAAAATTGCACGGTTTACCCCTTGAAATTAATACACTGCTCTGTATATTCTTTAAAATTACGAAATCTCAAATGACGTAGTTAATCGACAAACCACTTTTTCTTTTGATTTTAATACAAATAAATTGACCACATATGACATATTTAGATAATTTCGTTTTACGTTAGTCTTCTATGTTTCTGTTGGTATGAAATATTTATAAGTACACATGTGACGCCTGTGTGGCTTTTTTTCAAATAACCATCAACAAACCGCAGATGCAAGTTATACTTCGATTTTAGTTACCAGTACCAAAGTAGTACGAAAGATGCGTTTTAATCAGTTGTCTTAGCAATTTAGACTACGAGTGATGAATCAAGTAGTAGTATTTATACTAATAAGCAGGTACTGTAAAAAAAACTTAAATTCGTATAAATAAAAAATATTAAGAAAGCTAATGTTAAAGAACTGAAACATGTTAAATATGACGGTAAAACCGTTGACGCCAAGACAACAGGTTCGAACTGCAAGTAAAATATTAGACGTTTCTTTAGTTCTTTGGTTTATAATTATAATTAACCCTTAAAAAAAATAAACCTGATTCTTCATAAAACGCAAAGTCAAAAATTGCACTTTTTTATATTTGTTTAGACGGTACACGTATTGAGAGTAAAACGTCTTGGTTTTTTAGCGGTATCTGGTAGTACCCCAAATGACAGACGGAGAAAGGAAATAAGATCAAACACAATGCAATTTAATTCAATGTTCATTAAAGAGATTACACAATTGAAGAATAAAGTGATGATATTACTTCTACAGAATTTTAATTTGGTATTTGAAAGGTTGCAAATATATGAATGTTCTTGTGGAAAGTATGAAAAAAAATCCCATCTAAATGAAAAAATTAAACGTGTTACTGCAGCTTTTCTTATGGTGCATAAACGAAATAAGCGTTCTTGTACAAAATGTTTATTGTATGCAAAATTTGTCATTACACATTTTTGTATAAGAAATGTTTCGGCTGTGGGTCTTTGATATTTGTATCCATAATTTGACAAGGATCAGGCAAGATTATATTCATTAGACTGTTTCAAAAAAATTGACAATTTTTTTTTTCCTTAGGCACTGTGAAAATATGATTGAAAATGACGAAAAAAAAATACTGTGAAAGTATTGGCTCTTAATATTCATATTAAGGGGTGCCGCATTGCAAATTTCGATTTCCCATTTAATTAACATGGGAAAAAGTTTTGTTTAGACTTTAGAATTTTGTAACTTAGTAACTGAATTGGTTATCAGCAAGAATATAACATATTCTTATAGGAAATTTAATGCTCTACAAATCTTATGTCTTATAAATTTTTCGTAAATTTACCACTTCAAAAGTTATTGAAGGTTAAAGTTGAACCATCGATAAATTTCATTATTTGTTCAAATAATGTAAAATAAATATTAAAAAAATTATTAGAGAATTAAACAAGAATAATTGGCAGTCATATAATTAAAATAATTTAAATTTATAAGTAAATGAATTACAATTATAATGAAATATAAAATCCCAAAAATCCAAAAAATAATTTCTCCATGTTAATTTAATAATTTATCTATAAATGATGGATGCCGCTCACGAACAGTAAAAAATTTCGAAAAACTCGTGATAGATAATTTATAGGAAATTAAATGATCTACAAAAAAAGTTCAATAACATTTTCCGATAAAGTTGATAGTTTCGCTGGAAATTTGAAAAAATGATGAAATTTTTCGAGGGTTCAACTTTAACCTTCAATAACATTCGAAGGAGTACATTTACGAAAAATTTATAAGATATAAGATCTGTTGAGCATTAAATTTCCTATAACCGTATGTTATAGTCTTATTGATAACCAATTCAGTTACTAAGTTACAAAATTCCAAAGTCTAAACAAAACTTTTTCCCATGTTAATTAAATGGGAAATCGAAATTTGCGATGCGGCACCCCTTAATATGAATATTAAGAGCTGAAACTTTCACAGTATTTTTTTTTGTCATTTCCAATAATATTTGCGACAGTGCCTAAGAAAAAAAAAATTGTCGATTTTTTTGAAACAGTCTAATATTCATATAACAAAAAACAAACATTAAAAGAACCAAAATAAAGTATGAAGTTCGCTCAATGTCTACATCAGTGAATCTGTTCTTGAAAACATTGATGAATTGTATATTTTATCAGACGACTGTCTAGGAAAAATCCGAAATCATACTGTAGCATGATTTTTGGTAGCTCTAGTGGCAAATAATAAATTAAAAAAAGTTGCTCAATATTTTCTCCTAAAAGAACATTCATTTAATGTAAATCAGTCAAAAAATAAATTTAAAAAGTTGATAGAATCTATATGTATGATGAGTATACGATTAGTCAAAATTCTTCAAGTTTATAGTTAAAACAAAAAACAAATGTCAAATAATAGACTAGAAAAAGTGATGGTCAACATATTACAAAAAAAAAGATTCAGAGTACTGAAACTCAGAGACGAAAAAAGAAATAACATTTAAATCTACACAGTATAACAAATTTAGATATGATTTAATAAATCTCGGAGTAATCATGACCAAACCTGCTGGCTTTATCCCAAAACTCTCTAATATAGAGGAATACAAAACGTACATATTTGTTCCTATAAGTTACAAGAAAATGAACATTTTGAAATTCTTAGTTCAATATATTTCTAAGCACAAAATCTGGTTCTACAATACGATATATAGTACACTGTAGTGTTTTGTAATAAATTATTTATTTTATAAATTTTTATTAACATAAATTTGGAAAAAGACACAAAATCATAAAATAAAGATATTTTTAATTTATTAAATATTTTAAACATTAATAGAACGGTTCGCCTCCTGGTAAATGATTAATTTTAAAATTTGGTCAAATTAATGACCCCTTCTTTTAGGAGGTTGGATGAAAGCAACTACTTCAGTAATTTGCGACGTTTCGTGTTCAGGATGAACACTTCATCAGGCTCGCTCACGCTGAATCAAGTAATTTTTTTGAATATAATTAAAATAAAAAATAAACACATTTAATTACAACTTTTAACGTGCATCGTAGGTTTTTAAAAGTCACGATGTACGTTAAACGTTGTAATTAAATGTGTTTATTTTTTATTTTAATTATATTCAAAAAAATTACTTGACTCAGTGTGATCGAGCCTGATAAAGTGTTCATCCTAAACACGAAACGTCACAAATTACTGAAGTAGTTGCTTTCATCCAACCTCCTAAAAGAAAGGGTCATTAAATTGACCAAATTTTAAAATTTTAAATATTATATTAAAAGTAGCTTAACAACTAGTTCTTTTGTACATCGACAAACATACAAAAAAAACGAAAATTGGTTTAATAATGTTTCATATTGAAAAACTTTTTTCTTTGTAGTGTAAAATTTAATTTCATGCAGATATGCTCTGTTTCAAATCACCGACTCAAACGTGTGTGACATTACAAAACGTAACATTATTTTGTAAACTACATGATTGTTTTTTTAGATTAATAACTTATTGTTATATATTATTGTAAGTGATTTATAGTTTTTAAACCACTAGTGACTAATACGTTACCTTAGTTTTATTATTTAAGGTGTGTATAAATTGACGAAAAAGCTACACGCTGCGATATTCTTCGTTCAATTTTAAATCGAAAATCTTAATGTTAAATGGTTGTATTATGCTTTGTATGTCTTTAGGATACACTTAAAAGAAACATACATTTGGCAACACTGTAAAATAGCGTGGAACTGTAATACCTGCCGTTTCTATTTTCGTTATTTCAATCTCCAAAAACATTAAATTCTAAACATATGATTTGCTCTTCAATTTATTTATTGTCAGAATAATACCTAGGGGTACATACAATCATTAATGTTAATTTAGAATATATTTTCCAACAGAATTGTCTAAATTGTATTTAATATTAAATCAATGCCACTAACCTCTTACAGAATTATTCAAATTGAAATTCATCTGTCTCTACGCATAGTTGAAACCTTCGAGGTATCGTTTGGATTACTTCTTTAAGTCTTTCCGATGTATTTTCTAATACCGTTGGATTAATTCTTTGTGTAACTTGGTCAGCGTCTTAAAAAAGCGTTCATACACTCTCTCTTTAATGAAACCCCAAACAAAACAGTTTAGAAGATTAATATCGAGAGATCTTGCAGGCCGTAGGATGGGACCACCGCGACCAATCCATCTATTTGAGAAGTGTTTATCCAACCACTCTATTACATTAAGAGCAAAGTGAGTAGAAGCTTCATTGTGTACGTAAATCATGTTAAGGTGCATGTTCAACAGCATCTTGTCAATAACTTGTTATAAAACAATAATATAAAAGTACCTATTGGCATTAAGACGATTTGGTAGAGAAATTGGCTCAACGACTCTGTTATTTATTAACCTCAGCCAAACGTGAATGGAAAACCTTCTTTAGTGATCGTATTCTATAAATTATTGCGGTTTCTTATCTGCCTAATGGTAAAGATTATAAGTATTAAATACACCATCTCTGGTAAACATAGATTTATCGCTCCAAAGAATACGCCGGAGAAAGTCGCCATGTTCTTGTATCGCATTCAAGGTTGTGTTATAAAAATTTAATCCTAATATGTTGTCGTTATTATAGAGAGGATAAACTTTAAGCATGTGACATGAATGAAGCAGGTGAACGTTCTTGTTACTAGATATATTTAACGTTAAAGCTAACTGTCGGGTACTGAGCGAAGGATCTTCTAATGAATCAGTTTTTCGAAGTTGTTGATCCAGTCCATACCTACTCGTTTGCGACGGCGTTAGAATTTCCATTACAGAAACCGTACTTCAAGTACGTATCGGCATATTCATTAAATATAAAAACCATTATGAGTGAAAAAAAAACAACAAAAAACCCAAAAACACAGAACCACAAGAACTAATCAAAATTACACAAAAAAGCAAAGGTTATATAAAAATAAAACAAAAAATTCGAATTGGATACAAATGATACAGATGATGCGTATGATTAAAATCAAATTTAAATGGAAAGTTTCTGTTACAACATTGCCAAATTTGTTTTTCGTAAAACTACATTAATAAAGAAAGGTTAAAAACAATCCTTAAAACAAAAAAAAATTGTTAGCAAAACCAAAGTATTAAAACTCTTTCATTATTTTTAATCGCTGCTATCTCTACCAACAGATATTGAATATGTATATGAAATGTTGGATAAATAATTAAAAACGGATAGTTAAATTAAAAAAAAAACAGAATTTTAGTCAATGTAATATTTTAAAGAATTGGGTCAACTTGATCATTGTAAACAGTTGCAGTTTAAAGATTTGTTGCACACCACAGGACCTTCTATTGGGATTGAAACAAATTACTACTTAAAAAAAGACAAGCACAGAAATAATAAATTAATATATAATATTTTAATTTCACGCTGATAGCACCCTGTAAACTCAGTGAAAACCGGTCAACGGCTCAAATAACAGACGAAACTATGATACCTTAACGGAATAGAAGACGGAAAAACCAAGAAAACTTTAAAGTAGTAGTTGGTTTATACAAGCAATTAGTGTTATATTTCTTCTACGTAGTCAAGGTAGTAGTCAGCCTCGAGCATTCTGTAGGAGGCAAAATTTTGACTGAAGAAACCAGAGTCACAAAAAACAATGCAAAACAAATAAAAATGTATATCGCTACCTATAATATAAAAACTGGAAGAAAGAATGGCGGAATTATAAAAAAAAATTAAAAGGTAGAAATTCCAATTAGAAAACTAAGTAACAAATATAACTTAAAAATTATACAGACATATGCCGCAACAAAAGATAAAGAAGTTGACATGTTATACGGTGACATTACAATGACACAAAAAGAACCAAAATAGCCAAAAAATTTGGACTAAGAGATAGGAACAACAGAGGAAACAAATTAGGAAACTATCTTGACAAAAACTAATAATATGCGATAAACACCTTTTTTGCAATTCACAGCATAGAAAATGGACAAAGATAAGTCCGAACGGAGTAATTAAATACCAAACAGATTACATTATATCAGACAAAAAACATAACGTAAAAGATATATCAGTGTTAAATACATTTAATACAGGTAGTACAACCTGGACTAATACAAACGGCAAAAACACAACTTGATACAAAGAAGGCAAACAGAACATAGCAAAGAGTGTATAAAACAAAATAATACTAACTAAGAAGAACTGAACTGACAAAGAACATCTAAGTTTAGATAAACAAGCAAAAAAGATAACAGAAAAAATTAAAGCATATTTAAAAATAGTTTCTACGAGGAAAAAATCCATGGTAAAACTTAAGAAAATAAAGAAAGAAACTAATAATAAAAAAAAAATTTGTTGAGAGGTACGGTGGAATATAATGAATTAAACAAATAAGTAGAAGAAGATATTAAAAACCACATACGAAAATATAATACTAAGTTAATACAACAGACAACAGAAGACAATATGAACATGAAGGTGCTAAAAGCAAAATGATCTGAAAGTACGACCAAAATATATCAACTAAAAAACAGAAATGACGAACTACCTACTAAAAGAGATGACATTTAAAAATAGAAATAACGGCTATAATAAACTCAATGAACAACGCCAAAATAAATTTCCGCTACATCAATTTAATTAAAAATGTTTACAACAACGTTACTTTGACTATCAAAATGAGTAAAGATATCTCTACGGATAAAATTAAAATAATAAGAGAAGTAAGGCAGGAAAACGTGATATTACTCAAGCTATTTAACTTTGCACCGAAAGATTTTAAAAATCTACAATGAGATATTCGAATACTTAATATAAAAAAGACTCATCCATCTAAGATAAGCGCACAATGTAGTTCTCATTGCAAATAATATAAAAAAACAATAGAATATGATAGAGGAATTAGTGATAGAATCGAAAAACGTAGAACTAAGAATTAAAGCATCTAAAACTATGGTTATGAGCCCAGATCAAAAACAAATATTAATATACGAAAAACATATAGAAAATGTTATAGAGTATACATACCTGGAACACAATTAAACTTGAAAAGAAACATCATAGTAGAGAAATAAACAGAGTAGGCAGCTTTTGAACGACGTTTATACTCTAGATAGATATTCTACATAACCTAAAACGTAAAGTAGATAACAAATGTATAACTCTAGTATTCAGTGTTGGATTAGAAACCACTACAGTGACAAAGAATTGCGTGAATAAATTGAGGATAGCACAAATAGGCATAGAGCGCACAATACTGGAGGAGAACTGTGGTCAAAGATGTAATAAAGATAATTAGTCAAAACAAATGGAACTGGACGGCGCACGTAATCAGACAATCACATAACCACTGAGTTAACATTATAATTAACTGGAGACCCAAAACTACAAAACAAAGTATACAAAAGCTCTAAAACGATAAAAGAACCAAATAGTAAAAGTGGTTGGAAAAACATTGCAGAGATTAGCAAAGCAACAAGACAAATCGAAAATTAAAAGAAAAACATAAACATAAAAAGCTTTAGTGAGAAAACATCTGACACGAGTATTTGTTGCCAAAATGACAGTAACTTCTAAAAGCAGCAAATTTAAACTGTTCTCAATTCTTAAAAAGTACGTAAATAAACAATTGTAATTTAAACTTCTTTCAATAACTCAAAATATAAATATATAGTCGCTAATGTTTACGTTATTTACATTATTATTTGATAGTAAAAATATCCTAATAATAAAAGATTAAAATCAATTAATTTTATGTTTAGTATTAAATCAGACACTAAACATCAGTAAATATAATTAACTAGAAAATAAGTACACCAGATCATATCTAAATTTTATATTCGTTTTCTCTTAATCTTTTAGAATCATAAACAAACAAAAAAAAAGAGAAATTAAGTACATATTAAGGAAGATCATCAAGTTAACATTAATCAACTTATATTTCCATTCTCTTTTTAATTTAATCGTTTAAATTTACTTTTCTTTTTATGACAGCACTACAAGTACACGTTTTATGTAATAATTTGATCTCGTACACCTAAAAAAAACTAGAGCATAAACTTTTTACTTTAAATTAATGCTATCATCGAAACTGAGTTATTAAAAAAAAATTAATAACAGAAACTAAAAACAATCTGTTACTTTTGAATACGTACCGTTAGTTGCTAAATAATTATCGATGTTTGTAACCATTATTTAGTTAGTATGTATATAACACTCATTGTTAATAAAAACACGAATTTGTTACTTTACTATTTTGAATATTGTATTTGAAGTTAAATACTTTCACGATTAACTACTACTACATTTATATTACCATATGTAAAACTTAACTTATTTAAATTCATGTCAGTTAAAGTGAGGTAAATTAGTCGTTCAAATAATAAACATGCTAATAGTTGTTTAAGGAACAATAAAATAAAGCGTTAAATATAACAGTGTAAAAATATGTTTATATAAGATTCTAATAAAAACAATTAGAAAAATGTTACTAATAAAACTGTAACGTAATTAAAAAAATTAAAAATATTTTATTGACTTAAAAGTTTTATTAAAAAATGTATGTATATAGAACAGTCACGTAATAGAAAAAAAAATTAACATTTTTTAAATGTACCACATTAAATAAAATTTATTGATACTACTATACTACTACTAATAAAAAAAAGAAGAAAGTAGTAGATATAAAACATGTATTACGCAAGTGAAATACCAACTTGAAAAAACAAAATAATTAGATTATATTTTTAAAAAAAATCAGAAAAAAATGAATATTTATAAACAAATTATTATTTTTAATTACCTGACTAAAAAATTATCGCCATAATTTAGACATTTTCTAAACAATATTAAGATTTCTTGTAAAAAAATATGTGTTAAGATTTATGTGATGCTTTATTTTGTGTTCACTCTTCTTACACAATGTAATGAATATTGACAACATTCTTTGTTGCTGGAAAGTTTGACACAAATGTGGTTGATTAATTTGGTTTATTTTTTGGCCGGCCCTAATTTTACGTGCCAATCAATTTTTGCGTAGAACGTAAATAGAAAACATAATTTATAAACAACTACACAACATCGATCAATACAAATAAACAAAATTAAATTAGCTATAATTAAATCTGACTTTTAAATTTTTTCAACTTAGTTAAAGTTATAATTCGTATATTTTAAAATAGTTAAAGTTTTATATTATAAAAAAATTTACGCGATTAAATAAAAAAAAATGTTTACGTAAATTCATGTTACTTAGTACAATGTTTTTATGATACAGCTAATCAGGTATCACTAGATTGTCTATTTTAGTATACTTACTGTCTAATAAAAATAAGCAATTTAGTTTAAATATGGTATTGTTAAAAATAGAACAATTGGTATATAAAGATGCTCTTTATAGCAGACGAAAATGTTTATCAAAAGCACTTAAAATGTAACTAATTTTGTTTAATTTTAACAGTTAAAATCTAGACTTAGTGTTGAAACATTCCCGAAACCTCAAAAACATACGAGGCGATTTATGAAACAAACAGAATATTCTAACCTAAGGTAAGGCAAAAATATAAAAGGTAAACAAAGAAAATCAGGATCAGTCGGTCTTAAAAAGAAGCAAATACAATGTTAAAATAAATAAGTGCTTAATTGCTACAAACGTGTCGAGTTTCAGTGATATTTTAATAAATTTAATTAGCTACGATGATTTAGAACACATTTGCTTCATGAACATGTGGTCTAACATTTTAAATTTTTTTCGTAAATTTTTTTATTAAAATAATAAGGAAGTAAGTATTAAGTACAGACCTGTTTCGTTTTATGATTAATAAAATAAAACATGCTTTGAAAAAATGCAAACTTAGAAAATGACGACTAATGGAACCAAGCTCAGTGTCAAGGCTATTTGTACTAACAAGTTCTTTATCGTTTGATAAAGTTGCAAAAAACATTAAGTATAAAATTAAAATCATAATCTGCAGTATTTTTTATTTAACTTAAAATATATCATTGCAATCATACAATACATTGTCTACACCAGGTATTTTTTTTCTATAACGTGTGTTTTTGTGTGAGTGTAACAAAACCTGTACTTTTAGCAAAACAACTATTATCACTTTTAGATACGGTTAGTACGTGCTGTTTACTATTAAAGTATCTTGACATGTGTCACACGCTATTTGTACACGGGTTCAGTCAGGGACGTATTTTCAAATTGACATTAGATTTTCTCAAAAACTATTAGAAAGAGACCACATGTTTATAATAGAAAAACGCTCCAAATCATTACAGTTACCCCCCATTAAGAAATTATGCGTTATATCCGTTACGCCCTGTATATTTTATTAGTGTTTGTTGTATCATGTAAATCATTAATAAATTATGTTTCAAAATCGTAACAATATAAATATAGATATAATACATACATTTCATAACAGTAGATAATCTACTTATGGCATATTAAATTATAGTTTTATCTTATACCTTGTGATAACTCTAAAAAAATTCATTATTTTAAACACATTTTATGTAAATTTTTAGGTGTAACTATTAGTACTTTTTATATGAATTGTGACGTACTAAAGTATCCTAAAAATAATATTTTTTTATCATCAATGTTAAAATCTTATTAAAAGGTAAGTATCAAAAATTGGTCAAACTACAACCTAAATTTCATAATAATTTATTTTAAATAATTTGTATTAAATAACAGTTATTAAACATAATTTTGAAATAGTTGTTAGAACTCGTCTCACGTAAAATTAGAAACGTCAATCTTTTTCTGCGCATCTAATGTTCCACAGCACACGTTTGATAATCATAGTGGACCGCATTGTAAAAGGAGTTTCAAAAACATTTAAAAATTAAATAGATCCATATAAATAATTTGGTCATTATGATTTTTAACAAGTTTTTTTGTATCATAAACATGTTGTTTGTCGAAATATATGTATAGTTATAGACGTGGTTATCTTATCTACTAAATATATGAATTATGTTTTAAAAAGATACAAGTGGCGTTTTAGGTAAAAAGATGTTTTGAACAAATCTGTTTACAAACTATCTAAAAATGTACGTTCACCGCAAATATATTACTTTTCAAGAATACTTACTATTTTTTTTAAAATAAACAATTGCACATTAAAAAAGTAGCGTTAAGAAACTGAAATGCATGATTGTACACTACTGTAGTCTAATCGCGGCTAAAGGGGCGGTATTTTATGTATATTTTATATTTTGCGTATTGAGTATTAAAACAATAACTTTAGAATGCCCTAACAGGTTAAGTGGCATGAGAAGCCAACTGGGACTCACACTTAAAAGTGATATTTTGCCACGTGAGGCCGACCTGGACTCACATGTTAGTCGATCATAAAATGTTGTGTAGCTCCCCAGCGGCTTCTCAAACTAATTTGAAATACACGAGAACGTGTTTGGCTTGGCCAGATGATCTAGAAACAGTACTTGGTCTGTACTTCTGAGAGTCCAAGCCGGACTCGCATTTTGAAAAATTGATTTTTTGAGTAAAAGTACATCGGGCTGTATGAGTTAATTTGAACAAATAATTATACAGAAATGCTATTTAAAAAAAAAAGGATCGGCCAATGGAGACGTAAAAATTGTCAACATTGCGGCAGTTAACCTGCTAAATAAGAATTATTAACAAAATTGTGTGACTCATTTAAAACATATAAAAAGACAACAGAATACTACTTTTACGTTACACAATCATTTTCTTAACTTTTAACTTTTATATGAGTCACAAATCAAAATTTCAGTTTATACATAAAGTAAATTTGTAAATATTTAACGATAATTCGTTTAAAAAATGCAAGATAAAGTTAATTATCCCAATAAATCTAATATGCCTTTAATGCAAAATTTGTTTAAATATGAGAAAAATTGCGATAAAAGAAAATTGTTTGCTATGTAAAAAACATTTTGTATAGATTTCGTGCTGTATGAATTTTGGGCAGTGATAAATATCATTTATGCATTGGAGGTTACTGATCATATTTCCGCTTCGAACCAAACAATACGTGTGTTAATGCTATACCTAAGAGTTTCTACATTTTAAGTACCTTAACGTTTGCGTTGAGTAAGTAAACTGCGATTTGGACGTGTTAGTTGTGAGAAACTTGCTGGGGTAAGAATACATTTTTATTTTACAGCGCGATTTAATTTCTGTTTATTATCATAGCAACTGTGATCACCCTCACACGTTCTTTTACATTGAAAAATACTTGACTAACTAATAAGGCATGCACGAAATATAAGAAATAAACCGGATGCATTTAGATAAAATTGATACCATTGTTTAGATTTCCGTTACTGTTGACAGTATTACGACGAATTGGAGGACATGTCTGTACCTTACCTGATTTCGGAAAGCTTAGCGCACTTTGATTTTAATCAATCGTATGAAACTTATAAACTTATTTAACAGTGTATATATGTTTTTTGTTGAAAATAATCAAATGGATCCATCGTAAAAACCTTTTATTAGAAAATTTTAATATAAAACTTTGTCAATCAGTCAATAATAACATATTTACAAGTGTAACATGTTTCGACCTATATTGATTAGGTTATCATCAGACTTAAATTAATTAACACAAATTAAAGCCTTAAAAAAATTACAAAAAGGACATTACATTATAACTAACAAACTGGTAATGATCACTTCTTGTATTTAATTATTTGTTTTGAAGTCGGTCGTATGCATGCACGGCCTGACATATTATGTTTGTTATTACAACTAACGTACGCCACTTTTTTGTATTTTCGTAATAAATGTTAATGGTGCGCTTTGTTTCAATATTGTGCAATCACCATACTTTCATGTTAATTAACGGTCTTTTCGTTGTATTCACCAAAGTTAAATGATTGAATGTAATTTTAAGTCATTTATATTTGCTGCTTATGTGTACGATGTGTTGTCTAATTTAAGGGTCCTGTATTATTAGTTGTACTAAAATATTGTTGTCAAACTATTAGTTGTTAGATATTTTTTGTTCTATTTGTTTTTTTGTTCCTTTAAGCTATTACGTATGTATTAAAATAGATAAACTTGTTGTTAGATTTTTGTTAGTCGACTTATCTACCTTAAACGTTGTCAGGTGTAAATGGGCATCTGTAGTATATATTTCTCTCATTTTGGCGCTTTTTTAATTATAGTGTAATTGGGATATCAAAGATCCAACTAAATATTATAAGTTATACATCTACGTCTCACCCCCCACTCACTGCTACTACTTTCTTAGAGATGATTTAATCACTCACTGATAAGTAATTGCAGCTTTAAAGGTACTACTGTTCTAACATTTTGACACCATAACAATTGATGGTTTTTGTATTATTTATCTTGTGTTATTTATTATCACGTAAATACAAAGTGTTTATGATTATTTTCTGAATATGCAGTTGGATTAAGTATAAGCTACAAAACCAACTAAAATTTTAAACAAGGTAGCTACACTGTGCGAATACATTTTTTTTTAAAGTATACATAAATACTTATGGAAACTGCATTAACATGAGCAAAAATAATAACGAACAAATTAAGCATGTTTATATACTTAATTTCAACATGTTATTTCAAATTACGGCATTTTGTTATTTGACTGATTTGATTATTTAACATATGAAACCTGTAAATTTCAGTAACTATTGTAAAGTTTTTAAACAGCAAATTTGCACAAGCAAAAGTTCGATAAATTACCGTGAACGTTTCTTTCCCATCAAAAGAAAGCTTTGCAAGAAAACTGAGGTTGCAAATTTGATTTATTTTAATTACCTTAAACTTAATTTTTCTAAAATATGTTTACATTTAATTATAAGAAAGTTACCACTAAATACCAAAGTTTGCAAGCATAACCTAAAATAATAAATTTACAAACCAAACGCTTTTTACCCTATAGGCACTGTCAAAACTAATTCAATAGCATCAACAGGTTTTTAAACTTTACAACTGTGGAGTACAATATATTTGTATGAGTGTCCTAAATAAATTTCTCATAACCCATTATTTTGTGCGGTAATACGAAAATGACTGACCTGTGCAAAAATAAAATTAGTCAAACGAAATGCACAACGTTGCCTAATTGCTAATAAACATCAAAACTTTATCAAAATTAACCAAAAACTATATTTTAATTTTACATTACACTAACAAATATAAAAATTTGTAATGGTTTGTCTAATACATCACAACGAGTGCACATTTCTTATAAAATCACGTTTTTTTTTAGAAAAGAATTGACAAAAACAAAAGCTTAGTTCCTTTTATTTACAGCAAAATTCTGTAACTAATAGTTTTTTTAAGCTTAAAGTTACTTAAGTTTGTTTTCTGAAATTTATATATTATTTAAAAAAAAACATAAATTAAACAAATGCTCAACACGTAAAAAGCAAAAAGTTAAATTTACATTTAAAGTTGAATTGCATTAACGATTATTGCGTCTTCAAGTTAAGTTGCACTAATATCAATAAAAAAGATTAAATTTTACATTTAAATAAGTTTTTTTGGCACTGTAAATGCTAATTGTGAATCTGAGACAGCATAATGATAAAATGTTTAACAAAAAACACTTTGAGAACTCAGTGTACATATAGGTTTTTTAAAGTTCTTTTTGTTCCAAGTAAAATGAGTATTGTTCGAAAAACAAATTGAAAATTTACATACGTTTTATAGAGAGCATCGTAAAAGTCGGCATTAGAAGAGATTTTGTGGAATTTAATGATAATCAACGCAAATTGCAAAATATGGTGAAGTAACTATAAAACGTTTCCTTTCGTAAGTATCGAATTTAAATAAATTTTAATATATGGCGAAGTTGCAAAATACAGTTAGTCATAGTTGTTACTTTGGTCGTTAGCTGCACGTACCAAATTGGCTTAATTGATTAAAAACCTATATTGAATCTGTCCATTGATTACTGTAATTATAAATAAAGGTGTTTTATAATCGTACTGAAAAAAATCTAATATAATCGGGTCTAACCTTGGTCGCTTTAAAAGTGAACGTGGATTGAAAGGTTAAACGATTTCTATTTGCAAATATACGAGACTTAAGAGGACCCATTTCAACATTTTTCCATTTATTTTTCCACAATTTAGAGCATTTGGCAATAAACAAAAATTTTATCAAATCTAATACAGATTATAAACAAATTAAAATAAAAACAGAACCCGTCTTATGTAAAATGGAAAACGAATTATTAGTGAAAGTGACATTCATTAATATGAATAAAGACGTTCTTGCGTTGTTTGCATAAAGGTCTGAGTATCATACAAGTATAATCATAATCCACTGCTCTATTACATAACAATTACGTCGTCTGAAAATAATGAAAAACGTAGCTTCATATATGTATATATTTTCTTTACTATACTACTATTTATTTTACTAACATTGAGAAACAGAAAGTAGGAGCCAAAGGTTATTAAATAGGAAGCGCTTCTTCGTTAATTAATAATAAATCTCCAAAAACAAAAAATTTTGTTGTTACGTAAGGTATGGCTGCATTTAAGAAAAAAGATACTTGAAAATTAATCCAAACAATTTTTCATTAAACTTTTACTTGAATAATTGCAAAAGTAATTTGTTGTGTTTTTTCGTAATTTCAGTGAGAATTACTTTTTATGTGAGTTCTCTAAGGGTTTCTTGTATAACCAACGTAGCGTGAGATAATTTTCCGCCCTGTCATTGCTTAACCGCAAGATATTAAACTGGACATAGAACTTTTTTGTTTACATTGTGCTATACTTGATATCTTCCAATTATTCTCTTACTTTACCGGATACGTGAACTAATTTGATTTATATAAATGAATTGTGTCTAAAAATTCATTTGCTCTACGGTAGATTTTTTAATCTTGTGAGGCTTTTACACCAATTACGAGTGTAAATTTTTGTTTTATTTTTTATGGAATTTTTTACACGCCGCTGATTTCGTGTTTTTTTTTCATTGATTGGCGTGGAACGAAATCAAGTTATATACATTACAATTCGCTGTTGAAAGTGGTGTTACGGAAGATGAGTGTTGATTACTATGCAGTTTTGTCTAAGTGCTTAGTAAAATATTATGGTTTATAAAATACAATGTCTAATATATATACTTTTGTTCCTTAAAAACCATACAATCTAGTTAACACCAACGTTTTTCTGATTATAAAGAAAAATATAAAAATGTTGAAAACGTGTACTTGACTTGTTTCAAAATAACTGTATTGTTATAGCCCTAATAAGATTATGTCGAAAAACGCAAAGCATACAAGAATATAAGTGGCGAAGGCTATAATAATATTCTCAAACGTGATTTATATACAATTCATGACCAAAATTATTAAACTCTTTTAATTGTAACTGTAAATAAGTAAAATTATAATTGAAAATACATATTAATTCCAAATTAAACGGCAGTGGTAATGACAATTACCTATTTTATATTGACCTAACGTTAACATGAAATAAAAATTTCTTGGTCTTAGTAGATTGTTTTATATTTTTTTGCTTTAAAACAGTTCTTAAATAATCAGAAAATGTAAATATATTTGTTATTGAGTTTTAGCTAAAATATTCATGCTTTAACAGCAATTTTAAAATTATTTAACATTAAATGTAAAATAATTATTAATGTTTTTGTTAAATCGCGAAACGTATGAAATGCATTTAAAAATGTAGTTCGAATTTAGTACATCATGATCCTTATTATTTAAATTAGAAATACTACTTCAATTTTAGAAATATTTTTAAATTTTTTTTTACATAAGCAACTTTAAGGAAAGTAGTTAATTTGGATTGGATTTTGGATTAGTTGAAACATTGTGGATATGTTTATTGTTACATATTTTTTTTTAATATCGGTTGTATAACATTTTGACTGATAAAAACGCAATTAATGTTAAATTACCTGTAATCTAATATTTGAAATTTTTTTGATAATACCTTCTAAACCAAACAGTTACAAACGTTTGAGTCACAGTAATCAGAATTTTTCATTTTAAAAATTAAGCTTATAGCTTATAAAGTGATTAATTTTAACATTAATTGCGCAAAAAATAATGAGAATTTTGTTTTATATTGACACAAATGTGACGAGTGGTGAGCTTATTATATAATGTTTGTTTTATTTTGTTATTTATAAAAAAACCTAATAAATGTAATAAAAATTAAATATAAGACAACTTATTGATGAAGTATTGTAGCGTTGATTTATAAAGATAAGATAAAGGTAATACTAATTATAAACAATGATAATATTAAAAATTTTTACTTTACTATAGGAAAATGAAAACAAATATATCATAATGGTTGTTTATTTAAAATAATTTTTAATCAATTATATAAGTACATTATCAACCGTCGGAAGTAAATATATTATAAAAGTCAAACATATCTGGAAGCTGATACAGTTCATGTAGTCGCAGAACCCAAAAGTTTCTTATGGAATCTGATATGTCGCAAAGAAAATATCTTATAGAAGACTTAATAGCACATAAAATGTTTTCTTTAAGAACGCGTTTAGGAACAACAAAATTGAAACTAGATAAATTGATAACCGTTTTCAAGGGGCCAGTAGTATTCCAACAATTCAAACTTTTTGAGATGTACTTCAGTGGTAAGCCGTAGAGTAGTATCAGACTGCTAGTAAATAATGTTGTTAAAAAAATTTAAATCATCTGGATACAGAGTGTTAAGCGAATTCAGGATAAGCATAAAAGAGTTGCTTAGGAATCGTGTATAACTCTCGTCTGGTTTGCTGAATCTGTTCGAGTATCAACGCTAGGCTACATTGGTAGCGAATATTTTTAGAGGAACGCGTCTGAATGTGGAACTTAATTTTAAAAATGCAAGAATTTCTGGGAGATTTTGGAGAATACGGAGGTTTAAAAAAGATATTTTCTCCATAGAGGTTGTCAATGTAATAACAAAGGTTTTCACGGTCGGAGTCTTCCGGACTTGAACATGTTCTAGTCAACGTTTCGCTCATTTTTCTAAGGGTATAAAAAAACTCAAACAAGCAACCAAAATCTAACCACTAACTAAAAACCTTTAAAGAATTAAGGAACCAAACCAGATTCTAAACTCTTAAAAAAGCTATAAAAAAATCAATGATTTTGAATAAACAAACGACAAGGTAACAAAAAAACACTACAGAGTTAAGTAGCCAACATTTTAGTTTAATCAGATTACAAACTTCATAAAAGTGACTTAAGACAGTAGTTTTCGTATAAAAAGAAGAAATATTGTCACGGCTGGTTAAATATAACTTTTGAATTACGGTCAAAATTCACGAACTAGGTATACCTCTTCGACTTATCGTTAGTATTATGTAACTTCCCAATTACAAACTAACCAAATTTTTGTCCAACATTGTTTGCAAATTTACAGATAAAACCTTTTTTCGCATCCTCAACTGACACTATTTTATTCAACGTTTGAAAACTATAAAACTTAGACCCCATAATCATTTTAAAGTACACTTTTTACCAAAGTTTTTATTAAAGATTTGTTTATTATGATCGAACAGATTCTGTATCGCCATACCAAAAATTTGAGTTTGGTTCCTCTTATTGATAAGTTTTTATCATCCACTTAGTTTTAATTTCATAACAAGTTGTAGAAACAAATTTTGGGTAAAGTTATAGGTTTTTTTTATGCTGTAGTTAACATACACACGATTCTTTGAAATGGTTGCATTGGAATCATCAACATTACAACTTAAAGTTTAGTTTAGGAATGTTGACGACACGTCTATTGTTTGATCCCCTAGCCATCTAAAATTCTCTGGGTTTTTTAATCATCTAAACAATTTACACCCCGATACATGGAAATCGAAAACTCCCATTTCTCGGCGTTCTTGTGACTCATAAACTTGACGGACTTTTGGGCCATTCTGTTTATTGCCAACCCACTTATGCGAATAGTTTTGTTTCATCATTATCCTATTCAGGAACGTTTTGTTATTGAATCTCTGGTCATGTTCTAAATGCTTTTGATTTGATTGATTGACGCATTTCAAATCAGGTTTACATTACAGTGCACATCGCTTATTATAATTACGGATAATATTATCAGTCGGGTAATCTGATTTTAATTCTATTTTACATAGATTTTTTAGTAGAATTTTCAATATACGCTTGCTTAGAGTGAAAAACCTTTCATTATTATACCCCACAAATAATTGTTTTGCATATTTATTTTTGCAGTGTTATTTATCTATTCATGTATTTTGACTGACCTACGTAACATGATCTCATTTAACTATCTGTCAATGCGTCAATCTTAGAGAATTAACTTGGAAAGTATGTACGTTCTTAGAATACCAAGTTCAAGTTCATTTCTTATGTGATAATGTCATTTTGTATTTATTCTTATTGTTAGCAAAACAAATTGCTTAGAGGAATGTGTAGTTTCTAGAACAGTGAATTTATTTTGACGTTTTTTGCTTATATTAATGCTTAAGAACTTTTAGCTTTGGGCTAATTCGGAGGTGCTATTGTTTTAGTTCAAAATAGTTTAGGTAATAGATAATAGTGAGTTATAAAACTTTAATCTTTGCTAATGAAAGGGTTTACGAAGTTCAGCAAAAATCAGGTTATGTTTTTTACGGCAAATTGTGGTTAATTCCATTCTTTGGATACGGCGGATTTTCGATATCGTACCTAGCAGTATATCATATTTGGGGCACCCCAATTTCTTCTTTGACTAAAAGCTATTTTCTGGCATACCTAAGACACAGAAGCACGTTATCCGTTCAGTCATCACTTGAAAATTTAAGGAATATATTAGTAATAATTATACCGTTTGTTTTGCGTTGAATTGTACGAAAGCTTCAAATAATTTTGTAACCCTGTGAGTTAACGATCGTTATGATTTTACGTACCCACGCTTCAGTTTGATGCTTTGTGTGAATACACATTTTATAAAAAAAAATATTTAACCAAATTTAAAGACAAATATTAAAGTGACAATTAAATGTATTCTCGATTAAATGAAAATAATAAGTCGCATCTAGTTTTTTTACATAACTACAAGTTTCATAATTAATTTCATGTAATTCGTTTTATTAACTAAAAGACTTTTGAACTTAATTTAACTTTAAATTTAATTTAATTGCAATTTTAGTATCATGCTAGTTTCAATTTACGTTTCATTTAAAGCTGTTTCTATTTTAATTTTTTTAACTAAATGTTTTTGTACTTTACTGTTTAATTACCAATTTATTTGTTTTTGTTTTAAACTTTTGTTTGTGTTTCTCATTTTATTTTTATGCGTATGTAATTAATGTTAAATTCTACAAATGTAACAAAGATTTTATTCAGTTTTCCTAACGCGCGAATTTTGTATTTGGTTTGTTTTAATTACCAATTTAGATCAATGCAGTTTCAAGATATGTAGCTTAAAGTGCATTTAACCGATACCTTGCCTTCTAGTTAACGGGGATCGGAGGTTAGTGTGACATTCAATCTCGTTTGGTCCCCTACCGATTTATAAACATTTATTCCCATTGTTAAGTTTTTCCACACTGATCATCAATTTTAAGTATAACCCACGACCGTTATCACTAAGCTGTAGCAATTACTTTGTTTATGTTATCAATCCAAAGCAATTTTCTTTTTAATATCTTTAGCATGTAAAAATCTTACTAGAACTTGGTTGGACAATTATATAAATCAGCATATAGAGGTTGTTAATAATTGTCGTTTAAACCCACGGGTTCCAATACTTATCATTTCTACTTCCAGATCCAACCAAATTTGGCATTTTTGATTTACATTCATAAGGTCACAGTTCACATAAGAAAACTTTTTTGTATAGTATCAAATCCATATTCAGCTAGATGAAAAAAAATTTCAGATCCTTGCTTCCCCCAAAGACAAATTTTCTGAATTCGTTTTCATGTGGTTTAGTATACATCGGCAAAAATGGTCGTTGGGTCATCACGCAGATTTCAGAACTTGATGGTTGTATAAGTTTGCTCTTGCTGAAGATGATTTTACCACAAGTCATAACATAGATAGCGCTTCGGTGATTGCAAAATCTTCATTCTCCTTCAATAAGAAAATTGGAGAGAGCATAGAAATCATCAAACACCCAAATAACTTCAATCGTGACCACACAATATGTTTATTAGTATAAAAATCACCATTTTTAAAATGAGAAAACAAACTGGTGTATACAATGTAACCATAAACAAAAATGTTTTTGTTACAAATACTTAATTAATTACAGAATTCAATATCATAACAAAATAAAGTAAACCTACAATTTTATTATTATGTAATTTGTTTCTAGCTATAAACAATATTTTTGTTTAAATAATTTTAGTTTCAGAAATAGCATATTTATAGTGACACATGTAATTTTCTTTACCTTTGCCATCAGTTACATTATGTTACTATTTAAAATAATATCAGAATTGTAGATTAGTATAATTTTATAAAATAATTGAAATATATACTTTTTAATTAGTTCTATTAAAACAATTAAAAATCTGCAATAGTGAAATAATTAGAGTGGAATAAATCCAGTATATTTCCACCATTAATTGCAAAATGTGTGAATTCAAAAAATTGTCGGTAATTAAACCAACGATATATTGCATCAAACTTGTTGATTCAGGATGCAGTAAATTAAAAAAAAAATGTTTTTAATTTAAATTATATTAATAATTAAAATTAGAGGTCTCTAAACTTTTACTTGAAAAATGTAATTAATGTGATAATATAAAAAAATAATTAAAAATTAAATTTGCGCCAATAACGATGTTAAAACTGTTGAAGTGTATTTATTACAACGTAACAAAAAAATTAAATAAAATGCTTAAGCCAAACATTTCAATTTAGAAAAGGGGTTGTTGACTGTATCTGCTAAAAGTGTTGTTGGTTTTGAAAGACTATGGTTACGTGAGCAATGGTTTTAGATTTATCGAATTTTCTGTCCTTACGCCTTCAAGCGGGATACTAAAACAAATTTGCAAATAAACACCGCATTCGATTAGGAATTCTAGAGCTTCTCACGAGTTACTACTATTTGCTACGACTAAACTGATTTCATCGTTAAAAACGCTTAGTTCGAAACCATACTCGTGTATAGTTTTGTCAGCGGAAAAAATCTGAAAGCAAATTGCTTCTTGGTACTTATTCTAAGAACTACTTGGAATTGCAAATATTTTAATATTAAGTAAAAAATCGCAAATTTATGATAATTTTAAACGAAAACCTGACAAGATAAAATTGCATTAGGCACGTTAAATAAAAGCGTCAATCAATTTTGAATAAATTGCCTTTTCTCAATTTTCAAAATTATTAAAATCGTTACGTTTAGGTTTGTAATTAAAGACTAACTATAACACTTGCAGCAAGTGCATTAATTTGTTAAATCTTTTGTGGTTTAAAACTTCCAGGCAAAAGCTACATCAAACACAGTTTCGCAATAGTGTGCGCGGCTCTAGGCACTTACTCACAGAAGGTTCAAAAGTGTAAAATCCTTTGAGTAAAGTCTCCTATTTTATCTTTTGTATAACATTCGCATATTGAACATTTATCTAAAAAAAAACTTAAACAGTTTTTATTTTTATTGCATATATTTAACATACATTAATTGGCAAAAATGCAATAAATTCCGACAAGTATTTGCCATTTACTTTTATCGATTTAAATCAAATTTAAACATTTTTAAACTTACCAAACTTGTTTGTACTAAAAACCACACATAAAAAGTGTAATAATACTTGCACAAAAATTCATTCTTATAACAATAAATGTGCCGTCATATTTATTTTTATTAAAAAAAGTTTTTATATGAAGTCTAAAAATCAAAGTAGAATTTAAATTAACACCATAAGATGCTTAAAATTTATATTTATATAAGTTTAAGCATAGCACTATATGTAATTTTTAAAATACAAGTACACATTTCAATTGTATCTGCAAATCATAAATGAATAGCATTTCTAAAAGAATTGTAAAGTAACGTAATTTTTATGTAACAATATTATTACGTAAAAAAGTGTAAATAAATACTTAACATAATGATAAAACTCAATGATTTAATATTTCTATTAGTTTTACTGCATTTTAACAGTTGCTAAAATATTTTTTTATTGTATTGTAAACCATTAAAAAAAATGTATCCACAATTCTGTTTAATTTGACTTCTATTAAACTTTTTTTCTAATATTTATGTTTATTGACTTATTTTTGTATTTTATTATTTTGATAACTTGGACAATAAGAGACAATGCAAATGCAATAAAATGCAAAGTAATATTTTTTCATTACTGAATTAGTCATCTCAGCTAATATAAGCTTTTCAGAACCACAATTATAATATTTACTATATTTGTCCACATTAACTAAAAATTAGTTTACAAAATATTCAAATTTAGCAGGATGTATTAAGACCTTCAAAATCACAGATTACATTAAACAAACAAGAAATCGACACAAATGTTATGCGAAAAATGCTATTTTTCGAACCAAAAAAAAATGTAAACATTATTTTTAAAGAATTGCTAATCGATAGCAATTATCAAAGATGCGATATCTTTCAAACCTTGTTTGCATTATGTACTTGTGATTATTACATTAATAAATGTTTGGCAGTTCAGACGAGTAAAATTTGTATATGATTTGCCTAATGGTGCAAAGAATAAAGAAACGACACTACTTTTATTTGCTACTAGCTGTACCCTGCCACGCTTCGCAGTGGCACATTGTGATTGAATGGTTGAGAAAAATGAGAAACAAAACAAAGAATACATTTCACTTGCTTCCACTACGTTATTCATTAATTTCTTAACTGCAAGTCGCGTGCCGTTGCAGAGTTTTGGCTGATTAATATTCCGCAAGAGGATAATTGGCACACCTACTTTCAATTTTAATTTGTGTGGTGGTATCCCTGGCAGATCAAGTGAGTTTAAAAATTCTATTGGATAATTAACTACTTTATCTGCTTCCACAACGGTGTCTATCGACTTATATGCAATTTCATCAATTTCAAAATGAATGAATAAATTATTAAAAACGAAAAATATAAGAAAATTTTTAAAAATAAATAATTAAAAAAATGCACGTCTTTATGTTTTCAATTTCTAACTGTGAACTGTTTTACATTTAATTGTTATTTTATTTCATTGTATTATTGAAATTAATTGATGTTTACTATATTGACATTCGTATTAATTAATAATTGCTAGTTTTAATGTAATTATATTTATATACATTAAAAGTGAGGTTAATCCAAATCTTTGATATAAAATATAACCTCTACTTACGATTTGGTGAAAGGCGCAGTTCGATCACAACACTATCAAAAATTCTTGTTTTAAGTGAATATTTAATTCAGATTGTATAATAATTAGAATCAGATGCAAATTTTTTTGTAAATAAACAATGTAATTAGGAACGAAATTGTTTCTCATGTGACTGCGTCGTTAATATTGCGGTTGACAGCGAGTGTTTTCCTCGCTTATGGCAGATGGCGCGGTCACTGATACACAGCTGATCGTTAAAAAAACTCTTTTCTCGCGGTCGCAGATATGTGACTGATGCAAAAAAATAGATAAAAACAATCCTTGATGCGGATTTTATATCATATTAAAATTTCAACTCAATCGATGCAGAACTTTTTGAGTTTTTGAAGCGTACACAAACCAACATAACATTTTTATATATATAGATTGGAAACTATACGAAAATGCATGTGGGAGGTTTTTCGTAATATAAAAGTGTCCAACAAAGATTTTTTTTTCATAACAATTTTTCTGTAATAACATTTATGTTATGTTATTTATTACTACGCATGACAAAAATTGTAAATATGTAATATTTTTTAAATATAACTGAGAAAATCTAAATACAAACATTTTTAACCATGAATTACAAAACTGGTAATAACATTTTATTTATATTTCATTTGTTAAACAAACTAATAAGTTAAAAAAATTTGGCTCTTATTTATAGCCTCAAAAAATGTCTAAAAATTATAAAAATCATACTATAAAAAATCAAATGCATTGGCACGAGTTCTGGTTGTTTAGATATAAATTTTTTGATTTTATTGATGTTTCTAAATCTAATGGAAACTAGATTCATTTAAGCATTTATTTAAAAAACACCAAATGGTGCAAAAACGATTACTTGACGTATTGTGTAAAAACGGAAACATTATAATAAATTTCTTGATAAAAAATATCGCGCATTATTTAAATTAATCAAATTATAGTAAGTAGAGGTTCCAAAGCTATTAGAGCTTTGGGCGCATATACAATTTAGAGCCCTTTTTTTCATACAGACACGCATATAACCACCAAATTTACAAAATTGCAATTACCTCCGAGACTCCGTGGATGCCAGGCCCCGGGTATGCGCCCGTACTATAAAACAGCACTGATGATAGCTAATTAAATTTCTTAATTAATAGGATTTAATTTTCGGACACCTTGTATAAGATGTAAACTTTATTATAATTGAGATATACAATATCAAATTGTTACATTTTACTGTAAATTTTGCTTACGTCACTAAGATACTTTTAAACATAAAAATTAGATTATGTTTTAACAAAATTTAAGTTATTTTAAAAGCCTTAAGATTTAGGCATTATAAACTTTATTAAAACACTCACTTATTGTATTAAAAAAATCTAAAATTGCAATTATACAGTGAATTTTTGTATCAATGAACCATAGAAACTTATATCCAACTAACTTTAACGCGTGTTAGTGACTTTTCTATTGCTAATTTCATAATAATTTCTGGCACATTTATAGTTTACCTAATTTATTACAATTCTTGATAATTTTTAAAAATCTAATAAATATAATAGGGATGTAATTAAGTGAAAAAAAGGCTACATCGCTTTAAACCACTTTTAAATTTAATTAATTCTTGCAACTTTGCTTTGCTTTAGATTTAACAGAAACGAAACTTGAAAATGTTGTTTTATACGACTGCAAAAAAAATTCAAATAATTTCTAGTTATATCAAAAAACTAGAGAATGATCATTCTGCAGCGGAATATTCAAATCGGTCTATAGCAACGCACGTAACTATTTTGAGACTTCACCATCACTTTATAACAACTGGATGTGTGAACACCCAACATACAATAAATAAAAAAAAATAAAATCATGTTGTAACTAAAAATCTTACACAAAATGTATGTTGAGCGATTAAGAAGTAGTGTTGTTACAAAACATTAAAACAAACGAAATTCAAAAGCTATAAAGTACGTAACTCGCATACAGTCTTAGAAAGAAATTATTTTTTACGTATGAAATTTGGCGAGTACTAGATGAATAGAATAAACGAAAATTTAAATGTTCAGAATTGTACAAAAATATAAGCTCAAGACAATCCATACATTTTTCAAGGAACCCACACACAACATCCCCCAAAAGGTGAACTTATTGTCAAGAATTCTGAGAATCCAAATTATTGGACCGTTTTTGATAGATGCGTCATTAAATGGTGGCAAACAGCTAAAGTTAAGAAATGAACAAATTATACCGTACGAAGAATTGGAATTAGTGGTAGAATCATTTTCCAGCACGACGGGACTCCGTCACATAATACTAAAAAAATTAGCCGACTTTTAAACATTCAGTTTCCGGATGAATTTGATTAGTCGTTTTGGACTTTTAAAATAGCCAGCCAGAAGCCCAGACTTGACACCTCTAGACTTTTTTTTATTGGCAATATCTTGCCACATAAGTATTTGATGACAGAGACAAGCCCTAAGACCTGTAAGAGCTTACAAACCGTATACACGGAGCCTCTAATAGAATTACTGTTAGAAAATTGCAAAATATAAAAAGAGCATTTAAAGACCGATTAGGTTACTGTTTAGTGGCTTTTGGAAAACAGTTTAAAAAAAGATTATTTATTTTTTTTAAATGCATAAACAATGATTGATTAATAACGTTATTTTTTGTCTTCATTTTCCTCTCTTTGGCATTGGGAAATCCTTTATAAGGATCCCGATTTTCAATCGAAGAAATTTTTTATTTACTACATTATTACGTTTATTGAATTTTTAAAAGCTATCAGGAATTGTAAAAAATTAGGTAAGCTATAAGTGTGTCGGAAATTAGCAGTAGAAATACCACTAACACAGGTTAAACTTAGCGCCATGTAAATTCCTATGGTTCATTGATAAAAAAAAATTCACTGAATACAAAGTGTTGCATTAAAAAACACAATGTATAATATAAAAAAAATTACCATAATACAATTTTTTTAAAGTCGCGTATTTTGGCTACAATATTTCGTGCTGTATAGCGTGAATAACCCTGTGTATACAAGCGGAAGTAATACAAAAAAAATTATAAACCAAAACAATAATAATGTAAAAAGCAACATTCCTGAGAATTCTGTAATTAGCTACTCTCATTCTTAATTCAGCATAAACAAATATTATGGTCCACTGAATGCATCTAAGCTAAGACCATCAACGAAAAATTTTATTATTTGATATTACTTGGAATCTTATTTAAACTGTGTATCAAAAAAATGCGTTTGATTTTACAGTTAGAAAAATCATATGTGAATTCTCTTCTTTATTATTAAATATTTTTTAAGAAATTAATATGCTTTTAGAAGTGGTAGTTTTGTCAATCACATTGTGTTTGGCGGATTTAATAAAAAACAATAAATACCTTATGAGGATGTCAAGAAATACTTCTTAAATAATAATAGACATTCTAACAGTTAGTTTCTAGTTAAAATTGTTATAAAAAAACTTCGAATAAACTCTACATCTTAAGAAAACGCTTTATAAAAAAAGGAACGACCTGACTCAACAGTTAGAGGAAGTTGCGTGTTATATCAGAAAGATACAAAGCAAGCAATTTGAAAAAAAAAACAAGATAATAAAATAATAACAAATAACAGATTTCAAGAAACATTTTTTATAAATTTTCTATAGATGTTTTACAAAAAAAACCAATACTCAAAAAAAAATATAAAAAATGTTTGGAGTTAATCATTATTTTCCTGGGTGGACTCCACCAAGAAATATAAGATTTTGTGCTTCAAAAACTCTCCACCACGCCCGTTCGATGGCGAAAGTTAAAAAATATATGTATTTAAATATCAATGTATGTTAAATCTAGACAAAGAAAATAGAATTTGCGACATTTGCGCTTTTCTTGCCAATATTTACATAAAAGCGTAAATTCGAACTCTGATGTCTGCCGAAACTCCACGTCAAGATTTTGTATACTCACATAACTTGTATGCATACCGTTCTACTGACGAAAAAATAAGTTATGTAGAGTTTAAAAAATGTTGCAACCATTTATGGTATTTATCACCAGAAGCGGTACCGCTAGTATCGTTTGAGAAAACCTTGAAAAAGGATACGAAACTACGAACGGTAAAGGTTCTTAACATTGAACCCGATGAAACATGTAAAAAATATAAACCAACTTTTCAAAACTTAGAAAATTATGTCGATAGAACAATTGCATTTTTTAATGTTTTTACCAAATAATTTGAAAGGTTATGTATTCAAGCAGTTAAAAAAAAATTTGTAATTTTTGGTATAAGATTAAATTAAGTAAAAATTTTGTCGTTATTTGGTGTTTAATAACAGTGAAAGTATTAAACAATATTTTTTATTTTTTCGATAAAAAACAAATGTAAATTATTATTATTTATAACATATTTTTACCAAACTACTAAAACTACAAACAAAATTCCTTTTCTATATAAACAAAGCATAATTAAATCTTTGAACCCAATTTTAAGTTATTTATTATTAAAATGTCTTTTCTTAGTATTTTATGTGTCAAAATAATGTATTAAATGCAAAGTTGGTGAATCTTAATCAATTATTTTAAACGTTTAATTAAAGTATATTTTGTAACATGCGCTGTATATAAAATTATAACAAATGCACTGATACGAGTAGTGATATATAGAACTATTTAGACAACTGTTTACAAACATTAACTCCTTAAGAAGTTAAAAAATGCAGGTACGCCTAGGCACACCCAATGATTGAGTAAAATATAGGTTAGTCAATACTTCAATTATTGTTTAACTTTTTTTTAATCTCCTTCGTAACTATATTTTATTATGATTGTTAATGCGGAAATTTAGAAAATGAGACGTGAAGGTTGTCGATTTAAATAGAACCAAAAAAACCGTTCACCATAGAGTAAACGAATTCCACTTATAAACGTGTCTTAACTTTCAAGTATAACATCTTGCTAAACAAATACCTAAATAGTAATAAAAAATTTGTTGAAAAACTAGAAAAGAATGTAACAAGTATTTGTAATATTGTTCTAAAAGTTAGAAAGTACAAATGTTTTAATTTATAAAGCGTAACTAATATTTGTAAGAAACATATTTTTTTATGTAATAACTTAAAAATTATTATACTGTGTTTGTTAAGCAAAACAAATGTTTTTTTACAAAATTAGATATTGATAATATACATATTGCAATATCTACAAGAAGTTAGATAAATAAAATATGATGTTTATTTGGCGAACGCTTTCGTTTTAGTTGCATTGAAATGTCAACAAAACTTTCATGATATAACCTTCTTTCTAAGGTTTACCAAATAAAATTCTCCAATTTTTTTTTCACAAAATGAAAAACGTACAATTACAATAATTTTTGATCGATCGAAAGTGTATGACCCTTATTACGTAAAACCGTTTCTGTCACGATTTAAGCCTTTCACTTTATGCAAGGACATTAAAATTCCGCAGTTTTAATAAAGTAGTGCACAAAACGAGAGAATTCCATTTAAAACCATATATTATCTTCAATTCAAAAATTATTGTAGATTATTATAAATGCCTTTAGGAATGATAAAGGTGATTTTAAATAATATAGTTTGATTAACCGATTTAGCACAAACAACTTTGTTGTTAGCGTTTGTGCTAATCTTTTAATGCCAAAGTTTAATCTTTATTTGACCTAGTTTTAATGTATATCAAACGAACTCTTTAGAGCATTTTATGCAAAACATTTATCAAATTCCTTCTATAGCGAAAAATAAATGATCTTATTCTTTTGTTTTAGCGAAATTATGTGTAAATTTGTGAACATAAGTAATTTAAAACATTTTTATACAATAATATTGCAAATAATAATAAAAAAACTGTTAAATAAAGCAACAAAAAATGAATCTCTAAAAAAGAGTTGCTAATTTTATATGTAACTGTAAAGTTAAAAAGTAAAAAATAAAATTATAAAAAACGTATTTTCTACGATTAAGTAGGAAATCTAACAAAATAATCATTTATATTCCACTTTAAATCAGTGACGTATTTTCGATAATTACTACTAATAAGTTACAGTCGTTACAATGCAATTACTTTAATTAAGAAAGACCATGAATCAATAATTGTTATTCATTATTTAATTTTCTTAGTTTATTTGTAAACGGAATTTTAATTGTACAATTTTTTGATTACTAAATTAACATAAACCTTTAATTAATATATTTTTAAACCCACATAAAAGCTTTTGTTGCTTTCGTTGCTTTTATTCAACAGCACTTGATTTTCTCCTGAAAAACGTTATTAAATAAACATTTTTACTGAAAGTAGGTGTAACGTTTTAAAATAGAAACACAAAAAATAAAGAAAACCTTTTATATTGCCACCGAGAAATAATCATAAAAAAATATCAAATAATTTTGTATTCAACGCGACATATACACGCATAAAAAGTACGCAATTAGTTTTTCTATGTGACTTTTTTAATAAACCAACGCTAACAAAAAGTTTTATTTGTCACATTTTAATTACAACCTACTATAACCAAATTTACGATCTAAATATTTTGTAGGTGGGTGATATTCAATAAAATGCAACATATAATTACGTCAAATCTTTCATTTACATATTATCTGCTTTGAAGCCTCAAAGCATTTTCAAACTAAATTCATATATCACTTTTTATGAAATGTTTTTTTCATGTGCTTCTGTCATAGGGCAAAAATTTTATGATATATGACAAGATCGAGATTGAGGTATTTTTTGTACATAAAGAGATTTTAACTACGCAGTTCAATGTATCAACAAAAATTTATATTGCAAATAATCGAATTTATTTGTTTAGTATTATAGTTTTACGACCAATGATTTTATTAAAAAACACCAAAAAAAGTTAAAAAAGCATTTTTAAAATTTTCTACAAAAGATTTATCCTAATTTAGTACATAAATAAAATTCAATAAAAGCCTTTTAAAACTTTTTTACCCATAAAAGTTTCATGTGAAAAAGTGTAATGTAATTAATTAAAAGTTTTTGTAAAACGTCTTTTATCTTTACGATTTGTGTAAAAAAAAGAATCGGTGTATTAGTTACAAACTTTCTGATCAAATTTCTAAAATGTTTACGAGTTTATAACAATACATAAAACTTGTCGCATTGAAACGTGATAAAATATCAAGTTTTACATTTTTGTACATTTTTTTTTGTTGAGAATTGTTTTCTTTGTTATTATTGTACTTGTGTCTTACCGTTAGTATAAATAATTATATTTTTCATCATTTATCGTCCAAGTGTTTAACAGTACCAAAACATGCTATTGATCAAATATTTGCAAACAAATTAATCATTTAAAATAAAACTTTGACATCACGTATGAATTTTTGTATAATTACGTTTTCAAATAGTTTTACTATAATTCAAAATTTCATTATTTGTTGCTTAAACACTGTTAAATTACATTAAATATTTACAGTATAAAAAGCAACCAACCGCCATAAAGAAATGTATAGGTCTTTCAAGATCTCGTGAACTGTAGTGCAGTAATCGGTTTATGTCAAAATGTGGCTATCAACCGTTTTACAAACATTCCCCTGTACATTTTTCTAACATCTCTTTGATTTTGTCGTTATATTTGTTATTAAAAAGTCTTTACGTATTATTGTAAGTAAACTTTTTTTATTTGCTATATATAGGTTTATAATTATTTTTAACTTATTAAATTTCTTCTTTTTTTAGTTAGACTTGTCAAATTTTTAATTTTTAGTTTATTAATTCCAATATTTGACTCACGGTAACAATTAACAAGATAATGAAACACCTCTACTAATTCTTGCGCAACGTAAACAATAAATAAAAAAAAAGTTATTTGGGCAATAAATGTAAGTTTTTTTCGTATCGGGCACAAGATTTGCTGTATGCTTAAAAAACAAAATTCCGACAAATTCCATACATGATTTTTTTAAATTAGAGTTTAGAAAATAGATTACATTGAAATATTTAGTTTTTTTATAATAATTTGTAAATTAAAAACGGGATCAATATTCTTTTTTTTTGTAAAACAAAGAATGTAAACGTCTTTATGCTGTTCGCTCAGGAAAGACAGTAAAAGTAATCAATGAAGCAGTTTTGCTAGCATATTGCGAACAACAATCCAAACTTTATAAGACTGTGAAAAATTTTCTGTGTTGAGAAGAACATTGTCAGAGAGAAAAAATAAAAGAATAGAGAAGTTTAATAGTTTTTATTAAAACAAAAGTTAGTAAAACCTTATTCTAAAAAATTGAATAAGTCGAATCTAAATTTTATAATTTTGGTTTAAATGTTTTGCTGGTTGCTGTTGCATAAAGACCAACATGTAAAAAAACTTATTATTGCCAGTAAGAACATAAAAATGTCCACGTCCGTCGCCAATTAAAAAATTTTTTTTTTGAGATATCGAAATGGAAAATGTATGAGACAACTTGTTCATATTAACGTTAAAAAAATACTTAAAAAAATTGGCGAGACTTAGTTTTGCAATGTCTACTACTAATTATGCTGTTTGTTTATAGTACATTAATATTACATTTGCAAAAAACATTCTTATTTTCTATTAAAATGTATGTTTTCATCAGTCTCCATCAATTTTTTTATAACTCTAATAATTTCAATATAATATAATAATTATTATACTTCGCAATAAGTTTATGTCAATAACATAATCTAACGTAAAAAATAGTTACAGCAAAACTCTACAATGCTACATGTCTAAACATAACTTTTATAATTAAACATATTTATAAATTATTTTAAATAACGATAATAATAAAACATACAACCAACATTTTAAACTTAAAAAGTTATAGATTAAACCACTTAAGAATTGGACTGTTGTTATGAATTACATTCTAATGTAGTTAAATAATTTGAATAAACAATTACTGGTATTTATTACATTGAAACTTGTAAACGTTGTTATTACTTGTTTTTGTGTAAAGTAGTGTTAAAAGTAAATGTGAAACGGGTGCAAGTAAAGAATCCTTGTAAATACTTTCTTTGTCGTTTCTAGACATTTACTGAAGCATGAATTTAATTAAAGAAGGGAATTAAAAATGAAACATTCTTTAATTAATTTTTTCAAAACAAATTTTTATAGTGTTACAAGTTTTGTTATAAAATTTTAATGCATAAGTTAAAATCCTTGAAAATCAAATGTAGCTAGAGAAACACGACTAATTTATGAATAATTAAAAAATTCAACAAATATTATATAGAAAGGTCAAGAACGTGTTTTTATACGTTTTATGTGGCACAGTAAACTTTGTAACAGATCATAATTAAAGTCGCGAAGAAAGTGTTATGTAAATAAAACAAATAAAAAGATTTAAGCGTGTTCATAGTTTTCGATACGGACAATAATTTTCTTAACAAGCTTTCTTATATCGGAATTTTAAAAAAATATTTTTCATTAGCTAACTTTATTACGTAATAGAAATATTTACATGTAGAAATTAAAAATTCCATTTAAATTGATTTCGTTATTACTAACTCAATTAACAATGAACATAAATGTGCGCAATTTATTTCATATTAAAGGTAATAGAAAATGTAACAGCAAAGAAGTTAACCTTGTAAGGAAACTATTACGGAACAATACTGCAGTAGCCACGCTAATTTGTCACTATAACAATAATCATAAATTTATGTGGGTTATGCGGAAGTAGCTTTGAAACTGCTTCAATAATTTAATATCTTATTTCGTACATGTATAAAATATTTTAGTATAATTTTTTTTTATTTTATAAGCCGATGACCTACTTTATGATCTGTCTTTTAACAAAAAATTGGATTTTAGTATTATAAATTTCAAATCTTGCTTAATTAAAATAACTCGTATATTTATTATTGTTATGCAATATGAGAGAATAAAATGGCAAACTTTTGCAAATTAGAACATGAATAAGATTTGTTTACATCACGACTGTGAGATGTAATAAACAATTGTCTTATTGTTGTCGTAGCGTGGATTGTAATTTAACTTACCTTCTGCTCTAGTAATTAGCCATTGGCACAGAAAAACCGAAAATACAACAAACATTCGTTGACAATCCATTTTGTTAATTAACATAAAAAACACATTACACTATTAAACAATTTAAAACATTTTTGCACAAAGTTGCATACGATATAATCACGTTCACTATTTATTAATCCGGTGCATGGGTTTAACAAACACGCAACGCGCATCGAATTGAAAGCTCACGTGAAAACCTTTCACTAGTCCAACTACTATCGGACTGGAACCGGAGTCCGGAGTCGCAGTTGTAGACCCTGCTCCGGGAGAATGTAATGTAAATGAGAAATGAAGAGGGAGATTGCGCGATCTGCACTTGCTCAATCCTGCTGAAATCCTGAAACCGTTGTATCTAGATTAAGGTGTTAATAAGTACCTACAAATTTTTGGAATTATTTCGTTTTTGCTAATTTTCGTTACAATTACAATTACATAATAACAGATTGTCATTATATACAATATTGTACAACCGGTCTCTTATGTAATCAACGCTTGACGTTTTACTTTCACCAAGTAGAAACTAATCACATATGAATTGATAAGTTTCCATTCATCATTATCAATCAAAAACGAAATGACTTTTTTTGTTCGCTTTAAATAAATCTCCCACGCAAAAAATACCTAATAGAAATAACCACCATTCATTTAAACCGTATCAAGTTAACAATATCTATTTCAAATATAGAAATTAAAGATGCATAAACGAGTGGGAAATTAGAAACTTCGAGACGGTGTGAACATTAACAATCGTCTAATCCCCATTATATTAAATGAATCTTAACGGGTGAATAAATTATTTCTATAAGTTATAAGCTTTTGAATAGAAGTTATTTGAGTACTTTGAAAATCTTCTTAACAGCGAGCTTGAATATGCACAAAATTTACAAATCTAAATCTTCCTTTTCGATTCAACGAAGTGACTTTGAATCACTGATCTCAGAGCTATGTGTTCTTTATCATATTAATATGCGCGTGTAATGTAAATTTTGCATAATAACTTATTAGGATTACACAAATCAAAATTTTAAACAAATCTCAAGTTGTTTATTTAATAATTAAAAGTTAGTTTATGAAAATTTTTGTGAATAATTTAAGAAATATATTCACGTGCTTTTAAAAATTTTTTTTTCCAAACATAATTTTTTTGGTAACGGCTCAAATATGGCATATTTTCAAATCATTTTATACAAAAAAAACAAAATATATTTTTAATCTCGACAATTGTACCAAAAGCAAATAAATTACTGAAATTTGATTTGACTTCTACGTGTCATTATTTTATATTGTCGAAAAACGTATAAATCAAATATTTAATCACAAAAATAAATAGCACATGTAATAAATCATTGGAAACGCTTTGCGGTAAGAAACTACAAATGTTTCAAGTAATGTTATACTAAATTTATTAGAATATCGTAGTTCGTCGTATTGCTTTATAGTACGTAGAATTTTTCTATTTTAAGTAATTTGTTATAGTTAAAGAAAAAATTTTATGTCAAATTTGTACAACAATTTTGTTTTTAGAACACGTAAGATGTTAGGACGTATGCGTCGTCCTGCTACTCATCATCTCCAAAAACCAACATTTTTTGTACTCGTGAAATAAATAGTTATGCATCTATATATATTTATACTCCACCTTTACGAATATTTACCTATTCCAGTTCAGGTGGACATTGTTAGAACATATCAAATCGAGTTTAAGATTTATTAACTCCAAATGACAGTTACAAACTTTTCTTGTTTCAAATTTTTTATTTGGAGCCCCAGTTCATAGTTATTGGCGTTTTTTTATTTTTCGAAAAATCGCCATTACTTTCTTATTTTAAGGTATATTCAAAAAATATAAAAATGTTCAGCATTTGCTTGTGGTTCTCTAAAACACTTGTGTTTACAATGATTTTCTATTTAATCAAATAACAAAATGGCGAACGATCAAAAATTTCAAAATTTTTACCATTCAATCGGTTTACGAGAATGTAGGGTCAAATTACGTACTCTGTTACGAGTTGAGCTCATACATTTACTGAAAATCGTCGTTGAAACACATGAATACATGTTGCGTGGGAATTTTCATCACACTGCAGGGGATTATTACAAGAATTAGGTACACCGTCCTTTGTGAAACAAGCTTTGTCTGTAAATAAACTAAAGTTTTCAAAACGCCTCTGAAGATTGCAACGTTCAAGAAACCAACGACAAAACAACAATCTTGCTGGAAATCTTCAGGTTCCAAAGCTTTTTGTCTAGAAAATAGATGGAAACTTTGTTTCTTCAGAATTTGCTAAACTGTCACGTGATCTAATTTATTTGCTATTACTTTTGTGTTCGTCGATGGCTTATTTTCAATAATATTGAAGACAGCTTCTTCAAATGCAAGCGTTTGACAAAATCTATTAGAATTCGCAGCAATTGTTAGGTGAAAACTTCCAGTATCTTACAAACATCTACATATTCTTCTAAAAACGCGGCAACTTGGTTTTAGACAATTTGAATATTTTCTCCAATAAATTCTACAAGCTTCTAGTGCTTTAATTATGCATTTGTATACACAAATTCTGAAAAACACGCACACAACTGATAAACGTGACAGAAAATTTTCAAGATGAAACAGTAAATAATTTCTTTTTGAAAATAAAGCTATTTTTAAAGCACAAGATCAAAAAGTATTTAAATTTTAACGTACAAACTAGAAAACATGTGTCTCAAGTAAACTTCGCGTTTATTATTTGGCTTTTGTTTTATTGTTCAATGGTTTCTGTTAAATGATTATTCCAGTTTATTAAGATTTTTTGTAATTTCATTCAATTTTTTTTAGATATATTAAAAAAAAATGTTATAGTAGATAGTTTAAGGATTTTATAAATGTTTTATTTTTAAAAATTGATCTAGTGGATTTCAAAATATTTTCCTTTAAAATTTTTTATCGGTCGCTATTTTGTTATTTAATAAAATAGAAAATAACTGTAAATACAAATGTTTTAGAGAACTAAAAATATATGCTAAAGTTTTTGTATTTTTTAAATATTTCTTAAAATAAGAAAGGAATGACAATTTTTCGATAAATAAAAATACCAATAACTATGAATTGGAGTTCCAAATCAAAACTTTAAACTAAGAAAAGTAGGGTTTCAATGAGTTCGAACAACTTAGTATTAAACTCAATTTTTAGGCAAATTAAAAAAGTAAACAGCAAAAAAATAAAATAAAAATAATAATAACTGTGAATTAGAAGAAAAAAATAAAAAGTCGATACATTACTATTTGGAACTAAAATTTGTATAATGTGAAAATTAGAATCCGTAATTTATAAAAAAATAATCTTAAAATAAGTTCGCAACAAAAATGATACAATGAAACAATAAAATAGTTATAAAAGATTTATTTTTTTAATGAAATAAAATCTTAGCAAAAGCAAGAAAGTCATTTTGTAAAAAGCATTGTTTTGTCGCTTTTTATGCCTGCTATGTTTATGGTTGTCCAATAAATTTTGTTTAGTTCAAAAATTGTTTTTAAATTCATATATTTGTTTTATTTTTAATTTTGGAAGAGAGTTTAAAGTACCTATACAATTTATCAATTATGTAAAACTAAATGTGTTTAATTCTCGTGTAAAAACATAAATTTAAGAAATCCTGCAATGATAGAGTTCTATTTAAACAATTTTAACAAACAAAATTAAATAATTAGTAACTGAACTACGACTGTTTTGTCATTTTTTCATACAAAAAGATTTTTAAATGTTAATTAACAGAGATGTCCCAGGTGCTGTTAAACTGCTTTTACTTTGCCATTTTTTTTATACTACAGTTTCGTAATGAGATAACGTTAATTTTGTCTTTTAAAAAACATTAATTTTAAGTTTTACTAAACGGCGTCCTTAAAAAGAAAAAAATTAAATTTACTAAAAAAAATCAATCAATCAAAAAAATTCACAAATATTGCAAATCTTGCAATTATCAGAAGGTGTTGAAAACAAACACAATATTACCTACGTAATGAATAATAAACAAGGTTTATTACAATTTTTAAAAATAAGAATGCATACATAAATAATAAAAAAATAAAAAAACACAAATAACTAGTAATCTAGGTACATATTATACGAGAATAGAGTCGTATGATAATTTACCAATTGTATGTATTTAACATTTGTCCATGAAATGCCTGAGAATTGTTTCCCATAGCCTTTTCATCCCTGGAAGATGATGAATCAACACCAATGACTTATAGAGATTTTTTTGTCATAACAAATTAGGAGCAAGACCGTTCATTATCAAGAATTGCTGCGCGATAATAAAACATAGCTTGCAGCGACATATCTAAAGAGAAACCCGATCGCGTTATCTTAAATCCATGCACTAGAACAAACATCATGACAGCGTCACTACTTTTTTTCATTTTTGTAGTTCAATTTGTTTCCTCTCCAAGAGGAACAGAAATTGTGCTCGGCATTGAATTAGTATTAAAAACTCTTAATCCAAACACTCCCGGCTGTTGTTTCTCATTTATAGCTTTATTAGTAAGTAATAGTTTAGTGCAAAATAATTTCAAACTGAAGAATACAACTTTTATAAATTTTTTTTTAGAGAAGCACCAAAATGGGTATTTGGGCTGTGTTGGTAACGCTTAAGTTCTTTTTCTAAGTGATGTACGGTAAGAAACACAAAGCAAGCAACAAAATCTCAAAACATCGAACTTTATTTGACACAAAATATTTTTAAAGGAGAAAGTCACTTTCGCAAAGCTCAAATAATAATATTGCGCTCACAAGCATGTTATGCGAAGAAAGATAAAAAAATTAAAATTCACGTTCACTGAATGTCATTTTCCGCTGATTTAGATACGGTTGAGAGCATTCGAATAAATGTAAAATTTTCTCTAGACACAATCAATTTTAGAGCCAAAGTGGAACTTTCAGAAATTAGCCAGATTTTGATTGAATACGCTTGAATTAAATAAACGATTCAATGATTACATAAACAATTTATATTGCATGATTCCTGACAATTGTTTTACTACACTCTAATTAGTTGACGCGCATTTAAAAAAAAACAAAACTTAATGATTACTGGATTTTACCCGAGTTTTATGGTTCACAGTTCAACAGCTTCTAAGATTATGACACGATTTGAGCTACGTTGCCACATCCTTTCAGATGTAAAAGTTGCAAAGTGGAAATTTTACCTATGGAAATGTGCATCCACAGTTTAAAAATTGGATTTTTTGTTTGTTCGTCGCGTTCGCGATTCCCTGTCATATCTAAAAAAAAATTACAGCAGATTGGATTCGCAATAAAAATATTTTGCGACGCGAAATAATCGAGCTTTTTGATTAAATTCTCTAAGTGTTCAATTGCCAAAGATAAAGAAAAAAAAATTTGCTCTTTTTGTTTACAACAAAAAAAACAAAAAACCTCGTCTCTATCGCTTAGATAGAGTTAAATTTAAATAATCATTCTCAATTTTCTCGCATTAGACAGTATCTCAGATCATCGCACCTCTTGTACAATAATCAAATAAAAAATTTACAAATGCATATCCAAATAAATTTAACTAATTTCTGACCTTTTTATATGGCACCTAATCCTCAAATTGAAGATCACATTTGCGGTTTGTTGATTTTTGAGGCAGGTTGGCAACCACGTTACAATTTGTCACTAACTAATAAATTTACACGTACACTAAAAAAAAACAAAAAAATTGATAAATGTACGTGAAAGAAACCAGCCAGTCGGTAACTGTTTTCGCGAGTACGAAAAAAACACCACCCGCCAGTAACTTTTCTCCAGAAAAATGAAAAAAAAACAGCGCGAGAATAACTTTTTCGAGTAGGTAAAAAAAAACCAGCGCGTAAATTAACTCCCTTGCGCGAGTACGTTAAAAAAATAGCTAGATAGTAACATTTTTTTCGCGAGTAAGTCAAAAGCAGAACTCCCGTATGCAACTTTCTTTGTTTTTCCACCGCGTCAGGGTTTAAAACTCTTCTCCTTCTTTGTACGTAATTTTAAGTTTATTTCCTAAAACGCTTTTTTCTGATTGGTTTATAAACCCTCTCAGTACTAAATCTACTAATTAGCTTTTCCTTTTTTACTCAACCTGTTAAAAGCGGCGTTATGCTTCTTTCTACCTTTAAGATGTTACGACGTTTTGTACTGGGCGGCGCCGCGTGTTTCAAATAGAATAGAAATTTACCAATTCTACAATTTTTTTTTCTATTAATATTAAACAAATGCGCTACTGACTATAAAAAAGCATTAAAGAGATGAACTTTACTTTAACATTAATTCTTTCTCTAGTCTTAACAGATTTATAACGCTAATAATCTTTACAATTACTTGACCGTTGATACAATTTCAACATTCAAACTTTATTCAAATTTATTTTACATACTTTTGATAACTTTGATAACTTTACAGTTAAATCGTTTATGACTTAAACTAGTAATTACTAATAGTTTTTATTGTATAACCTTATAAATCAGGTATATTAATTTATTTGGTTTACGCATTTTAACATTTGAACATGAATTATCGGTTTAGTAGAACATGTGTTTCGGTCGAGTTGCTTTTGGTGACCACCGCGGCTTTTTTTTGCGGCTAAGGGTAGCTTTGTCGGTGTCGTAATATTACATCAGCCATCTGGAGTTGTTTTTCTTGCAAATCATGCCTGCATTGAAACCGCGACAATGTTTGTATTGAAATGATTTGCTTAATAACTTAAAATAACCAATAAACTATTACCCTAAAACGGTGCAAGATAGAGGAAAGTTGCACATAAACATTTTTATAAAGGACAAAAATTTACAATTTTCAATTACTTTCGATAATTTAGAAAATACAAGTGTGCAAAGTTGCACGAAAATGTCTTACATTACATTAAAATTCTGTAACTGATAAACTATTATACATAATTATACACTCCCGCGGACTTTTTTGTAGTAAATTTTGTGCTCAATAAATTGTTTATGTGCAATTTTCATCTATATTGTACAGTTTTTACAGCGTACAAGGCGGAAGCTCGCGCGGATTTAGTTCTACAATGATTATAATTCTTTTTTAGCACTGCTGAGTGAAATTAAAACTAATTATATTTTTAAAACAAAACGAATCCTAAGGAATATCTTGTTTACTAATAATAATCACTGCATCCGAAAAATTGTTTTATCTGAGCGTTTCATCGTTTCGTTACATATAGTAAACTGTTGTGCGCTTTATTTATTTTCCACGCATAGATGTGTGCGTTTGGTCCAACAAATACTTTTATTAAAAAATATATATTGAGGTGTTGTGAAGGTTTTATTAAACATGCATGCAGTGTGTGGCAGTATTTTAACAGTTGATCGCAGTTAATGATTTTGTGATTCATTTTCTAAACTAAGTAATTATTTTATTATTATTAGCTTGGGTAAACCCGCTACAACATCATGTAATAAATGTTTATAATATCTGATGGTGAAGAATAATTGAATTGATAACTGAAAATTTGTTGATTTATTAGATACAGAAACTGCTTGCCACACTCACCACGAGTCTATTTCCATCTGACAATTCTTATGATGCCGCTTCGTATTTGTTGAACTATATGTGTAAAGATTTTTATACATGTCTTTTACTAAATTATATTTTGATCCAACTGTATTTGTATTTGACAAAAGATCCAAAATTTAATTTGGTACATATACATCTTAGTATCGTTCAGACACACATAACGTAAGTAACATTTTTGTGTTTTTGTACGTTTTGAATGTATTTTACAGGCAGCATAATTGGTTCAAAAATTTATTTTTTGTTTCCGTCCGTTTTGATGTATTTTACAAGCATCATAATTGGACGGTAAATTTTAATTTTTTGGCCTACGCCAGTTCTGTAGTAGAATTTTATGCCTAGAAGTTGGCACTAATAATCAATAATTAATTAAACATCAGCTGTCAATCTGTCAGATTTATTAACATACACTATTATCTGTGTTATTGTTTAGAATAACATTGACAAATTTTTTTTAAACAAATATTACAAATTTGCTTATATCTTACAATTGCTAAAAACAACAATAGTTTTATTTTATATAAGTTACATTGTAATAATGGTATATAATTGTCAAATTAATTTGAAAAACAATTAAATTGCGTCATTACAGGTTTCAGTTTTATCAACATATGTTATTAAACTTTATTAAAAAGCAATACTTAAATAAATGCTTTTATTAAATTTATACTATAAAGGTCAGCACAAAAAATTTTGTGTATAACGTCTTAAAAGCATACTCGCAAAATAGTACTTTCTGGACTAGTGACACCAATAACTATTTTTGGCTTTCGTCCGTTTTGATGTATTTTAGAAGCATCATAATCGGCCGGAAATTTTATTTTTCCGACTTAGGCCGGTAAGAAGTTGTAGAATTTTGTAACTAAAGGTCGCCGCTAATAATGATTCATTAATTAAAAGTTATCTGTCATTCTGTCAAATTTATTAACATACACCATTATTTGTGTTATTGTTTTAATAACACTAACAATTTTTTTTTAAATAAATATAATAAATTTGTTTATATCTTATAATTGCCAAAAATAATAATCGCTTTATTTTCATATAAGTTAAATTTTAATAAAAATATGTCATTGTCAAGTTAATTTCAAAAACAATTGTATTTCGTCATTACAGGTTTTTATGTATCACACGTCTTAGAAGTTTTTTGTCAGTATGAGCATATTTGTAGACCGACGTAAAGCCGAGGCTTACAAAATAGCACTATCTAGACTGGTAAAGTGTGTTACGAAAATTTTCTTGTAACTTAAAGACCAGCGAACAACTCAGTTTGATTCGGCTAGCGGGTCGCAAGTCTCGGTGTCCTAATCTTACAATAAATTAAAAAAGTGCTAAAGCAAGTATACAACACCCAATATAAACCTTGTATAAATCTGTCGATCACTGAAAGAAACAATTTACAAAAACCGTAGTTTTTATTTTCTATATCTCTTTTTTTTCTCTTGGTTTGCTCGGTAAGGCCTATGGGACTGCGTTGATTTTTGTGCTTGCTAGCGTTTCAACTTCTATCGACTTTACAATGAATGCTTCCTTTTTGATACTTCTTTTTCCGTTGTTTAAAGTTTTTTTAGTTCTTAGAAGTATCATTCCGCTTTGTGCGACTTTTAAACATATCCGTTAGCAAATTGGAAAAGCCTCTTTCATTTACGTTTCTACTTGAGTTAGGTGTTATTGTATTTGGGTTGGTTTTGGCTCTAGATTTTAGCTTGTTACATGTAGTTATTTTGTATTTGTCAAAAATATTTATTCTAAATTACAATTAACGGATGCACTAATTTTACTCGATCTTTACTTTTTTGAAACCGCTGCTAATGTTCGTGTGTCTAAGTGCCATTTCAAGACATGTAAATAACTTTTCTTTCTGTTGCTTTTCTTTGTTACTGATTTCTATTACGCTTTTAGCGGATGTGCTGGGATAAACGTATTCCAGGTATTTTTCGGATTTGGCAATTAGGTTAATTACGCGACGTTTCAGGTAGGAAAGCAGTTTTCATAATGGCGTTCTCACGTTATATTTTTACCTTTTTTAGTGAGTTTTGTGGGGCCGCATTTTTTTGTTATTAAGTGTACTTATCACGTCATTGCGTGATTGTAATGTGATTTTCTTTTGTTTATCGTTGTGACGTATAGCGACATACTAAATTGCAAATGCTCAAATTTGAATGTTACAGCCACATAAAAAGATTACTAATCAACAATGCTTTTAAATTTAGAAATGAAAATTTTGTGAGTCGTTTTCCAACTTGATCTCGCGCGTTAAAATTGTGTCTTAAAAAACTAGTGAGAAAATATTTTAATATATCTTTTGTACTTGCATATACTTTTACACACAAGTCAATGGTTAAATTCAACAAAATCGAAATAAAGTCAATAAACGTATTAAAATTGATATTAAACTTTTATATAAAAAAGAAAATGAAATGTCAATTAAAAACCGGTACTTGTATATGACAGGAGATAAATATAATTAAAATATAATAAAGGGTTTATTGTTTGATAAAGGTTTGACATTTTATTGTAAAATCTATTTTACCTTTAATATATTGATTTGCCCCTACTACTTAATAATAAAATGCTATTTATAATGGAAGAAATATGTTTTTTTTTAAATTTAAATAATCTAAGTATATAACAAAGTTTAAAAACAATAAACAAAGAAAGATTCGTTCTTATATTATTATAAAATATCTGTAAATTGTATTTTTATGTATTTTAGTATATTTAGTAAGTGCTAGTGTTAATGCAGTGTTTTGTAAAATTTAATTGCTTTGTAGTCTAAATTAAATTTAGTTATATATTTTTTTAGTTTTTTATTTATACAAAGTAATTACAATTGCAATTAACTTTTCTAGTTTTTACAAAATCTGTTTTTTGTTGCATTTTATTAACACGTAATATAGTTTTATTTTATTGGTAACATAGAAATGGTTACCTAATTTATTTATTGCCATTTGTTTCTAATTTATTATTAATTGAGTTTTAATTATTTTACTTCAAATTAAATTTTTCACGAACACTCTCTAATTGTCTAGTGCTAGTAAATAAAAATGATTTATAATCTTCAAACGCCAATGAAACTCTTGCAAACACGCAAATAAATGTTGTCACATTAGAATTTGTAAATAAAAACAAAAATTATGTGTAGGTACATTTAAATAATATATTAATTGAATTGTAAAATCAACTTACAACGTCTACCGCCGTTATAGCTATTTACAGTAATAGTTTACTTTTAATAAACCCTTAATTGCGATTTAGCTGCTATAGTTCTTTGTTTTTAACTTAACTTTGCTTTTCCTCTTTGTAATAAAAAATTCGTTGTTATAAATTGTGTTTTGCAATTTGCTTCCGTTCAGTGTTCGAAAGATGTAAACGGGATCTGTAGTTAATATTTCTACCGTTTGGCACTCTTTTAATTATCTTAAAATTAACAGACCGAGCACTATCATACTTTATATAAATTTATATTATTTTTGGCAAGTTGTTATATGTTTTCCTGTTTAAGTCAGATGTTGCCCTCTATGACCCCCGCTGTTTCTAACCGCCTGACCAAATGTGCAGGTTTTTTGTCGTTCTTGTTTATTGTAAATTAGTTCTAGATTATTTATGTCAGATGATTTTGTAACACATATTATGCACGATAAAGAAGAGGGTATATTAATCAATACTTTTTTTTTATTTGCGTGTTGGCCCTTAGCACGGTCAGTTATGCAAGGTCGTATATGTTTCCGCTTTCTTCTCCCTTGCATAACTTCGAGAAGTAAGTAAGTGGAGTAATTAATCATGCATGAGTCCGCCCTGTGTACACCGAGTCTTCCATTCAGTTTGTTTTGCTCTCATTACTGTAGTGAGAAATGTACTAATTTTTTGTCGAGCTGTTTCATTACTAATCACTGTTCCAATTAGATTTTCTTAATGTAAATTGTACTTCTTTACCAGCAGATCTCTGTCGGCAGACCATCGGCATATGAAGATGGTGTGTAGAAGCGTTGTCCACGTCTTTCTCGCAAAGAAAACAAGTAAACGTTTTTTTAATTCTACGTAGATAGGAACCAAAGCAGCCATGTTTTGTTAATGTTAAGTTTAGAGTGCCAAATCTACGGTTTGTCCAAGCTTCGATGTTGGGGATAAAGTTGCGAGTCCAGACTGTTTTAGAGTATTCATTCTAGCGGGCTTGCCATTTTCAAATTGATTCTAATTTTTTAGCGTTTTTAGGGATTCCTAGTCTAGCTTTGTTCCTTTCTTCGGCTAGGATGTCAAATGGTACGGTGCCCGTCAGCACTCTAGCAACTTCAAGGAAGACGACACAATACGCTAAGGTTATTCTTAGTGCTACTATTATTTGGGTTTTATCGGCCACACTCTTGTATTTACCTATTTTCAAGACCGATAGCTATACCGGTGCTGCGTACAGAAATGCTGATACCACGGTGTTTATTATTAATTTCTATTTAAGAACCGATGGGCCTTAGACGCTCGTCATAAGCCTAGGAAATATAGCCGCTCGTGTATCTGGCTTTTTGTCGCATTATCCGAGTGCGACCCAAACGTCAGATTTTTGTTGAGTATAACCCTCAGGTATTTTGTGTTATCTTTTACTGATACGGACACACCTTTGTAGCATTTTTCTTTTACACGTGAAGTTTTTTCTACTGCTCCTTGCAGTTTATTTCGCATCAACCAAAAGCCCTAATATTAATCAATACTTGCGTTATCTTTAAATCAGTCACTGTCAGAAACATTTTGTACTTTACGAAAACAGTGGTATGTTCAGAAATAACTATTACTTCAATTAATCAATTAATTTCGGACGACAATATCTGTTAGACGATTGTGCTGAATTTTTTCATATTATTCATTCAATTTTAGTATTACTAACGCTAACGGAACTGAGGAAGCAATAAAATGATTTGCGTCTAAAATAACTTCACTCTCTTCAGATACAATTTGTTTATACTCTGCCTGTCCGGATATTCTATCACGCTGTGATACATCAACAGAGTCAACTTTTAGGATTCTTTTTACCCTGTGGTTTAGAACATGTTGAATTATAACAGTTTCGTTTATATCAGTAACAATGATTTTATAATTATTTATCTATATAATAATTTATAATAACATTCCGTTTTAGCTTCAAGAAATCTTTTATAATATGGTAGTATTGTTATAAATTAATATTTGTCTCTAGGTATGTTTAAATCTATGAACATGGACAAAGCTTCACTTTTTGAAAAATTTAATAGGTTTTTACTTTCGTTTTTAAGCCAAGTCAATAGATTATTTTTTAATTCGAGTGATAAATATTTTAGTTTTTAAATAATATTTGCATGTTTTGTTTCACCATATATTTGTAGAAAAATTGCATCTAATCTAGAAACTCGTATAAATTTTGCAGTTTTTTCTTTTTTTTGTTACCTTGAAAGACTCGTGATAGATTTTACAAATACGACCTTTTTTTGATCTTAAAAGTGTAGATACTTCTGGTATAGATCCTTCTGTATTATCAAACTCAACGATAATCTCCGTTTTTACCAATTTTGGTTATTGGGTATAAATTGATCTTTATTTTTGATGCTGCTGGCGATTGTGATTTAAATGTAGGCAATAATGTTTTTTTGTATACTAGCGTTGGCGCAAGCAAATTGCGTTCAGGTTGAATTGTAATTGTCGCTTAAAAAAATTTGAGTAGTTGTTATATGTTCTCCATGTTCAATAATGCCATACACAAATCGTTCATTATAATTTTTATTACAAACATTTGTTAAATTAAATGTTAAATTACACTACATAACAAAACTAATTTTTTCCTGCTGCTCAATTGAAAATACGGTCTTTATAGTAATTCATATGAGCTAAATACAGAACTGCTCTGACACGTCAGGAAAAAAACGTTTTGTACGTGTAAAGGTTATCAAAGTATTAAGTACGTTTAATTACTACTATGTAAAGGAGGAATTGGCATTGGATAATCTGTACCATGAAGTAGAGGCTTTAGAATAGACTCGTTATGCAAAAGTAGCAATCCGAGTAACAATCTTTTTGCTCTTGCCAAATCATAGGAACAACAAAAGGCATTCGATTTTGCTTACCGTTTAATCACTTGGTTAATCCGGAGTAACAAATATTGCAACAGAGATGAGGAGTTCAGAATTTTGTTTGATCTCCGATTTCACATCCAAAGTAATGTTTGTAAGCTATATGTAGTTTTTTGGTCATGTTTTTGTGCTAGTCGGATTTTGTGTTTGTTATAAATTCCTCTTTATCTTTTATTAATTGAATTACCATATATTAATTCACCGAATCGTTTCATACAAAATCATTTAAATGCTTGCTATTTCGATTGATGATTAATAAAATAAAGCATTATTTTCTAGTTTTTTCGAATCAGATTACGGAGCAACAAAAGCAATTGCACGGAAACTAAGAAGTTGTCTGAGTCTGTTTGTTTTTACTACTCTACACTTTACATGTTTCTGCACACACTTGCACGCACGCACGTACACAATTTTTAATATCGCTTTCCGTTTTTCTCGTGGTTCTTCTGCTGGCATTTCTAAAAACCTTGCGTACAAATACCCGATAAAAGTTGCATTTGGGTCACGTCTTCTACTTTGGTTCACTTGTATAGAAGCGGCAAAGTTTTTTGGCGTTTGCACATCTTGCGTATAGTCATCGTCCACTTTCCGTTTTTTAGTTGTTGTTATGACAGGTGTAATGTTGTATGGTTGTGTAGAAGATGAACAACAACAATCTGTTTCCGCCAAATTTGGAGGTTTTAGAGGAGTAACCTGTATTTTTGTTTGTTTTGTTTAAGTGAAGTGCCAGATGATAGTAAAAGTATCATCTGAATGAATGGCCATATTGCGAAACAGAATGATGTTGGTCTACCGGGTACTACCTTTCTGGAAAATACTGTTGCGGTGTGTGTTTTGCGTGATTTAGCAAATTTTCCATAAAACAACATTTTATTAAAATAGTGCCATGCGGAAGAATCATCAAGCGATGATCCCGATTTAAACTTCTTTTTTTTATTAAATCGGTGTTTGAGATTTTTTCACTCCAATTGACATTTATCAAGAGATGCATTCATTGTTGCAGCAATTTCTTTCAACGTTAATTATTTTTTCTTAGCATATTTATAATTTTTATGCTGCACATTATAGATAGACTTAAGTGACTACAGTAGTTCAATCAGGAGGTCTCGGTTGAAGTCTTGACCTACATAAAAAAAAACGCATTGAGCTACCATAATATCACAAATCAAATCAAAAGCTTACATGATTCACTTTCAGTTTCCAAAGACACGTCTCCCATTTTGTAAACACAAACTTCTAGTCTAAAGGTAATTAAAACGGCCTGTAAAACTTCCCAAACAAATTGTTACTGAAAACAAGCAAGTCGCCTGTAAAACGGAAACAATAAAAATGCAGTGTTGTCCGATTATCGGTTGACAGATTTCACAAAATATACTAAATGTGTAGAAAAAATTTTCAATCTGACAACACCGTGCCGAATAGAAGAACTACGTTACTCAACAGTAGAATGTCTTCCGGGTTTGAACCGTGTCATAGTTGCAACCGAAACTGCCAACGTATTCGCCCACTTTCGTAAGTCCTAAATCGCAAAACTCAAACAAGCAATCGAAATCTAACTAAGAACTTCTCAAAAGTTAGGTTATCCACTTGTGAAACAAGCCATAACCTAAACTCTGAAAAGGTAAGAAAGAAAACGGTAACCTGAAAAAGCAAACGAAAATCTAACAAAGAACCACTACCGAGTTAGGTAATCAACTTGTGAACCAAGCCAGATTCTAAACTCCATAGAAGTGACTTAAGAAGAAATAGTCTCCGTATTTAAAGGAAAAGGTTCGTCACTGATGGTTGAGCTCGACCCTGATTGGGTTACGGTTGCTAGGGGGCGTGTTTTTGATAAATGACTAATAACCGGTAACCAAAGAGGGGATAGTTCGAAACCATGATCGCGATTGAAGTTATTGGGGTGTTTGATGATTTCTATGCTTTCTCGGAATTTCCTGTTGAAAAAGAATGGAGATTTGGCAATCAACTTAACATTATCAAAATCTATCTAGTGACCTGTAGTAAAATGATGTTCAGCGACCGCAGATTTGGAAGTATACTTTTTCCTTATACAACGATCATGTTCTGAAATGCGAGTAATGACGGAACGACCGGTTTTGCCAATATAGACTAAACCACAAGAACAGGGAATTTGGTATACACCTTGAGATGAAAGTGTAGGAAATTTGTCTTTGAGAGAAGGAAGAATCTGAGAGATTTTGCCTGTCAAGTTGAATATGGGTTTAATACCATTCTTACGAAAAAGTTTCCCTATTTGATCTGTAACCTTGTGAATGTAAGGTAAAAAGGCCAATTTCGGGTTGGATTCGGGAGTAGAAATGTCCTTAGGTAAATGAGTACGTACATGTAAACGACGATTAATAACTCTATGAATATCTCGCTTTACATAACCATTGTTCACTAAGGTTCTAGTAAGATGACGGAGTTCTGAGTCTAGATTCTCAGGTTGACAAATAGAAAAGGCACGATGGACCAAATATTCAATAACAGAACGTTTCTGTGCAGAATGATGATGAGACGAAGCATGAAGGTATCTGTCCGTATGGGTGGGTTTGCGATAAACAGAATGGCCCAGAAGTCCGTCGGGCTTACGAGTCACAAGAACGTCAAGAAATGGAAGAGAACCATTACTTTCGATTTCCATAGTAAATTTGATATCTAATTGTTGATTGTTAAGATGATCAAGAAACTTAGACAATTCAAGATGACCATGAGACCAAACAATAAACGTGTCGTCAACATATCTAAACCACACCTTAGGTTTTAATATTGATGATTCCAAAGCAACCGTTTCAAAGGATTCCATAAAAATGTTAGCTACAACAGGTGATAGAGGAGAACCCATAGCAGCACCAGAAACTTGTTTGTAAAACTTGTTATCAAATTGGAAGTAAGTAGAGGATAGACACTTTTCAATAAGAGGAACCAAACTCAAGTCCTTGCCATGTTGAGACAGAATCTGTTTGATGATAATAAGCGAATTCTTAATAGGAACTTTAGTAAAAAGTGAAGTAACATCAAAGCTCACGAGAAGATCTTGGGGTTCAAGTTTTATAGTTTCTAGACGTTGAATAAAATGCTGGGAGTTGAGGATGTGAGAAGAGGTTTTACCTGTAAACTCGGAAAGAATGTTGCACAAGAACTTGGCTAGCTTGTAGGTAGGAGATTGGATAGTACTAACGATAAGTCGAAAAGGAATACCTTGTTTGTGAATTTTGGGATGTCCGTATAGACGAGGTAGTTTAGAATCTGATGGGGTAAGTCGACGTTTAGTTTCAGGAGGTAGATTGGAAGATTTGATGATTTGGCTAACCTCGCGTTCAATCCTCAAAGTGGGGTTATGGGTTAGAAGAGCGTAAGTTTCCTCAGACAAAATAGAATTGATTTTCGTAACATAATCCATTTGGTTCATAACTACAGTGGCGTTGCCTTTGTCGGCTGGAAGAACAATAATATCAGGGTTCTTACGAAGACTTTTTAGAGCTGACTCTTCCGACTTAGAAATGTTGGATTTAGAAATTTTAGATGATTCAAGGATTTTGCCAGTGTTAATACGAATGGGATCTGAGATGTGGCGAGGAAGATGTCTTATAGAAGACTCAACAACACATAGAATATCTTCTTTATGAATACGTTTGGGAGCAACCGCAAAATTCAAAGCCTTAGAGAGCACCGATTCCTGTTCTGAAGTGAGAACCAAACTAGATAAATTGACAACCGTCTTTACTGTGTTAGTAGTAGATGAAACTTTACTTTACTTTACATTTCTACTCCCGAATCCAACCCGAAATTGGCCTTTTTACCCTACATTCACAAGGTTACAGATCATTTCAACAGGAAACTCCGAGAAAGTATAGAAATCATCAAACACCCCAATAACTTCAATCGCGATCATGGTTTTGAAATATCCCCTCTTTGGTTCCCGGTTATTAGTCATTTATCAAAAACACGACCCCTAGCAACCGTAACCCAATCAGGGTCGAGCTCAACCATCCGTGACGATCCTTTTCCTTTAAATACGGAGACTATTTCTTATTAAGTCACTTCTACGAAGTTTAGAATCTGGCTTGGTTCACAAGTTGATTACCTAACTCGGTAGTGGTTCTTTGTTAGATTTTCGTTTGCTTTTTCAGGTTATCGTTTTCTTTCTTTCCTTTTTAGAGTTTAGGTTATGGCTTGTTTCACAAGTGGATAACCAAACTTTTGAGTAGTTCTTAGTTAGATTGCGATTGCTTGTTTGAGTTTTGCGATTTGCGCCCTGATGAAGCCCCTTACAAAAGTGGGCGAAACGTTGGCAGCTTCGGTTGCAACTATGACACGGTCCAAACCCGGAAGACATTCTAATGTTAGTATAGATTCCGGCCGTGGAAGCCTTCGCTATTACGTTACTCAAATTCAGTTTTCTATTGTCTGTTACTGTTATATAACATTTTGTTGCATAATCAATAAAGATCTCTGTTTTCATCCAACCTCTATCACTCACAGCTGTACCCCACTCGGAAAAAATAAATAATGGTGGCGTTATATCTCCAACGGCAGATAAAGCAAACTTTACTGTAAGTTTCTGCTTTGTCTGTTCTTTGTCTACTTTATAGACATTGCGCGCACCAGTAGGAGCAATTACTTTGCCAAGTTCAAGACAAAAAAAGAAGCATATTTTATCTCCATTGCACACTCTTTAAACATTTTCCAAAATCGAAAACCAGTTTTTACATTTCAAATAAACTTCAATATCAAAAATTTAAATTAGCCTTACATTTTCAGGTGCTGTAGTAACCGTCTCTGGTGTGCGATGCTTAAGCACTTTAAGACGATTTAAAAATTACTTATCTGAGTAAAATACATTGTTGTAAACACATTTAAATAAGAAAAATGTATTAAACCGGCATGTTTTTTTTAAAAAGCATTAGCCGTCCATTGGCGTTCATGAATTTTTAACTGACAGCTACAAATTAATTTTCCTTTTTGGAAACCGTTTTTTCTGACATTTCAATATCTAATTAACTAAAGTATTTTCTTCTTACGTTGATAGGTAGTTGTTATGTCTATGTCTAGATTTTTTAAAAGTTAGAACTCAATCTAAAATGAAGAATTGAACGCGGCACTTGATTTTATCGGCTCTCCTTATTGTATTTCCGTTAAATACAAGTAACCAAAAACTTTAAATCAATTACTTTATCTAGATCTAGACAAATATAATATTGTAACGTAAATTTGTAATTAAAGAGGTACCAAAATACTTAGTTAGGAATAGAAACTAAAAACTAATAGTGACAACAACTAGGCAGCTGGTAAAACAAAATTCTACTAACTGACATGAATGTCATTAATTGGAATTTAAATACTTTGTATAACCAATTGTTGACACCCCAAGAATTTATATAGATTAAGAGTAACAAAAGTGAATGTACGTTAATATCTTACTAAATATTACTAATAGTCAGCAACAAAGTTAAACTAATATGACGTTGTTGAAAAGACATCTTAAGAGTATAATTGTAAAACATGGTTCTTACCTTAAATCACAAATTTTTACTAAAAACACAAGTTGAGTAAAACGACGATCAAATTAGACAGTCACATTCAAAATAATGAGGTTATTGATACGTTGATTTTCTTGTAATAAAAAAAAGAACGACTACTAACTCAGTTGTTCCGGATATAAAGTCGTAAGCTTCGTAGTGTTAAATTATAAACTGAATCTAAAAATGCGCTAAAACAATGAAAGACTAAAATGGGAGACACCATTTAAATCTACCCGCAGCTGGTACATAAGTATAGCTATATAAATATTATCAAACATTAGCACGTAGGTCGGTATCCCAGACAAAATATAATCTACGCCGTCGACTGGGCAACACGTCGTATAGCAAAGTGACTTAATCGGCCTAACTTTTACATTCAAAGCAGGAATCATTTTACATTCGTAAATTAAAGTACAAACGTACAAAAATCAAAGATTTAGAGAATCAAAGCGCACCGTATTATAATATGTGACACAACAAAAGATTATAACATTAATTGTAATTACAATCTAGCATGTACGTATGGTCGACTGACCACCAAACAATTAAAAATTAAAGTAAAAATGTAATATTTACAATTAGTTTCCTCCAGGTATAGACTAGATAGCATATATCCTGTCAGCATTACCCAAAACTCAATTAAAATCTAACCAAGAAAACACGTACATACGGCGTTATCACAAATAACCCTTATTGTACATACAATCGCTGAAAATAAACGACTGCGCCTAGTTTTCCTTGTAGCATCTGTTCACTATCTCCACAGACAAAAATATGCGTGGGGTATGGAAACCTGCTGCAGACAATTACGAAAGAATGAAATTAAACCACAGAACAAGAAATAAGTTTTTACCCCAAATACAAACTTTCACTCTGATCGCGACAATATTCGATTACAAATCACATGGAAGTGTGTGAAATACCTAATGATGAGAGCTTTGTTGGGCGTACACAACGCTCGAGGATGTCTACGTTTTTCAAACTTCACCGGAAAAATAAAATCGTGTTTGACGACTTGACATACTAGCCTTACTCTAACAACAAAAAGAAGACGTACTGAGGACAAATTTTATACTAGAGAACTATTAACATAACATTATGTTTTGAGACAGTGTTGCCAATAACCATTTTTGGCATAAAATTAGGTAACTGTATTTGTCAGAATATTAATTCTTAAGAAAATACAGCATAGAGTTAATAATGAGGCGAGTAACATCCTCCATTTCGTCAAGAACCACAATTTCTTCATACGTATATAAGAGAATACTGATAAGAAAATTAACAAAAACATTAAAAACATTACTTAAAAATTTGCAATGTTTAGAAGAAAAAAAAAGAAATAGACCTATTTAGCTATAAGACACAAAATATTACAAAGTTTAGACAAAGTTAATTGACTTAAAATAAACAAAGAACATTACTAAAAACAAAATTAAATAAACAAAAAATATACATAGTTAGGTTTAAATTAACATGATTTGTATTTTTTTAATAATTTAAATTGTGTTTCATGTACATTAACAATACATTGTTACTTTAGTTTTCAGAAAATAAAAGATAAGTACTAGTAAGCTTCTGTTAAGATTTCTTATTAAAATAATTGCATTAAGAAATGTAATACACACATTAAAATACAAAAACAATGTTTCATATTAATCAACTTTTAAATTTAATAATTTTCGCAAAAAAAAAACTAAATGCATTAATGCATAACAATTAATTTTTACTATATAAAAACAAAAAAAAACTACAGCAAAAATTGCAAACGCAATAATATCTAAGTATTAGAGTATTACAAATTGTTTCAAAGGAAACAAAGAATAAATGCACAAACGGTGCAGGCATTACTTAAGAGTCAGTTTGCAGCTGAAAATGACAAAATACATTATAATAGAGTTGTGTGCTTAAAGTAAAAATAATGGGTGATGTTGAGAATAGAAGCGCTTTTTCGGGAAAAAGACACTTGACGAAAAGAAAAGAATCCATTGTAAGCACACACTTGATAAAAAGGTTCAAGCAGTTGCATTATATGCAAGTAATGATCAAGACTTTTAATGTTGGCAAAATAAAACTGCTAAACTGTCAAGCTTTTGATAAATTCTACAATATAAATTTCAACATAATGAAACACTATTCTTCTATTGTTAATAGAAATAAAAATAAAACAATGTGATCTTTTTATTTACATAACTTAGTAAGACCATTAAACTGCGCAAATAGAATTTTGTAATATTTAATTTCAACAAAATATTCAAATTTATAAAAAAAACTACATTTTTTAAACAAATTAGTGTAGTTTGTTTTATGACATTAAAACAAAGAGTAATAATTAACTGCTAGTAAAAATTAATTTTATGTAAAACGCATTTTAAGTGAAAGTGAATATTATTGATTAATTTTTTAACAGCTTTACGTTTAATTCAATTTTTTTTGCAATTATAGTTTTTTGCTAATAAATAGAATTAACATAAGCGGTACGTGTGAGCAGTTTAAACAATTTACAATTATATAACTGCTTCCAGAATTAATTTAAAAATAACTTATCTTGTAATGTAAAAATTTTAGAAATAAAGTACTAAAACATAAACTCTAAAAGTTGTCTTATCTCTGTTTTAATGTATCACTTCCAGTAATAATAAGTTAGTATCAAGGTTTTCCCGCTTTAAAAAAACTATAAAACATGTTTTATTACAAATTAAAGTACTACAGGCTAAACTTTAAAATAAACTTGACTGATCTAAATCTATGATAATTTAATTTATTCTTTATCAAGTATAGGTTTTTAAATTTAAAACTAAATTTTTTTTATAGTTAATAGTTTTAATAACCTTAATATATAAGTAAACTACTAAATAACTTTACTTTGTCACCTACACAAACATATTTTCAACTCATACATAGTCATTACGCCTTTCAAGAACAAATATGTCGTCATTCTTCAAGTAGATGAAACAAAAAAAATTGTACGATAGTTAAGTAATGTTATTCATTTTTGGTGTTATACATATTTTATCAATTAGCACATTATTATTATATTTGCATTTAAATTATCTAACTTTATGCATAGAAACGTTTATTTGTGTTCTTAATAATATTAATAAAACGTTGTTTGATAATTCATTAAATAGTCTCAAAATCTTCAAGAATTATTATCTAAATTAATTTTAAAGTTTAGGCAGTTTTTTTATGCATTTTTACAAAAAAATATGTTATTGCATCTTTGAGCAACGTTTTCAGCTATATAGAAACCGTTTTATTAAGTTTTCTAAACATTTGTGGATCAATAATTAATAGTCATAGCTATAAATGCGGAACAAAGTATTGAATTACTAATGTATAGATGGCTTGATGAAGAATTTGTTATGAAATATTCGAAACGCCGTGTCGCCAGTAACTAATACATACCATGTAATCTTGTTTATAAAAAAACATTTATAATTGGTACTTTTTTCTGCTAGTAATAATTGTTAAGTGGTTGTATTTATAATGTTTTTACACAGAAGTTTGTTTTTTGTAATCTTAAAAAAAAAACATTTAGCATTTGTGCACGAACATTGCATAAATCGTTTGAATAACAATAACCATTAAAAAAATAAAAATTAAAGAACGTACGTAGTTTTATAAAACCATAAAATTTCAATTACGGTACCTTTCAAATTGTACACATTAAACAAACATTAAATGTAATAATAAATGCTAAATTAAGATGGTATCTTTTTCAGTGCTTTTAACTGCATGGCGTTGTTTAATTAGTCATCGGAGCAGTTTAGTGTAATCACAACATTCGTTTAAGTAGTTATTTTTCAAGCTTTACAATGATATTTGTCTAAGCAAATAGTTCAAATGCAATTTAAGCGTTAAGTTGTAGGAAAATTATGCAACTGTTAATAATTTGTCGAACGTACATTACGTCAACGCGCTTGATATTATTAAAACTCATCAGCTAGTAATTTTATTAAACCTAGAATAAAGTTTTAAGCATTACGAAGGCAATAACCAGAGATTAGTTAGTACATGCATATACCGGTTACGTGTGTAATATCTGTGGTCACACTAACATAAATCGTGGAAAATAAAAAAAATGTTCGAAAAATATTAGAAACGTTTTAGTAATAACCAACTTGTAAATTTAGTAGAAACATAATTATGTACTTAATAATATAAAAGTCATAACATAAAGAAATCTCATTTAAAAGATTTATAATTATTGTTTAAGTATTTCAGAGCAGAGTTTTCAATCATGGAAAATATTTTTCAACGTTGGATATAACCTATCAATTAAAGACAAAAATTTCCTAATTTTCAAATTTCTATAAGGAGCAAGAAATTGTTCTTTTTATAAAATAATAGCTTAAATTATAAAGAATTTGTAGAAAAAAAGTATATTAAGTCTCTAACATTTTTTAATTAACACAAACAGAGTCTCAATTCAGATATATCAAAATTGTATTCAAAACATCCTAATATATTCGTTTTTTTAATTGATTACTTGTTTAGGTATATTAAGTTTCTATTGTAAACGTTGACAGAATGAAACTTAAATATATTTTCAAGAGTAGTGTCATTATTCATCTTGGTTTTGCCATAGAGTCATTCCATATGAAATCGTCTGATTGGCAAAAACGCCTAATTTTAGATTTTGATTAAGTTTTGAAAAAATTTTCTTTAGGAAGGAAATCCAAGACGAATTAATTTTTATAAACTTCAGTTTTCGCCTGGCTGGGTTAAAACGTTTCAAAAATGTTTCTATTGGAGACGGAATTCACTTAGTCAATACCGCTCAATAATGACACGCTGCTTTTTTTTATACGTTTTTTCGTAATTTTTAACTAACTCTTGTGTCTAAGCTGTTTAATATAAGCACTTAACGTTACTAAAAAATGAAGTGTATATATAGTAAAAGAAATAAACCCAACAACTGACCTAAACGGCCCAAACTATGTACAAAAAATATTTGCTTGAAATTTTGAAATTTGTAAGAATCTTTTTTAGAATACAATGTGAATGTGTCTATTACCAGTTAAAAATATTAAAACATTCAGCTTCGATAGCATTTACGAAGCTACTATCCACGTCAAGAACGTTCACGAAAGAATATATTCTCGACGGATGACTAAATTATATAAAGCAACACAAATGAATCATAGTCATTTCAGTAATTCGAAGACGGCAGTGTTAAAAAGATTATTCAAGTTTAAATAAATAAGTGATTAACGCGTGTTGAGGTAAATACGAAGAATTAAAATCGTACGTGACTTTAATGTAAACAATATGTGTTAAGCTGAATTTATCTGCGGATTTTATCTTTCGTGTAAGTGATAGTGTTATATAAATTAGTGTAAGTGTTTTTATTAAATATTCTTAGATTTAATTAGTTCGGTTAGTTATAAACATGTACACATTTGAATTTTTTTGAATCAATAAATAAATTAGTTTTAATAAAAATTGTTACAATACGAAACTCACATGATCTTTAGTTCTTACATTTTCTTTCAAATGGTTAAATTGGTCGTCTTGTTATTTATATTCATAGTGTGTGCACAGGTGGTTCTTTTAAAGCAAAAATTTATGTAAGATAATACAGAGTGTATACAGTATGTCCACAGATTGGATTTATAAGAGAAAAAACTTTTTTATCTTCAACTTTATAAAAAAGTTGTATTCCTTATAAAAAAAATCTGCTTGGTTTAAAACAACGACTTCAAGTGATTTATCTTTAATAACTTTACTATTTTTGACAGAAAAGATTAATGACTGCATACAGCGTCATAAGACATATTAATTTATGTCTAATTTATTAGAAATTTGTTTTGATTCAACTTTTAGCAAAAAAAACGACAATAAAATATTTGCTTTTAGTAAAATTAAATAGCAATGTAATTTGAACATAGAACAGAAAAATAAAGTTTTATTCAAACAAACCTCCTCCCTTTTCCACACACAGTTCAATTCCTGCTCAAATTTACCAAACTTTTTTCTTTTTTCACAAATTGACAAGGAAACTACAGCTTGTTGTATGCGATCTTTCAAAGCATCCGTATCATTTGGTAAAGACTAACTATAAACTATCTGCTTCAAACGCTTCCAGAGATAAAAATCTGCAAATGTGAGATCTGGGCTTCTTGGAGGCCATCTAATTGGTTTATTTCTTCCAATCCATTTATCTCCAAATGTATTATTTAACCAATTTACTATAGCATGAGCCATGTGAGGCGAGCAGCCATCTTGTTAAAAGTACGTTGTACTGCGATAAACTAAACTAAAGGTATCCATATTATCGCTAGAAAAATATTCTAACAATTCGAAATAGGTATGTTGATTTGTGTTGCCATCAAAAAAGTAAGGTGCTATTATTCCTTCCCATGATATACCACACCAGACAACCTTTAGGAAATATTGCCGAGGATATAAAATTTGAAAATGCGGATTAATGTCGTTTCAGTATCTTCGTCAAAAAACATATAATTCTTTTTATGGCTTATAAGGTGTTATTTTATACCGTTTTAAGATATCATAAATGTGCGATTTGTTTATTCCTAACTGCAAAGATCGTCTTAATAACGACATAGCAGGGTTGTTGTCCACAGATTGTATAATTATTATAGCCGCAGCATCTTCTTCAGCATCAAATGGAACTGCCTGCTTTTTAATGTTTTAAGAGAACTAGTTTTAAGAAATTTGCTGATGTACTTGTACTCACCCATACGAAATATAGGAACACCCGTGGATATACAGTACAACATTAGTTGATTTTTTTTTAAATTATTCATTTTTGGTACAAAGTACAAAGTACAATCTTTTCACTGGACAAATAATCAAGCTGCTCTTTATTTTTGAAATTTTTTTAAATAACGCAAATTACTTGAAACAAAATCTTTTTGTGGGATTAGTGGATGTCTAACACAATATACACTCGAAATTATTCAAGCTTTAAAAAATTTATTACTTTAGTGATATAGCAACAAGTATAAATAACTTCGGAATTGAGGCAGCGTGGCATTTTAAAAGTACTTCTATACGGCAAAAACCCTTGTGATAGTGCAGACGATACAATTAAAAATACCATTAAAAAAAAAGCTTAGAACGAACTGTAGACCATATATTAACCCCAGAAGCGATATTCAATTTTAGTCTCTAATTCTTGGCATAAAAATTATTACATATTCATTAGAGCGATTTGTAAATAATAATACTAAAATAGTTTTACTCCTTTCTCTCACATTCAGTTGATACCACAAAGGTATTCAGCTTCGGATATTTGTAACGCTGTCAACATCGTAAAGCCAATAAGCCAAGTCTACTATTAAAAATTGTGTTTTATTTAAAAACTTTAATATCAATTTTTTTCTATCATATGTTATTTACATAAATAACCTTACTTAAAATACTACTACTAATAACCAGTGTTTATTGCTTATCTACCCTATGTGAAAGGTACCACGGACCGTATAGAAAAAATGTTATCTAAACACAACATTTTTACTGGGTTTTCTACTCTTCCTAAATTAGGTCAACCTTTAAATCCGGCAAAGGACGTTATTCTTTTTCAATCTGGCGGCGTTTATAGCATTCCTTGTTTGTGTGGTAGTGGAAACGGGTAGATGCGTAGAAAATAGTATTAACGAGCATCAAATATATAGTCGTCTTAAACAATCTTTGAAGTCAGCGGTGGCAAAATACGTGTTACAAACGGGTCATCAAATTATGGTTGAAACCTAATTAAAAATCTTATTAATATTAACCAAAATTCTAGTTTTCTTTCACCGGAGGTTTGGAAACCAGTTTTATCGATTAAAGCCCGGTCTATAAAAGCGAGATCTTACGGCACAATTAATTAGTTTGTTTTGGGCTTTGAAGATGTCCATTGCAATGTATGACTAGAACTCAGCTTGTGTGATAACGACACACGGCAAAATTATCCAGAATAGAAAATTGTATCACGAATGTAACCTGTGGAGACTATAAGTTACTTTAACAAATAAGAAATTGGTATAAATTTACTGTGGCAACATGCATAATCAAAGTAATTGAACGTGTAAAGTTAAATATCCGTTTTTACCTAAGAAAGTACATTGAAGTTGCGGTTGGCAGTTGCGGTTGACGCTCACTCTTAAAATATAAGTTTGGTTTTAATAAACACATTTATATTGACAGTTGCCGTTACTTCGCATTTTGTTCGTGTGCAGTTTGATGTCATTCATAGATAACTAAGTTTTAAGTTTAGCTGTTTACCGTTGGAAACGTTTGTGGTTCAACTAATAAAAATTGTTAAACATGATTGCAGTTGACAGTTGGCAGCGTGCAGTAAGCTGTAAACATTAATTCTACTTTTAGTCATTTATCTCTTGTACAACAAATTAATAAGATAATTAAACGTTGACGTAAATATGTATATTACGATTGTTTTTAACGTATGCGTGTCAGACTAACCATCCCCAACGTCAAATTGGCAGTTCTCAACTTTCAACTGATACGTCAACGGCAGCTGCAAACTGACAAGCGCACCTGCCAACCGCAACTTCAACGTCAAATTTATAAATTCGCCTTCAATGAAAAAATTATTGTAATGTTTTTTTAAAAAAATTTACGGGTATTCTATTACAATATATTTTACTGTAAGATAGCTACAAACAACTGTTTATCGTAGTTGATAGAGATATGAGATAATATTGCTTTAAAATTATCATGCCATCCTCCAAGGATGGCCACTAAAATGTATTGGTTTTCTCTATAATAAACTACATACAATTTGCTTTAATTTAAGATCACTATTTTCTAATAAATAATAATAGACCCTTTAAAAGCTGATTGTAAGAAGCCAATCCTTCTTTGAAAGCTGTCAGACTTAAAAATGTTGTCACATATGCAAGTTATAAATATAACTAAAACCTAATTGAAATTGTCGCCGATAAAGGATAAGTTAATAGAAGAAAATAGTCAAGAAAACCGTGTCATTTTAAAATATTTTAACGAGTCATAGTGAATTGAACTGCTTAAGTGAAGATAATATTATAAAAAATGAATGATGTATAATCAAACATGGCTGAAAGCCTAAATTGCGAATTGGAGGTAAAAATAAAGTTGACGGATAACTGACGACAATCAAATTAACAAAAAGCATAGAAAAAGAAAATTGAATGTAAACAAATAGAAAAAAAATGCAGCAAAAATAAAAAAAAACAAGATTGATCACACCTAATGCTTGTGGAAAGGTAACAAAAACTAGGAGACCATTGCCTGCATGTGAAAAATGTGTTCAACAAATTTTTTACAAAGTGAAAAGCAGATAATTTTTGAGAAATATGGGGCGATTGGTAGCCTACCAGAACAGCGACATCTTTTTCACAAACGTATGGAATAAATTAAATGTTTTAAGAGTAGTGATACTTCAGAATTTTTAACCTATGTTTTAATATATTTTTGTGAAAAATTTAAAAACTGTAACTTTGTAAAAAGTAAAGCTACAAGAACAATATGAAAAACATACAAGGAAAAAACTTATCAAAGAAAGACAAAGAAATCGATAAAACAAAAACGTACGTACAAGCAAAGCCTACTATCGTGTTCAGAAAATTAGATAAAGTAGTTAGAAAAAACCAAATGTATGTAAAATGTAATAATGAAAAGGTTCTGAAAATATTCACTGCCACGTGCAACGAAAGCTCAGCTTGTGAGAAATCGACCAAACAAGAATTATCCAGAATAAAAAATTGTAATACAACAGTAACCCGCGGAAACTTGAATTCTAGAGTAATTGTTTTGAATCAGGTACAAAATAAAGATGATACAATTTTTTTTAATAAATCATAAACTGATTATAAATATGACTATAAAAATAAAAAAAATATATAATTTATTAGCTTGAATTTATGTTTAATTGCATAAAAATTTTATATCCGATTAAGATTGAATACTATTATTAAAATAAAAAAAAAATTCAAAAAATCAAAAATGGGCACAAGATACAATAAACAGCAACAAAAACAAGTTACGTGAAAAATAAGTTGCTTCATATGAAAACTAAGTTGATGAAATATTTAACTAGAAACGCAACAAGCTCAGCGTCAAGCATAAGATCAATCTGGTACAACTTACGTAAAAAACAAAACAAAAACAACCTAAAAAACTAAAAACCTAATATGAAAAATATGATAAAAATAAAATGCAAAAATATCTCAAAAATCAAACATTTTGAAATCAAACCTTAAATTTTTTTTTATTGAACGCCACAAAAAAACTTTTCCCCAAGTTTGTAATCGTTCACCAGAAACACGCTGTATGCTAGGTTAGCTCATAAACCTGGGTCAATCAAAAGTCTAGCGGGAATGCGTCATCAAGTATTCACATTCAAACCTTGCATTGTGAATACTCTGTAAGGGCAGTATTTTGTGCTTATTACCGTAGATACCACATGAGAATAAATCTAGTATCTCTATAACTATAAAATGTTTATTGTGTATTTCTGATTATTACATTAATAATTAGATATTTAAGAAAATATAACTATAAATTTGGGTTTATGTATTAATCTTTTTATTACTCCTACGTACAGGTGCCGAACATATTTGATTCGTTAAACTAGATGACGCGTTATCCCTTCATTTCAGTTCAAAATTATGAGATAACCTATGCGAGCAGTTGGGTTGCTTATGTTGTGACAGTGACCTACAACACGTGCAGGGTACGTGTTGCAAGGCCATAGACTATGTTTGCGGAAAGAGCAACAAACAGTTTGAAAAAGCTTGATAATCCCTAGAAAAGTTTGAAAACCAAGCCAAGCTGGTATCCACAAAGATTAAGTTAAGTCAACCTTTTATTTTTAAAAAGCTTTATTTTTAAGCCCAAACCAAGCTACTTAACTTGGTGAATCTCTAAACGGTATCTACATACACATGTAAACAGCAAAGTAAGCTATGGTTAATAAGGTATTTCTTCGTTATCATTATGTTACAGCAGTAAATGCCTTTATTGTTTTTACCAAAAAACTTTGAAATTGTACGATGGTGTCACTCACAAACACAGAGTATTTTAAAAAAGTTCAGCAAAGTAACTGATGATGCTCGTTATGAAAAGAAGATAGACTAACCTTAACGTCTGACGTAGCATTAAGAATTGTATGAAAACGTTTATCGATATCTATACATTTTTAGGTTACATCTTCTTATTTACTTGTTACGTACTGAAAACTCAAAACTATCATTTGTTACTATTTTTATATGTGATTAAAATACAACGCCAAAATTTGTAAAATTAAATAAAACGAAATGACGCACAGTGGGGCAGATGTCATGAAAAGATGGCAAAAATTATTTTTCCTCTTTGTTCATCATTTTTTAGTATTAGCTATCATTACACTGCATCTTTCTGTTTTAAAACCGTTGTTTATGTATAAAATTTCACAATAAGTCTTAAACTGAAAAAAAGCCTTAATTGAAAATGTATAAATAAAGATGTACCGTGATAACAATTTAATAATATAAAATAAAACAAAATATTGCAATATAGTAAATATTTATTGCACAACAATCATTCATCATCATCAAACGGAACTAACTCTGATGTACCAGCAATGTCTAATTCAGGTGCTTGCAGAAGTTGGGTCACATCTCTGTCTAATGCATATTTATGTTGTTGTGGCTTCTGCATACTGGTGATGAGTGGGTCTGATGATATCAAAAGCCTGTTAATGATCTCTTCGTTGGTTTTATCTTTTGAAATTTGCGTGAATATCCTTCTCTGTATCTTCTATACATTTTGTTATTTGCCTTTTGGGGGTTTTTACTTAATTGCCCTATAGGCAATAGAACTGTTTCGATTATAATAGGTCCATGAATTAAAACTTTATGAATAGGTGGGGGCATACAGTATCAAGAATATTTTTCTACGAAGAAATGTGCACTTTCTAATGTATAAGCTTGGAATCGTGGTAAATCAATGGTATATCCACTTGACATTGCTCGTAGTATATGGTACGAAATCGTTTAATCACTTCTAGATCGACTCCTGTTATTTCACTTGATCGTGCTGCATTCTCAAAAAAGCGCCGAGCGTGTTTCCATTATTGCTACTCCCATATCCAGGTTTAGGTTTGTCGATAATTAGACGCAATTCTGATTTAAACTTTTGCCTGATTTCATGTTTTCTTTTATCATGTATTTCTTTATTCTCGGCGCCTCGAGCTTGCCATTTTTGTAATGGAAGTTTATATGATAGATTAATTAAACACTCGAAGAATCTTATCCAAGCGTGAAGGGTGGACATTCCAAATTCTAAATTATCCTGATTTATACTAATATTCACGCATTTACTAATATTATTGAAATCTTTAGAGGTCAAACCACATAGAAAACATCGCATTGTCGACTTTGTATCTGTTAGAGAATTACAAATTTTTCCGTCAATCATGGTAAAAAGCAATTTATGGGTAATTTCTATCACTGCGCTTTCATCAGTTTTGTATTTGGTTGTAACTAATTGGTTTATTTTGTCTAGAATGTATTTTTTTTCTTTTTAGCAACTCTGTTTATTGCTCCATAGTACTGTTTGTGCTTTAATTGGTTTTTCAGGATCTCCGTTTATAAGCCTGAAGGGTACTATTGAAGAAATGAAAATACTTGCATTGTTGTATGACTCGTTTATATTCTGACTTGACTTGTCTTAAAGAAGTAGTCGTAACTTCTTTTAGTAAGGCAGCAGCATCAGTTGCTCCAGAAGACCTTCGGCTCATTTTCGCTGCGTAACACAGCTCCTCAGCACTGTGAGTCGACCATAAATCCTGTGTTTTCAAACGCTTTGTTCTATCCGAAGCTTCTTTAAAATCCAGTTTAGGTCTTACCAATTTTAAGTTTTGATCTACAAAGTTTGGAAAACGTATCGAAGATTTGAGCCAACTATCTTTTTTCGTGAGAAACCTTCGTCTCGTTCGGTTCGAAGCAGACCACCTCTTCTTAAAATCGGCAATAAAATAAGACATTTTTATATTCAGCTCTAGATATTTCCATTCCGGGCATCTAGTACGCTCAATTAGGTATTTTTTCAAAAATTGTACTTGCTCGTCGAGATTTTCATGACCAGATTCGAGCATTTTGTTATATAAATACATCCGTGATATAAAAATATCAAAACATCCAGATCCTAAGAGAAAACAAAAAAAATAAAAAAAATAACTATTTAAAAATATTACTTAAATTTAGTATGTTTTAGTATTAGTAAATCTGCGATTTACATAAATTGGGGCAAACAAGGGCAAACATTTTTGTTATCAGTTAAAAGAGTATGGTATCAGGTAAAATAATAAACCAAAATCATTACAACTAGTTACAACTAGTGGAACTAAACACCTATGTTTACTCAAAAACAACTTAATTACTTAACCATTTTAATAATCCAATAATAAAACTAATAGCCAACTAATAAATGTGTCTAAAATACATTGTTTAAAAGCTTAATTATATTACTCACCCGTTGCCGAAGCTTCCATGGTAAATTTTTGATGAATAATCACTCAAACTTAAGTTTTAAATACCTAAAAATTTGTCATAATCGTACGGGCCGCGAAAAGCGTAAGTTTCGACTGAGGTGTCCGGATTGTTTTAGTGTTGAATTATGAAAAGAAAACCGGTTATCGAACGGCTGAATCTACCTGCTCTTTATAAGTTATAAGCCAGAACAATAGATAATACTTTGCGCGTGGGACTTTTTGCCAACGAATCATGAGTTCTGCCCCTTTGTGTGACGGTAGTAAGAATCTGTTTTCGGTTTTGTTTATAATTAGATTTATAAATAATTAATTACAAAAAATATATCTACACTAATACGTAGGTATTGCTGGTTAATTTGGATATGCAATGAAAACAAATTTATTTACACAACAAAATAGTAAACTAGTAATTTCCGGAAAAGTGCCAATTTTTTTCTTTTAAAGATATTGACTTTTAACACTAGAAGCGCTGCGGTCCTATTTTTGTCGCAAGTTTGATCGTCTCTCACCTTTTTATTTTTTAATTTAGGTCGACAAAACTTTTTGATTTTTAGTAATTTTATCTATTACTATTATAATTAAAAATGTTTTCAATTTAAAACAAAAATGGTTTATGAAAAAAAAAACGATTTACCTGAAACTGTTGCTGGATCAACAGGAAACGATAACGTTTAATTGTTAAATCGCGTAAAAATTACTCTTTCATCCTTGCAACCTAACAGAGTACAGACCGTACATCGAATTATTCTTTGAAACAATGACGGGACAAAAAGACTAAAAGTCTACGGTGTTCTATTAAAAAATAAAAAAGTTAGAGACAATCAAACTTGCGGATAGAAAAAAAATGAGACGGCGGTTCTTCTAGTATTAATAAATTAATGATTATAAAAAATATTAAAGAATTTCATTTATGAATGTTAATTAGTCCACTAGTCAAACAAAATACTTAACATTGGCATATTGTTATTCTAAATAGTTTTCCTAAACTGCAAGATGTAAAATTAATTCTACAGCTTAATGATCGTATTTCCTGCATACTTACAATTATAAGTTTTTTTAATTTCCAGATTACATTTAAAACAGGTATTTTAATTTTTAATTTTTTTTTGTTTTTCAAAGTAAGTATGTACTTAAAAAATTCAGATAACTTAATATTGCTAATATAAAGGTAAAATTAATTATTCCGAATCAAATTGCCTGACAGTTAATAGGCCAAAATGATTGTTCTGTAAAAACCGGGTACGTATAGTTGCTTTGTTTGAAGGGGGTTTATCTATCAACAGAATTTCTCAAAGAATGGATCTTTCAGTAACTAATTTTATTTTTATGAATAAAATTTATAATTAGGCAGTATATTATTAGACCTAATTAGATGTTAATACCTCAAGAATTAAACTTGTGTAATAAGAAATAGCTAAGTGGCATTCAATTTTAAATTCATTTTATTTAAGTATTTAGTTCTGGCTTTGTTATATCAATTTTTTTTTTCATTTAGAGACAAACCTTACCAATAATCTACAAAGTGCATCACGTGTTACAACACCGGCTCAAGATAATGCCATCATGGAACTGGCTTATAATGAACGTTCTGTATCAACACTTTATTAACTATTTTTATTAAAAATTATAAAACTGCAACTACCATATAGTAGAAGAATAATTATGCGTCGATACCATAATAGAACAATACATTTGTAACAAAAATTTGAATAAAGATTGGTCAAATCTTATATTTTTAAATGACAAAACCTACTCGTCAGTACAAGACTTGTGTGCTATTATGGAGACAAAACAGAACCGGATAGAATTTATATAATGTACTTCCTAAAAGAACAAGTAGATGGGTCGATGCTGGTTTTAGGAATGGATGTGTAAGAGCTGTCCAGGTAAAATTGTGCAAGTAACATCACTAAGATTTAACGCAAAAACCTACATTGCAATTTTAGAAGACGTGATGTTACCTACTGTTTGTGCTCTGTATCCCGAGGATTAGAAAAAAAAAATTATTTTTGTGCAAGATAATTGCACAGTTCATACATATAGTGCAAAATTGGTTCAAAAATCACCTGACTTCAATTCCGATGAAATTTTGTGGACCGTTTCTGCAAAAAAAAAGATTTTAACGCAGGTAGAGTGAAAGAAAAGAATATTATGAAATTATCCGACAAGTGACAGAAACTTGGAAATCTTTAAGGAATATTAAAATTACGGAGAAACTTGAAAATAGTATGCGGCAGAAGTTACAAAATTATTTTGATAGTAATGGATATATTTTATAAAGTTTTGTTTTCTATACCTTTCTTTGGTTTCTAATTAAATGACAAAAGAAAATAGTAAGGTTTTAATTGTAGTATCTACATTTTAATCAGTAAATTCAACTAATCTTAAAAAAAATGTGAATAAAACTGATATATTTAGCATAATTATATTCTTATGTTATTTTTTAGAAATTAAAAATATTGTTTGACTGGTGAATTAATTAACATTGGTAAATTGATACTATTTTTAATCATTGATTTATTAAGAGTCAATATTCTAAAAGGGAACGTGAAACAAATAATTAAAATATTTTTTATTTGAGAAATATTTGTTTAATGATAATAATTTATTTAAAATTAGCACTTTCCAAAAACTTACCCGTAAATTTATTGTTTTGCATGCAGCCACTAAATACCCAAATTAACGAGCCTTACTTGCGTATTAATGTAGATATTGGTTTGTATTTATTTATATATCTAATTATAAATAAAGCCAAAAATAAATTTTTACTGTTGTTATTTTGTTGTTGTTTAATTCATTTTACAAATTTCAATGAGGTATTGTTTTCTATAATTTTTTATCGGTTTTTTAATTACATATGGAGACAGTAATAAATAATAAATACCTGTTACGAAAACGATATACTTATATAATTAAACTAAAAAAGTTTTGAGCTTTCGCTCATAAGTTGGGTTATTTTTCAAACTGTGACAACATTCTATCTGTACATGTTCATTTTTACTGTTCATGACTATACTACAAGAGTCTGAAAGCGCGTTTTGTAATCCGGCAAGTACGATAACGTATATTTATTCCACGTGCAATATATAGCAAATTTTATCTATTACCATTCAGAAAAAACAAATTATTTTAAGTTTGGTAAAAACATTTTGGGTAATCTCAACACAATGTTTAAGAAATAATTAAAATTCACTCCGGCTATCATTTAAATTTTTTCACTTCAAAATTATTTTTGTGCTGCTCTCATTGCAAAACACAAATTCGTTGGTTGTGTGTGTAGTTACGAAAGGGAAAAAATTCTAGAGCTTCAAAGTGATAAATAGCACTCTACGTAAAACTATGCCTGGAAAAGCAATTAGGTAAAACTGTGTGTCTGGTAGAAAATACATTTAAAAAACTTAAAAAAACAAAAGAGTTTTAAAAATGTTATAAATTCAAACACTAGAGTATTATATATTTCAGAGTTGGTAGTATTTGTCCTAAGAATTTAAATTGATTGTCACAGTTGATAAATTTGACTAGTAGTAAATGTGGTACCAATACTAAATTTCTCATGTTTACAATTTTATTATTTCCAAATTTAGATTTCATTTTGCCAAAAAACAGCATAAAAAAATAATACATGTAACTCTCGTCGAAAGTCTCATAGCACAATTCATTCTCATGCTGAGCTTGGCTTATAGCCTCGCTCTGCGTTAACGTTGGTGTGCTATGCTCCACTTGCAACGCTAGTGACATTCATTACCTTACTAAGATACTATTGCAAATTACAGTTGCTATGCAACAAAATATTCGTAATAAACAAATTCTAATATTAATCTCGTTTCTAAGTATTTTATATAATGCTTGTCTATACAAGAAAAAAACATGAAACGGTTTTTTCAAAATTAAAACCATTTCTTTTATTGAAAAAAAAACGCACACAAACAACAGTGTCTTTTCGAACACTATTTCTGATCTATACAACAAATGAAACAATTAAGAAGAAAAGATGCTCAGTGTGTCCTTTAAAATTGATAAACGTAGCTATATAAGTAATAAACACAGCATAAAAATATGCACTTCATGTTACACTAATTAAGAAACAATTTTTGTAATACAATAAAGTTGTTTGTTTTTTAATTTAAATATATAAATAACTGTTTGTACCTATTATACCAGATATGCATCTTCAGGATAAGTAATGTTATACACGAGTAGGAATGCAAACTGACTCGGATATTCAATACTGATTTATTAAAGATTGTGGAAAAGTAAAAATGATAGGTTTTAGTAAAAAAAAAACTATTAACAAAAAAATAAAAACTAACAGTTGTATTTATATTTTTTTAGGTACACATTATAATAATAGCAAAACTAAATAGACAAGCATGTCAATGTTTGTAAATATTCTATTTGCAATGTTAATTCTCTTTTGTAGGACTGTTTAGATAATAAAATAATGTTAAGTTACTTTTTCTGTATGTAACTTTAGCACAATTTTTAATATAATTTTGTTTTTAAAGTGGTGTCTTAATTTATTTTGCAATAAATCGTATGATTAAAGCACTTGATTTTGCTCGTGTTTCAAACTTCATATAACTTTGTGCAAGTTACCACACTTGTATTATAAAACGTTATTATAAAATTATTGTAATTAGTATTATAGTACTTTAAATACCTAAATAATCACTAAAAAACCGTTACAAAAACAATGAAAGTTAAATTCGCTAAGTTTTTAATGTAAATAGCGACTTTAATGCTGCCATAAATAAATGTAAAAATTTATATGCAATTTGAGCATTAATGAACCACCTAATAAATAAAAATATTGCACTTAGCATGCAAATCCTAAGATCCCTGCAGGCTTTTATACCTCTCCAATGATGGCTATTATATTTCACGGTCGGTAATTTTCACCCTTGCTTGTTCGATTTATTTGATCCACGTATTTTATCTACTTCTATCTAAACGGGTATCTTTACTTTATCCAAATGCAATCAACCTAAAGATTGAGAAAACCGAAACCTATCAGAGAGATTTACCTGCTTTTCGTAATGTATAAGATGAGTAACCATAAACCTTTCAGGAACAATAAACTTTTAGCAATCGCAATTTTTATCGTCGTAATTAATTTTTTTTACTGCAATATTGCAACTTATAAATTTTTGGTATTTTTGTAAAAAAGAAAAAAATTTAAACACTAAAGGCTAAATTGTTATTGTAATCTAAACATTGGTTAGTAAATTGGACGCATACTTTTTATAGCTTAATATAAATGTTACACGGTTATCGTTGTACTTTGCAATAAATTTTAACACAGCGGTATCTTGGCATATTTAAATTTTTTTAAGCCACATCTCTACGGCACCCTACAGGTGCTAATACGTTTTTTCAACAGAGTACAAAATTGACCCAGACATTTGATATCTCCGATATGAATTAATAAACTTAACTTAAACATATTTAATCATAATCAAGACACATGTGTCACGAGTTGTAAAGTTAAAATTAATTTAGTTAGTTTTAGTAACATTTCTTTGTCAGATAGTAGAGTTGCTATTAAACAAAAAACTGTTGATGTATGTTTTAAAGGTTGTACATACTACAAAAAACAAGAGATGAGAACTAGAGTCTTTGAGTAACATTTGAATAATGTTCATTATGATAAATTAACAAACATTTGCAAAAACGCGAATATACGATATGAATATTTGAATAATGGGTAATTTACATTTCAAACAAAAAATTACAATACAGTAACAAAATCATTATCAGAAAAACCTTAACGACAAGAAAAAATAAAACAGGATTTAAGTTTACTGCCACTGCAGATTAAAAAAATTACTGAAATAATATAAAATGGAATATTAATAGTAAAATTATTTTGTTATTAAGTATAACCATAATTACTTCGTATAGCAGTAAATATTTAGTCAAAGAGAAATGTGAATAACCTTAAAAACGTTTTATTTGATTTAAATTAATTTTTACATATTTTTGTTTAATAATAACTGTGTTATTGTTATTCTTGTAAATTTTATGAAGTATGTTACAAAATGCATACTGTAACTTATTATTGTACAAAAACTACATCATATATTTGTTTAAATTCAATTGAGCTGTTTTTTGCAAAATTAAATATCCTTTTTTTTGAAAAGCATGACAAATTTATTATTGATACTACATTTATAAAAAGCAAAATCTGTCAAATTTGACAGTTAATTTAATATCTTAGGTTAGATTATAGTTATAGTTAGTTTGTAGTTAGCATACTCATTAACAAATACATACTACCAACTCCAAAATATATAATACCCTAGTATTTGAAATTGTAAAGTTCTTAAAAAAATTATCTTTAATTTTAACAAAAGTTTAAAGTTTTTTAACTATACTTGTCACTAGACACAGACTTGTATTTAAATAATAATTGACTTTGAAATCCCAGTTTTACAAATATTTTGATTTACTGCTTTGCGGTTCTAAAACTTTTTTTGTCATTAAGTAACTACACTAACGATGAAATCTTGATTCTTGCAATAAGAGCAGCACAAAAATGTACTTTATTTTTCTTAACTGTTATATTTCGCTATTGTAAATTGTCAATTTGTCAAATTATTATAATATATATATAAGATTTTGGGGGTCTTGTAGTTTTTGTTTGAGCAGTAAAATAAAGACTTTTGAAAATGCCTACTTGTATCAGTCTTCTATCAGATAAAACTTTTTTCTGTTAAATAAAAAATTACCTTTTGGCATTCTAGGTCATATAATAATTAATCTATAGTTCGATTGTTTTTTGTCAATTGTTCGTTTTTTCTTTTCATTTTTTTCTATTATTTTTTTTTTACTTTTTATGACTTTAAATTATAACATTTGCCATGCTGGTTTAGTCGCCAGTAGATTAATTGAAATCATCCTTGCGACTACCTTAATTGCTTTTGTACATCCCGTTTTATACGCGTTAGTTAAAAAAAACTGCCGTTTTTGTATGCCCGTTTTCTATTATTTTTTTTGTATTTGTTTTGATGTATCTAAATGTTATGTTATTATTAAGTAAATCGTTGACGCATCTTGTATGGATAGAAAACCGGAAACATTTGCATTTAGTTTTTATTAGTGTATGTTCTTTTCGAATGCTATAGTTTTTTTACTGTTAGAAAATTGTATTAATTTATACATATTCTTTAATTCTAATTGTAGTATCGGAAGCAAATAATTAATATGTATTAGAATTGATAATATTTATAATATTTGAAATTATAGGTTTTTAGTTTACAATGGAAAATTACTGTTTTATTCGAAACCCAAAAATGGCGAGAAAGATGGGATTCTAATCCAAACGCTATAAAGGAATAATTATCACTGGTCTGCATGAAAATCGGCCTTGATACCATTTTCTTGACGATTCATATGTAAAACCTCCTGAATCCAAAAATGAGCTCCGTTTTTACCCATCACCCACCTATTTTGGGGGTACCCCATTTTTATTTTATTTTTTACATTTTTTTTAGAATTTTAACTTATAGCCGTTAAACATCCCAAAGTAGGTAATAAAATTTATACCAAAGTATATTATGGCAAAAGTTTTGCTATAAAATGTATATAGAAACAACAATAAAATACAAATATATAAGAACAGTAAAAAAATATCAATAAACAGTTAGGAAGATTCACTGCACGACGCTGGCGATCTCAATACCACATGCAGGTTTGAACAGGAATTTTCGACAGGCTTGAACTTGCATTACTCTGCTCATTATAGTATACTACATTGTTTGCTTAAATGCTTCGATCAGTACATCTATAGCTGTTGCAGAGTTAACTTGTCGACGTTTTAAACGTGCTGGATTTTGTGTTCATTTTTGTTCATTTGTGTAAAACAGTAAAACTACTTTTACTCCGGATTTTTTTAAGTGACTAAGTGTGATTTGTGGTTAATGTCGGGCGTTGAATTACTGTTTAATTATGCCACGCGAGTGTAAAAATCATCCCAATAGCTTCTGCTAGGTCTGCGGGGAATTAATTTTAAAAGCGCAACGAAAACCCCTTTCTCCGCTTGTTAAAACAGCTGATAGATTGTACTTTGTTTGTCAAGTTGGCGACCAGGACAAGACTTGGGCTCCATTAGTTTGCTGTACGACTTGTTATAGTAGTTTGACCAAATGGCTCAAAGGCACCCGTAAATCAATGCCATTTGCTGTGCCCATGGTTTGGCTTGAACCTCGCTGTCATCTTACAGATTGTTACTTTTGTATGACTTCCACCGTTGGGTTTTCGAGCAAAAGTAAGCATACAATTCAGTATCCCAATATTCCGTCAGTTCTAAGACCTGTTCATCATAACGATACTTTGCCAATCCCAGAGCCCCCAAACACTTATACTCTAGATCCGGAAATTGATTTAAAAGACTCTGAGCCACAACCTGGGGCTTCGAATGATACGTTCAATGATGATGAAGAGTATTCCACAGATTTAGTTTCTCGGTAACCTCACCTCCTCACTCAATCGGAATTAAATGATCTTGTGAGGGATTTGCAGTTACCCAAGACTAAATCTTAGCTCCTAGAATCGCGACTTCAATTGTGGAATCTCTTAGAAAAGGGAGTAAAAATATCTTCTTACAGGACCAGACAAGCAACCCTAAAATGTCTTTTCTCAGAAGATAAAGGTTTAGTGTTCCGCCCTAATGCAAATTTATTGATGACAGAGCTACAGATGCCATGTGACCCAGACAAATGTAGACTGTTTATAGACTCATCAAAAACAAGCTTAAAAGTTGTTCTGTTGGCAAATGGGAATGACTTCCCATCAGTTTCAGTTGCATACTCTGTTGATATGAAGGAAACGTACGAAAACATCTTCAGAATCCTTGATAAAATTAGTTATCATGATTATAAGTGGAAACTTTGCGCTGACTTAAAAGTTGTTGCTCTACTCACGGGCCTGCAATCAGGATTCACAAAATATTGCTGCTTCCTTTGTGAATGGGATGGCCGAACCCGAGATAAACATTACATTGTACGGGACTGGCCTCTGCAAGAAAATCTTATTCCTGGTCAGAAAAATGTTGCCGACAATCCTTTGGTTCCGAAGGAAAATATTTACTTACCACCTTTACACATCAAACTTGGATTGATCAAGCAGTTTGTGAAAGCAGTGGACAAGACAGGTGACGCATTTCAATTTTTGAAAACTAAATTTCCTCGTCTTAGCGAAGCTAAAATCAAAGAAGGCGTTTTTGTTGGTACCCAGATTAGACAACTCTTCCAAGATTCGACGTTTATTGAACACCTAAATCAAAAAGAAAAACGAGCTTGGCTTGCATTTCAAAACGTTTGTAAGAACTTCCTGGGTAACCACAAAAGTGAAGATTATGTCGCTCACGTCGAGGAACTGCTTTTAGCGTACAAGGACATAAGATGTTACATGTCTCTTAAAGTTCACTTCCTTCACTCGCAGTTTTGGATGAACACGGGGAACGGTTCCATCAAGACATCGCTGAGCTGGAGAAGAGATTTTCAGGGAAGTGGAATGCAAGCATGTTGGCGGAGTACTGCTGGTTTTTGAAACGAGAGAGCTGTACCTCAGAGTATAAAAGGAAAGCAAGCACCAAGTAACGATGAATATCTTTATATTTATTACTGTTTATAGCTAAAATAGTTCTTTTTCCCATTTAAATTAAATTCATGTTCATATATTTATTATTATTATAATTATTATTATCGTTCGATAAATAAATTATAATTAAGTTATCGAAAAGTGGTAAAATTAGAGAGTTGGGGCTCCCTCGAAAATGGTGGGTGATGGAAGAAAACGGAAGACATATTTGGATTCAGGACGTCATTTTACATAAGAATCACCCGGAATAGTGTCAGGACTCAATAAAAAATATTTTTTTGCAGACTAGTGTATTGCTTAGTAAATAAGAGAACTGCCAGGGACTACAACTACGGGTACTGCAACGCCGCCGGTTAGAATTACTGCTGCTAATACTGGTCCAAATACAAGTACTGCAACTACAGAACATTCAACTTTGTCCTTTGGGTTCCGCCTAAGTTTGATAAATATAATGCTGATGAATAGACTTTGAAGATTATATGGAAAGGTTTGAGAGTTTTGTTGAAGTGTATAAAACACCATCAGCTAACATAGTGCCTTTTTTAATTACTTGTATAGAGACCAAAACTTATGCTAGACTAAAAACGTTAGTTATTTCTTATCAGCCTTCCTCACTTACTTGTAAAAAAATTGCCGAACTTTTAGACGCATTCTTGCCACTAAAACCGTTGGAGTGCAGTCAGAGACAAAGATTTCGTAATAGAAAACAAAGGAAAAATAAGTCATTTGCAGAATTTGTCAATTTATTAAGAGAGTTTTTGGTTCATTATAATTTTGAGGGAATAGATAGATCAAAGAAGGAATTGCGGGGAGCGGATGAAACCGCGAGTAAGGGCGTTAATAAATTTAAGTCACCTTTAGCTCACAAAATTACTTATTCTGATAAGAAAAAACAATAAATAATTTATCGTTTCACTCAAAGAAAGAGAACAATGCTGATTCTTTTAAAAAAGTTGTTTATAATGCAAAAGATAGAACATCCCATTTACAAATAGTTATGTTATAGATGTGGATTGCGCAATCATAAAGCTTCACAATGCAAACTCAAGGAAAATCAACGCAATAATTGTGGTAAGATTGGCCACATTGCGAAAGTCTGTGGAATAACCAAAGACAATTTTCACAAATTTCCTCCTAAAACAAATCAAGTAGAATGCCACAAATGCATGTGATGATGTAAATCCTGAAATTGCTTATATTATCAGCATAAATAAGTATCCAAAAGACAAATTAATTATTACCAATCTCGGTTGCAGTATACACAAAATTAAAAATTATATCACTTTTATTTTTTTCTAACATCACAATGCTAACTTATACCAAAGAATCAATACAAATAAAACATTATGTAATTGTAAATGTAACTTATAAAATAGTGACACAACCCAACAGTGATACAAAGTAAATCGTATGATGTATAGAGTAAAAAACTGTCCTGCAGAATAGCAAAAATGCATGGATTCAATCAATTTTCAATAATATTGAAAAAATAACTACATTCTTTGATATTATTAAAATTGCATCACCCGACTCTAAAACCCATTACAATCTTTATTTTTACAAAGTTTTAATTATAAAATAAAATTTAGAAACACTAATAAACATGTTAATGCTAATTATTTCTTTAGATTCCAACAAAAACCACCTAACAATAAAACAGACAAACCAACTGTTATTAAGAATAAACAGCTGAGTGTATTCAGTAGAACAGAGCTGTTTATTTAAAGAGGTAAGGGTGTACATTCTACAAGAATTTGGAAATGACGTACTAAAAGAACTTCACTCAGAACATTTAGGAGTGACAAAAATGAAAAGTTACGCGAAGCTACGTATTTTGCATATAGAAAACAATGAGTACTTTGACGTAAAAAACACAAATTAATTTTGACAGATGCCAACAACGCTGCAACTGTAGTAAGCAAAACTTAAAAAAAAAAAAAAACTTGACAAAAAAAATTCCATAAGACAATTCAGTATTTATTTAGTTTTTACTATAAATAAGGTGGCATAAATTTTACGTCATTAATGACGTGCATCGAAAGTTAAATTGCGAGGACTATATGTATAGATAGAAACACAGCATTTATTACATAAATTACTGTTTTATTTAAAACCCAAAACTAATGCTATGAGTGAGATTTTATTAGACAGTAACGTTTGATTTGATTTTTGAGTTGTTAAGGATATATCGATGGTGTAGTGCACACATGTTGGAAGTGCAAAAATTATGTTTTTGAGAAAATTCAGTTTAAAATTAAAGTATAATCAAAATTCCGTTTATTACACGGCAAAAAGGGCTTTTCGCAAGATCGTATGGGAAAAACCTTTTTCCAAGCAACAATATACTATGGTTTTACAGTTTAAACAAAAAAGTTTCTAGTTTGTATAAAAACGTACATTTTTTTGTTATGGCAAAAAAACAACAAAAACCTGTGCAAAAGGACTACAACATTGCATAAACAAAGTTAAGTATAAAAAGTCTAAATAAAAAATAATAAATTTTTAAACAAAATACTTATACCGCGTAGTTACTGGCGATTTGTTTATGAAATACGGTGTTGTGTTGAATGTTTTCTATTTATTAAAATTATTTTTTGATATACAGGATGCGCCGTTTTTATGTAATAATAAACAACACTTTTTTTAAACGTAATGTATAAATTTTATTTCACTTTTTCATTCTTTGTCAAAGTTATATTTGATTAAAAAAATTTTTATACATTAAACTGTTTCTCAAAAGGCCTGCAGCAAAAAATTAATATTTCTTTTAAATTACAAGCTTTAATATCAGTTTTTTGAAATAAGATTATATATTTTTTTATGCATATTTTAATTTTTTGTCTAATTTTCCGCAATTTAGTTATAATGAACCGTTCTTAAAACAATTCAGCTTTTAGTAATATCGTATTAGTGTATGATGTGTATAACTTAATTTGTGTCAAACAGGATCAAAAATTTAAAAATTCATAGATAATTATATAATGCTATTTGTATGTCAAATATGCAAAAACTTATGACAAAAAAATAAACACACTGAATGATATTTTTCAAATTTGACAGTAGTGTGCGTTACAACGTATTTTAGTTTAGTAATTACCAAAAAATTGAAATCAAAGCTAGTGAGACTTAAAAAAAATAAATTTTTTGTTATAGTACTGCAATTGTAGTATTTTTTAAAATATAAAAAAATATTCAGAAATGATTGAATCAAACAAATTGCTTATACGAATGTTATTCTAAACTTTACAAAGAAAAAAAAAAAAATAAAATATACCCTAGGTTTAAAAAATTGAATCCGTCACTATTACAGAAAAACAAAGCACCCTGTATATTAAAAAAAATTACTAAATAGAAAACGTTGAATATAACCACTTTTATATAAGTTTTTTTACCGCATTTAATTAAAAAAGATGCTAGTTTACTTTTTCAGGACGTTCTATTACCTGGTATATCTACTATTTATTGCTTTTTTATTATAATATTTTATTTGTTATAGATATATTAGTTAAAATTTAAAAAAATATTTTTGTTAATTTCAATATAAAATGTACCGGATTTTTAGCACTTTTGTTCTTTAATGTTGATTTGTTAGATTTGTAATACTTAAATTTGTTTATCTAACCAAAAAACAAATCAGCAATTATACTTACAACTAAAACTGGTTGACTTTAACAAAAAATACTAATTTTCAATTAAAAATATAAAAGAACAATTTCACGTTGTGCAAATAATGTGAATAAACAATTACTATTTAAACAAGCAAATAATTAGTATCAAATGTGTTAATAGTACCACAGCAACGGCTATATTCTACAATACTGTAAACTCAAATTGAAACTTATAATTATAAATATTTTTGAACAAATAATGTTAAACATAAAAATATTTATGTTAAATTAGTATATTAGAAACCTATAAAAAATAAATAAAAAAATTAGGGCGTGTACTAGTGTACACATGTAAGAAGTGAAACTTCTTTATGGCCTTATTTTTCGCAAAATGATCTACATGCAACTTTTCAGAAATTGGTTAAATAAAGTTAAATTAGATAAATTTTAAACAAAAGGATTTTATTATCATAGACATGAATACAAATTTTTGTAAATCAATTAACTAATTTTTGTAGATTCAATTTCATATTTCAGTTACCATAAGCCATTAATTACAAAAATATATAATAACGATGACAATGATAGTAATAATTCTATTACAATTAATGAAATGCTGTAATAATCTTAGTAGCAAAAAGTTAAAGTGAAATAATTGTATTATTTGTATTCATGTCTATGATAATAAAATCCTTTTGTTTAAAATTTATCTAATTTAACTTTATTTAACCATGTTCTGAAAAGTTGCATGTATATCAATTAATTGATGTTCATTAAATTAGCAGTCTTATTAATTAATAAATACTATTTTAATGAAATCATATACATTGACCGATAGTTACAATAAGAAACTGAGGTTAACCTTAAATATTTTAAATTTAAAATTAGATAAATTTTAAACAAAAGGATTTTATTATAATAGACATAAATACAAATAATACAATTATTTCACTTTAACTTTTTGCTACTAAGATTATTACAGCATTTCATTAATTGAAATAGAATTATTACTATCATTGTCATCGTTTAAACAGAAACTGCGGTTAACCTTAAATATATTAAATTTAAAATGTCATCGTTCAATCAGAAACTGAGGTTAACCTTAAATATTTTAAATTTAAATTAATAACATATTTCAGAATTTATACTCTATGTCAATTAATTCCACCCAAGTATTAGAAAAATAGATATAATTACTTACTTTTGTTAAAAATCCACTGGAATTAGAATTAAAATGAAGCCTTTGATTTTGTTGATCACTTTATTATTGATATATTATTTATCACGTCGCTATTGCGATTCAGAAAAAATGTGACGCGTAACCAAAAATAAAAAATGTGACGCGTAACCATGTGACGCGTAAGCGAAAAATGTGACGGTAAATTTTTTTCCAACGCCGATAAAGAAGTTTCACTTCAAAAATTATGTAAATTTTTATGCAAACTAAACGTCTTTTTAAGTATGTTTACTAACAAAAAGTGCAGTATAAATAATAGAACAAAATTCAAATGCATTTTAGACAATTAAATGTTTAAATGTCATTTATTCTTATTTGAACGTTTTTAACAACATATTCATCTACAAAAAAAAATAACTAAAAAATGTATATATATAAAAAATTGGAATTTTAATTTAGTTATTTATGATAAAAGCAAAAATAAGTTATTAATAAATATTCAACATTATTTCTGAATAAATTTAAAATTGATTAAAATTTAAAGGAGACATTGTTGTGATGTAATACAAAACGTTTTAATTTCTACTAAAAATTTACGTTTTACTACAAATCTTTAATAATTTTTTTTTATTTTACGTGTTTTTTTAAAAGCGTTATTAGATTTACCATAAAACTCTTTGAACTCTAATTACGGTTATAAAGATAAACATTTCATGTTTATATTTACGTTACAAATCTACTGAATCTGTTTTAATTATACAGTACGTTATTACAGATTTTAAAAACGTTTTCATTTAAGTTTACCAAATATTTGTTAAATACAACATGTCATGAACATAGTAAAATATTATACGATTATTATACTTAATGACTAAAAAACAAAACGGTTTTTTTTAAATATTAAAAAATAAATTAATAACCTTGTATGACACTGCTGCAATATCTTCTAATATTCTAAGAAAAATATAAAAAAACAAAAACTGTATGCAGTACAACAAATACGCATATAACATGGTAAGAATCGATAAAGATATAACGTTTTATATTCGAAGAAATGTCAATATTTTATTAATTTTCTTAAGAGTTTATTATACAAAATTTATGTTGACAGTATTTAAATTTTTATACCGTTTTGTTAGGACCCTAAAAATAAATTTAAGCTTTTTTTTAATTGTATTGTATTATGAAATTATGTTTTTATTCTAACATTTTAATTAAACGTTTTAACATAAAAATCTTATAAAAAATTGTAATTTGCAGTAAACGTTTGCAATTTTGTTTTAAACTAAAAATTCTGATTAACTATTAACACAAAGAAGATTTTAATTTTTTTTTAATAGACGATATTAAATAGGTTAAATTTCTACTCAAACTATACAGCGTGTCTTAAACTAAGTGATTTATTAGATGTTTACAAAAGACTAATCGTATTTTAATTTTAAAAATTTGTTGTTTTACTTATAATAATTTTTCATTTTAAAGTATTTTTTATTACAGGGTATCTCAAGTTGAATTGGTCATGTTGTGCACTTTTTTAGTGCTTATTTAAATTCCGATAAAAACATTCAAAATTCCTAACAGTTTGAAAACTATGCAAAAAACTAAAAACTGCGATTTAAAAAAAAGTAAAATCATCTCATAATAATTATAAAAGATATAAAAAAATGTTTCATATAAAAGTTACAGGATTTGATAAAAGAAACTCAAATATGATTTAAGATGGCGGTTTCCAATTTTCTCATTTTAAATAGACGCCATCATATGAAGCCGAACGATTCTTTTGTATAGAATACTGATTTGCATACTTTAGTTAAAAGAGCTATAAGTGTGTCAGATAATACAAAGAAGACATATTACCTCCTACTAGCACCGCTTATTTACCATACTGTATGGGTTCGACAGACAAAATAAGCAGGGTGCTAAAGAAACATAATATTAAAATTGTCTTCACGCCTAAAGATACCCTCAACACCTGGTTTACATCTGCTAAAGACAAACAAGGGGCTCTAAAACATGCAGGAGTTTACAAAATTCCTTGTTCCTGTGGATCTAGTTATATAGGACAGACGGGACGCTCTATTGAAGTTAGAGTAAAAGAACATATGGCTGACTGCAAACACCGCAGAGTTACTAAATCAGCAGTGGCAGAACGCGCGTGGAACCAGGGACACACGCTTGTACGTGTTGACTAGAACTCCTTTCTATTTTCCCAGACTAATCCGCGAAGCTGTGGAAATAGAAAAACATCCATGTAATATGAAGCTGGAAGACGGTTTAAGACTCAGCAAATCTTGGCTACCAGTATTATATCTTCTAAGACAAAGATCAACCTTCTTGGAAAGGACACAAACACTTACTCCGAGTAATAACAAAGTCTGTTAAGCGGTAACGGAAAGATAAGGTCCGTTAATCACGGTAATTGCTATTGGTATAAATATCGTCATTTACACATTTTCTTTTGGTGACATTTATCACTCTGAAGATGCAAGCTGCAATGTCTTGCAAAACGTCAGTTTGTTTGGGTTCACGAACGACAATACGGCAAAGGCCAAGTTCTACTTCTGGTTTTGGCTCTTAAGAAGAAAATTTGCTTATAATTATAAATATAATTGTTACGTTTTCTTTTAATTAGTAACGTTTTTGAATGAACGCACCAGTTAATAATTTAATTACTAATTTTCGGCACTGTAAGTATTAAATTAGTCTCTACACTGAGATACGAGTTTGGACTAAGTTTAAAGGGCACTAAATGTTTAATCGCATTTGACCGGTTCTTGTAGATTTTTTACTGCGTTGCTATGCACACGTAGTTTTAATACTGCGGTAAAAGTTTGATTTAAAGGGTTAATTCTTGGCCTGGTAAGTTTTGTAATCCAAACTTTATTGTTTCTAAATTAGAGAAATAGTTACAGAGGGTTTTTTTCTCTTTCTTTTGGTTGCTTTCTTTCTGGATGTTGTAACCGTTTCCAAAGGAAAAAAAATGAATGATGGCGGGTGAAAGTCAAGAACTTCGTACATCTTTCTTTCTTCGATGCTAAAGGGCGGAAGAGTGCTGTTATGTGACGTAATACAACAATTGCGATTGCGATTGTAATTACGATTTCTGATAGAGACAATTTGTCTATAATTTTCTGTCGTTTGATTTAGAATAATTACTACGTAGGATTGTTATTTACAGGATTTCTTTGAAAGCAGCCCATGGAAAATTTACGATGCTAGTTTTTTAAGTTAAGTAAATGTAACGTCAATTATTAGATTGTATAAGTAAACTCATGTATTGCTGTAATTTTGGTTATATTCTAACCGACATTAAGTGCAAAGTGCGGTACTGTTTTACTTTTGTGTTTTAGCTAATTCCTTTTCTGATGACTGATGATTAGGAACTTTGACAAAGCTCTGGACAAGTCAACCGATCTACAGGTATATGTAAACCAGTGTTACATGTGGCTCGAGTAAGGTAGTATCTTACTTTTTTACATTTTATGTAGCGTTATTTGCTTTCAATTTCACTTTTGGTCATTCGATTTTGACTAAGCCACGTTTGCTTAGACCACTTGATTGAGTGCACGTTTACTTAATCGTTTGGAAATTTTCCCTTCTTATTTAATTTTTGTTTTGATTACTCTACGATTAGTTTCTCTATTTCGACATGAGAATTAGTGATTCTTGCACTAAAATCCGTGTAAGAATAAGTAAATTCTTACACAAATGTCCTATTAATTCAAAATTATTTACTTATAAAGGTATAAAGAGATAATTTTGTATGAAATTTTAGGTTAACACGTAAATTTCAAAATGTCAAAGTGTAAGTGTTACCAATTCAATAAAACACAAAAGTTTTCCATTGTTGTTTTAAAATTAATAGTTATACAGAAAATATTAAAATTAAATCAAAATAGAGAAAATAGTATAAAACACACGTCACGGAATATGTTTCAATCACTCTACCGCTTCATAAACTCGCCGCTGCGCGGCTCGTGTATGAAACTCGGTCTTGTGATTGAAGCGCGTTCATTCTGTAACTTGTGTTTTAATATACTATTCTACGATTATTGCACCGAGGAAAATTACTCCCTATCGGTAGAAATTACTAACTTTTTTTAGTTTGTGTTATTGACTCTTATGTATTTAGAGTCCATATTAACTTATGTCTAATTTTTAAATATTATTCATATATCTATTGTATCGTTAAGTATATTTACTGTAGGTATTGATAATACGAAATTTGTTCTGGATTTTGATTGTTTTGGTATTTTTGCTGGGCTTTGGTAATTTTGTCAGAATTACAAAATTTTTTTTCAAAATAAACTACCTGGCGCCTATCTCTTCAGGTATTTGCTGAATATTTTAAGTTTATGTGGGATTTTTTTTAAATTTAAGCTACCTCCAAATACGGCTGCATTATTATTTGTTACCTACTTCCCCTCTCTTTTTCAGCTAGGGCAATATTTCTTTACAATTAATTCCAACTGGGATTCACTTGTATTTATAGTTACTACCCCACTGCAGCTGGTAGGAGTTGCAATATAATGTATGCTACATTGTTAGAATATACTTTGTATGTAGTATTAAAACAACGTTTGTAAGAAGAAGATGGATAATATAAGGTGCAAGAATAAAGTTAAAATATAAAAGTGACAACACTGCTTTGGTGCGTGGAAAAAGGTAGGAGTAAATGTCAAAAAAGATGGCAGTCTAATAAGCGAGAAATAAGTAAATAAGTTTTGTATAAGACGGTTTTTAAACGAAATAACTGCATCCATCATCCCATGTTATATATATAATCAAGACAAGTTTTGAATAAAAACCAAATACAACAAAAAATATGATATGTTTTGTGCATATATCAAATGTTATAAAAACTCTCGTCTTGCTGCCCAAACTTATTTCGATAATTTTCTTGAGAGGAGGCAACCCAATTTTAAAATATTCAGAAGATTAGATAATAATATGCAACGATATGAAAGTTTGACAAATCCTCATCGTAAAAATAATCTGATAAATAATGAAGATTTTAAGTACAGTTTCACGACTTAATGATTACATGCGGAGATCAATATTTTGTAGACGGGTCAATGATAACAACCAAAAGCTATGATTTTATTAATTAAGTCTGTAGCAGACAATACTTATTGTTCAAACTGTAATTCATTTAATCAAAATAACAAGCATTATTAAGTACAAGAAAATGTGCGATTGGGTCTTGTCGCAAGCTGTCGTGTGGTTCTTTTGTGTTGGGGGGTCCTGTCGAAATACATGTGGTAAAATATTTTATTGGAACAACTGGAAGCGATAACTTACAAGTTAGGATATCCGAAGTAATTAGTGGATGCCCTCTACATCCACAGGTGACCATCTCAGCCACCGGTACGAGGTACATAATTAGTTTAGTCACGAAGTGCACGGTAGTAGATGTGAATAAAATAAAATACCATTCTGGTTAGAAAATAAAAGAAAACTGCATGCAAGAAGGAACTAAAAATTTATGCTAACTACAGAAAAAAAAGTAAAAACAAAACTAAACATAACATGCAAAGAAAACCGACACCAGAAAACGTGATTAACTTTTTATACATATGTACATAACCACTAATTATAAGCGTGCGGATACTGTTGTTTTTTTTGTTGGACAGTTTCATCAAACTGTATCTGTTGCATCGAATTTATGTTAGAGCCGCATTCATCGAATATACAAAGTATTTATTTTATTATAAGTTTTGTTTGGGGGAAACGGATTTATTCACCGAATATACAAAGTATTTATTTTATTATAAGTTTTGTTTGGGGGGAAACGGATTATTTCTGCGTGGCACATTTTTACATTCATTTGTTTTATGTACATAATATATTTATATATATATATATATATATATATGTACAGCCTAACCTGTTGCAATGTTGATGTTGCAACACTGTTCGAGTTTTATACAGTTTTATACGCATCGCGATAGGTACGGTTTGCAGTTTTCAACTTTTATACGTATAAAAACATTGTCACAGGTCCTACAAAATGTGTAACTAAGAAAATATTAAACAACAACCTTTAATTGTTCTTAAGTACTGCATTTATATGTATTTAAATACTTTAAATAGGTACAGTAGGAAATAACAACACATGTTATATTGTTATATAGTAAAATGTTTTTTTTATTAAATATCCAAACTGCTAAAGTAATGTGTAATGTGTTGCCTAACGTTCACTTATTTCAAATAATGTTATCATGCTCGTTATAAATGCCTAATAAAGTAATACATATACTTCATATAAATGTTAAATATCTATCAAATGATAAATGTAAGCATATACTAATTTCATTTAATAAAATTTATCTTATTACCGACGCCTAGCTCACTCACTCAAATTCATAGAACGTTAATTGTTATTAGTGTTAGGTTCGGCGTAGAGTAAAAACATGTAAACAAGAAAATATTTTATCCAAGTTCAAAATAGAAAATTCTTATTGTTAACTTCCATTTATAAAATGTACAAATATAAACAAAATCAACATAATTCTGCAAGACAGTCGACCATTATAAATGCTGTACCATTAGAATCGAGATAATGTGACAATAATTGTTTGAACGGCTATCTAACCATGGGGCAAAAAAATGATAACAACTAAAAATAAAATGTTTATTTCACCACTAAAGACATAAGTAAATCTTGGCTGTTATTTGGCGGGAAGTCAATTGCAAATTATATCATACTGCAATATAAACAGTCTTACACTATGATAAGAAAGTGACGACATATTTATGTAAACGAATGTTAGCACTAGTTTATGCTGACTTGCACTACAGCCGGCTTATGAACCATAATAATTATCTTCTCGTTTTTACTGATTGTAAATTTTTAATCTGTAATGAACATATGTTTAAATAACTTAAGTCTTAACTTTAATTGCATGGATCCATAGTTTTCGATTAATTTTTTTTCCACATTTTCAAATTCATAAAAGAATGTACAATTAAAAGTGTTAAACAATATTTTGGTCGATGACCTGTTTTAGAGCAATTTGATCGAGATAGCAAAACGTCACTAATGCTAATGAATTTATAACGTATCGGGAAACATATTCTCCAAATTTGGTAAAGTTTTATTAGCTAAGATTGAAAATGATCCTTATTATCAGAAACGATAGACGACAAAACAAGGTGTCTAATGATGTGTCAAATTACAATTTTGGATAGACGGTTACCAAAACACACAACGACAAAGTCAAAGATTCGTTTTTCGCGTGTTCTGATAACAACGTACTCGAGTTCGTCAACTAATCACAATTATATAAGGACATCAATCAATTTTTTTAAACTGTAACTAAAATAGGGTACAATTAGGTGTAAATAAAATTTTATGAGAAGTACTACATTAGACAAAGCTAAATAAACTTATTATCAAAGTTTGAAAATAATCGATATTATAAGGAACGATAAGGGACAAAACAAGATATCTAATGATATGTCAAATTACAATTTTGGATGAAAGGTTACCAAAATACGGAATGACAAAGTCAAAAATTCTATTTTTCTCGTGTTATGATAAGAACGTACTGCGGTTAAAACGTCAACGTAAGCACAATTATATACGGATTTCTTTCAAATTTCTCATATATGTAACTAAAAGTGCGTATAATTAGATCGCGCAAACAAAATTTTGATCTGACAAGCCATTTTAGGGTTATCGAACTTGAACCAACAACATCGTGAGATGTCAAAAACGTGAAGAGGGTGAAAAAGGCAGTTTCATCGAGATAGCAAAATGTCGTTGATGCTAATGAGTTTATAATCTATCGGGAACCATCCCCTCCAGATTTGGTAACGATTTGTCAAAAATTGTGGATTTTAGTCATCTTTCGTAATAAAAACTGAAAATTATAATGCAGTATGCGCAGAACTTTACACAAAGCTAAATAAACTTATTATCAAAGTTTGAAAACAATCAATATTATAAGAAACGATAGGGGACAAAACTGGGTATCTAATGATGTGTCAAATTACAATTTTGGATGAAAGGTTACCAAAATACAAAATGACAAAGTCAAAAATTCTATTTTTCTCGGGTTATGATAAGAACGTACTGCGGTTAAAACGTCAACGTAATAACAATTATATACGGATTTCTTTCAAATTTCTCATATATGTAACTAAAAGTGCGTATTATGAGATCGCACAAACAAAATTTTGATCTGACAAGCCGTTTTAGGGTTATCGAACTTGAACCAACATCATCGTGAGATGTCAAAAACGTGAAGAGGGTGAAAAAGGCAGTTTCATCGAGATAGCAAAATGTCGTTGATGTTAATGAGTTTATAATCTATCGGGAACCATCCCTTCCAGATTTGGTAACGATTTGTCAAAAATTGTGGATTTTAGTCATCTTTCGTAAAAACTGAAAATTATAATGCAGTATGCGCAGAACTTTACACAAAGCTAAATAAACTTATTATCAAAGTTTGAAAACAATCGATATTATAAGGAACCATAGGGGACAAAACAAGGTATCTAATGATGTGTCAAATTACAATTTTGGATGAAAGGTTACCAAAATACGGAATGACAAAGTCAAAAATTCTATTTTTCTCGGGTTATGATAAGATCGTACTGCGGTTAAAACGTCAACGTAATCACAATTATATACGGATTTCTTTCAAATTTCTCATATATGTAACTAAAAGTGCGTATAATTAGATCGCGCAAACAAAATTTTGATCTGACAAGCCGTTTTAGGGTTATAAAACTTGAACCAACATCATCGTGAGATGTCGAAAACAAGAAGAGGGTGAAAAAGGCAGTTTCATAGAGATAGCAAAATGTCGTTGATGTTAATGAGTTTATAATCTATCGGGAACCATCCCCTCCAGATTTGGTAACGATTTGTCAAAAATTGTGGATTTTAGTCATCTTTCGTAATAAAAACTGAAAATTATAATGCAGTATGCGCAGAACTTTACACAAAGCTAAATAAACTTATTATCAAAGTTTGAAAACAATCAATATTATAAGAAACGATAGGGGACAAAACTGGGTATCTAATGATGTGTCAAATTACAATTTTGGATGAAAGGTTACCAAAATAAAAAATGACAAAGTCAAAAATTCTATTTTTCTCGGGTTATGATAAGAACGTACTGCGGTTAAAACGTCAACGTAATAACAATTATATACGGATTTCTTTCAAATTTCTCATATATGTAACTAAAAGTGCGTATTATGAGATCGCACAAACAAAATTTTGATCTGACAAGCCGTTTTAGGGTTATCGAACTTGAACCAACATCATCGTGAGATGTCAAAAACGTGAAGAGGGTGAAAAAGGCAGTTTCATCGAGATAGCAAAATGTCGTTGATGTTAATGAGTTTATAATCTATCGGGAACCATCCCTTCCAGATTTGGTAACGATTTGTCAAAAATTGTGGATTTTAGTCATCTTTCGTAAAAACTGAAAATTATAATGCAGTATGCGCAGAACTTTACACAAAGCTAAATAAACTTATTATCAAAGTTTGAAAACAATCGATATTATAAGGAACCATAGGGGACAAAACAAGGTATCTAATGATGTGTCAAATTACAATTTTGGATGAAAGGTTACCAAAATACGGAATGACAAAGTCAAAAATTCTATTTTTCTCGGGTTATGATAAGATCGTACTGCGGTTAAAACGTCAACGTAATCACAATTATATACGGATTTCTTTCAAATTTCTCATATATGTAACTAAAAGTGCGTATAATTAGATCGCGCAAACAAAATTTTGATCTGACAAGCCGTTTTAGGGTTATAAAACTTGAACCAACATCATCGTGAGATGTCGAAAACAAGAAGAGGGTGAAAAAGGCAGTTTCATAGAGATAGCAAAATGTCGTTGATGTTAATGAGTTTATAATCTATCGGGAACCATCCCCTCCAGATTTGGTAACGATTTGTCAAAAATTGTGGATTTTAGTCATCTTTCGTAATAAAAACTGAAAATTATAATGCAGTATGCGCAGAACTTTACACAAAGCTAAATAAACTTATTATCAAAGTTTGAAAACAATCAATATTATAAGAAACGATAGGCGACAAAACTGGGTATATAATGATGTGTCAAATTACAATTTTGGATGAAAGGTTACCAAAATACAAAATGACAAAGTCAAAAATTCTATTTTTCTCGGGTTATGATAAGAACGTACTGCGGTTAAAACGTCAACGTAATAACAATTATATACGGATTTCTTTCAAATTTCTCATATATGTAACTAAAAGTGCGTATTATGAGATCGCACAAACAAAATTTTGATCTGACAAGCCGTTTTAGGGTTATCTAACTTGAACCAACATCATCGTGAGATGTCAAAAACGTGAAGAGGGTGAAAAAGGCAGTTTCATCGAGATAGCAAAATGTCGTTGATGCTAATGAGTTTATAATCTATCGGGAACCATCCCCTCCAGATTTGGTAACGATTTGTCAAAAATTGTGGATTTTAGTCATCTTTCGTAATAAAAACTGAAAATTATAATGCAGTTTGCGCAGAACTTTACACAAAGCTAAATAAACTTATTATCAAAGTTTGAAAACAATCAATATTATAAGAAACGATAGGGGACAAAACTGGGTATCTAATGATGTGTCAAATTACAATTTTGGATGAAAGGTTACCAAAATACGGAATGACAAAGTCAAAAATTCTATTTTTCTCGGGTTATGATAAGATCGTACTGCGGTTAAAACGTCAACGTAATCACAATTATATACGGATTTCTTTCAAATTTCTCATATATGTAACTAAAAGTGCGTATAATTAGATCGCGCAAACAAAATTTTGATCTGACAAGCCGTTTTAGGGTTATCAAACTTGAACCAACATCATCGTGAGATGTCGAAAACAAGAAGAGGGTGAAAAAGGCAGTTTCATAGAGATAGCAAAATGTCGTTGATGTTAATGAGTTTATAATCTATCGGGAACCATCCCCTTCAGATTTGGTAACGATTTGTCAATAATTGTGGATTTTAGTCATCTTTCGTAATAAAAACTGAAAATTATAATGCAGTTTGCGCAGAACTTTACACAAAGCTAAATAAACTTATTATCAAAGTTTGAAAACAATCAATATTATAAGAAACGATAGGGGACAAAACTGGGTATCTAATGATGTGTCAAATTACAATTTTGGATGAAAGGTTACCAAAATACGGAATGAGAAAAATCAAAAATTCGTTTTTCTCGTGTTATGATAAGAACGTACTGCGGTTAAAGCGTCAAAGTAATAACAATTATATACGGATTTCTTTCAAATTTCTCATATATGTAACTAGAAGTGCGTATTATGAGATCGCACAAACAACATTTTGATCTGACAAGCCGTTTTAGGATTATCGAACTTGAACCAACATCATCGTGAGATGTCAAAAACGTGAAGAGGGTGAAAAAGGCAGTTTCATCGAGATAGCAAAATGTCGTTGATGTTAATGAGTTTATAATCTATCGGGAACCATCCCTTCCAGATTTGGTAACGATTTGTCAAAAATTGTGGATTTTAGTCATCTTTTGTAAAAACTGAAAATTATAATGCAGTATGCGCAGAACTTTACACAAAGCTAAATAAACTTATTATCAAAGTTTGAAAACAATCAATATTATAAGAAACGATAGGCGACAAAACTGGGTATATAATGATGTGTCAAATTACAATTTTGGATGAAAGGTTACCAAAATACAAAATGACAAAGTCAAAAATTCTATTTTTCTCGGGTTATGATAAGAACGTACTGCGGTTAAAACGTCAACGTAATAACAATTATATACGGATTTCTTTCAAATTTCTCATATATGTAACTAAAAGTGCGTATTATGAGATCGCACAAACAAAATTTTGATCTGACAAGCCGTTTTAGGGTTATCGAACTTGAACCAACATCATCGTGAGATGTCAAAAACGTGAAGAGGGTGAAAAAGGCAGTTTCATCGAGATAGCAAAATGTCGTTGATGTTAATGAGTTTATAATCTATCGGGAACCATCCCTTCCAGATTTGGTAACGATTCGTCAAAAATTGTGGATTTTAGTCATCTTTCGTAAAAACTGAAAATTATAATGCAGTATGCGCAGAACTTTACACAAAGCTAAATAAACTTATTATCAAAGTTTGAAAACAATCGATATTATAAGGAACGATAGGGGACAAAACAAGGTATCTAATGATGTGTCAAATTACAATTTTGGATGAAAGGTTACCAAAATACGGAATGACAAAGTCAAAAATTCTATTTTTCTCGGGTTATGATAAGATCGTACTGCGGTTAAAACGTCAACGCAATCACAATTATATACGGATTTCTTTCAAATTTCTCATATATGTAACTAAAAGTGCGTATAATTAGATCGCGCAAACAAAATTTTGATCTGACAAGCCATTTTAGGGTTATCGAACTTGAAACAACAACATCGTGAGATGTCAAAAACGTGAAGAGGGTGAAAAAGGCAGTTTCATCGAGATAGCAAAATGTCGTTGATGTTAATGAGTTTATAATCTATCGGGAACCATCCCCTCCAGATTTGGTAACGATTTGTCAAAAATTGTGGATTTTAGTCATCTTTCGTAATAAAAACTGAAAATTATAATGCAGTATGCGCAGAACTTTATACAAAGCTAAATAAACTTATTATCAAAGTTTGAAAACAATCGATATTATAAGGAACGATAGGGGACAAAACAAGGTATCTAATGATGTGTCAAATTACAATTTTGGATGAAAGGTTACCAAAATACGGAATGACAAAGTCAAAAATTCTATTTTTCTCGTGTTATGATAAGAACGTACTGCGGTTAAAACGTCAACGTAAGCACAATTATATACGGATTTCTTTCAAATTTCTCATATATGTAACTAAAAGTGCGTATAATTAGATCGCGCAAACAAAATTTTGATCTGACAAGCCATTTTAGGGTTATCGAACTTGAACCAACAACATCGTGAGATGTCAAAAACGTGAAGAGGGTGAAAAAGGCAGTTTCATCGAGATAGCAAAATGTCGTTGATGCTAATGAGTTTATAATCTATCGGGAACCATCCCCTCCAGATTTGGTAACGATTTGTCAAAAATTGTGGATTTTAGTCATCTTTCGTAATAAAAACTGAAAATTATAATGCAGTATGCGCAGAACTTTACACAAAGCTAAATAAACTTATTATCAAAGTTTGAAAACAATCAATATTATAAGAAACGATAGGCGACAAAACTGGGTATATAATGATGTGTCAAATTACAATTTTGGATGAAAGGTTACCAAAATACAAAATGACATAGTCAAAAATTCTATTTTTCTCGGGTTATGATAAGAACGTACTGCGGTTAAAACGTCAACGTAATAACAATTATATACGGATTTCTTTCAAATTTCTCATATATGTAACTAAAAGTGCGTATTATGAGATCGCACAAACAAAATTTTGATCTGACAAGCCGTTTTAGGGTTATCGAACTTGAACCAACATCATCGTGAGATGTCAAAAACGTGAAGAGGGTGAAAAAGGCAGTTTCATCGAGATAGCAAAATGTCGTTGATGTTAATAAGTTTATAATCTATCGGGAACCATCCCTTCCAGATTTGGTAACGATTTGTCAAAAATTGTGGATTTTAGTCATCTTTCGTAAAAACTGAAAATTATAATGCAGTATGCGCAGAACTTTACACAAAGCTAAATAAACTTATTATCAAAGTTTGAAAACAATCGATATTATAAGGAACGATAGGGGACAAAACAAGGTATCTAATGATGTGTCAAATTACAATTTTGAATGAAGGGTTACCAAAATACGGACCGACAAAGTCAAAAATTCGTTTTTCGCATGTTATGATAAGAACGTACTGCGGTTAAAATGTCAACGTAACCACAATTATATTCGAATTTTTCCCAAATTTCTTAAATATGTAAATAAAGGTGCGTACAATTAGATCGCGCAAACAAAATTTTGATCTGATAAGGAGTTTTATGGTTATCGAACTTGAAACAACAACATCGTGAGATGTTGAAAACGTGATCAGGGTGAAAAAGGCAGTTTCATCTAGATAGCAAAACGTCGTTGATAATAATGAATTTATAATCTATCGGGAACCATCCTCTCCAGATTTGGTAACGATTTGTCTAAAATTGTGGATTGGAACGTACTGCAGTTAAAACGTCAACGTAATCACAATTATATACGGATTTCTTTCAAATTTCTCAAATTTGTAACTAAAGATGGGTACAATTAGATCGCGCAAACAAAATTTTGATCTGATAGGGAGGTTTAGAGTTATCGATCTCGAACTAACAACATCGCGCGATGTCTAAAACGAGAAAAGGTTGAAATAGACAGTTTGATCGAGATAGCAAAACGTCGTTGGTGCTAATGAGTTTATAACCTATCGGAAACCATTCTCTCCAAATGTGGCAAAGATTTGTCAAAAATTGTGATGACTCCTCGTATTTTTAATTGTATTAATAAATTTTTAAAAAAACAATAAAACCTACTACTATAACTTCTGCTAAAACTGACAAAATAAACAGTTTTTAGATGCTTTTTTATAACAAATCTAACTGATTTCAATAAAAGATATAAAAAAAAATTATGAATTTAAATTGCATTAGATGTAAACGATTGTAGTAAAACTTGTAAAGATAACAAAATGTGAAAATAAAATCATAACACAGCTATCTACCTTTCTTTTACAAAAGTAACTCAATTTAAAATAATACATTAATTTATAAAAGGTCATAAAACAGTATGCTAATTGTGATAACAGTAAGACATTGCTGTTACAGTATAAACCGTTGGTAAAAATTGAGATAACACATGGAATAAATGTCGAGTCAAACTATGTATCAATTTCAATACTTTAGATAGGTCACGTCCAAATACGTTACTACCACAGTAATTATACTGTGTTTCTACTAAAACACTTTACGTAAGATTCTATGAATTCGTATTTAGTATCTTTTTGTTTTGTTTAAATAAGTGACATAATATTTAAGTAGTATCCTGTAGTATGTATAATAATAGCTCCTATACCTAATTAACTATCAAAACTGGTTTAGTTCAAGGTGTTAGTATGAATCTGCTTGCTGAAATTGATAAGGAAGTTTTCGGAATTGATATTATACAGGTTCTTAGTTTTGTTGTAACTCTCTTGGAAATTATGAGTTACATATTCAAAAACCAGTAAAACAACTATAAATATAACATTCAAACACTTGTTTTTAAACATTATGACTGACCCAATGTTAAGCGAGCACACCTACAATGAGGTTTGAATAAAGTTTGTTTTCTCAAAGTTGTACCACCTATTAAAAGCTTATAAATGATTTCAGTAAAAACAAGAATTGTTTATTCTTTGACAAACGTTTAGCAAATATGTCTGATAAAGAGACAAAAATTTGAAGTTTACACGATTCGTAGTTCTTAGTTTTAGCTTTAAGGCGTTTTTGTTATTTTCTCCTCTCGCGGATGATTGGTTTACTTTTTCTGTTTGATTTTTTGTTTACTTATGCGTTTACTTTTAAGGGTTGAATTCAATTTAATTGAAAAAATTAGAAAGAAAGGTAAATTACAATTTTTTAACAATAATGTTAATTGTAGCATTTTCTAATTGCACTTGCATTAAATATGCACGTTTTTAATATCTATATGTGTAAGTACAAAACACATAAGGTGAATGGCATTAAAACTCGGTAATTAGAAATTTGCGAATATTGAATTCATTTAAAAATCAAAATTATACTGATTTTGTAATCAACGTCATTTTTATTAAAAAATATATATTTTCTATTAAAAAAGTTTAATACCGTATTTTTTATTAACAACACCAATTATTAATTATTATCATTTTATCAATGTTAATAATAAACATTTTCTGTATTGTAAATACATCGCGAATAATTTAAAATACTTGTAGAATACAAATTCATTTACATACCTATAATGTAGGCAACACACATTGGGATTGACGTCACATCTCAAAACAGCGTTGCCACAATTATTGCGGCAAGTACGGCAAAATATCGGGACGCGTAGCAATATTGCAACGCGTCCACGATTATTGCTATAGGTATGGAAGCATAAATTTTGCATTGCTACAAGTACGACGTTACAAATATATATATATATATATATATATATATAAGGCCTCATACATATAGTTTTAATTTCTTTTTGTGTAAATAGCATATGATTGCGTCAGCCATTTGACGTGGAGGTAAACCGCGCTACCCAAAACGGGTTTAGTTTATTGTTTTTGCAGGTATTACGTATTCGGTGGGTTGTGGTCGTTATTGGGTTTAATTATAGTTGTGATTATTTACAATACATTTGTTTATTATTTCTGCAATACACATATTTATAGCCAAAACAGCATTCTTTTTCTTTATTTTAATTGTGTGAGTTTGGGAGTTGGATTGGGGCTTTGGGTTGGCCTTCCCAGAGTTTGTATCGGTCCTTTAGGCTTGGCGCCCTTAATAAATAACATCTATTCAAGATAGGAACCCCGCCCGGAGCTAGTTACGGGGAATTAATGGTAAGTTTGCCACCAGCTCCTAAATTGACGTGGCAGCTGATCCAGAACACAATGCTAGAAATGTTAATTATTTAAATAATCGTTTTAACAAAAGAGTAATAGCAACACACCTGTTTTATGGCCTGCAAGATTATTAGACTCAACGCCGCTTAATTTTTATTGATGAGACACTATAAAAGATAAAGTGTACGGAAATAATATTGTTTATAATAATGTAGAACTACAAAAAACAGTACAGATTTAGTAGTATTAATGTAAATACTTTGCGAAAAGAAAGACGTTATTTTTAAGCGCTATCGACTATGTCTAGTTAATAATGGCTAATATTTTCAAGATTTATTATAATTTATTGTTTTTGTTTTACTTGTTCTTAAAATAAAAATTACCTGAATTTGTTTTTGCGTTTCATTAATTTTTTTTTAAATTAAAATGATTAATGTCTTTAATAAATTTTAAATAAAACGTTTGTTACAATAATTCGTTTAAAAAGGAAAAAAATGATATTCAACCATGTAAAAATTCAATATGACGCCCATTTAAAATGAGAAAGTTATTATCAATACATTGAAAAGTAGAAATCTCGAATTTCATATCATATTTAAGTTCCCTTCATCAAGTCATGTAACTTTTATATGACATTTTTGTATATATAACTTTTTTTAAAATCACGATTTTCAGTTTTTTGCATGACTTTGAAAGTGTGTTACATGCAAAAGCTGTTAAACAAAAATACAAAAGTAAACGTCAAAATCAAAAGAGCACCAGGAAAGTCTATAGCTTAAAATGGGTTTCTAGATCTTGCCAACCGAACAACTCTTGCTCTACATACTCTAAACGGAATTTATTTTTATCATAGTGTATTACACAAAAATTTGTAATATTAAAATTAATTAAAAAAACCGACGAAATAAAAGCTTTTATTTGCATTTATTAAATTTACATTAAACAAAAATAAAATAAAAATACTAATGACAATTACATGATTTAAGATGGAATCACTAAAAAAATAAAATAAAAAAAAATATTTAACAGGAAAACAATATAAATACGTAGATTAAAACTGAATTTACAAAATCGTTTATGAATTTTTACGTTAAATTAAAATTGCAAGTCTTTGTACACAGCAAAACAAATAAAATAAGATATAGAATACACTACAAAATAAACATTCCGTAACAATAAAATTAAAAATTCAAAACTACCGTCCTGATTTAATTTGGCGGATTTGACGTTGATATTAAAAGAAAAATTGTAAAACTGTAACAATTCTTTAAAATAATTTAAACGATTAATTAATCGTGTGTCGTTAATAAAAAGTTCTATTAATGACGCTAAAAACAAAAGGCACAAACTTTATTATGTTTAATTTCAAAACTTACTCAAGTTAGCAAAGCGTAAAATCACAGTTGGTTTTATACTGTCATTAATTTCGTAGTTTCAAGTGGTAGGTTTTTGGTTGATTATAAAGCCTTCCAGAAGGTGCGATTCAAAAATTCGAGTGGGTACAGGTTTGTAATGTTACGTCAAAAAATTTTTAACGGCTCCAAGGCAAAAGGCAGCAATACGTCACAAATAACACAATAAATTCTATGTTACTTTAACTATACTCGGGTACAAATGAAACGTCAAACCGTAAAACATACGAATTAGAAAAATTTCATTTACTTAAACCTTCATTGAACGCATTTGTAACGTATCAAAAGCCAAAACTTACCGTAACTACATTCTCGAAAAAGGTATCCCCGAAGTATTCAAACAAGAAAAAATCAACTTCTAAAAACGCATGTCAATTCTTTTATAACTTTGGTACAACTTTTTAAGTTTAAAACCAGTGACGTAAATCTTTATGAGAAAGACTAACAGTACAACAAAAACGTGAAAAAAAACACGCAAAATTAAATTAAAACGCAGTACGCCAGATAATTAAAATGATAACCAAATGTAAATAACCAAAGCAAACGAGTGTAGTGGAATATAGAATTTCAATCCAAATACTGTTACAGTCATGCTATTCCAAACCCTGATATTTCAAAAATCCGCCTATCCCAAACATAGTTCACAAAAAGTACCGATTTATTTAACTTAAAAAGAAGAGAAATTAAAAAAACCTTTGTTAAAAAACGTATACTTATTGTTATACAAAGAAATTTATTTATACTATACTATAAGTCGTAGACAGTAATTTTGCAGATGTCTCTAAACCTTATTTATGCCTTAAGAAGTCAACACCTTGATAAAAATCATGAAATCAGCTTATTTCAAAATTTTGTGTTGGGTTCTAATAAGTCCCAAATAGTATATGTATATGAAACCAAAAACTAATTACGTTCGTGTCGTGGGTTAACTAAAATTCACACTCACACACACACGCTTGACCAAAATAAAACGTAAAATAAATGAAATAGAAAAAGAGCGTCAGATTCTAAAATCGTCATGGAAAAGAAAATCTATAAAGGGTTTAAAGACGTAAAGTTTATTAAAGACGAGTTACCGGGCGTATTTAACGCGACTGAATTGGCGACTTCTTCATCCGCGGTTTAAATCAGTACAAAAACCTAACAATATTATTAAAAGCACTTGACAAGAGGTGACTATCATAAACTTATGTTTCTGTTACCCTTTATATAATAATAATTATTTGTGACACATACAACCGACCGTTCGGTAGTTTTAATCACCATTTGTAGTATAAAGCAAAGTAAACGGCTTGTACAGAAGTTAAACGTAATCACGCAAACAATGAAATTTGAGTAAAGTACGAAAAAAGGAGTGAGTTATTGCTATAAAATTGGCTGATATCGTGTAAATACAACATAAGTATTTAAGATCAAAAATAACTCTGTTTTCCAAGGTAATAAAACTAAAATAAATAACTAGTAACAATAAGGTTATACATCTAGTCTAACACACTACATTTGGCTAATGGACACAAATTTACATAGTACTGGTGTTGTAGAAAACATTGGAACGACACTAACGTTAGTTAACTGCATTAAAAAGGTGAGTTGGTGTTATCAAGAATAATAAATAACTTAATAAATCGTATGCTCAACAGCCCACATTCTCTTACGAGTTGGGTAGGTATTGGAGACAGTTGAAATGGGTTGAGCTTGAATATTTAGGTCAAGATAAAATGATACTAACCCAGGTTTTATAGTTGGAACTTGCAGAACTAAAACCCATTTTTGAACAAATTAAGAAAACGAACCATTAACGCCTTCAACAAATAATATAGGACTGGTCAAACTACCAACACATTTTAGTGACCAAAACAATAAAACTTTAGAAAAAGGAAGTAATTTACGGTACTACACTAAGTACAAACTATTGCCGAACTAACGCTAAAATTAACTGTTACATTTACCCAAAAACTGCTTAAAAACATAACTATTTTTTACGAGTCAGTGTATCATTATGAACAATTAGGCAACGTTGTGCATTTCGTTTGACTAATTTCATTTCCGTACCGAATAATGAATTATAAAAGCATAATTTATAAAAGTTGTAGAAATTTTGTATGCACCACAATTATAAAACTTGAATGTTATTAAGTTTTGACGGTACGTATAGAGTAAAAATAATTTGGTTTGTAAATTAAACGCAAACGTTGGTATTTAGTGGTACATTTTATTTGTAATTAATTGTAAATAAATTTATAAAAACTAAGTTTTGATTTATTAGAATAAATCAAAGCTCCTAATTTGCAACTTTACTGCTAGTTTTCTTGATAGGAAAAAAACGTTAACAGTAATTTATTGGACTTTGTAGTGCTAAAAAAGATTAATGTTTATAAGAATTTTTGATCGGCTTTTTAGAAATTTTACAATAATTACTAAAATTTGCATGTTCGACAGGTTAAGTAATCGAATTAATCAAATAACAACATTACTTAAATTAAATTAAATTAAAGAAGCAATATTTATTAACATGGATTAGTTTTTTAGTTCTTGTGCCACTGATCGATAGTTGCAAGATGCTTTAGGTAGTGTTATAAAGGTAACCTTAATTTTTAGACAATCTGGTGGAGTATTTATTGGTAAGTACTGCCGATTTTTTAGTTTAATAGCACATTGTTTATCAAAAAAGCACGTTTACTTAAAATTTGTTTTTGCGTTTACGAATGAATTTTTTAGAGTAGAGGTGAAACATTACAAAATTGTTAATAATGTCGAATAAAAAATATAGGCGTTTAAATTTTAATCATTATAAACATGCACAATAAAAAAAAATTGTTAAACAAAATTAAAAATATTTTAATTTTGGAAAAACTCAAGTGAATAAAACGAAATAGCACGTAGGATGGAGACAATGTAACAAAAGAATCAAATGTTAATAGTTTCGGTGATGCTATAAACTACGTAAAACACATTCAAATTTTTTTGCCAGGCTTAGAAAACGATACCAATTGTTTTATAAAAATTTTTAATTTAAGAACTGAGCTAGAAAACTAAGCCGTAGACTATAAAATAAAAACTGTCAAACTATAATTTTTTTAAACATATTTAATAGTTTCAACTAACATTTAGTTATCATTACAGCTCAACGAATACTAATAAAATTTTAAAAACATATTTTTTTAATCTGTATTAAATGTTAGAATAACAACATAATTTATTATTAAAGATTTAACAAAATGTTAAAATTATATCTTGTTAATATAAACGGCAAATAAATTATTAATGAAATTAATAAATTATTGACATTTCTGCAAATACAAAAATGTTAAAATTTTAATATATAAGTATTTGATGTACTGCATATAACTGGGTTTTTTGTGTTATAAAAACATATTAATATTATTTCAAATATTTTTAAACCATTATATATAAACGAGTATATGACATATTTTACATTTGACAAATGTTTGTAAAGAACCGTATAATTAAAACGACTTTGGTACATTTTTAACGTAAAATTTATATGTTTGTTTACTTATGTTAAATTAAAAAAAAGGAGCTTTTTTAGCTTTCCTTTCATTATACGTTCCACAACTTGACATTTTTGTACCAATAAAACAAATATTTTTAAACATATCTTTGTTACATAATTTATACATAGCTTTTTTTGTATTTACTAAAATATGATAACATTTCTTATGCAAACATAACGGTTTCTATAACAAATATAACAACATTCTTTATGCTTATTATTCGGATATATTCTTTGTACGTGTTACACTATAAATAAATAATATTTAATTGGACCATCAATATTTAATAAATTATACCTAATTTAAATTGATTTATAAAAAAACAACTTTATATACAGCTTTTGAATATTTAAATTAAAAAAAAAATTATTTATTTAAAACAATATTGTGTTTATAATTGGTATTAAATTTAATTTTAATAAAATATCATATTAAAGATACTCAAACATAAATTTCTTACAAAAAATTAAAAAGTTTTGTATTACACGACATCAATATAAATCATAATAAATTTTAATAATAATAAATGTTAAAAATTTATCAATTATTATTTTTAATAAAATCCCGTAAATTGTAATAATATACACCTCAATTTAATAATAAAATTTGAAAGCGAAAATTTAAGTTATGAAATGTGACTAGTAACAATGTTTCAATCTTTTAATCGACTAAGATCATCTTCAGACTAAAACACACACTTGCGCATTAATTGATTTTTTTAATACGATTTTTAAATGTTCACTTTTAAATTTTATTATTAAATTGAGGTATAGACTACGGGATTTTATTAAACTTAACACCAATAAGGTTCAATATGGATTCAATCTACAAATTACTTTATTTTTGTTTTTATCATAAATACGTAATTAAACTAAAATTCTAAATTTTTTGGTTGATTTTTCCTTTAGATAAATATAAACAAAATTATATAAAATTTAAACACGACAATGTCAAAAATTCTTTTAATTTTAAACTACAAAAAAAGGATTTTTATAATAATTATTATGAATTTATTAGTGTTTATTTTACCTTAGCAAAAAATATTAGTTGGAACTGTCAGCAAAATAAAAAAAAATTTAAAGTGCATAATAAATTAATAAAAGAAATATTAAACTATGTATAACTTTTTAGACTTTGTTATTTATTGAATGTACACGTAACTAACATGTTTTAAAATAAACAATAACATATTTAAATTACATTTTAGTTAAAGTATATAAATAGCTAATGTATTAAGAACAAAAAGTACAACATGCATACAACATATTTCTACAAACAATACCAAATAATACAATACAACTAGGTATTACAAAGTAATGAAATGTATTGTAGAATATTCGATAGAATATATAACAAGTTATTTGTTTTAAACATAAAAGTTTCACCATAAAACACATTAATGATTTTTTTAGGCTAAATGATGTATTTATTTAATACAATTTACATGCAAGCTTTCGAACTTGAACAAAATTCTTCGTCAAGCAGTATAAATTCACTGCCTGACGAAAAACTTAGCTCAGTTTCGAATATTACATTTAAGAGTGCAGTTTCAGAATCCTTGATAGAAATTCTTGATCCAATAGCCAATTCTAGGTTTTAGTGTTGAAAACACTTGTAGGGAGCTTAATTCGAAGGCTCGTGTAACGAAGCGATGAAACGCTCAGATGAAACGAGTCTGGAACTTGCGGTGGTGCCCAATTTCACTTCATTTTTTGTATTTTTTGGATGCAGTGTTTATTATTATTAAACAAGATGATTCGTTTTATGTTTTAAAAATATAATAAGTCTTAATTACACTCAGCAGTGATGAAAAATGATTACAGTAATTGCAGAATTAGATCCGCGCGAGCTTCCGCCTTGTACGCTGCAAAAACGGTACAATATACATGAAAATTGCACATAAACAATTTATTGAGCACAAACTTCACTACAAAAAAGTCCGCGGGAGTGTATAATTATAGCTAATAGTTTAACAGTTACAGAATTTTAATATAATTTTTGTGCAACTTTGCACACTTGTATCTTCTAAACTATTGAAAGTAATTGTACCCTTCCGCCGACTTTTATACAGTAAATTTTGTCCTCTATAAAAACGTTTATGTGCAACTTTTTTCTATCTTGCAACGTTTTAGGGTAATAGTTTATTGGTTATTTTAAATTATTAAGCAAATCAGTTCAATACAAACATTGTCGCGGTTTCGATGCAGGCATGATTTACAAGAAAAACAACTTCAGATGCCTGATGTATATAATTTATTTATTTATTTTATTTTAAATACGGGTAAAACCCAAAGAGATACAAATAAGATAGAGTAATAAAAATAATATATAACTTATAGACTAAATACATATTAATAAATTGTACACTAAAAGAAAAAACAATTAAAATAAAAATTATTAGTTTACTAACATAAATTAACATGTGCTTTAATAATATAATAATCAATGATATTAACTGACAATTAAATTAATTTTGTAAAATTAGTTGCTATAATACTGAATATCTAGTTTAACTAATTCTTTTTTTAAGTCATTTCTAAACTTCAAACTACTGTCAAAAAAGTTAATGCTTGAATATATATTAGCTGTATTCATCAGTCTTTCAAGTGGAGAATGTTGGAGGTAATTAGTTTTGCTCACTTTTAAATAGAACATATTAACAAAACGAAGGTTTTTGGCTGGAACATTCAAACTAACCAGTTGCAAAAGAGATGAACAGTTTATAATTCCATTTAACAGTTTATAGAAAAATATTTGATCTAGAAATATCCTTCGAGAATTTAATGTATTAATATTAAGTTGAGACAGGGTTTGTAAGTAACTAGATAGTGGAATTCTGGTTTTAAAACAGTAATATCTTAAAAATCGTTGTTGCACTTTTTCAATAGTAGTGATGAGAGTTGAGTGATATGGTGACCAAATTATACTGCAGTATTCCAAATGTGAGCGAACTAGAGATGTATACAATAATTTAATAGTATCAGGATTCTTAAAATGCGATGAAGATCTAACAATAAAGCCTAAAGATTTAGTTGCCTTGTTTCGTATGTTATTTATATGTTTGTTAAATTTTAAATCATAAGTAAATGTTACTCCTAAGTCGGTGATAGAATTTAAGCTCTGTAAGAATATGTCATTAATTTTATAGGAAAATTTGATGGGATTGTTGATGCGATGAAATGACATTGTAAAACATTTATTTAAATTTAAATCCATAAAATTTGATGAGCACCAAATATAGAAATTATTTAAGTCACGCTGCAGTAGAAGGCAATCATCAAAAGAATTTATAATTTTGTAAATTTTTAAATCATCGGCAAACAATAGTATATTTGAACGTTTAAAGACTTCTCTAATATCATTAATAAAAATCAGAAATAATAACGGTGCTAGATGAGCACCTTGTGGAACACCAGAGTGAACTGATATAGGAAAGGAAGTGAAACCTTTGTATTGGACTATTTGAGCACGATTAGAAAGATAACTTTCTATCCATGCAAGTAGTGATCCATGAATGCCTATATTGTCTAGTTTATTAATTAAAATGTTGTGATTAACACAATCAAAGGCTTTTGCAAAATCAGTATAAATGACATCAAGTTGCGCATTATGATCGTAAGCCTTATAGATTGAATTTTGAAATAACATGAGATTGGTAGTAGTTGAACGATTAGGATAGAAGCCATGTTGTTCTTCTGCAATAATATGTTTAAGTAAAGGAAACATAGTTGAAACAAGAATTTTTTCAAACAACTTAGGAATTTCAGACGATTTTGTTACTGGTCTATAGTTAGAAATATCGATTTTACTCTTATTTTTGTGAATAGGAGTAACAAAACTGGTTTTCCAAATGTCAGGAAATATTCTTGATGATAAAGACTTATTGAAGAGAATTTGGATTGGATAAGTTAGAACATAACAACACTTTTTTAACAAAATGGCAGGAATGTTATCAGGACCACAATTTGTTTTGTAATTTAAATTGTTAAGTTCCTTTAATATATCAGAAGCAGTAATGTTTAACTTAGATAAGTTAATATTGTTAGTAGAAAAACTTGTCGTTTGGTGTTGGGGAGAACAGTTGCTTGTAGGTTTATACACAGAACCAAAAAACTTTGCGAAAAGATTCACAATTTCCTGCCCATTACTACTTTTATGTACCCAACTAGCATTTTTGGTGATTGCCACGTGGCAGCCACAGTCGTAGGAACTGTAGGGTGGCGTGCCACTAGTCACTACCACGTTACAGGAACAGTTCTATACCGTGGCTACCACCAAAATGGGGAACAAATGTTGGGTGGTCGTTACGTGATTACAACCATTTTATCACTTATAAAATAACATTACAGCCAGGTAAAATCCACGTCGTTGCCACGTGGCGGCGTGGTGACCATTAGTGGCCCTGAGTATTTTAGTAACTGCTTTAATGTATTTATAACTCTGTCCCATTTTTAAATGTTGTTTACTTTCTCATCTACATCCCTTCTTTATTTTACAAATGGACAAGGTTTACTTAGATCAAACTGTTTTAAGTTTCTATAAACTACATGTTTATTATTGAATTTGTACAACATTCGCTAACAGCAAAATTGCAACAAAGGCAAGTTTACTGTTAAATGTAGAGGTTACAGTTTGAAATATAACCATGCGCCAACAAAATTTTCATTTTTTTAGAAAAACAAAATTAAAAGGTCCTAAATATAAAATAAAAATTAAATAACTATACAATCTAAAACACATTTTATTAGTATTTACATTATAAATTTAATTATAATTCATTAATTTCTTACATTCAATGTGTTGTTACTTATAAATTTCATATATTTAGAATAATTGGCAAATTTTTGTTAATGGCGGCATAGAGATTGTTCATAAATATGGCTACTTAGAAATAAAGTCACTGTTAAGTGGCAAAAACTAAGGATAGCCACTTTGGAGTTATTTCCACTCAATAAGTGGCCAAGAGAACTAAGAAACATCTAATCAAATTTCAGAACGCTTAAAAGTGATTTTTAAAAGTGGCAGTATTGGTGGCGACCACGTGAATTTTGTTGAACGGCCACTCAATAAAATTTACATGCTTTCACGTTCATCTTCATAATGAAGTTGGATACATTACCTAACTAATTTATATTTTATTATCAACTTCATTTCATAACGTATAATTACAATCAATTATTTTGAACACTCTTAATAATATTGTTATCCAGCTGCTTATACATTTGTAATTGTTCTAAATCATTTTCACATTATGGATTATATGTGTTATTAAATGTCAGATTCCTAATAACTAACTTCACTTTACGGGTTAAACTTTTGATGTCTTCCTGGAAAGCAATTTTAGGTTAGACAGATTTAAATACTAGCAGTGTATTTTTATTTATACCGAGCCGATTTGCATTGTAGAAAATAGGCCACTATTTAGTTACAGTAGCTTAAAAGTGGATTTCAGAAGCAAATGTGACTATGTAGTGGCTTTAATGTAAAATGTCTAGTGAAAATCACTTATGGAAGTGGCTAAAACGTTACAACAACGACAACATACCACTCTAGAGTGCACCTACATTTTAGGTATATTTTAAGTTTCCAAAACGTGGCCAAAACTTTAATAGCCACTTTAAAGTGGTTATTACTTTAAAGTAAGATTTTAGTGATTCGATTTAGTGGTCGCCACTTTAATTTGCCACTACAAAGTTAAAAAAACTTATAAGTGATTTTACTTAGTGAAAATAACGTTGGAAAAACTTAGCTTTTCACCACAAAGCTACAGAACTACAAAGTGGTTAAGAAAGGATGTATCCACGTAATTTCCACTATAAATCAATAGAATAAAGTTATAATTACTATGAAGTTGCATATAAAGTGTTAAATACGTAATAATCACTAAACTGAAGTGGCAGTATAAGTCATTTTCACTTTGATGCTACTTGGGTAAACCAAAAGTCATTTCAGATGGCAAACAATTTTCACCTTTTTGATTTTTAATATGGGTCCAGAAGTAATTAGGATTATTTTTTATTTTACCTTCAATATTGTCAATGTAGGATTTATAACACGTAGTTGATAGAAGCTTACATTTACTACGTAATTTAGAGAATTTGTGATAATAATCGAGGTTATTGGTAGACTTGAACAATCTATGATACAAATTTTTTTCCCTTATCATTTCACGCAATGAAGATGAGTACCAGATAGGAAATACCTTTTTGTTTTTATAAACACGTTTTATAGGAACAAAATTTTGACAGCCTTTATACAAAATATCATAGAAGCAATTTACAGCTTCATTTATATTTAACGACATAAGAAAGTCCCAGTTAATGTTAGACAAATAATAACTTAGATCTAGATAATTACCATTTTGAAAATTGTAGTAATAATAATCGTAATTTAGAGATGGTTCATAGCATGCACGCTCAACACATATTGACAAGGAAGGATGATATTGGTCCTCAGGAACCAATGTATCTAAGCTGCGTTCTACCTTTGTATTGGCTAAATTACTAAAAATTAAGTCAAGCGATATGCTATTACAATTTTTTACACTATTACATTGAAACATATTCCACATATTTAAGCACACACATAGATTTTCAACACTTGTAGATTTTGAACCGCACACTGAAAGTGTATTATCTTCGTTAATGTTCCATGATACATGAAGCAGATTCCAGTCACCCACTAAGAAAATGTCTGTGTTGATGTGAGTTTGTAGAATGTTATCCATTGTATTAGTTATTTTATCATAGTAATCTGAGTTACTATCAGGAGGAGCATAAATGGAGCCCATAATAATATTTTTATGTCCAATATTACATAAAACAAATAATTGCTCAATTTCAGGAAAGAACGTAGGTAATACTTTAGAATAATATTTATTATTTATGGCGATTAGAACTCCTCCACCTCTTTTGGCAATTTCATATGGTCTATCATATCTATAGATGTTCATGTTGTGAAATCCCAATTCAGCACTGTATATTTCCGGTGTAAGCCAAGTTTCCGTTAAAACTATAATATCAGTGTTTGTTGACAAAGTTGCAGTTTTTAAGTAATGTAATTTAGTACGAAGTCCTCTAACATTTTGGTAATACATCAGGATTTTAGACTGAGTATTATTAGGGTTTTTAGTTTTTTAGTGAAATTATTTGTGGCTGGCCATAAATGTACTTTATGGTTAAATTTTGTTCACCATTATCTTGGCGTTCCTTTAATTTGGTACGAAGATTCGCAAGATGTTTTAATTGCATAGGGGTTTCATCTTGTTTAATATTTATATTGTTAAGAGACTTAATTTTGTGTTTATTTTTTAATATTTGAATAGCATCAGCCGAAGATGGTAACGTAATCTTAAGAGGTCTCGGCTTATCGTTGTTGAATTGTTTCCCCAACCTCTGAACGCGAATGTTTCCGGTATCTATATTGGAGATTTCTTTAATTAAATTAGTAGCAATAATTTTATCATTAGCGTATTGTGGATCGCTTTCTTCTATGTTGTAAATTACAATATTATTAGCACGACGCTGCCGTTCAAATACTTCATGTACAATTGCATCGGGAGAGTATTCTTCTTTTTTCGTGCAATTAGATTTCTTAAGTTCATCAATTTGTAATTTTAAATCCAAAATTAACTTTTTTAATTCAATAACTTCATTATCACACTTTATACATTTATTGCAAAAGTATGAAACTCTTCTATCTTTAGCATATAATAAAATCATAAACGATTTTGTTTGAATGTATTAAACAATGTTGCTTGATGCGAAGTAATAACATTCTGCTGAACTTTCATTGTTTATTATTTTGAACTGAATATACACAACGTTTCGATTGCTGTGGTATCTGCAATCGTCATCAGGTGAATACTAACAAACTTAAAAACTACTGGAGCTTATATACTAAAGACATGTTCGATGAAGCGTTCAAGCGTACAAAATCAATGTAGCGTAACAGATTAATTAACAAAATTACTTAGTAAAGTTTAAGTTGTTTTAGAGGTTCGATTAGTGGTTTGTTCAGCAGAATGTTATTACTTCGCATCAAGCAACATTGTTTAATACATTCAAACAAACGTTGGAAGACCGGTATGAACCCGGAATCAGCAACAAATTTCGAGACTACGAGAAGACAATGATCAAGATTACGAAGGAAGAGACACACATTAAATTGTTACGGAGGGCAAGAGACAACCAAGTTATACCAGATGGCTTCCGAGTGAAATCTCCGATACCAGGAACAAGAGCCCTTAAGATACTGGAACGAGCAAGTTTTGCGCTTATCCGGGCACAAATCAACCACCATCGATGGAAGAAAACTTTATTACTCCAAGACGCCACACAAAGATTCGAGGAGATAAAAGAGTTCACATTGGAAGAAGATTACACACCAATATTCCGCAAAATAGACGCTATTTGCGAGAAGGTACGACAACTACACCAAGAAACACACGACAGAAAATGAGCTAAACTCACACGAAACCAACAGAAAGCAGCCGACAACCAAAAGAACGCAAGGAGAACCATAGTCAACATATCGACACATCCACTGTCTGCTACAGAAACGACTCTATTAAAGAAAGGGCTCAATTTTTCGATAACACCAAAGCACGTGCCTGTACTAGACATCATTGGTGCCGTTGAGACAACACGTTTGAATCTAACACAAGCAGAAGAATTTAAGTAGAAAATTAGAAGTGCTCTAGAGAAGAAAAGAAAACAACACACCAACATCACTAAACATGAGGAAAAAGCTCTCACAAATTTACGGAAGAACAAATGCATTAAAATACTTCCAGCCGACAAAGGGGCCGCAACTGTTATCATGGATGCCACCACCTACGACCAAAAAATTGAAGACGTCTTAAACCAAAGGAATTACCGCAGACTGAAGAAAGATCCGACAGCAAGCTTGGAGAGGAAGATCTATCAAGTCCTAAAACTCTACGAAAGACATCTAACACCAAGGATGAGAACGATGCTAACACCACACTACAGCAAACCGCCGCATCTATATGGACTACCGAAGATACATAAAAACAACATGCCGCTTCGACCGATAACCAGTTCTCGTAATGGACCCACATACCAGCTATCCAGATTTCTGTTCAATTGTGCAACCACTTCAGAAGAACAGCTCATCTTTTGTCAAAGACTCCAAACATTTCGTTGAGATTCTGAAAACAATACAGCTACAACCACGGGATCAATTAGTCAGCTTCGACGTAGTAAGTCTTTATACTAATGTGCCAGTTGAAGAAGCATTGAAAATCATCCAAACGAAGCTCTGAGAAGATAAAAAACTCCAGGAAAGAACCACGCTGCCGGTAGAAGGAATAATGAAGCTCCTAGAATTTTGCCTCAAAAACTCGTACTTTCAGAAGAAAGACAGATTCTTCACTCAAGACGAAGGATTACCAATGGGTTCATCTCTATCACCAGTAGTCGCCAACATATACATGAACTGGTTTAAATCCCAGGCCATAGAGAAATCAAAATTCAAACCCAAAACATGGCTTAGATATGTTGACGATACCTTCATAATTTGGAACCACAGTAATCGGCAACTAGACCTTTTTCTACAATATCTGAACAACATCAAACCATTCAAATTCACTATGGAAAAGGAAAAGGAGAACTCACTTCCTTTTTTAGACGTTCAAGTAACAAAGAACAAGAAAATTATGGAAACGACTGTCTACAGGAAACCGAGACACACCGGTCGATATCTCAACTTTGAATCCAACCATTCCACATCTACGAAGAGGGGAGTAGTAAAATCTCTAATCGACAGAGCATACAGGTTGTGCAACACAGAGAAAGAGCTACGAGAAGAAATCAAAAACATTAGAAACAATCTAAGGCAGAATGGTTATCCAGAAAAGATTGTAGGAGAGCTTTTACAAAAAAAGCAATTGAACACCATAGGACAACCTAAAACGGAAGAACTGCCCAATTCACTGCTAAGCATTCCATATGTCAAAGGTTTATCAGAATCAATAAAACGTATAGGGAAAAGCTACAACTTAAATACAGTGTTCAAATCATCGACCACCATTAGGAGTATAATTTCCAACACAAAGCCACAAACAAGTCGAGATTCCCAAAACTGTATTTACCAAGTTCCATGTGAATGTGGCAAATCATACGTGGGGGAAACCAAAAGACCACTGGACATCAGACTGAAAGAACATCAGACGCACACACAGAGAGGAGAGACTTCTAAGTCCGGCATCGCGCAACATTCGTGGGATAACCAACATCGAATGAAATGGTCGGAAGCAAAAATCATACACAGAGAGGAACATTGGTACAAACGGAAATTTAAAGAAGCGGCATTCATCAACAACAACATAGAAATTTTCAGCCAGCCAAGTGTCGAGATAAGCAACATATGGAAACCACTAATCGAACCTCTAAAACAACTTAAACTTTACTAAGTAATTTTGTTAATTAATCTGTTACGCTACATTGATTTTGTACGCTTGAACGCTTCATCGAACATGTCTTTAGTATATAAGCTCCAGTAGTTTTTAAGTTTGTTAGTATTCACCTGATGACGATTGCAGATACCACAGCAATCTAAACGTTGTGTATATTCAGTTCAAAATAATAAACAATGAAAGTTCAGCAGAATGTTATTACTTCGCATAAACGATTTTTCTGTAAAATTATCAACATAGAACGAATGTAGGCAAAATAAAATTTAAGTAAATTTTGAATGTCGAAATTGTATCAACAGTCAAACAATTGTAAAGATTATTAGCTTTATAAATCTGTTAAGACTAGAGAAAGGATTCATGTTAAAGTAAAGTTCATCTCTATTGCTCTTTTATTGTCAGTAGCGCATTTGTTTAATATTAATAGCAAAAAAAAATTATAGAATCGGCAAAAAAAGAGATTTAATAAAAAGGCATGTCGATTATTTTGCGCCGCATAATGTTTTTATTGCGAGTCCAATTTGCTGTAAGTTCTCTTTAAATATGACAAAGAATCGCGAACGCGACAAACTGAGCCAGTAGACGTGATTCACAATTTTTCGACTTTTCCTCGCATAACATGGTTGTGAGCGCAATATTATTATTTGAGCTTTGCAAAGGTAACTTTTTTCCTTGAAAATATTTTGTGTCAAATAAAGTTTAATGTTTTGAGATTTTGTTGCTTGCGTTGTGTTTCTTACCGTACATCACTTGGAAAAGAAAAGCTAAGCGTTACCAACATAGCCCAAATACCAATTTTTGTGCTTCTTTAGAAAAGTTTTCTATAAAAGATGTACCCTCCAGTTTGCAATCATTTCGCACTAAACTATTACATACTACTAAAGCTATAATTGAAAAACAACAGCCAGAAGTGTTTGAATTTGTAATACTAATTCAATGCCGAACACAATTTCCGTTCCTCTTGGAGAGTTAAGGGCAAACAAATTGAACTACAAAAATGGAAAAACTTAGTGACGCCGGTCAATTTACATGCCATGATGTTTGTTCAAGTGCATGGATTTAAGATAAAGCGACCGGGTTTCTCTTTAGATATGTCACTGGAAGTTATGTTTTATCAGCGCGCAGCAATTCTTGATAATGAACGGTCTTGCTCATAATTTGTTATGACAAAAAATTTTCTATAAGTCATTGGTGTTGCTGATTCATAATCTTCCAGCGATGAAGAGGTTATGGGAAAAAATTCTCAGGCATTTAATAAACAAATGCTAAATACAAACAATTGGTGAATTATCATACGACCATATTCTCGTTTAATATGTACCTAGAGTACTAGTTATTTGTGTGTTTTCATTTTTTTATTTATGTATGCATTCCTATTTTTAAAAATTGTAATAAACCTTGTTCATTATGTTACGTAGGTAATATCATGTTTGTTTCCAACACATTTCGATAATTGCAAGATTTGCGATATCTGTGAACTTTTTGCTTAAAATTTAAAATTTTGATTATCGTAATTTGTATATTTAGAGAAATGTTAGAAAAATCGGCAATTTTTTTTTCTGTTTGAATTTTTTCATTAATGCTATTATCGATATAACCTTCTGCGCCGACAAACTTTTCCAACCTTTATGGTGTTTTAACTGTGCGATAACGCCTCTTCTGTTAACTAACAAAGTAGCCGACGACCCTCTAAAGTAGTGTTCCGTGTATAAATTACAGTCAAGTAAATGAAGGTATTTAGCTATATCTCTAGGGATCTTTGCAATGGTGTTCAATTCAATCTAATAGGTTGATTAAAAGAAACAAAATAGCACCTCCAAAAAGAAAACATTCAGTTTTTTGACCAAAATTTTTTCGTTAAATTGTTTAAAAAAATAAAATTAATTATTCAAAATCTTATGATTTAATCAATTTTCGAGAGGTATATCCAAGAGCATTGTGTTAAAATTTCAGACCAATCGGTTGAGCCGTTTTTGCGAAAAGTACACACCCACTATGGAAACATCGTTTTGAGAAAAACGCGTTAGAAGTTTTAATTCAATTTGTTTTTTTAATTTACATAGAGTCATCTATGTCAGGGCCATAAGATGAATCCTTCGCATCATCAGCTGCTTTTAATATTCTTATTTGTTGTTGTTGCATAAGCATGAGCATTGGGCCCAATTGAGAATCCCAGTGCACTCATATAATATAAAAGTGATGATGTTCATTAAACATGGCGGTTGCAATGCTAGCTGCTATTTCCACTGTCTTTGAACTACAAGGAACGATTTTAGAAGTTATTTACGTGATTTATCAGTTCAATTTATTGTGTTACAATGCAACTGATGCCATTCGGTTTGCACTTTAGAGTATGTATTTATAGTAACCGTTACTGCAAAATAACTGGAACTGTTATAGAGGTTACTATACATACATTCCAAAAATGCAAATAAAAAAAAACACTTTTTTTGAAATTTTTACCTGCGTAAGTAAGTGATATAGTGCACGAAAAAATTACAATACCAAATACTAAAACTAAAATTGTCAGAGAATTGCAGTCACTACCGGAAATGTTGACGATTTTGATTGTTTCAATATTTTTCACTAAGTATTCATGCATTTCATCTCAACAGACAACTCAGGGCTGGTTTTTTGTGTATTATAAAAATAATAAATGCACAAGACAACCTGTAGGTATAAATACTTTTGGTAGAATGTGAATTCATAATGAGGGACTTCAACGCAAAAATTGATCGCGGGTTCCGGATTTGGTTAAAAATTTTGGAGTTGGTCAAAGTAATGACAGAGGTGATAAACTTTATGAATTCTCTCAGGAAACTGAGATGGTAATAACAAACACACGATTTGAAATACCAAAGCGCAGATTATATACATGAACAAGACCACAAAGTTCACATGATGGCTCTAAAACAAAAAAAAATCAAATTGACTACATTATTGTCAACAAACAATATTGAAATTGTGTGAACCATGCAAAAACATTCCTCGGTACCGATATTGGATTCGATCCTAACTCAATCGTAGGCGACTTAGATTAAAAGTGGCGGTAAAAAAAAAAACAAAAAAATTGACGAATAGATCTATGAAAATTGAAAAATGAGGACGTACGCGAAAAGGCAACACATGATCCCAATAAGAGTCTATCGCAACTTACATGTGAAAATAAAGAAAACGTACACGCTAGCTATAGTGACATTAAGGAAAGAATAAACATTGTGTGATCAACACCTTAAAAGTACATAAAATAAGAACAATAAAAAAGAATATAAACTGCAGAATTTGGAAATAAAATTTGCAAAAGAATGTTGGATTAAAAGACAATGTGAAGAAGTAGAAGATTTGAGTCTGTAACATGATGATTATAGTATTCACCGCAAGATCAAGGAAATATCAAATGACTACTAAAAACAAAGACCGGTGACTTTGTTTGATGGACAAAACAACCAGCTGATACTGGAAGAATTTAAGTTAAAAAATCCTGGAAAAAATAGGTAACAGACTTATTCCAGGATCAAAGGAGCACACTGGAAGATCATGGAGTAAATAATGCAAGTCCTTATGTTTTGAAATCTTAAATGCAACACGCATTGCAAATACCAAAAAACGGAAAAGCAGTAATACTGTATCTAATACCAATAGAAGCTCTTAAACTAATAAATAATTAAAATATGGACATGACAGTAAAAGTATTTAACAATATATACAACTCAGGAGGTATACCACACGACTGGTCTACATTTGTTGTAATATTCAAAAAACAAGACCCCAAGCAATGCAAAGATTATCGCTTAAATAGTTTTATGTCCGGTATACTTAAAAACTTTCTCCATATAATACATGCAAAAATAAGAACTAAATGCAAAGAGGATTTAGACGACACGCAATTTGACTTTAGAAACGCAAAATTTTGGAGTAAACCTCTATCTACAAAAATGCCGGGATCAACGAAAAGGCGTTTGGTATGGTGCAGCATGCCGTACTAACAAAGAAATTAATAGACACCGACGTAGACGGCAAGGATATAAGACTAATACAAAATCTATACTAGAGACAAACAGCAAAGGTTAGAATAGTAGAAATAACAACCAACGAGGTGAGTATAAAAAGAAGAGCACGACATGGGTGTATACTTTTGCCCTTGCTATGTAGTATGTACTTAGATAAAATCTTTAAAGAAGCCCTGGAAAGTATACTTAAACTAGGCGTGAAGATAAATAAAAAGCCTACTACGACAATTAGGTATGCAGACGATTCCGTTATCATTGCACAATAAGTTATATGAACTACTATTTGTTAACATAATTTGTGAAACTCGAGAAAGATTAGGGTAAAAATAAACATCGAGAAAACTAAGTTCATGATAATTAGACGACAAAATTAAAATAGAGCTGCATTATATCTTGACGGAAAACAGATTGAACGTGTCTCGAAGTTTTAAAAGTATTATAACAGAAGATCTAAACGAAGCAAAAGGCCGAATTAATTGACTCGTATTACATTTAATAAAATGAGATCGTTTTTATTTAGCGTCAACTTAATTTTAAAATTGCGCCAATGGATGAGCCGCTACATATAATCTGTGCTACTGTATGAAACGGAGACAGAGACGTTGAAGATTGCAACAAGGAGTAGGCTTGAGGCGTTTGAAATGTGGTTGCACAGGAGAATGTTGCGTGTTTCATGGGTTTCAACATGTAATCAACAGTCCTTCGAAAAGCACAAACTGGTAATATTCTGAGAAACGTCAAGTATCACCTACTACAACTAATATTAACAGTCTTGGTTAAGAAATATCAGACAAAGGACAGTTATGCGTCCTGTAGAACAGTTGTTCCGCGTGGCACAAGATCGGTGTGCGCTAGTTGAAGTGATTGTTAACGTCAGGGAGACCCGAAACGGCACTTGAAAGAAGAAAAATGCAAAAAAAATGCAGCATTTCATAGGATGGCAAATCCGACTTGGTAAACTAGGTAGTTTTCAAAGGTTTTCTGCCACTTTTCGAGCCGACGCTGGTGCTAATATAGAAAACTTGAAGAGGCATGGAGGATGGAAATCCTCAAGTGTCGCAGAAAGTTACGTAAAAACATGATGTTATTGATGTTGCTCCTATATCTGAGTTAAATATTTTTAACTTAATAATGTTTATTATAAATAGTACGTTGATTAGGTTGTACTGCTTCAGATTGAATTCCAAATTTCGTTTATAATCAATAAAATGTTTTAATTTCTTTAGATATTGTTTTAATAATTATATTATTTCTCAGTTTTTTTTTACCACACTAGAGTAGTAGCAAAGTGTTACTTTAATGCATTAGTGCAGTAAAAAATGACATTACGATGTGTCATCAAGTGTCTTTAATTTTGACATTACGTATTGATAAGAGATCATTTAAAGTAACAACGTAACATAAATTTACGATATGAATATTGTACAAAATTTTACCTACTGTTAAAATTCTTTTAATTAATTTATAAAAAATAATAAAAACAACTGTTTACGAATTGGATTGATGAATTTACGAATTCTAATATAGAAGTTTGCGAACTTATCTTTTATGCATTGCAGTGGATTGTTTGTTGTTAAATGTCACTTTAAATAGTAAGTAACACTTTTCGTTGAGTTTTTTTATTATAAAAACTTAAAAATGAGTTCTGCAGAAGAAGATATACCTTTAAAAATCGAATTGGCAGCAGATGCAACAATTCAATTAATAATTCCGGCCAAATCTAGAAATAGATATGAAAAAGAGTATAAACAATTTTAAGATTGCTGATTGTCAATGAAGAGGAACTTAGATATTAGTATAATATATCCAGCTGTTGGCTTTTTTTAAAACGGATAAATGAAGGGTATAAACCAAAAAAATCTAAGATATTTAAAAAAAATTAAATATGTAAATTTTTAAGAAATGCTAAAAATATTTTTAAGAAATTTTATTTAATGATAAAGGTAAATTATATTAGTAGTGCTAATATCCTTTAAAAATTTTACTCTTAGATGTCTTTAATCATTGGTGTTTTCGGAGCTTTACGCAGAAAAAAACTCACGAATTTGAAACTTAATAATATTGTTCATGAAGAGTCGTTTATTAAGATTGAATTACCTAATACAAAAATTAAAGTTAAACGAAAATTTGCAATTGCCACATGAAATATTGACGGCATTGATTGTTTGTATTATTTTAGAAACTATTTTAGATTTCGTCCACAACATACCCCTCATGGTCATTTTTTTGTTTACTATAAAAATGGAAAGTGTATTTCAAAACTTGTAGGAATTAATAGTTTTGAACGGATGCCAAAAGACATTGCTGCTTTCTTAAAGTTACCAAATCCAAAGTAATATACCGGGCACTGTTTTCGAATATCCTCCGCGTCTCTTCTTGCTGATGCTGGTGCAGATATACACACTTTAAAAAGACAAGGAAGATAAAAGTCTAGTACCGTAGCTGAAAGCTATGTAAAGATCTCTTTGAAAAACAAGAAAATAGTAGCGAGTAAAATCATGTGAGAACAGACCGTGGCCAACAAGTTCTATTGAACAGAAATCTGGGTATACACATCTGCAGGTGCAAATATAAATAATTGTAAATATTTTGTTATTAATGTTTATAATAATTAATTTGTTAATGTTCATATATTTGTAAATCTTTAGTAATTATAAACTTGGTAAACCAATTAATTTAGAAAAAAATTTTCTCAAGGTTATTTGCTAAAATTTTTATATTGGAGTTTGCACTGCGTTACAGCACTAGTGCGGTAAAGTATGTCATTACAATCATTACGACATTAAAACGACAGCTATATAGTTTGACATTACATATTAATAGCAGGTAAAATCGTTTAATGATGGTTGCCCCTTGCAACGCACATTAAAGTAAACTTCTCGACAAAGATTAAACTTTGTTGTAATTTGAAAGCAGAAAATGTGTTTATAGAAAAATTAATTTCTTTTATTAATAAATTTACTTGCATTTTTAATTAAATTATAATTAAGCAACTTTTTAATTTTGTTTTGAAAATAAGGTTTTATAAAACGCATTATATTATTAAATAACTTAAAAAATCTTAAATCTATTATGGTTAATGACACGTATGCTCTATTAGAATGCCATTAATATAACTTTGTTGCTTGTTGCGTTTTTCCCATGGTACATGTTGACTAACAAACATTTTTTAACAATGACTGTTTTCTATATAATGACATATATAGAAACAGTCTACGTAATTTTATACTTTTATTCAGAATTGTGTAATTTTGAAGTAATTCTATAAACAATCGTTTATTTTTATAGATACATAAGTTAAAATTATGGTTTTTTAAAACAAATGGTTGCATTTGTAACTGTTTTAATTAAGTTTGTTATTTTAATTAAATTGTTGTATAAACTGCATATTCAAAATAATTACATTCAAATTTAGATTTCTTACTAATATTAAATGTGTTTTTAATAAATCAATGGTGAAGTTGTAACTAAGTCGTAATCTAAAGTTTAGATAAAGTACTTTTTATTAATTAATTACGAAAGTTTATTGAATCTATATTAGGGATCGTTTACAAAACTAAGCAAAAACGGTTCTAATTTGACATTAAATAAAAGTCGTTTTCTATTAAGAATAATATATCATTTTGTATGCTATTTATTGTCATTAAAAATGTACAAATTATGTTTCAAACTAAAAATAACAATTTCGTAGAAAACAATAGTTAAGTCTTAGCAATATAAACAAAAATTACAAACCTAAGAATGTAATTATATAAAAGTTGACAAGTCTACAAACAAAAAAAGCTATCATTGGAATAAACTTAAAAAATCAATTAGTAATACGTTTATTGCAATTAAAAAATAAATAATAAAAATTGGTGCCAGTGTAAAATGTTTGATAAAAAAACACAGCTGCATATTAAGTTTGCAACATGTAAAACCGGAAATAAATTTTAATCAGAAACAAACATTTTAGAAACTTGAAGTAAGTTTGGTACAGATTTGAATTAATAATTATATGTTTGTAAATGAAAGTCGACATGTACTTTCTACAAATACAAAACAAATAATGTATGCAATTCAAGCAGTTGCAAAATGAAATTCAATTAAGAATAATAAGTACTTAAACGTGAACAACAAAACTAATTATAATTTAAGAATACTTTAATAAAATGGTATAAATTAATGATGACACAATACATTTAATTTAAATGCGTTATTATTGAAATGTGCAATAATTTTTGGAATTAAATCGCTAAAAAAATTTAATTATACAAATTTCTATGTGAGCAAGGTACGTACTATTTATTAAGCGATAAGCTTGTAAAAGTGATATTTTGGTTTATCAGAGACTTATTTAACGAATTCTTAGAGTTAGTGTATTACCAAAATTCCCAAATTAAAATCGTCCTTAGTCTTTTGGAAGTAAATTCATTGTTGTCAACTCCGTATTAATTTAGGATTTAAAGAGAAAACTAGCTTATTTTAAATGTTTTAATAAAATGTTTATCAAGTATAAGAAAACGCCAAAACAAAGTGCCAATAACTCTATCCTTCTCAAAAATTGTATGAATAATAAAACCCAATTTGGAAATCGTTGACGACAATCATATTTTTTGCACAGTTTGCAACAAAAGGCAAGTCTTGTTATGTATAATTGTTTTACTTTTTTCAAAAGTCTATTTATTCTAATGTTTTAATCCAAAAATTAAACTATTTAATAAAAACCGAATTTATAACTTTTGTAATACAGTAAAACTTCTAAATAGTCGCTACAAGAAATAGTTGTAAAAATGAGGTCCGTGAAGTTAGCGGCCTCATCAGAAGCACAAATGAAATTTTTGATACGATCCGTTAGTACTTCGTTTGTGCCTGTTTGTGATTCAATAAAGTCTATTGCGACCCCACACATTTTCGAAAAAACGACACTTTTCAGGAGGCCGTTAACTTCACGCCTCGTTGGAAGCACAAACGAAATTCTTTGTATGATTTGTTGGTACTTTGTGTCTGTTTATGCTTCAATAAAATCGATTGCGACCCCACAAGTTTTCAAAAAAACGATATTTTTTAGGAGGTCGCTAACTTAACGCATCGTTGGAAGCACAATACGCAATGTGTCTATGTTACCCGTAAACATAAATATTCTAAAGAATAATTTTAAAAACTTACATCGTGCAATATCTGAAGGAAGCTTAAAATTCACATAATGCATTTATTTAGGAATTGTTTGCCATAATATAGCAATATCCAATTTTGTGTTTACACATACTAATTCTTGTGGTAGCACACAATTGATAGATGTTCTTTGTGCAATATCAATTGAATCTAAATGTTTGATATTAAGAGGCGTGGTAGCATTTATTGCTACCGCTGATATAATGGACAAAAATTCTGTTTGTCATTACATAACATATGAGATTGGATGCTATGTGGTAACTTGTTTAAATTTTAATTTGTAATCTTTGTATATCCGATGGTGTTCTATACATATATGTAATTAGTGCTAAACAAACCTATTCAATTTTTTGGAAATTGTCTTAAAAATCATGACGAAATTTTAAAAGATTGTAAAAAATAGATGAAATTACATCCCACAAATGTTTAAAAAAATACGACAAACGCGTCAACCTCGTTGTTAAAGACCTGATTTTCACGTTCAGACACGCGCCTAGAACTTTTGAAGCCCTTGTGCAGATTTAAAATAACGTCCCAAATTGGTATTGCGTTTATATGTGAGTACAAGTACAGGTTAAGTTAGGTATTATTATCCACTATTGAAAAATAATTTTAAAAAGTATTTTCATAAATTTATTTTTAAGTCATACAAGTATTTTTTCATTGAGATACATAACATAATTATAAACTTATAGAAAACGGAAATATATTCTAACAGTATCACAACTAACAATTTTTGTATTTTAGTCTCAAATGTAATATATGATACAAAAGCACAAGAAATAAAAAAAAAATTTAAACATTAAAAATACTCGTTTATATATTATAAGACGAAAGTGATCGACAAATAAAAACAAAACAATATATTGTTGCGTATTTATTTATTAAAAACTACTAATTTATTTAAACGACTAAAAATACGTTTACTTATTCTAGAAATATGTACACTTGTGAATTAACCGAACTAATGAAATCTAATAATATTTAATAAAAACACTTACACTAATTTATGTATAACCGTTGTATAACACTATCACTAACACAAGATAAGATAACGTCCACGATTATTCTCGGTATATTTATGTAGACTCACGCGTGCTAACGATTTATTTCCACTTGATAATCTTCTTAACACTGCTGTATTCGCATTCCAGCAATAACTGACCTACGATCTGTCTCGTCGGCATATATACACATACGGAAATTCTTCTCGAGCGTTCCCTATTTTTCGGTATATCTTCTAGAAGATGGATAACACCTTCTAGAAGGCTCTTGCATTTGCAAATAATTTCTCGAACGTTTCACTGCCCCCTTCTTAGGACTGTTCTGTCCTAGAACAGGAGACTGGATGCGACACCGGTAAAAGGGATTGTGGAGATAGCGGTAGCTTGCTCCATTTCGGCAACTTCCTTGACCATAAAAGTAACAGTCAATGGACTTTTCCTGACCCAATACTCTCTTTGGTTGGTAGACAGACCAACACTTGAATGCCTGTTCCTCGGAAGACGACTTCCAACATGTTTCGAACTGTCCTCCAATTCAGTTGATCTAAGCCACAACCAAGCTTGGGTACTGCCAATTTCTTAACATAATGGAACTCCATTTCTCTCTTGAGACTCCATAATGTTCGCCACAGATCTTTGTATAACGGTTTGACACGTGAGTATTTCTTGGTGACCAGATAGAAAACGAAGCATCCGTCACCACGTAGTCCTAAAACTTTTCCGACCGCTGGTTGCAGTCTTCGTAATTCATCTAGCTGCACAAACTTCTTTTTAAACACGACTGCAACCCCTTTTGACATGTCAAGATCCTCGTTCACGCAATGTGCGATGGCGTAATCTTTTTGTGTCTGGAACAGGTCTTGTTGTTCCTCGGTGATAACTCCGAACCTAGCTTTTCCAGAACATCCGTATAAGTTCATAAACTTCTCGAACTCCATTTCTTCGATTGGATTCCTGGTTCTGCTACTTATTACTCTGGCTCGGACCAGAACTTGCGCATTGTGGTTATCGCCAGCAAACGGGGCTAGACGATCGACGTGGACCACTTTTGGTTTGCCTCTGGGCGGTTTTCGGATGCGGTATATAACGTCGTTAATACGCTGCACGACTTCATAGGGGCCCTCCCATTGCCTTTGCAGCTTCGGCGACAAACCACGTCTCCTTTTAGGGTTATACAACCAGACCATACCGCCAGGTTGAAATCCACCATTTTGTGCCTTGACGTCATATCTTGTTTTCATCCTGTCGCTGGCAATTTGTGTGGTTTTACGGGCCTCTTCATGTACTTCGTCTAGCCTCTTGGCCAGCCTGCTGACGTAATCTTCTCCAGCGACTTCCTCTTCCGGTCTTCGTCCAAATTGAAGGTCGCATGGCAATCATATTTCACGACCGAGCATTACACAGGATGGTAATTGGCCTGTGCTTTCGTGAACGGATGATCGGTATGCCATTAAGAAAAGGTGCAAGTCCCAGTCTCTTTGGTGTTCGGACACTACCTTGGCTAAGTACTTGCCCATTGTTCGATTCATCCGTTCAACCATGCCCTCAGATTGAGGATGGAGAGGCGTTGTCCTAGTCTTCTTAATTCCTAACAGTCGGCAAACTTCTTGAAACAGCCCAGACTCAAAATTGCGGCCTTGATCGGAGTGTAATTCCAACGGAACTCCAAACCGGCGGAAAAACTCCTTTACTAATACGTCTGCGACTGTAGCTGCTTCCTGATTAGGTATGGCGTAAGCTTCCGTCCATTTCGTGAAATAATCCATCGCCACCAGGATGTATTTATTTCCCGAATCGGATTCTGGGAACGGCTTCCTACGTTGTATTGTTTCATGGGTGCTTTGCGCTTTCTCGCTAGACCATTTCCTGATGCGCAGACTGTGCATTTACGGCACCATTTCATGACGTCCTCTTTGCAGTTCATCCAGTAGAATCGTTCTCGCACTTTACCCAACGTCTTCTTAATGCCAAAGTGTCCTCCTGATGTCCCATCGTGGAGGTGCTTTAACACTTCTGGCACCCTGCTCTTCGGCACTACCAACTGTAGTCTGTTTTCCGTGCCCTCGGCACTTTCTAGGGATCGCTTAAAAAGACGGTCTTCTACTATCAAAAAGTCCCACTGCGCCCAGTACGCTTTGATGTTTCTGCCTAAAGCACTCACTTCTTCCCAGGTTGGTCGTCGCCCGCTTTCTTTCCAGTCCAGGAGTAGTCTTATTTTAGGATCGTCTCTTTGTGCGCGACGTAACTGCTTACGTTCCCACTCATCATCAACCATAACAGTTCTCCGGAGGCATTCGATTTTTTCTTCCAGTCGCGAACAATGGCTGCAGTCCGCCGGACATGGTCTTCTGGACAAGGCATCAGCGTTGCGATGACTGCTTCCGGCACGGTGTTCTGTGTCATAGTCATACTTTTGCAGTCTCTCGATCCATCTTGCCACTTGTCCTTCTGGGTTACGGAACTGCAGTAGCCATTTTAAAGCGGCGTGGTCTGTTCTCAGTAAAAATTTTCGTCCATACAAATACTTGTAGAAATGTTCGATGGCCTTAACGACTGCTAACAGCTCCCTCCTAGTCACGCAATAATTCCTTTCTGGCCTGGACAAAACCTTGCTAAAATACGCGATAACCTTTTCTTGTCCATCTAGAACCTGCGAAAGGACCGCGCCTATGGCCAGATTGCTTGCGTCGGTATCCAAAATAAACTTTCCATCTTCTCTTGGATAACTCAGAATCGGCGAAGTGACTAGGGCTTGTTTTAGTTGATTAAAAAAATTTTCTCAATCTTCATTCCATCTAAATTCTGCTTTTTCTTCGGTTAATTTTGTCAATGGTTTAGCAATATTGGCAAATCCGGGTACAAATCTTCTATAGTAATTGCACAACCCAAGGAAACTTCGGACCTGATGTCTGTCGATTGGTCTTGGCCATGCTTGCACTGCTCGGATTTTGTCCAGGTCAGCCCTTACTCCATCTCTAGATACGACGTGGCCAAGGTATTGGAATTCCTTCTTAAATACGTGGCACTTCTTTGGGTTGAGTTTGAGGTTAGTTCCACGTAATCGCTGGAACACTTCCTTCAAGTTGTTCAAGTGTTCTTCAAACGACCTTCCAACCACGATCACGTCGTCCAGGTAAACCAAGCACGTCTTCCAAAACAATCCTCGCAAGATGGTCTCCATCAAACGCTCGAACGTTGCAGGAGCGTTACACAAGCCGAAGGGCATTACAGTGAACTGCCACAAACCAGTTCCGATCGTAAAAGCTGTTTTTTCACGATCCTTGGGTTCTAATTCTACCTGCCAGTATCCACTCTTTAAATCTAACGTAGAAAACCACTGGGATCCTGACAGGGTGTCTAGCGTATCGTCAATTCTGGGTAAAGGGTAGCTGTCCTTTTTGGTCACGTCGTTTAGCTGCCTGTAGTCTACGCAAAACCTCGTTGATCCATCCTTTTTTTTACGAGTACCACTGGGGATGCCCATGGGCTACTTGAAGGTTCAATCACGCCTTCTCTGTCCATATCCGTAATTATTTGTTCGGCTTCTTTTCTTTTCGCCAAAGGAAGTCTGCGTGGATGTTGTCGTATCGGCCGAGCGTCTCCAATATTAATTTTATGTTTCACCACGTTAGTTCTTCCTTTGGAGCCACTCTGCAGCGCGAACACATCTTGGTACTCTTGGATCAACACGTTAACTTTAGCCAGCTGGTTTTGGCTGAGGTTTTGGCATTTGGTGGTAAGAATGTCCAATAGATGTTGTGGGCACTTCTTCGGCGACGTATCTTCGTTCGACTTCACGCATCTCACAATTTGTGATACTGGCGTGCATTGGCCTACTACGGTCTTCTTTTTCAACGTTACAGGATCTGAGTTGATGTTTAAGATCCTTACTAGCATCGTGTTTTTCACTCGTACTAAAGTTCTGCCAACGAGTAGTCCCTTTTCAACTAAGCCGCCCTCCATTGGTTCAATCGCGCGTATGTAGCCTTCCCGGAGACGGGCCATCACTACACTTTCAGTCCTTGCAGGCAGAGTCACGTCTTCACTCAATAAGACTTGCACGGCTGCCTTCTCTGACGAATGAAGAGGAATTTCTTCATTGCCGATCTTCAGAACATCGTTCTTCATATCCAAATGGAACCCATACTTCTTTATCACGTCCATTCCCAAGATAACTTCTTCCGTGATGTCGACTACCAGTACTTGATGGTCGAGTACTCCATTTCCCAAACCAATAGTTACTTTGACTTGTCCGTGAGTAGGTATTTTGTCACCCGTCGCCGTTCAAAGTCGTACTGTTACTGGTGATGTCTTCTTGTTTTCCAATAAGATGTCAGGACGAATGATGGTCTTCGTCGCTCCCGTGTCCACCAGTAACTAAACGCTTCTCCCATTGATCTTGCCATCGAGATAAATGCTATGCAATTGTTCTCTAGGCGATGCTATTTGGATTGTAATCTCCGGAGTCTGACTAGATGAGATTACTTTTTGTCTCTTTTGCTCGCCTCGTTCCAAATTATGGAAAAACTTTAAACTTGTGCGTGGTTTCTTCCCGATGGTCCATTATTAAGTCTACACTCGTGACGCTTTCTTCACCGTAGCAATTCATTTGCTTCATTTTTTCTTCAATCAGTTTTATTCTATCTTCTAATTTGTCCTCTATTGCTTCTATTTTCTCATTCACAGATTCGCAAATTTCTTCTTTCAAATTTAGCATATCTGCTTGGGTTTCCTCTTGAACAATTTTAATTTGATTTTCTAAACTCGTTTGTATTTCTTTTTTTAAACTTCTAGAATTTTCTTCCATTTTCTGAGAATGTTCAGAAAGTTTTTCTTCCATTTTTCTTGAACTCTCCGACAGTTTTTCATCAATTTTCTGTGAATTTTCGTAAAACTTTTCCTCTATTTTCTGCAAATTTTCTTCCATTTTTCTATTCATCGATTCTTAACCATTTTTTACTGATTCAAGGAATAGTTTGCATCCATTTTAACTGCTTGCAAACGCGTCACCGGCATAAATTTAAATATAACACAAATATAAAGTTTAAATACACTACTTTTTAAAATGCAGTTTTAGTATAACACAAAATTTTAATAACGATCCACTTGTTAATATTAAACCACTAGTGTACGGAAACGAATTTTATTAATATCGCGATCACGCACTTGTTAAAAGAAAAAGTTTAATAAACACTATATTAACGAATTTAACTATGATTACACTTTATAAATAAACACGCGTATCGCGAAATTAACAGTTATTACGCAATCAATTACGAGAGCGATATTAGATTACTTAATGGTATTTACACTAATAAAAATCGCGAACTTCACACCGTGACACCAGTGTTGCTTATCTTATTTATTAAAAATTAATTTATTTAAAAGGACTTAAAATACGTTTACTTATTCTAGAAATATCTACACTTGTAAATTAACCGAACTAATGAAATCTAATAATATTTAATAAAAACACTTACACTAATTTATGTATAACCGTTGTATAACACTATCACTAACACGAGATAAAATAACGTCCGCGGGTAGCTTCACACTTGTTTACACTAAAAATCACGTACACGATTATTCTCGGTATATTTATGTAGACTCACGCGTGCTAACGATTTATTTCCACTTGATAATCTTCTTAACACTGCTGTATTCGCATTCTAGCAATAACTGACCTACGATCTGTCTCGTCGGCATATATACACATACGGAAATCCTTCTTGAGCGTTCCCTATTTTTCGGTATATCTTCTAGAAGATGGATAACAGCTTCTAGAAGGCTCTTGCATTTGCAAATAATTTCTCGAACGTTTCAATATTTTTTTAATAATGCAACATGTCACCTAAAGGTTAATATCCAGGTATTAGTGAATTGAGCTTTCTGTGCTTTACATTTCGCAAATTGTTTAATTAAAGCTTTGGTGTCTAATTCTTTTAGCTGGTCCGTTTTTAATGAAATGATAGCAAGATTAGTTAGTCGGTTTTGCTCCATAGTCGATCTTAAATAATTTTTTATTATTTTGAGTTTTGAAAATGATTGTTCTGAGGTAGCAACATAAACCGCCATTGTTAATAAAATACGAAGTATTATGCTGGTATTAGGAAAATAATCCACTAAGTTGTTAATTGTATATAATTTAAAGTTTCTTCGTAATAACTTTTTCATCAAAATTTTGTAAATATTGCAATTCTTTAACAAGTTTCACGGCAGTCTCGGCATGTTTTGTTCATTGCGAGTTTAATCGTTTAATAAATTTTTAACTTTTTCCCATAATTCTAATTGTTCATTTTCAGAATAATTTTTAAATTTATCAATATTCCATGAAAACGCGAAGTTATTAGAGTAAGAAGAAAGTAATTGGAATCTCTCATCCACTGATGTTATGATTACATCTAAAAAAAATCTAAAAAAACAATCCCTTTTTATTAGCTGTTTTCCATTTTCTATAACTTGATTACTTTCATCTTCTTGATTGCAAATATCATCGACACCTGCTTTATCCACATTAACTTCAATTCAACCATTCTTATAATAGTATTCGTTTTCATTAAAAATGACATCTCTTGATATAATCACCTTTTGTCCGTTTATATCCCATAGTATCAAGTTGTTGTGTATCCAATCATTAAACATTTCCTAGTTTTTGCATCAAACTTGTCTCTAAATTGTTTTGGTATATGAACGTATCCCATTGATCCCAATATTTTTATATTTTTAACGCTCGGTTTTGTACCGTTCCACAGTTCTGCTGGTGTAATAATCTCTAAATTCGAGCTCGGATTTCTGTTTAGAATATATGCTGCTACTCGTACCGCTTCATTCCACAATATTTTTTTCATATTTGAAGCCCTCTATCATTGTTCTCGCTTTATCAGTTAAGCTTCTATTGAAACGTTCAGCTTTTCCATTTTGTTCGGGTGTGTATAGAGAAGAATAATCGATATTTTCTTTGCAAAAATTTTTCATCTCGTTTGAAGTATATTCTCCACCATTATCACATCGAAGTATAGATATTTTTGAATTAAATTTTGATTTTGTTAACTTTACATATTCATTAAAGCAACCGTAGACTTCATTTTTACCTTTTATAATATAAATAAAAAAAAAATTCGAATAATCGTCTATAAAAGTAACATAATATTTACCACCATCATAAGATGCAGGTGTTCTAGGACTAACTACATCTGTATGTATAATTTCGAGTAATTGCTTAGCTTTCGCCCTGGGTCCAAAGTGCAACCTTGCCATTTTTCCACAAATATAGGTCTCATAGAAATCAATTTTACCTAATTTTACATTTTCTAATCCTTTTACTATATTCCCTCTTATTAATTTTTCCAAATTTGAATGACAAATATGACCTAATCTTTTATGCCACATTCTTAATTGATCGTTACCTTCTTCTACATTTAAACATTCCTTATTATCTACTTTAAATGATATTTCGTATAAATTATTTCTATAACCTAGACCTATTAAATTATCATCATTATACAAACTAACTCGATTACTATCAAATAGCACTTTAACATTTCCCATTGCTAGTCGCTTTACTGACAATAAGTTTTTACGCAAGTTTGGCACATAAAATACATTTTTCATAGTACATTTAACTTCTTTTCCCGGTGTTCTACTAATAACATTGATATTTCCTACACCTATCGCTTTAATATAATTATCAATTTTTGCAACTGTAATTTTAATGGGATTTTCTATCATTAACAACTCTGAGAAAAAAAACATGTCATTAACTAAATGATCCGTGCAACTGGAATCTATATAAAATACAAGCAACTTGTCATCATTTAAAGTGTTAGATTCATTTACTTCAGACAAAAAACAGATACCTTTTTTCTCGAGTTTTTCATTTTCTTCTTCTAGCGTTTCAACGTAATTGCCCTTTCTTTCTTCATGACAATTTTTTGTACGAACCATTTCTCTGCTCAAATTATCCCTGTAACCATATCTTTTATAACCTCTTGCTCGGTAATTACCACGTTGCCCCTGGTTAAAATTATATCTTCTTCTTAAATGTTGTACCTCACGATGATTCACCATTCCCTTTTATAATGACCTCTTCTCCCACAAGAATAACTACCAATTCGGATACCTGAAAATGCTGCAGATTTAGCTTCTTCGTGTGTTTCATTTTGTATTTTTCGTTTTTCAACTGCAGATTTTAACTTAGCCTTTGTGAAGTCTAAACTTAAATCTTCAGCTGGTACATTTTCCAATATATAGCTATGATTGTTTCAAAAGATCGAGGCATCGCTAGTAACAAGGTACAAACAATATCTTCTTCTTTAAACTCCACTCCTGCATTTCTTACTTGTCTTATTGTTTTATCAAAACCAGATAAGAATTTTTCTAAATCACCGCCTTCCTTTAATTTCATTTCTATTAACTTTTTTCGTAACATTAATTTCCTCGTAACTCCTTTGTTTTCTTATCGGGCCTCTAAACTTTTCCATATGCAAAATGCAGTATCATGTCCTCGAATTATGTCAATTTGTACATCATCTAAACACTGTATTATTATTGATTTACGTAAATATTTTTTTTGTTTTGCCTTGTTACATTCCTTCTGACTTTCATAGTCGGATTCGTTAAATTATAGCATAATACACTTAATAACTTCGTTTTCCTCTAATAACGCATTCATTCTAAATTTCCACGTATGATAGTTATTAGCATTTAACAATTCAATATTAAAACCATTTTTGCAATTTCCTGTCGCCATATACTTTTCAAAACGGGTTTTCATAAAATTTTCAATTTTTCTCACAAAGTATCACTTGGCCCATATAGCCTGTTATATTCTGAATTTACGTCTTCGCTTTCTTCTTATCGTTAATCTGTATTTCAACTAAGAACAGCTTCCTTTATTATACTTTTATTAATTTCTATATCCAAACACATCTCATCTTACATCCATCTTATATTACTGTTACATTTTTTAACACTGTTGCCAAACTTAACCTTTTTACTACAATTTTAGCGCAAACTAAAACAAATATTCTATAACAATTTTGACATGGTTTTCCAGATCTTCCTCTCTTTTTCTTTTGTTCAGCAAATTTTGGTATCCAGACAATTTCTTCTTTTCTTATGACATCCTGTATACTGTAAAGAAATTAATACATAAGTAAACAAATTGACAAATTATTTATGAAAAATGGAAATGTTTTCACGTCTTAAACTCAAACTTGAAAGTATTTTCTCAACATTATTTATTCCAAGTTATTTCAAAATTTATAAATTTTTATAAATAGTAATATTAGCGCTTATCAATTATTTTTGTTTAAATTTACTTCAATTAACAATGATGCTTATATAATCAAATTTAAAAGGATTTTTGAGATGCAAGTTTTTGGTTTTTAATGTTTTAATAAATCTAAAATAAAAAATTAATTTTAAATAAACTTACCTTAATTCACAACACAAAACACATCACTATAAAGTCTGTAAAATTACAAAAAACTAAAATTTCAAAAGCAGATATCTTTTACCCCATACACATTTTCACTTTGCTAAGTTAATTATTGATCGGGCATCAGGCAACCAATGCAGCGCTTAAAGATATAAAGTTTCGTACATTGCAAGCTAAGACAGGAGAAAAACGCTCGTTTGTTCGTTGGCTCGTTGCAAACCAAATTTCAAGCTAAACATGAATAAAATCAGATTTGTTTGAGTTTACACAATTCATGTTATCATGTTACGTATTACGTATTCGATCGAATAAATTATCATTGCGTACTCTCATTTGGAAAACATATAATTTTCAAGAAGTAATTCGTTTCCTTCGTCTCAAAGAGTAAAAATAAAAAAATAAACAAATAAAAAACAATGTAATAGCTAGCAATTTCTTACTGGTTTTTTTATTATTATAAATTTTGTCTTGACAATGTTTTTTGTTGCTTTATCTTTTTTTTACCTCGGCGCACCGCACGACTTTGAACTTATGTACCGCGCGGGAGCATTCATATTATTACATACGGTAAAAATTATTTTTTTTCCTTATTTTTGCCATTTTATATTGATTCTTGTTTGGTTCCGCAGGCCAGGCTGTTTATCGTTTATGCATCTCCAAAGGTTTTCCTCTTTAATCATTATTTAGTTTAGTTTAAACACCGAAATATTTCTCGGTAAAGTTTAGTAGTTTATTTTTTGTGAATGTTTATTGTAATTTAAAAATTGTTTTAGGTGTTTTACGTTCGGGTTTTTGTTGTCCTCGGTAGCAAGTTATCGGAGCGAAGTTGTCAAAAGTTATCCACAAACGCAATTACGAACAATGTCTAGGAGATGACGTTTAAGTACCGGTGCAAGTGTTATAAAATTAAATGTGTAAAATGTATAGTTTTGTAAAAGAGGTATTAACAACGTATGTACAATTTATTGAAAAAGTACAAAAGCGCTTTGTGTTTTCAATAAGCACTTATAAACTATAGTAAAAATTTCGCTTGTGTTTCCAACTAAGCGTGAAGCTAGCGACCTCTTGGAATATACGGTTTTCTCAAAAACGTGTGGAGTCGCAATCGATTTTATTGAAGCACAAACAAGCACAAACAAAGCCTCCGTTCTTCAGTTTTTTATCTACGACAATTCTGATCTTTCCTAGTGCATGTTTGATAAATGCGCATGATTCTCACCCTTTCTTGAGGTTGCAGTTTTATATAGGATACGCCACTGTGTATACAGACAAAGAAAATGACGACACGGTAATCAACATGATTTGTTGTCGTTCTAACATTAAAAATTAAATATCAGTTGCCATAGCCTAATTAATCAACCTAAACAAGTACCATGACAACTCGTATGTTTTATGGCAAAACCAAAAGATGAAATTGGTTGGTCAGTATTATATATTAAGTCGGACTTACTGTAACTAATTTATACGTTATTAAAAATTAATAAGCTTTTAAGTATTTGATACAAAATACTCAATACAATTAAAATATTAAACAAAATAGAGTCAAAGCAATATTAAATTTAACCGGTTACTTTCTAAAATTGATAGTTTAGTTGATTGCAATTAGTACTATTGTTAAGACTCTATAGTAGACAACAAAAGAATATTTATTGTAATAGAAAAATTAAAAAAAAAGTGCGCGGTTTATTCCTACTTATAAGGAAAACATAAAATTACTAGTGCATATCATTAACACCTAAAAAAATTTACTTTTTGAATAATTAAGTTAAAAATAAATGATATTTTTATGTCAGTAACTACAATTCATTCATCTTTATACTCTTAGACGTTTCTTCGTAATGTACTTTCGATATAATCTGTTGTTGCAATAACAATTTATAACGACTTCTTTGAATAAATAATTTCGGCAATCTTCAGACGTGATTCACAATTGAAATATTTGCTTTAATAAATATTCTAATTTATTCTTAAGGATGGGTATTACATCGAACGTTAAGAAAATATCTAGTAACCACCACGAGTCCTTCAATAAACGAAATTCTTTTGAACATCGTTGCCTTTAATGCTAGATAAACAATAGTATCTACAAACACAATCATATTTCAGTACAAAACAAAAAACACCGTGAATGAATAATTGACAAGTTTTGTGGAAATTCTAAAAATGCAAGCTGAATACATGAAAATGCCAAAAAAAATGAACAATAGATAGTTTTTGTAATATTTATTTTTAAAAACTAAACATGTATTAAAAATACATTAATTTTGAAGAATACTTATTTATTATGAAAATAAATGTGCATGCAAATATTGTTTACTGCAAAAACGTTTTGTTTTCAAATAATGCACTTAATAGTAAGAATAAATTTAAATATAATGTCTTCATTAAATTGCAATTTAAAATGTGCAGTTATTTTTGTTATGTTCTTAAAAGCCGTATTTTTGTGCTGCTTTTATTAAAAACATTAATATTCCATCGTTAGTATAGTTACGTAATGACACAAAAGCTAGAGTAAAATAAAAAATCAAAATCTACTGAAAACTATGCTCTAAAAGTTAGTTAGTATCTAAGCATTAATTACTACTAATGTGGGTCTAGTACAAAATATGTTTAAAAGTTTTTAATTTTAGTTAAAATTAGAAGAAAAACGCTTTAAAAATTTCATAAAACATTCAAATTTTGATCTTGACATATTCAGTTAGCTATAAATGTACCACCAACATTGTCTTTGTGAAATTTTTAATGTAGTATTTTATCTTCTCAAAAATATAAGGGTAGAACAAAAGTTTTACAGCATAATTCACTCATATGTGTCGCTTGACTTGCGGCTTCGCGTTATGCTATGCTTCACTATTAACGCTTGTTACATAAATTACTATTATGTATTTTATTGTTTAAAGTGTATTTGAAAAAAAATTATATAGTCTTAAAAAATACAAACCAATTTACCATCAATATGTTTTATAACGAGTAAGGAATAATAGTCATTGCCAACGAGTATGGCAGTTTGTAAATTATAAGAGTTGGCAATAAATATTCCTTACCAATTATACGCTATACTTTTTCTAAGACTACATATTTAATTACTTATCAAACTCAAAAAGACAAAAATCTTTTACAAGAAGAACAAGTGAAGCAGAAAATAAATAACCTAAATTAAAAAAATTGTGTTGGTAATACTTAAAATTTTCTACGAATACCTGCAATTACAACTAAAAAAATATATGTTAAGACTTTGTATTTATTTTATGTCAATTTGTTTGCGTTTATATTACAAGTTATAAATGTTAATATTATTTTATTCTTAACTTTTGAGAAACAGCGAACATAATAATGTACATGTTTTAAATACGAACAATGTTAATAAACCTCAAATGATTTACTTCCTTTAACTTTTGTTAACATTGTCGCCAAATGGTTTCGACAAATTTTATGTTGATATTTGAACGTCTTTTTTAGAAACTGCAACAAAATAATTTATGGATGTAACTGATAAAGTAAATAAGCTAAACCTGTAAATGTTTAAAGATAATTTGTAACTAATGGATATTATATTTAGGAATGAAAATTTACAAACTAAAAAGGTAATATGAAAATCTCCAAGAAGTGGTAGTTTCAATACTATGGTTTTAGACTAAAACTGGTTTAATTTTTTTAACCCCAGACGCAAACAAAGAGGGTGTTATAAATAGAAATATGCAATGCGGCATTTTGTGTATCAAATATTTTGACAGTTTTTGCGCACTTGTCAATATAAACTATTTTTCTTCAAACAATAAAATATTGTATTCAACTTGATCCTGTCTAAATTAGGTGTCATTTCTCTCGTGGACTTTTAAAACCTTTCTTTGACTTGGGTTTAAAAATGTCCATTCGTGAAAAAAAAACCGCCTAATCTACACTCGTTAAATAAAAAACTATTTATCTCATTAATATAAAAAAATAGCAGTTTTCACATTAAACCAGTGTTTTAAAATAATTTAAGAAAATTTTTAAACACGGTACTTTTTTATAAATATTTGTTTTCTTTAATTGTTTGTATAATAAAATTTATTTAAATGTAATCGGTTGTAAAAACATATCTAAAAAAAACATCTAAAATGTCTAATATGAATTGTGTTTGTGTAACGGTGAAGAAGCTGTAATCGTAACTTTAAAACAACCTAGAATTACGTATCCTTAAGTTTAAACCGTTTTTAGCTAATGTTAATTTAAAAGCGTGCAATTAGTTACAGCCGTAAAGATATACAAACAAACGTACAAGTTTCACGTTTATCATTGTAAAATATATAATTATTCTCAGTTGTTTGTTTATTAAAATAAGATATTGGGTGTAATTTATTGTTTTGTTTTTGCAACAATATAGCCGGAAAACTCTTTTAGCTAGCAGTAAGTAATATAATATATCGAAGAAATAAGTACTTTGAGAAAACAACTAAAATGTATTAAAGAAATTTGATGTTAAGACACTAATTCTATGTTTTTAAATTAAAACACAATTTACAGTACATTCTGAACGCATCAATTTTTCTTGTAAAAAATAATGTTTGTTTAGTTTACCAGTAATTTAGCAGCAAGTTATTTTAATACGAATCAGTTTTTTCAAACCTTCTTTGACAATAGTAGTCATTAAATCTCTTATTTTTGGACACACTTCTAAACAGTAATGTTAAATATGTGTCGGAGACTTATTTTACAAATCAAATGACATTTTTGTAAGTTTAAATTTATTTTCCGTCAATCGTTTGTTAATACTTATATTAACCTATGTATCAGAAATAGACCGGTAATAACCCCTATTAAAAAAGTCAATAAAAATTAATAATATACGATCAACGAAAAGACTTAAAAACTAACTAGTTTGATAAATGGCGATTAATAATCTCAACGATATTAACGATCTTGTTTGCTGCTTTTGCTCGCGCGTTAAAAAATCTCAATTATTAATTGTTCTTATTACGAACCTTGTAGGTAAAATAACTATTTCCGTCGATCGCTTCTTTATACTTATATTAACGTAAAATAATGTATCAGAAGTAGCCCCTATTACCGGTCTACTTTAATAGTTATTTAACGAACAAGGTTGTTAATGATAGCAATTAATAATCGAAACATTTTAACACCGTGAGCGAGTGTAGCGAGCGAACGCGTTAATATTGTCGAGATTATTTGTCGCCGATTAACAAAAGAGTTAGTTTTAAAGTTTTCCGTAGATCGTACGTTGGTTGGTAAACGTGTAAAGTTATATCTAGTAATCGTGCAATGTCGTTAAATCGGTGGTTGCTAACGATTTCATTGGTTGCTATACAAATTCGTTCATTAATAGAAATTCATTCATATAGGTTCAAAATCGTTCATAATAGGTGTCATTAACGATCTATTTCTGATACGTTAGTATACGTTAATATTCATATTAACAGACGATCGACGGAAAACTAATAAAATCAACCAATTTTTATTAGTGTACGATTTTTCTAACCAATAAAATATAATGTTAATTAAAAACAAATTTAAGTTACAACGGTCTTTAAAAAAGAATTTTTTTATTTGGGTTTGTACTACATTATCTACATAGATTTGTATTTACTACAAGTTGCTGCTAGCGTTCAGACTCGAAGAATTTTTCTTCATTTTAACAGCTTCTTAAATTTTCTTCATGGTTAAATGATTCTATTTGTATTTCTTTTCATTGTTCTTTATCTATTTTAACCCGAAAAAACAAAACAGTAAGAAAAAATGTAATAAATGAATATTTGTCCAAAATTATTTAATAAATAAATCCAAAAGCGTTTGATGGCAGAACCATCTCATAGTATAATTTTACTATGTGTCTAAAGTTATTTATAGCTATTTATAGTTAATAAATAAACTATTATAGGTATTTAACTATTATGGGTAAATTCTATAAAATACTTATTTAAAATGAAACCAATTCTTGTTGGTGTTTGCAACATAATTTCTTACAAATTAAGTGGATATTGATTTTTTTAATTACTTTTTAATTTCTGGGAAACTATTTAGAAAAGCTTATTTGTCCACACAACAAACGTATACAACGATGTAATGTTCATTACAAACTGTTTTGTTGCATTTGATACATTTTTTATAAACTTTCTTTTTTGTCATAGACAATAAGCACAAATAAGTGATGGGATATTTTTACCATAACTTGTGAGGTTTTCACTCTTTTCTGTTCCTTCAATTTTTCGGATTTTTTCCTTTGCATAGATTGTTGATTATTGAGCTGGGTTTAACAGGTGAGCTTTTATCAAATCAAGAACCAGGTATTGAGAAAATAATCTTCTATCTTTAACCATTTTTGTGGTTATTTTATGTATGTATAATTTTAGAATAAATTCTTTTAATATTCCGAAGAGTAAAGAAAACTGAGATGCAGCTGCAGATCACCTGTGAAACTGAGTAATTTGATTTCAGTATGTCCACGACGTCAACGCTCTCTTTTGTTAAATTATAAAAAGTTATTATTTTTGGTATTGCAAGTTCTTTAGTCGTCTCATTGATTTTACGATCATTATGTAAAGTGAAAAAGCATAGCACATTCTTCGTATTTGTTGTTTTTGGTTTATGTGGTACCAACACACATTTTGAGGATTCCAATAAAGTAAATAATATGATATTTTGTTCTATAGCATTTAGCATAAAAAAAAGTTTACGCTTGTTTTTCCTAATAGTACCAACCACGGTGGTTTTGTTCTCTATAAGCTAGGCTGCTAATGGAAGAGAGGTAAAACAATTATAAATTGTTATGTTTTTCTTTTTTCTTATAATAGTCTGAGGTAAACGCATAACAGAATGTGCTCAATTGTTATACTTGTATGGACCATCAGGTTGTTTGCCTAGATAGATTTACATATTATGTGTGTAAAACAGTTCTGCACTCGCTAGGGAATAAATGTTGATTTCGTATTTTGCGAGCTTGTTGCTTGTATACTGGTAGAATTTACATCGGCTCCAAAATGTTTCCAACATCCCATCAACAGTATTTGCTAACTTCGTAATTGTGTATACACCTATTATTGAAATCTTCAAACACCTTTTTAATTGATGCCAAATTATCAATTGCTTTTCTCTCACTTTGTGTGTTTATGTGTTCTCAATAGCAAAAGAAATCGTTCTTTGACATGCTTGCTTGAAAACACTTTGGAGCACAGCTGTCAAAATCCCACAATTCTTTTACATTCAGATGTAGTGCTTTTTTTACTCTTGCCATGTAAAGCAGCCATAGAAGAGCAAATATTTCTGTAACAATTACGACTTCTACTGTAAAGTGGTCGCAATTTTTTAAATTATTTTTTGGTACATTTTACTACATGATAAATTATAAAATAAAAAAAGTTTCTAACAATCTAACAGCGTTTCTGCATTTTTTGTAACAGCTTTTGCACCAGGAAAGTGCGTTATTACATTTTTGCGTATCTTTCTTACGCTATTATTAGGCTCTGACATCTCTGTTTTGTCGTTCTGTAGTTTCCAATTCGTAATTTTGTTGTATCATCTAGTTGCTCATCAGTTTCTCATTCATCCACAGACGGTTTTGAATGAGTAATGTAAATACTGTGCTCGGACTCTGCATCACTTTTATCATCATCTAACCTCGCTTTGTCATCTTGGAAATGAAAAATATATTTTGCTACAAATGCAGCGGCTGCCCAAGAGGGAGTTCCACTAAAGAAATGGTAATATAATTTATGTGCTTGGAGCAAGTGACAAACACTGTTTGTTGTTCAAAATAATGTACCATGAGCGGTTTTCCAAAAGTAGCCAAGCATCTAGAAGGTTTTTTGAAAATCTAAAAGAACGTTTTGAACAAACAAAAAGTGTGGCATACGAGAAAAATGTTAGAACAAAAGGTTTTTTAATATAAGTAGCAGAAACTTATCGCAACAATTAGATATTGGTCGATCTACTACAATAATTCCTAAGAAAAATAAAATGCATCCATATTATATTCAGCTATTACAAGAGTTGAGTGAAATGATAAACAAAGAAGATTGGCATTTTGTAATTGAGCTCAACAAATGATAAATTTAGATACTGTTTTTTTAAAATTTGTTCTGTTTGTGGGTAAAGCCACATTTTACAAAAATGATTGTGTTAATCATCATAGCTTTTAATATTCACATTTTTATACAAATCAAAAGTTGAGTTAGAGTTTTAAATGTATTAGGTAGTATTATCGGAAATTATGTAATTATTTGCCATCAAGGTAAATTACCAGAACAATTAGATTACCTTGAGAAAGTTTTTATAAGAAATGGTTTTAATAAAGAACGAATTAAAAAGTATATTCGACTAAAAACTAGACCTACTGTACCAAATGATTCAACTATAAGCAAAAATTTTGCTTATAGTTGATATGATATTAAAGTTGTTTATAATACTACTAAAAATTTGTTGAACCCGGTAAAAAATAAAATTCCACATAACATCTGTAGAGTGTATCAAGTTCCATCCGCTTGTGGCAAGGTATATATTGGAGAAACTGGTAGAACTATTGAAACTAGACTAAAAGAACACAAAAGACATCTTTATTTACTTTAACCTTCTATATCTGCCATTACCCAACATGCGCTAAACACTTTACATAACATAAACTTCGAAAAAACTATAACGATTGCTAAAACCAAAAACTGGCGTTCAAGAAAGATCAGAGAAGCAATTGAAATTATTAAAGTACCCAACAACTTTAACAGGGACAATGGTTATGAGTTATCTGACATCTGGTTACCTGTTATTTCTTGATCTTTACTTTATCCACCAAACACACTATAAGCTACGTCTAGAGTTTTTAATGGTGGTTTTTCTTTAGATCTCGAGCAAATGCTGTAGCTAAAAGAACTCACAACATTTATCAAGTTTTCCGAAAATTTGTTTTTTCTAGTTACCTTAGTTTTATAATTGTCATTTTATTAATTGCCACCTGAAGAAGAACGTAGACCACTTTCGAAAGCTTGTGAGTTTTTAATAAATATATTACACAATTTACCCAAAGCTATATTTTATTATGTTTCATGGCAAAAATTTTGTATCTTAAATTTTTATTTAAGTAAACAATCTTAAAAATTCGGGTTGGCTGTTATCACAAATATAATCGCCAATGCTATTTGTAACAGGCAACACATCAAATCCAATTTACAATTAGATTTTTTTAATTTATACAGGGTGTTTAGTTTTCGTTGGGCAGCATAAAGTTACACTTTTTTAAACAGCAACCAATCACTTTTTGATTCTTTACGCTATTCGATGAAAGTTTAATTTAGATAAAAAATACTTTTTAAGTTTTTTTAAATTGCGTTGCTATTTTAGAGCAATTTTTAAAAAAATGCAGCATCAGAAAGAAATGGTCATAAAATTGGTGGTTTTTGAAATTTGTTTTTAATTCTCTATTGATTTGCACTAGTACTTTTTTCTACTAGCATCTACAGTTATGGAGATATTTATCAATTTTCAATTAAACTGCAACAATCATTATTTTAATCAAACAGGTTTATTCTAAAAGGCTTTGGTTCTATTAAACAAAAAACAAATAGCCATTACAAGTTATTCCATTATTACCTATTACTACTTTTTACTTCATTAACTTTCGTTTAAAATGAATTTTCCACAGAACGAATTATGGGACATGGTGTTTATTTTTGATGAATGTAAAAAAAATTGTCTTTTGGCTTCTTGTGTTTATAAATAAAAATAGTCTGATCGCCGTGCTTGAAGTATCCGTGCATTATAAAAATTCTTAATTCGACTCGAACAAACAGAATTGGTCAAATTATTCTACGGAATACTCTAGAGATAATGATGATAATGATGATTTTCATAAAAGAGAAATGGGAAAATTGACTTTTTTCTATATAGTTACTTTAGAGATGTAGTTAATCGAACATCTTCAACTACAAGGGAGATAAAAAAATAGAATTAAATACATTTTTCAAAATGTTTAACTCGACATATTGAGAAATGTTAGTGCTTCCCTTGAAGATCGATTACAGAGATGTATCGATTCCCATTTTAAAAGTGGTTATTAATTCAAGAATTATTTAATTTTGTTTTTCAGTTATTTTGTTCTTATTGGAATTATTGTGTGTTCTCTGTTAATTGTTTTGTACCATGTAATTTTTTTGTTTATTTTTTGTTGCTTGCACTAAATGTTTAATTCGACTTGAATTAAATAAAGATTTTCTACGTATATTGACGGCATTAAAACGATTTTAGATTTCGTTGACCCTCACAACAAATTTCACTAGAATAGTGCTGCCCATTTAACAAACCAATTCAACTACTATACTTAATGTGGGAATTTTACTTGATTCAAATTTCGCACAGCTGTGCATACCTCTAAAGCATCGTTAATCAAAGCGGCTGACTTGCAACGTAAAATTTTTTATTATTTTACTGTAACTGTATTACGTAATTTTCATCTAATGTTTTATTATCTATTAAGTTTTAAACGTTATTAATTTTGTACTGCGTTATTTTATTTTTTGAGAATTGTGCGTTGACTGTATTTCGATGGAGTATTTTTAATTTTTTAAACGTAGTCAAAGCCAAAGTTTGGAAAATACACATCAATGCATGTAAGCTTACATTTTTGCAAGTTATTGGAGTTATGTTATGAATGTAGTTGATACCTGCTTTAAAAAACTAAGGTGCGTTTAAGTCTTATAATTTATGATTATTTAAACATGCACTACTAATACTTAATAATTACTTTACTGTCGCGACTGCATGTAAACGTTAATTATTTGATCGACTTGTTTTGTAATTTTACGGTGTTACTATTGATTCAAATTTTGTTTTGTTGTTTTGAGTTAGCTTGTATAACCGGTATTTTTTTCCTGTTTCTTGCTTCTTATTATCAATGTTACTTTATCTAGTTGACTGTTGTTTAGTCTTTTCTTAATCTGTTGGTAGTGGGTTTAGACGTACTTTTTGCGTCTTCGACCCGAGGATCTGCCAGTATAAAGAGTGGCGACTATTTTTTCTTCTTGCTACAACGTAAAACTTTCAACATCTATTCTCGTTATTTTGCAGTAGTGATTAATCAATTATAAGCTTTTTCTTATACACGTTTTTATATAATGCAACTTTTCAAATCAAATTGTCGATAGGTGCTCGGAATAAATATACGGCAGTTCTTTCATATAATTGCCATAAGATTTTCATCGAAGAAGCCCTATGTTTCTTTTTTTTCTTTTGCTTTCAATTTTGCCTTCTATAATTAAATGCAATAATACGCGCTTTTTTGGATATCTAACTAAGTTCGATAAACAAATACCCCACAAACTAGTTGTTATTGTTGAGGTGGCACTAGAAATGAAAATATAAAATACATTTTACGATGAAAAGCAAAATATCGAATGAAACACCAGAAATGCCATGTTGGCAATTGGCAGTATTGGCATGATTATACGAAACCCATAGGAAATCTAACATATTAGTATTAATACAGTTTTAAACAAAAATCTACAATTGGTATTTTTTAGTTATAAATTTTAATATAATTTTTTTCTAAGTTAATATGTTAAATCATTTATATAAAATTTTAGACATGCTAGTATTTTGCCAACAAATGCACTATCGTATTTACAATAGTAAATTAATTAATTATAAAAGCAAGCTACGATAGAGAAGATGTTTAGTTAGCATTGCGGCAGTATCAAAATAAACTAACATCACATTAATAATAAATGTCAAGGAACACTAGATTGATTATTCTGACAGTTACAGCTGGTAGTAGTGTACTTGTATCATTAGTTTGTAAAATAACTAACAAATGTCAAATGTTTATAGCGTTCTAAAAAAAACTATGAAGTACAATGAACTTATAGCAGTATGAACATTTGAATAATATACAATTTAATTATTCTAATTTGACGTTCTTAAAGAATCTATTATATACAAATCAATTCAAAAACTCAAAAATCAATCTGTTATATCTCGACCTAGAAAAATTAAAATTAATTTTTACTAATATAAAATCATTAAATCAAGTTAGATTAATATTTTTAAAAAGAAAGTTATAAAATGTTACGTTAAACATAGTAACAATGCAACTCACCGCAAAGTTATTTGGACTATTGGTCGTTGATAACTTTAATTTTTAAACAAATGCAAAAATTAAAAAAAAAATATTGAAGGCAACAATTTTTGACGTTTAAACGACATTTGTAAAATCAACCCTTTGATCCTCAACAACTACTTTTAATTTTTTTTAAATAATACGATTCTGTTTGTGATACGTCATTTTTTAGAAAATTTAATAAAGAATTCAGCATATGCTTGTTTTATAATTTCGACAATTTTTTGGCACAACAAAATCAAAATAATCAATTTAATAAAATATCAAGATTGTCTCAAAAAACTGTTGGAAGGGCATTAAAACGTCACAAATTTCATCGTTACGAAATAAACATCGTACAAAAACTTGGAGATGATGATTCGGACCGAAAAATTTAGTTTGTGAAATTATCATCCATCAAATGAATCCGTAATTTCTAAGAAACTTTTGTTTCATTGATAACTGCACGTTATTTAAATATACATGTTAACAAACATACTTGTCGCTATTGGAGGATTCTCACAATTTACGGAAAGTGCACACTCAATACTTTAAAAAACCTAACATTTCAGCGGAAATTTTGAGAAATGTTATTATTAACCTTGTCTTCGTAGATGGAAATTTAACTTGTGCACATTAATTATTAGAAAATGCCCTCAAACCGTTAATCGTTAAAGATTTAGAAAATCAGAAAAACTAGATAAAAACTTTCATTTAAATGAGGCAATGACAATTATTCAGATCGGTGAATTAGCAGAAGAGGGCCAATTGAATGACCTCCCAGATCACTTGATATATTACCATTGGACTTTTTCTGTGGAGTTATTTAAACTCGGTCCTTTTTAAAACTCAACCGAAATCGATTAAACTTTTGAACATGTTTGACAAAGGTTTGGAGCAGGTTTTACTATTGTCTGGAGAATAACGAAAATCATTTCCAACATTTGCTTTTTGTTGAAGTAATTTTAAATAGTTATTGTAAATTACATTTTTTTAATAAATCATGATTTTTATAGTCTAATTAGTTTTTGTGTTATATTTTAATTTTTATTACATTTTTATTAATTTATTAATAAATTAAAAATAAAGTAAATTATTTCTCATTAATTGTTTTTCTTTGTCACAAAATTGTCAAGTCATAAACCAAGCATACCAAAAAATTTGTTATTAAATTTCCAAAAAAGAGTAGTTGCTAAGTCAGGAGGTGGATTTTACAAATGTCGTTTAAGCGTCAAAAATCGCACTCTAAATATTATAATTAATCTGTATGATAAATTATTGAATTAAGGTTTGAACTACGGATTAACTAACCGGTTAACTAACGGTTAATTTCTAAACTTTAATCTGAATTTAAGCTAGCAAAAGATTAAACTATGATTGAAAAGCTAGATTCTTAATAGATTTAAATATGTAGTACATAAAGCATGGAATCTCATTGGCAATGTAAAGATAATATCGGCTTGTTTTCTCAATCCGAAACCTTTAAATTCGCAAGAAAACAAAAAATTTTGTTTTGCCAAGATTTGATTCAGTTAGTGCGTTTTGATATAAAGCAAATTTAAACGTAAAAAATTCAATGCAAAAACATATGTAAAAAATTAATTTTTCATGCGTATACCTCTACAGATAGTAAAGCTCTCGTACTGTTAACTTAGTTCAGTGATCTATTGCTTTTAAATGCATGCGCGGACTTGAAAATACCTAACTTCAAATCATCTAAATGTGTAAGACAAAGTGTTGATTTCAAGGATGAAACCGAGCTAGGTTGAAGCAGATTTTTCAAAGAAAACTATTTTATTATGTATAATTAACTTGAAGTTTAGCCCGAAACATTTTTCTATAGCCCAACTCAACAACCGACACAAAATTGGGTCGGATTTTTTAATTTGTTGTTTATTAAAGTTGTAAACGTACGTTTTTATTAGCTTTAAGTGATTCGAATATCGGGTAGACTTTGTTTATATTTATTAAATTAGGCATTAGGTTGATCTTAAAAAAAATTGTGCTTTTTAGGCCGACTTGAAAGAACAGATGATAAATTGAGGCAAACTAAGTATGTATTAAACAACTGGTAAATCTGTATAAAAAAATATACAATGTTACAGGTATATTTATGAACCAAATCTTTATAATACAAAATTTATTTACGCAGCTTGAGTCGTTTAATTGATTGTAAATGTAAATAGTTATAACGACAGAAACATTGCAAATTAATTTTACACCCGGGTAATTCAAACTTAAATAAAACTGCGAAATAAAACCACAACCTAAGAGTGTACCTGACTAATAGGTTGTTTTTTAGAAAGTAAAATTAGACCATAAATACAAGCAAAAAATGTCAAAATCAAAGTTACTTTAAATTATTTAAAAAAATTAAAATTTTTAGCAAAATAAATCGTAAATTACGGACTTGTTGCATTTAATATTCTAAGGTTGTTGAATGAAAGTATGCTGTTCTAAAAAGTGTTTTTTTTAACGATTTGATGACACTAAAAATAAAAATTAATATAAAATAATGTATGTAATACCTAGTTAAACTACTGTGGTTAAATTAAATTTTTACACTAGGTTTTTTTATTTGTTTTATAATAAATTTGCAGATTTTAAATGTACTTAAACCTATTAATCACACCGCGTGCGTGTTGATTTTGTTATAATTTTAGATTTGTGACGTTAGAACCCTAAAGGTAGGTTCATTATAAAAGTTGCAGCCAACCTGATCAAAAATCTAGAAGCTAGTTTCATCGTGTCTTTGATTAGCGTCCACACCGATTTTGAGTATCTTACGTTTGTTTTTGATATTTCCGAGATAGACACGAACTTTTATTCTTACCTAATCCACACTTTTCCGCTTAGCACGGAGTACAAACACCATTTTAGTTACTTTTATTCAGACATTTCTTTTATTACCATTTTTTGCATGTAACATGTTTATTTAGTTAAAATAAACGCAAAATACAACAAAACAATAACAGAATTAAGTTAGGTCAGTATCAACACAAAGAAATAAAGAATGGCACTTGCTGTAATTATTTCATTAACAATTTATTTTGTAAATACTGTAGAATTAAAGAAAAACATAAAGAACATCAAAAAGTTTTAAAATGCGGAACTCACAGAATTTTCGGCATATTCAAAACCAACAGTCAATCACCACTTATTTAAATACATAGCCAGGACCGGCTTAAATGCTTTAATTGCAAATAACTCAAAAATGAGTCATTTTAGACCAAACATTTAAAGGAAATATTTTTTTTATTTAAGACCCCAAAGAAACTACTTATTGAGCTTGAAATCGTATTTTAGACACACGCTGAATAAAAAAAAGTTTACAGATTAGAAAAGTTGATTCGTAGTTTGTATTTCAAAATTGTTTATATGTTAGCGGTAAAAAATAAATTTTAGCGATAAGAATACAACCAAAACTTTTAAATAAAGTAACAAATTTTCTATGAAATTTAAGGTGCAATCGTTTTTTCACGACAAATACTTACTGTCATAAATTAACAGTACAATACTTAGACAATATTCAAACAACTAAACCGATAGAATCTGAAAAACTTAATAGAATATATGAATCTTAAATAGTAATGTTACAAACGTTAGAGTTGATTGGATGAGTACAAGACCATAAATATAATAAACTGCATTTTAGTTTATACTTGTATTCAAAAATTCTGCATTCTGAATCAGTTTTTTTGGGACGGCTCAAAAAACACAAAATTATATTTCCAAAGCCCGGCTCTAATTTTTTTCTTTTAGCCCATCCTGCAAACCATCCCTACTTAGTTTATATCATAACAAAATTAATACTAAAAATAAATACAAAATGAGTTATTAAAAAAAAAACTGACAATAGTTTGTGAACAAAATCTATATGCAGTTTCAAAACAAATCTTTATTAGTCCCAATGCAGTCAAAAATATTTAAATAGTTTTTGTTTTAAATTTTAACTTGGTAATTGTCTCTGACATCTCATTGTTTATAAATTCCAAACTGCATGTCAAAATTATTGATACGTAACTATGACATACATTCATATAACACGAGAAGTCGATGTGACTTCAGATTGCCAAAATTTTCAAAATCAAAGTCACAAAGTTCTCTTCTGTACAAAAGTCTGAAATTATATAATGACTTACCAGATGAAATTAAGCAAGAGCAAATAATTTATAAATTTAAATAGGGTCTGAGTGATTATGTTAAGAATAATTTTTAAGCAAAAATTAGTATTAATAGAATTATGTTACGATTTATGTTAAATTAGTATATCTTTTACTAAATAAATACTTACTTACTTACTTAAATTGCCTAAAATAAATCAAAATAGGTAACTAAAATTTAGAATATGTTTCTAATGTAAACCGATTTTATGTTATCTGATATATTACAATAACGTTTAATTTATTAGTATTTCCTAATACTTAAAGAAGTTTGCTTACTAATAAAAACTGTATTATATAGTGTGTAACAGGATAGAGTTGACGATAAGTATAATAAACCAAAAAATTTTGAGTTAAAATTTCATATTTTGGAATTAATCTCAGTTTGGTGTAAAAATTATTTTTAATCGTTTATAATTGAGCTAAAACGCTTTTAGTTTTAAGTAAAGTACTTTTACCCGAAATGGTTGAGAAAGTACGATTTTCTAGTATATTTTCAACAATGGGAAATACTTAATTGTATCGCTAAATAAACAACAATGCATACTGAGAAAAGTAGAATAGTATATTAAAATATAAGTTGCAGAAGGCAAAATATTCAAACACGCATTCATAAGTGTTTGAATAGCCTTCTGCAACGAATGTTTTATACTATTTTCTCTATTTCGGTCGATATTTACATTATTTATTAAATTTAAAATGTTCATTATTTTTCAGCAGGGAAATTTTTATTAGAATTTTTGTGTTGGCAACGGTGATACATATTTGACTAGACATATTTGACATATATTTGACACATATTTGACAGATTTACCTAGTTTTCTGCTGTCATTGGGTGGCAATTAGAAATCAGGATGTAAAACTTGGAAAATAAAAGTTACCAAAAATCGTTAAAGAATAGACTTCATTCTAACACTAAAATGCGTGCGTGAAAGAGTAATTTTAAAACCGAAATAGAGAAAAATAGTTTCCATGATAAAGTTAAAAATACAGTGATATGGGCTATCCTATTAAGGATTTGTTTATTATCATCGAACAGATTCTGTCTGAACATGGCAAATACTTCAGTTTGGTTTCTCTTATTAATAAGTGCTTAACATCCACTTACTTTCAGTTTGATAACAAATTTTACGAACAAGTTTCTGGTGCAGCTATGGGTTCTCCTCTATCACTTGTTGTAGCTAACATTTTTATAAAATCTTTTGAAGCGGTTGCTTTGCAATCATCAATATTAAAACCTAAAATTTAGTTTAAGCATGTTGACAACACGTTTATCGTTTGGTCTCATGGTCATTTCTTAATTATTTAAGCAATCAACACCTAGATATCAAATTCACTATGGAGTTTGAAACTAATGGTTCGCTCCCATTTTCTGAATTTTTGTTTCTTGTAAGCTGTTTATTGCAAACCCACTTATATGGACCGATACTTTTATGCCTCGTCTCATTATCATCTTGCACAGAAACGTTCTGTTATTGAGTCTTTGATTCATCGTGTCTTTTTATTCCATTCCGAAATTGGCATTTTTACCCTACATTCACAAGATAACAGATCAAATAACTAAACTTTTTAGTAAAAAGGATATTAAATCCATATTCAACTGGACAAGCAAAATCTCTCAGATTTTTCCTACTTCCAAGGACAATTTTCTTACACTTTTATTTCAAGATGTATACCAAATTCCTTGTCAATGTGATTTAGTTTGTATTGGTAAAACCGGTCGTTCCGTCATTAATCCTATTTCAGAACATGAGAATAGGCATATTTCTAAGTCTGCGGTTGCCACAATATAGATTTTGATAACGTTTTGGAGATTGCAAAATCTCTATTCTTTATCAAAAAGTTCGAGAGAGCATAAAAATCTTCAAACACCTCAATAACTTTAATTGTCACCATGGTTTTGAGCTATCTCCTCTTTGGTTCACGGTCATTACTCCTTTATTGAAAACACGCCTCGTTTCGACCGTAACAAAATCAAAGTCGTTTGCTCTTTTGATTTCGGTTGATTGTTTGAATCTCTTGATTTTTCTAACGCCTTGATAAAGCCCCTTACAAAATTGGGGAAACTTTGGCAATTTCGGTTACAGAAATGACACGGTTCAAACCCGGAATACGTTCTAACTTTAGTATAAACATAACTTAATTTTAAAAAAAACAACTGCATGATAAAGCAAAATACATGACAACATTGTAAATTACATCATTATCTAGTAACTTTTTATTGATGACGTGCAACGGTTGGTTGCTTGGATAAACTATACAAGCTTATAAAGTTTTTTAAGTAAAGTGAAAATTACAAAATTGGTACACAATTAATGACAGGTAATAGAAAGAATTAATGTTTTTTTTTTGAAAAAAATCTTTGGTGTAAAATTTACAATGAAATAAATACGTGTTTTTTTAGGTTTTTTTAAACAAATACAATTAAAATACAATTGAAATTTTAGGAAACGCCCAATTAACATTTTTAACTTATTAAAAACATTTTTTTATTATAAAATAAATGTTATTTTTTTCTTAATTTTAATGTTTATTTGTAATATCATCTTAAGTAAAAAGTTGTGTTCATGTTTCATACAATAAGAGTTCAGCATCAAATGTCAGTTATATAAACCTTCTTTTCTTGTTTTATTATCGATTACATTTTATTGTGTGTACTTATTACTTTTATTATTAAAAATAGTCTCAAAATAAGTTTTTTAATTATTTTATTTCGTTTAGATTTTAAAAATACATTAAATTGTAAACTAACTAAAAACTAATTTTATAAAAACTTTTTTGTACATGTTAAGTAAGAAATAAAATATAAATATAAAAATTAAATGATTCACAGTTGTGTTTGTATTTAAAAACACTATTAATAACAAAACTGTTTTGCAAACATTTGAACTTTTGCACTTTTAATAATTTCTAAAAAAATCCTACGTAAATTAATGAAAACGAATTTCTGTTACAAAAAATCCTTTCAGTTTCAATCTGTTGAAATAAATTACCTGTTCAAAGTGTGTATATAAAGTATAAAATGCAGAGAAAAGACAGTAATTTAAAAATAACATTAATCTTGTAAGACGGTTTTAATCAATTTAATTTATGGAAAACTTAAATTTTTGCGTGCTTTATCGCAATCAACTTAAATCTTTTATAAAACACCAAAAATTCTAATGTAAAATTAGTTTTGCAATACTAAATATAATTATTTTTATAATGTACTCCTGTATCCTGCTATATATTAAAACTGCCTAAAACAAATTAGAATATCAATAAAAATAATAGCATTTTTAGTAGTAACAAAAAAATTACAACTACGTCTAAATATTAAATTTAAATTTAATAACTACAACTCAATAACTAAAGTTTCAATTCTTGGGATCCAAAAAGTTTAATATGTACGTATTAATTTTTTTATGCACTGATTAAGATTTAACTTTTTTTACAACATTCTGTAAACGTTTTTCCTGCTTTTAAATTTTATGTTTAAAGAAATTTTAAGTCGATCAACACTACGAAACCGCTATACATAAATCTCACAAAAAAAATCCTAAAGATTTGGTTCCGCAGTTCATCACAACAAAGCAAACCAAGATTTCAGTTCAAGAAAATTTCAACCAAGATTTACTAAGTTTGCTGGTGGGTCGCAAAGAAAATGTTTACGTAATTTTTGCCAAGACTAACAATTTGCCGTTTGTATTAAACATAAAATATTTAAAAAAAATCTTCTTAGAGTGCAGGTATATAAAGAACGTTTACCCAATCTGTCTTTACTACTCGAAGCTGTGATTACACAAGGTAGAAATTAAATAGTTTTGATTTTGAGATAATTAAAGATGTAATTTACAGTTTCGAGGTAGATAGTTCTACTCCTATAAAAAAATGTGTAGATGTTTTTATAAATCAACGGCAGATCTTCTGAAACTGTGAAACTTTATAAGGTCCCAGTAAACACGAATTGAAACTGTTACAGTCACAGAATTAAAACAATTGTTTCATTACGTTGTATCGTGTTAGTTCCATTTTTATAACATTTACATGTAACTGACAGTGAATGAATTGAAAGAGTTCCAATTTTTCACAATCAGTTTTAAACCGTTTCAGTACTTTTTATCCCATAATCAGCAACCGTCTAAAAACTGATTCATTAAAACCGAATATTTATTGAATAACTAGAATTGTTTGAAAATCGATTAAATAAGATTGAATTATTTTCAAAACAGTGGAATCGTTTTAGTAAAAACGAATACTTTGTGATTAGTCAGCATTAGTCGTTGCTATACTTTTGGTTACTGTCGTCAACGCTTGCGCTGCAAATTGATATCTTTTCACTTGTTCGGTTGTAGTTGGATAAGTGATACAACGACTTTATTAACTATATTAAATATAGTTAATAAAGTCGTTGTACCTAAAGATTATATATTAGTATCATTTGATGTAACTTCTTTGTTTACTAATATTACAAAAGAGTTAATTAATAATTAATCTCATTAAAAAATATTGGTCACAGATATGTAGCTTTACGACACTTAGTCTTAATGAGTTCCTACCTATAGTTGAGTTCTTGTTTACATCCAGCTTTTTTACGTATGGGCATAGTCAATATATACAAACATTTGGGACAGCTATGGGTAATCCAGCATCACCCATCCTAGCTAACTTAACTATGCATGACTTACTGACATTTGTTAAGTCAAAACTATCTTTTAACCCTGTGTTTATGTGTGTCTACGTTGATGACATTATTACTTGCATTCCTAAACATTTAGTTAATGAAACATTAGATATATTTAATAACTATAATTCTAACATTCAATTTACGTATGAGTTAGAAAAAGATAGTTGTATTCCTTTCTTAGATGTCCTTCTGATTAGAGATATGGATAATAATACAATTTTAACTGACTGGTACACTAAACCTATCGCTTCTAATAGCATCATTAATTATTTCGCTAGACATCCTCATAATCAAAAAATTAACATAATTAAAAGTATGATGAATAAAATCTTAAAACTTAGTAGTATACAATTTCATGGAAAAAACGTATTGATTCTTAAAAACATTTTAAAAGATAACAATTATCCATATCATTTAATCAAGAACATTCTTAAACCTACACCATTGTTACCAGCCATACAACTTAAATTAAACACGAATGTTTCACCTACTAACAGTATACAATATAAAAAACTTATTAACATCCCAGGTTTAAGTAATAATATAATTAACATTTTAAAAAAATCGGATCATGTCAAAATTGTTCTTTATAACCATAACACTATATACAACAATATTTATACAAAACTAAAAAACAAAACTAACATCTTTGACAAATCATACGTTGTATATAAAATCAGTTGTCAACAATGCAATAAATATTATATCGGCCAAACAAAACAAAAGCTTAAAAATAGAATTAAAAACAATAACTATGATTGCAATAAAAAAACTGCAGATACTGGCCTAACTTTCCATCATGTCGAGGACAATCATGATTTTGATTTTGACAATCCACAAGTTTTGGATGTAGAACTAAATTTTAAAAAAAGACTAATATCTGAGATGATCTTTATTAATTTATATAATGATAATGTAAACTTCAAGACGGATACTCAAAATCTAAATCAAATAAGATTTCGATATTTGTTGTTTGTGTTCATTTGTACTGTAAATTTGTAATTTATTATTCTAGCTCTTAAGTTTTTAATTATATTGACCATTGTAATATGTTCTACTCTTATACTAGTAATATTAATTATAATTACCATTAATATAGATTGGCCTGATGAAGTTGGCACAATAGCCAACGAAACGTAGCCACAATTACGACAGAGTTTTATTTGATACGTAACATTTGGTCCTATTCGAGCGCGGATAGCGCTTATCTGTAGTGTACATTGGTTTCACGTGTTCAAATAATTTGATACATCACATAACTAAAGTGGATGTAATGTCCACTAAGTTACAACAACAACTAAAAATCTTGGTAGTTAAAAAAGAACAATACTTTTCTCGCCTACAAAAATTATTTGATAATAGTAAAGATGTTTCTACAAAAGATAAACTTAATAATTTCAAAATTAGATACGAAACATTGCACAAAACTAAAATTAAATTTTGGGATATCTTAGACCAAATAAATGTTTTACAATATCAAATAAATCAAAATTATGTTATGCTAGAAACATTGAATGAATTTATTTGTGATATAGAAACAATAACAAAAAAGATAAATAGTAATGTATCCCTTAAGGAAGAATGCAAACAACCACATTAGCAGATTAGTAAGTCTCGCTGTTACTGCTTTAGTAAAATTAAATAATTCAAATTTAGTCGATTTTATTTTATCTTATTTGGCGTTCTCAAAACTTAGTCCAGAAACTCAAAAAATACTCGTCGAAACTTAGATGTCGCTTCATATCAAGATATTTTGACATTTGTAAAACAACAAGCAAATATTTTTTTGCGTACACAAATCTTCTAGTTATACCAAACCTACCAATAGTAAAACAAAACTAACGCACTCTTTGTTGTCCAAGAAAATATAAATTCAAAGTGTGTTATTTGTAAAAAATTGCACCATTCTGTTTCAACGTGTCCCACATTTTTAGAAGTTACTACTGGAGAGCGTTACAAAATAGTTAAAGCAAACAACTTATGTTTAAATTGCTTGTCTTCGCACAAAATCCTCAACTGTAAGAGTAAGCATAATTGTAGAAACTGCAATTTGAGGCATCATACTTTAATTCATTTTAAACCTTTAGTTCGCAGTTCATGAAATGAAGTACATTCCGATTTTTAACAAGAACGATTAGTTAACCTGGAAGTTAAAGGTGACCATTGTAACACTACGTCACTCAAGACAAATTTCACGGAGGCTAGTAATTCCAATCTTCTCATTAGCAGTCTTGGTATCTCAGCAACTTTTTGTTCGATAGCAAATAATTGTTTATCCCAATCTCGCACTACTGTACTGCTGTATACAGCACAAGTTTACGTTTTAGATGCATTTGGAGGGCAACATATCATTAGAGTTCTTCTCGATAGCTGTAGTCAAGCCAATCTTTTAACATTAAATGCTTGTCGCAAACTCAAATTGAATATAACTAGAAGGGTTACTTCGGTTCATGGAATTAATTTATCTTCTAGTGTCGTTTATGGATGTGCTAATACAGTGGTTATATCATGTATTGATAAAACAAAACAATACCCTATTTCAACTTTAGTTGTACCTTCCACAAGAGTAAACTAAAATGCGTTATCACATTTGTCGTCGTTAAATTTAGCTGATAATAGTTTTAATAATCCTACAAAAATTGATGGAATAATTGGTGTTTCACTATATCCTTATTTATTGGGCAGTAAACGTATAATAGGTCCAGTTAAAACTCCACTTGCAATAGAAATATTCTTAGGATACATTGTAATGGGATCTGTATCAGTTCTACATGATTCTCTAGACACTCATAGTTTTTGCACTATATTACTATATCTGGAAACGTTACTTAAACGGTTTTGGGAGTAATTTGGAAGATTCTTATACAATTGCTCTTAAACTTCAATACTCCGAAATAATTTACGATTATTTAAGACAAAGTTATTTGATAAAAGCGTCGACAGCTAGCTCTTCGTTACCAAATTATTATATTCCACATCATGCTATTTTTAAAACTAACTCAGATAGCACCCCGGTTCGTATTATTTTTTATGCCAGTTGTAAAACAGATAGCATCTATTCATTAAATGATTTACTGTATACAGGTTCTAAGCTACAGTCAAATGTCTGTTCTATAATTTTATATTTTAGATTAGGTAAAGTACGTTTTACTGCAGATATTAGTCAGATGTATCGACAAATAAGGCTTAATAAAGAGTATTAAAAATATCAAAAAATTCTATAGAGGTTCTCTTCTCACGAACCTATCGAGACATACGAACTCACGACGGTTGCGTTTCGAGTAAAATTTTCTTCTTTTCTTGCCCTACGAACAATTCGACAGTTAATCAAAGATGAAAAGTTTTTCTATCCATTTGCCGCGGAGGTTGTAAATCGCGATATGTACATAAATGATTTTGTGTCTATCAGTAATTCGAAAGAGTTTGCTCTCGCTTGTATTACCAAACTATAAAACTATTTGTTAGAAGAGGCTTTTAATTAACTAAATAGGCCACTAATTCTAAAACATTATTAGAAACATTCTAATTCAGAACCTTAGAACAAGGGTTGTCAATTTCTTGGTGTATTAGGTTTACAATGGCATCCCAGTTCCGACACATTAGGCTTTTCATTTAAAGTGATGAAAAATGTACTAAACGCACGATTTTGTCTACGCAAGCACGTTGTTGTGATCCATTAAGACTGATTGCTCGGGTTACATTACAAACAAAGTTGTTGATAAAGGAACTGTGGATTACAAAATTAGATTGGGATGAGATACTCCCAATTCAAATTGTTTGTCGCTGCAATAATTTAAAATACACTTTACAAGTTTTGTCAAATTTTCAAGTTTCTCGCTATTTAAGCACCAAACTTCAACAAATAGTTAGTTTAATGGAATTATCAGATGCTTGTTTAACTCCGTTTGGAGCAGTAGTATATTTGCGAAACACCAATTCTTCCGGCGAAGTACAAGTTAATCTTCTTTGTGCAAAATCAAAAATACTCCTTATTAAAGTTGTATCTATTCGAAGTCTTGATTCCATATTGATAGTGTTTTTTTGCTTAAAATGGGGTGAAATTAAACAAATCCGTTAGTAATAACTCAATAACTCGAAAGCATTCCCCATAGAAAAATGTTTAATAATTGACGGTTGTTAAATTAGATAAAATTAAGACGTAAAGCTACGTGTGTCGGCAAATAATGCCATCATCAGGCTACTAAAATGTAAGATATACTTACGTTAAGATTACATTACTTAAACGTGAGTGAAATTGACAATAATTTAACAATATTATGAATTACATTAGTAAAATATGAAAGAGGAAACCAAGCTAAAATATAAGGTAAGGTCAAACGACTTAAACAGAGTCCTAGGAATACTTACGGGAAAACATCTCAGTGACAAAACTTAAATCTAATTAAAATTTATTTTTTTGTGAAGTAACAAGTCGGAACCAGCCAAGGTGTGAAGCACCTAATTAATTAATAATTAATTTTGACGTTTTAAGATCCATTACTACAACAGGAAGTTGTAAAAAAGAGGGGCCAATAAAGCCACCGTACTTACCATTAAATTGATAAAAACAAAATTCAAGAATTAATTAATTAAAACATTGGATTAGTGAAAGTCAAACGGACCATGCTGAAAAAATAAAAGTTATGAGCGACCTCCAAAAGGTTCAAAAAATACTTACAGGAAAAACATCACCGCGACCAAGCTTAATAATAATTAAAGTGAAATAACATGCTGGAACTAACCAAGGTGTGGAACAGCCAATAAATAATTAAAAATTAAATTTGAAAGATAAGTTAAATTAGCAAATGGCCACCATGCATAGCAACAGGTGTCCGATGAACGAATGGCAACGCCAAACGTCGAAAGTGGGAAACCCAAAGAAGGTGTAGGGATCTGTAATGACGGTAAGGAAATGCGGATTAGATACGAGGGGGCTTTGAAAAGGAGAATCACTTGAGCACCAGAACGTTTTTATTAATATTAATAATTTCATTGAGAGATAATTCCGGTTGACGGTTATAATTAAGAATAATTTCTTTTGTTTCCAGTAGGTCAAGTTTTTTTCCTTTTTTACTTATATGGAGGATTTCAAAATGAGTTTTAGGATCGAAGAAGTGACCAGACTCTAAAATATGAGCGGCAAAAGAGGAATGGGAAGTAGTATTATTTTTCTTTATGCAATTGAAATGTTCGGCAAAACGAGTTGTAAACTTTCTCCCAGTCTGGCCTATGTAGAACGCGGGACAAGTACCGCATTGTAACTTGTAAACACCCGATTTATCAAAGGTATCGATATGATCTTTGGTGTGAACCAGATGGCTTTTTAAATTGTGCTTGGAGGAGAAAGAGATGTTGATATTATGATTTTTGAAAAGCTTTTTAAAGAAAAATGAAGGGGGGCCTATGAAGGGCAGGGAAAAATATTTCTGTGAAGCAGCATCTGAGATAGGGACCAAAGTAGTACTATTTTTTCTGTTAAAGTTCTGAAGAAATTGGTTGTAAAGTTTATATATCAAATGAGTGGGATAGCCGTTAAGTTCAGTTAATTTCAAAATAACAGAAAGTTCAGAATTGAAGTTGGAGGTACTCAAAAGTATCGAAAAAAGTCTATTGAAAAAGAAACGGAAGGAAGCTAATTTGTGAGATAGGGGGTGGAAAGAGCTGTAAGGGATGACATGATCAGTGGTGGTCGGTTTTCTATAGATGGCAATCTCGAGGAAGTGGTCCAATCTCTGAATAGTAAGATCTAAAAAATTTTTAGAACCTTATCAGTTTCAATTTCCAACGTAAACTTGATGCAAGGGTGTAAATTATTGAGGATATTAAAGCAATCTGTAAGGTCCTGATGGGAGCCTTTAAATATGACAAATATGTCGTTATAAGTGATATGTGAATTATTGAAAAGATTATGTTCCAGTGATGTGAGGAACAACTCAGCGAGGAGAAGAAGAAGGTTACTGCCCATAGGTAAGCTAGTTAGTTGGCGGTAAGAAATGTCATTGAACTTAAAGAAATTTTGACTGTAACAAATCTCCAAACACTTGCTAAGGAAGAAACATAAGTTGTCGGAAAGGCTAGAAGAAAGTAAATGAGCATTTAAGATATCAAGGCAATCCCTGAAGGGGACGCTTGAGAATAAGTTTACAATGTCAAAAGAAACAAGCATGTAGTCATGATTGATCTGCAATTGGGAGAGTTCAAAAACTAAATCTTTAGAGTTTGAGATGGAACGTGGGAATTGAAAATTCAGGAGGTTTCTCAAAGTGTGGTTAAGCCATTCTGACAATTTAGATACCGGGGTGTTGGTGAAAGAGACAATGGGCCTCATAGGGACGTTATTTTTATTGTTCTTAGGAAGGGCGTAAAGGCGAGGGAATAAGGGATGCATTAAAATTAATCTATAATAGTTATATTCGAATTGACTAGTGAGCAACTCTGTTGGAAATGATGAAATCTTTAACGTTTTTGGTGAATTGAGTAAAATTAATATTTTAATTTTAAACTCTATGGGATTCAAAAATTCAAGAACTTTGCTGATATAATCAGATTTGTCTAAGATAACCACAGCATTGCCTTTATCTGCCTTTGTGCTAATGCGATCTTTTTTCCGGAATTTGGAGGCTAATTGTTTTAGTAATGTAGTATTGAATGACCCTGTTTGGACTTTATTAACGTTGATTTTATTGATTTTATCCCCACACAAAGCTCTAAGGTTTTGAAGTTGAGGGATATTAGGGTTTTTTTGGAGAACAACTTCCAAATCTAATTTAAACTCATCCAACAGAGCCTTATCTAAACTATGAGGGTTATATTATTTCACTTTAATTATTATTAAGCTTGGTCGCGGTGATGTTTTTCCTGTAAGTATTTTTTGAACCTTTTGGAGGTCGCTCATAACTTTTACTTTTTCAGCATGATCCGTTTGACTTTCACTATTCCAATGTTTTAATTAATTAATTCTTGAATTTTATTTTTATTAATTTAATGGTAAGTACGGTGGCTTTATTGGCCTCCCTTTTTTACAACTTCCTGTTGTAGTGATGGATCTTAAAACGTCAAAATTAATTATTAATTAATTATTTGCTGCTCCACACCTTGGCTGGTTCCGGCTTGTTACTTCTAAAAAAATAAATTTTAATTAGATTTAAGTTTTGTCACTAAGATGTTTTCCCGTAAGTATTCCTAGGACTCTGTTTAAGTCGGTTGACCTTACCTTATATTTTAGCTTGGTTTGTTCTTTCATATTTTACTAATGTAATTCATAATATTGTTAAATTATTGTCAATTTCATTCACGTTTAACTAATTCAATCTTAACGTAAGTATATCTTTATGTTGTGTTACGCTTAGTATACCTGCTTACATTTTAGTAGGCTGATGATGGCATTATTTGCCGAAACATGTAGCCTTACGTCTTAATTTTATCTAATTTAACAACCGTCAATTATTAAACATTTTTCTATGGGGAATGGTTTCGAGTTATTGAGTTATTACTAACGGATTTGTTGTATCTATTCCCCGATTAGAACTTTGTGCAGCCCATCTTTTTGCAAAACTTATCCATTTTGTAACTAATCTCGATTAACTATCACCACTGCATATGCATTATCGGATTCTACTTTGGTAGTTAATTGGTTCGGGTTGCATCAATCTGAACTTCACGCGTTTGTCAGTAATAGAGTAGCTCAAATTCAGTCTTTAGTCTGTGCTAATTTGTGGTTTCATGTAGATGGAAAAAGATATAAGTAATTGTTTAACAAGAGGTATGTCTTTTTCACAATTATTGAATAATAAACAGTGGAAAGATGGTTCACAGTGGTTAAAATAGATTCATCCGAATGGCCTTTCAAGCGTGTAACACCTATAGAAAAGTTGGCCGAAGTTAAAGCTGTTTCTCTAGTAGTAGTTAAAGACGAATCTAATGTATTTTATTGATTAATTTCTCAATGTTCTACGTGGTCCAAACTACTGCGTTCAACTGTTGATGTTTTACGATTTTTAAAACTTTTGCCAGGATTTATAGCATCCACCGAGTTAGAAAAGGAAGAGCATGCATTGTTATAAATTGTTCAACGGGTTCACTTTTCGAATAAAATTTTTTTTTAAAGACCACCAACAACTGTTCACCGGTTGTGCGTAAACTCAGACCATTTATTGCATTACTACGGTTAGGTGGGCGTTTAGTTAATTCCGATTTAGATTTGGATAGTCGACATCCTATTCTTCTTCCAAAACGCGATCCTTTTGTGGTTTTATTAACAATTTTATCGTAAAAACTTACAGACAGGACTTAATTTGGTATTGTCCTTACTAAGACAACGCTACTGGATACTGTCTGGTCAAAGTATTATTTCAAAATGTAATTATTGTTTTAGATATCGACCTTAAACACCTAGCCCTTTAATGGGAAATTTACCCTCTTGTCGTATAGAGAAAGCGAAACCGTTCTTTAAAACCTGTGTAGACTACGCGGGTCCCTTTTCTATATCTTTTTCGTCATCAAGATACTCGGTCGCAAAAGGCCTATATTTGCTTATTTATTTGCTTTGCCGTTAAGGCTGTTTATTTGGAGTTAGTTTCCGATTTGTTCACCCCTAATTTTATGCAAGTTTTTAAACGTTTTCTAGCAAGTCGAGGTTTATGCACAACTATGTATTCCGATCGAAGTAGTAATTTTATTGGGGCTAAAACTGCTCTAAAAGAAATGTACCAATTAATTTCTTCAAAAGTGTTTCAACTTAAACTTTTTAACGAATTAGATTATTAGATCTCAACTGTTGACGTATGAAGAAATGAATACGTTACTTACTCAAATTGAGTCATCATTGAATTCACGTCCTTTATGCGTTTTATCTCCAGACCCATAGGAACCTCACGCACTTACGCCCGTACATTTTTTAACGCTTACTCCTCTCGACAAATTACCTACTCATGATCTTACTGATATAAAACCTAATAGACTAGATAGATATAAAATAATAGATCAGATAGTCCAGCAGTTCTGGGATCTTGATTATTTACATACACTACAGACTTGAAACCGTTGGCATACCGAATCTAACGCTATCACTGTAAATACCATAGTTCTAGTTTAAGAACTAAATAGTCCTTCTTTGCATTAGCCAATAGGTATATATATATATATATATATATAGTATTTTCGAAGTTTTTCCAGTTAAGGATGGTATAGTACGAGTGGTTTCCTATCAAAACTAAAACTGGCATATAAAAACGCCTAGTAGTCAAGGTCTGTCCTTTATTTACGCGATAAAATACTTTATATTTTAGAATAGTTATTTTTTTAGGTCAATTATGCAATATTATTGTTTTAGATTAGAGATTTTGTTTTGTTCAGAAATATATGTCAGGGTCGGCGGGAATACGTGTTTTGAATTTTGAATTAAATACCAATGCAAGTCTTACAAATCATTGAGCTTTATAATCAATATAATAAATTTCTGATGAATTCAAATTTGCTCTATTGACATCTTGTGAGGTGGAACTCACATTTTTCGCTTATCAATTAGTGTTAACAGATATAGACGGCAATGAAATGAAAGAGAAAGACGGCGCTAGAACAATAAAACCTAGAATTTTTACTGTTTAAGAGGCTTATAAGTAGTATTTAAACAACACAACTATAAATTTAGCCTTCAGCAAATTTTAGGTTTTATTAATCTAGTGCCGTCTTTCCTTACATTAAGAAAGCATATTCATGCCGTAAAATTACGTGAATAAATTATTGTGTTTGTAGACGTTACGAAATTCTTATTTAAATAATGAAACAACAAGAGAAAGATAACGTTTGTCTATCTCTGTAGGCCTTTAAACTTTTAATTCGAAAAACGTCACTTTAAAAAAATCCGACTATAGTAATAACTACAATAGTAGATTTAAGAAAATCTTGTAAACGCGATAAGTATTTTATTGCATTTTGCATTTACAGGTTTAATACACTTTGCACTTCCGAATTATGGAGGTTTCCGTTTTAATGGGATAAAGTATACATACAAGCATATATACACGCCGACACAAAATAACCGTTATATGCCAGTTTCAGTACTAAAGAGGATCCGCATTGACAAGTTTCGCCGTATATTAAAATGCATAAAAGCGGTTTTCAGTGCATACCTTGACCGTTTTCAGTGTATATTTCTTTGTAAATTTTAAAGTTTGAAATACATTGTTCCCAATGTTAGTTATTGTTATTACAAAAATAACAGTTTTAATGAAAACACGTTATTATAAGAAATAGTAAGATAATTTTTGAGCAGGCCACTAAATATTTAAAAGTTTAGATTTTATATCTATTTGCAGAAAAATAAAAAAATATTTGTTTATAAGAATAATTTAATTAAGCAATCGTTTATAATGGTTTCTAAAAAAAAAAAAGTTAAATTTAAAACACTTCGTTTTACAATGGTTTTAGTAATGATTGCAGTTTTGAATTAACTATACGTATACAATTAGCAAAGATTATATACACATTGTATAATATATTAATTATTTTTATACTATTTGAATATAAAACTAATACAATACATATCTTTTTTCTGAAAGTTTAAGTTAATTCAAGATTGTAAATTGTGATAGTTTTAATTAATACGGATTATCAAGATTCTGCACTATTTATATAGTATAGAGTTTAACTATTTGCTGCTAGTTGCGTGGATTTAAATTTACAAAGCAGTTTTTAAAAATAAATCATTGATATTATATATAAGTTTGATAATATTATTAAATTTTAGTATTGATGTATCAGCTAATAAAAGTTTACACAGTTGATAAAACATTTGTTGAAATAAAACAATATTAAAAAAGTTATAGCAAATTGTTTTTGTAAGTTTTATGTAATACATTTAAAAGTTTTAATTAAGAAGCATCGAAATTGTAGACAATCAAAATGCTAGCGGTGTCCAGTTTTATGAATTTCAATGCAATCACAAATAAGGCTCTGTAATACAAACCAGTTTAAAAAAACCTATAGCGAGTTTTAATTAAAAGTTGTCGCGTCTTTTTTTTTTCTTTTTTAATACAATTTAGTAAATATATTTTTTAGTTTTGTTTAATTAACCTTTTTATCAATTTTTGTTTATTCTAGTGTCATATAAAAATAATAATTATAGGTTTGCTTAACTAAAAACATTTTCCAGAAAATGATTAAATAAACGTTATACAGATGCTCTAATTCTTAAATTTAAGACTTTCGTAATTTAATTCTATATGTCTGCTGGTAGTTGCTTAAATCCAGTCATAATAGTGTACTGGTATAGGTATTGTAAGAATAAACAATTTTGTTTGTGTAAAAATCGTCTGTAAATGCTTTAGTGAGTGTGTAATTTCTGGTATGTTGTTCAAAACTAAATTTATTGAAATGCATTAGTTGCAAAGAAACTTTTTATTTATTAATATGTTTATAATTTGTATTATTTTTACTAAATAATTTTAATATAAAAAACATAATTAATTTGAGAAATAAAAATATTAGTGAGCTGTGTATAAAAATAAAATAAATATATAACTGTAATAACTCAAACAAATAAATGAATGTCTAATAAAAATAAAGTTTAACTTTACTTTACCTTAATAAATTAAATTGTTCAGTACCTATTACTAAACAAGATGAAACAAATGAGTTTTTAAAGATACATTACAATAAAAGCAGTGATGTTACGCACTTAACTTAAACATAAACGTAAATAACGCATTTTATAAAATTAAATCTTTATGATTCTTTAACGGTGGCTTTAATAGAAAGCATTTTCTTTTATTTAATCAAAGATTCTGTCAACCTCAAACACAATGCAACCAAACAGGAAAAGTCCGTATTGTATGAAATGATTGATGCACAGCTTTGGATTTGTCATTTTTAAGATTCCCAACTTAACTTTTATTTAATTTACTTTTCTTTTATATATATCTTTTATATCGGTTCAAGGTTGACATGAATTCTCTAGCGATTTTTAAAAGTTAATAGAAACTCGATTTTATTGAATTTTTGATGATATATTTGAGAAGATGCCATATTAAATGACATTTTGAGATAACTTTCTTTTTTAAATCTTTACAAAGTCGCATCAATAATCTCAAGAGAAATATAAGCGTACTCAAATTGGATTGTTTTCTTGAGGTTACATTTAAAAGTGCGTTTAACGAAAAGCGTGTATGTGTTCTTATATTAGTTTATCAATACGCATTTCAATTTATTTTTTAAAAATTTTACAAACATGCAATATTTTTAAAAACTACTGTCAAAGTATTACTTTGTCTTTAAATATTAAACAGAAAATCAACGTATTAAACAATATTTGATTATAACAAATACAATTTTTACATGTATATGTTTGCAACAATAACAAAAACAAGTACAATTGTGAATAACATGTTTTTAATAGATTTTTCTAATTACATTTAGAACAATTATGTATTAAAAAATCGTTAAAGTACATTATAGGTTTCCTTTAGTAAAATACGGTAGCATCTTATTGTATAGCTTTACTATGCATGAATAATAGTGAGTAAATGTCTATAGAGATAGCAACGTTGAACCAATGGACGGCCGTTTTCCCCTTTTTTTATCACTAGGGGAAGACTCTAATGTACTTTTTTAGCCCGCGGCTTATTCAAAACTTATTTGAATTACGCGGGTATAAAATTAGCTTTTAATGTCTACATCTCTATATAGTCATTTACTTGTTATTATTTATCCATAGCCAATTTGTACCATAAGATGGCTTTGCCGACGTATTTCACTCATGTTAGTGACATAATTTATTAATATAAATCTATAAGACTGTCAATTAATTTGCGAAAGTACAGTAGAGTGTTTTCCCACTGTTGCAAATCTTCAAAAAGCTGAAACGGCCGTCCAGTAGTTCAGTCTGTTAGCATTTTTACATTGGCATTGATATCGTTACTTTAAAATGTTTATACGTTGTATTTTTAACCAACTTATTTTTAATTACGTGGGTATAAAATCAGCTTTCAACTCATAGAGAAACAAACAAAAGAGTATCAACTCATATATACAAATGCTTCTATTAATTTTAAAAACTGAGCTTCTGGACGTTAGTGAGCAATTTGGTTGACGCGCAACGTTGATAAAAATGGTTCGGTTTCCTGTTAAACTGTCATCTGTAATTTTCACGTTAGTTTCTAACCTTGGTCGCGCGAGTATTTTCTTTAAATGTAATTATTTAAAAAATTACTATAAATATTCGCTAATTTTGAGTATAAAATTAATCAACATTATTAAATAAATGTCAGTATGCAATGATTCTTCACTTCAATAAACATTACACAAAGTGCATGTTAATTGTTTATAAATATTGAAAAATATCATTACTAATTTAAATTAGATTTTTTGTTTTAGTCAATTATATATCGCTCAACAAACGGACACCAGCCTTCAGGTACCTAATTCGCGTAATTCCGAGTACGAGGTTTGCTGCATTCGTACATGCCGTAATGTCTTAACGTAAAAGAAAAAGAAAAACGTTTTAACTTTTTAATTTGTATTTGTAGGACTAACAGTTTAGTTAGAAAAATGTTTAATTTAACTCTGCCTGTGATGACGATTTGGTGAACCAGTAGTCTTGGAGCCATTACTGTCGGTCGCAAACCCGGATAAAAAAGTATAAAGACGAATTTACTAAGATTCAAGAAAAATCGTAGTACCCACAATAATGAAAAACCCAAAGAGAACACCTGCTTACTGTTGATTAAGAAATCATTCTTGTAGATTACATATTCGTTATTTTTTGTTTGGTAATTTAATAATATACTTTTATATGTAATAAATTGTTAACTACAAATTTCATTTCCATTTATTTGTATATAAATGAATATTTTTGAATATAAAAAAAAACGCGCGCTTTTGTTGGTTGGTAAATTATAATTATTCATTATCATTTGACATTATTTTAGTTTTAAAAACCGCTCTTCGGGGCGTTGTAATGTTCAAAAAATTTGTACAGTGTTGATACTCTTTCTTTTGTTTTTCTACGTTTTCATCTCTATAACCATTTACTTATTAGCTTTGTGAGAAATATGTAATAATGTAATCGACATGCGCTCAAAGTTATTTTCGTAAGCTAATGACTTAAGCAAGCGCAAGAAGTTTAATTAAGCACAATAGTCCGCGTAGGTTAGTCATATTGATTAAACGTATTTTCTGTATTCGTATACTTAGTTAAATATATTTCACATATTGCGTTTTAATAACTCAATCACTCAATTCATGTCAGGTTATGGGCCCAGGTGGCTTTGGTAAGTGTTAAATTCACGTTTTTATGAATTGAGGTGTTTAAATACAAGAAAGAAAAAGATGGCAACCGCATCTTGTTTCTCTAAGATTCAAAAATTAGACGATAATAATTACAACTTGTGGAAGGTGCAAATGACAAGAGTACTAGTGTACAACGATCTATGGCATTACGTAGATGGCACCTTGACGAAACCAGCAGACGATGCAAATTGGACACAGAAAGACTTAAAAGTATTGGCGCTAATCAACTTAAGTGTCTTATACAGCAAATTAAATCATACCAAAAAATGCATTACGTCCAGTGAAGCCTGGGAAAAGCTGAAAACAATTTTTAAATCCAGTGGTCCAATAAGAAAGGCAGCTACAGCGGACGGAAAAGAAATCGAATACGTCGATGACGCAGCACGTAACGGAATTTACGCAAGAGGCACAACGGCTTGAGGAAGCAGGAATTAAAGTACTTGACGATTTGTTATCTATTATGTTATTGGGATCATTGCCGGCGGAATTTAACGAAAACAAAGAATGTGCTTCGATTACAGAACATGCGAGCTACAAAAAAATGCTGAAATGGCATCAAAGATACGGACATTTAACCATTGCTGATTTAAATAAAATGAAAAATAACGGTATGGTTTACGGAATGGATTTTACAAAAATAAGTGAAATAAATTGCGAAGTGTGTGCGAAATACAAGATTCACGTACAACCATTTAAACCATCAGACAGTCGACAAAAAGAAATCTTGGGTTTAGTGCATTCCGATATTTGTGGCCCGATAAATAAAGAATCACTTGGAGGTGCAAAATATTTTGTTACGTTTATTGATGATTGCACCAGGTACACGAAAACGGTTATGCTCCGCAATAGATCTGATGTCTTGAATGCTTTCAAAATTATAAATGCTGTGTTGAAAAGCAAACTGGTAAGCAGATTAAGAGACTCCGCAGTGACAATGGATTGGAGTACTTGTCCAAAGAGTTCAAGAAGTTCCTAGAAGAAGAAGGAAGTGATAGACAACTGACCGTTGAGTACACTCCTCAACAAAACGGTGTGGCTGAACGTGTTAACCGTACTCTGGTTGAAATGGCAAGACGCATGAAGTTACAAACAAATTTACCAGACTCGTTATGGGCAGAAATGATAAACACTGCAACTTTTTTAAAAAATAGATTGTAATAAGACATTTGTAAAAAATACACACAACAACCACGACGTTTTAAGAGAACGTTATAAATTTAGAAGGTATTATAAATTTATAACGCTTTCTCATAATGGACTATTTTAAAAGTGATATAAGCATATTTTTACATTTTTGTTTAAATTTTAATAATAACAAGTATTCTATTCTTTCTTATGAACATTTTTTCAATATATTTGAGAAATTCTTGCAGACTCATCGTGATTATAAAATTAATTTGACAAATAAATGATTAAACGTCAAACTATTTAGTGTTTTAAACTACTAGATATAGTTGTAATAAAAACTTAAATAATTATTCATTTGTACTTTGAATTTTATATGAAGTGAAAAATAAAATCTTGTATGCATCACCGGCGTTATTGGATAATTACGCCTATCGAGCAACATACATTCCTCGGGCCAGAGGCCCTTAGGCTGTATTAAGTTGATCTCCGGGCGTAATCATCGTAATAACACTCTTGGTACATAAATAACTATCATCAAATAAAAAGGCCACACACTACTAAAAGCTTATTTGTGATTTAGTTGTGTGAACTCCTATATTATACATAATACTAAAGCTATTTTTCTTGTAAACAACACTTCTTAAAGTGTGAACTGGCGGTTATTTAAAAATGACGGAAGGTTTATAGAAACACCCATTTCGTTGCAAATATTCGTAATCAAAAATTCTTTATCTACTGAAATAAAGTCACCAGCTTCCATATGATGCAAAACCCAACTTTCTTTTGTTATAAATTTAACAGACGTAGACTCCGAAAACAACTTACTTACAAACGTTGGTGTTACATTAGAAGCAACGCCAATCAAAACTTTGATAATGTGCCTTTGTTTATAATGCAAAAAACTGCTTTTTTCAATTTTAATAAATGTGGGATTGTTCTTCGATTTCTGTGCAATCAAAAACTATCTTACAGTTTGGAAAATCTTTAAACTATGTAGGTATAAACAAGGAATTTTTAGTTCTGTTTATTATATTTTCCATCAAGCCCTCTTACAAAATTTTATGCAAAGCATATGTATAAGTTTAAATAATATTCTTCACTGTAGTGCTACTTATTTTAAACTTTAATGCCAGATCAAATAACTCCAGGTTAAGGCTCATTTTATTTTCGACTTTTTTATCTCTTCCTTGAGTTTCTTATTTTCTTCTACTAGAAAATATAATTCGGTATTATCGAGTGCTAAAAATAGAAATTGTTAGGAAGTCGAAGGAGAATCTCTACATTTGTAGGTGGTGTAGTAGAAACTTCTACCTTAGTTTTCTTAAAAATATGTTCATATTCAAACTTCTTAAATGCTTTAAGTTTGATAAAACACATTACGTTTTTCAGGAGTAGAAAATTTTCATGAGCTCTCTTCATTCCATGGGAAAATCAATTTTAAGTACAACTAATATATATTTTGTATTTTCACTGATTGTGGAAATTAAAGTTTTTAATTTAAATAAATTAAATGCTTAATAGGTTACTTATCTACATATTTTTTTCTAGGTGTTAAATTCGTTTTTATCAGCTGGAAAGCGATAAAAATTACACGTATCCCGTTCTGAAACATGCAAACATCCCGGACAATAACAATAAAATATTATTAAGAAATAAAAGGTACAAAATTTTTAAAAATCAAAAGCAGCGTTTGTATAACAAATGGCGAAATTGGTTTGTTTTTGCTCATTAACTATTTTGCGGCCAGTTCATTTATAAATATGACACATTGCGCAGTGTACAAAAAATGTGTTTGGCATCAACTTATGTCCGTTATACAAAACAACCCAAAAAGGTTGTCATTGAAACAATTTCAAATTAGCATTTCCGACATAACTAATGTTTTGGGGTGTATTTATATACCATGTCGTATTGAATCACGTATATGCGCGAATGTGTGACATCATCTTCATTCACGTAATTCTTTTTTACTTTACAACTGTTTGCCACTACACTAATTTTACCCCTAACTTTAGGACTAAAAAATGCCTTGAAAAATTAAATGCGCGCGTTAAATCATGGAGCAGTGAGCGTTTTTTTAGTACAATAATTTAGAACATGTTCTAAATAAACAGGTTTTAAGCTTCATGGTTCAATTAATTTTTAGCGTGTTTTCCTAAGTACTGAATTTAGAGGTGAAATTAGTGGTAGTGGCAAACGGTTCCTATAACAATACAATTGCAAACCTGAATTTACAGAATGTAAAACTTTTAATTTATTTTTGTTGAGTTGAGTTTTTCTTAAGCGATAGAATTCGGGTTTTGTGAGTGTATACCTTAGTACCTATAAATATTGTTTTATTAAGTTTTAAAATATTTACTAAAATTAACTCAAAATCAGGATTGGTCGTTTCATTATTATTTCATAAATCTGGTTAAAAAAAATTAACAAACAAAGCGAAAAAAAGTAGTTAAAAAGTTTTACCAGTATAATCGCACAGTACTTAAATGACGTGTGTAAAAAAGTTTAAAGGGTAGTAAGCAAGAAGAGACATCGTTATCGCAGTTTCTAATATGCACTGCCTATATGTATCGTAATAATTATGGCTACGAACATAATATAAAATAACGAAATTAGGTTCTTTGCAATCATGTAAGGAAAAAAATATCCTAAAACCAGTAAACGTTTAATGCAATTTAAAACATCTGGCTTAAGGGGAAGTGTAGCAAGTTTATTTTTGCAATCGGTTGCACAGAAGGCGATATTCTAAAAATCAATTATTATTATTAAACCAAATTCATTACGAAAACGGTCCTACACATGTTTCTTTTTATCGCTATTTAGTTTTTTATTTTCTTTAGTGGTAGTAAACCATTTTTGGAACCAAAAATTATAGGATATATGGAATACTAACTCTATGAACCTAATCCAAGCATGCAAAGTTGAAAAACCAAACCTTAATGTTTCTTCTCTTTCTGTTCTTTAACTCACTAACATACATTACACGTAGCACTCGCTGGCGTATTTATTAAAACTTGAACCATTTAACCATTGATCATAGTAAAAAATAACGTGTGCTGTATAAAAAACGTTGCTGTATTTATTATTACGGAGGTAGTGTTAATGCAAGTATTTGAGTTTCTATTTCTGTGACAATACTCCTAGTTTTCTCAGGAGTTTTTTTTGCAAATTCTATAAAAATTGGACGACAAAAACGTGCTGATAAAAGCGATGGATTTTGCCAAACAACAAATCTCGCCTGACAAAATTATTTGTTTATACTCGTTTTGTCCAGAAGAACTATCACATCATGATTTACTGTATAAAATCAATCTTGATTTACCATAGAGATTAATGGAATCAAACATTAGTAATCTAGTAACTGTGTGATCTAAAAGAAACTGCAATTTTATTTTGGCACTTACAGCGGTTATTTCCACGTTATCCGAATTCACTTCTAGCACATACCTGTATGCTGGTCTTCCTCGTTTATTTGCAGATGACGTAGATGGCGCCTCCTGTGCATTGAACTGTACAGGGTTGTTTCCATTAAACCACTTAGCATACCTTGTCAAAAATGTTTCTTTAGATCTTCGAGCTTTATTCCATTGTTGTACAAATTCCGGTAACAAATATTTTTAAAATTTTACAATAACACAAGTGTAGTTTGCTTCAGTTAAAACAAAAAATTTTTCTTCGATGTATCTATGCGCTCTAATTATACGCTTTCAATGCTTAATGAAATTAATACATAATTGGCGTTTATTAATTGCTATAGAGTCCATCATGGTTTAAATTTATTTTTTTAATATAAAAAAATGATGAATAACTTTGATTGAAAACGATACTCGATGTAGTGCAGGTTTGCACAATTAATAATACGTACGTCTTGTATTACCCTTTATACTTATTAAATCATAAAAATAATATCAATATTTGAATAGAAATAGAAAAATAATGACAAATATGGATTTGTGGTTGTAGGTAGATTTATTATCTTTGTTGTTGTTGATGTTGTAGGTAGATATATTATCATTAAGATGTGGCAAATAACTTGATTGATTAGGGCAAACTCTGCTGGTTTAGTCAAGTAATTATTATTTCATTTTCAACACGAGTACGAATAAAAGATTCTACAAAATGAGCTAATGCATTTTTTTAACTAGAAATTGCAGTTTCAAAAAGTAAAAGAAACACTCATTACAGTGATATAAAACATGTTAGTAAAACTTGATACATTATTAGCGTATTTTTCTGATCTTTCACGCGCGATAATCTTTCTTGGCGGTAATCAACAACGATCAAGTGCTGTAAAACCGCAGTGAAAGCTTTAAACAATAAAAAACTTGCCAAATCATACTTTAGTATGTGTACTCTACTATTGTAACAATTTTTAATATCTAAAATGACATCGCCGAAAAGCATTTTTGGAAAATCGTTCTATGAAGGAAACCACAGTGCAACGGGATTCCGTTCCATGATACTCAAAAAATTACCTAATTTTAAACATTTATAAACGGATTGGTTGTTTTGAATCTTTAAAATAGTTAAAAGTTCCGACTTGACATCTTCGGAATTCTTTTATTAGGGATATCTTGCCACACAAGTGTTTGGTAATAATAAAAGCAGACAACAAAACGTAGAAAAACTCATAAACGCAATACGTAAAATTTCTAATAGAATTATTAGTGTTGAAAACACTTATAAGGAGCTTGATTCGAAGGTTTGTGTAACGAAACGATGAAACCTTCAGATGAAACAAATCTGGAAATTCCGGTGGTGCCCAATTTTACTTCATTTTTTGTAATTTTCGTATGCAATGTTTATTATTATTAAATAAAATATTCCTTATGATATGTTTTATGTTTTAATAATATAATAAGTCTTAATTTCACTGAACAGAACTGAAAAATACATATTCATAGAGCACAAAATTTACTGCAAAAAAGTCCGCGGGAGGGTATAATTATATCTAATAGTTTAAGAGTTACAGAATTTTAATGTAATGTAAGACATTATTGTGTAACTTGTATCTTCTAAACTATAGAAGGTACCGTTCCACAGACTTTTTTATAGTAAAATTGGTCAAAAATGTATATGTGCAATTTTCCTCTATTTTGCAACGTTTTAGGGTAATAGTATATTTGTTATTCTCATTGGGTTTACTTTATTCAGCCTGATGCTGTAACACTCTCGTTATACTTAGCAATTACTGGTAAAATAGGTTTGCTGTATCGGCATTTTAATTATATCGATATGTCGCCCAGTATCTGGCAATCCATATTTTGGAAAAAAGTATCGGCTTTAAAAAAACAAAGAGTGCTATACCACCGCCGAACGTATAAGAGAGAATAGGATATAGGGCACGTGCCGTGCCGTCGTAAAACATCTGGCCGGTAGATTTTGAAATAGAAAAAATCCAGACTAAAACTACCTGGTATGAAATAATATTCAAATGTTTGCTACGACGTACATCATCCCTCGATAGCCCCAATTTTCTATTAAATAATGGCTTTAATTAATACGTTAAAGTATAATCATCTTGTATTAATTCAAAATAAAACTGGGTTGCAAAACACACCGTTACATAACTTACATCTATTTTATACATTTTGTTTACGTAGTTACTTCAAACGGCTCGCGTAAAATGCTCTTTTGCCTGTATGAAAGAATACGTTTCTAACCGTACTTTCTTAAATACACGGTAAAACTGTAAAAAATCTTTTTCTGATTGCATTTTCCAGTTCCTCGTATAATGCAACGCGGAAAACATCTTCAAAATTCATTTTTTCATACAATTAAAGCTCTCAAGCTTATACATCACAATTCTTATGTTTATAACGGCTACCAAAACGCCGCCGGTATATCATAATTGTTATGGTTCAAAATAACAAGAGTGGATAACGAGAGTCGATATGAGTGGAACCGTTATAAGTTATACAGCATACCGATTTTACAAAAATAACGATTCGGCTAGATAACGAGATCGCTATTCATAAAGAGAGTGATATAGCATCAGGATGATTGTCTGAGAACATAATTCAACCCATGTGAATGCTGGGGGCGACGGTCCGACAGCAGAAGTAAACACATGTGTCCGAAAAAGAAACAAGCGGAACGAGGGCCACACGTTAATTTACTAGCAAAAATTTACCATATTTTGCAGATGTCTTTCTAGTACGTTGATTTGTTCTCCCGCTGTCGGAATAAATCCAAAAAAAATTAAGCAAATCATCTTAATACAAAAATTGTGGTGGTTTTGATGCAGGATGATTTACAAGAAAAACAACTCCAGATATTAACACACTGACAAAGGTAAAATTAATTAGACCGAAATACACATGTTCGACTAAACCAATAATTTATGTTCAAATTTTAAAATGCGTCAACGAAATAGTAATTTAATAAATCTGGTTTATAAAGGTTTAGAATAAAAACTATCAGTAATTACTTGTTTGAGTCAGAAACGATTTTACTGTAAAGTTATCAGCATAGAACGAAAGTATGTAAAATAAAATTTGAGTAAATTTTGAATGCTGAAATTGTATCAACAGTCAGGCAAGTCAAGATTATTACTATTATTAGCGTTATAAATCTGTTAAGATTAGAGAAGTGAGTCATGTTTAAGTAAATTTCATCTTTTTAATGCTTTTTTATAATCAGTAGCGCATTTGTTTAATATTAATAGGAAAAAAAAATAGTAGCATCGGTAAATTTTTATTCCATTTGTAGCATGCAGCGCCGCCCAATAACAAAACGTAGTTACATCTTAATGGTAGAAAGGGGCACAACGCCGATTTTAACAGATTGAGTAAAAAAGAAAAAGCCAATTGGCAGATATGCTACTGAGAACGTTCGTGAACTTGGCCAATCAGAAAAAAACGTTTTAGGATATAAAGTCAAAATTGCGTACAAAGAAAGAAAAGAGTTTTAAACTAAGGTTTTAAAAACCCTGATGCGGTGCAAAAACGAAAAAAGTTGCATGCGGGAGTTTTTCTTTTGAAAGGTCGGAAACTAGTTAAATTTATTTGGATATGCGGTTGTACGTTTTTTATTTGATTATTATACGAGAGATACGATGAATTGAGATACTGTCTAACGCGAGAAAATTAAGAATACTATTTAAATTTAACTCTATCGTTTAACGAGGTTTTTTATTTGTTTTTTTTGTTGTAAACGGATGAGAGCAAATTTAATGTTTTCTTTTTTTTGTCTTTAGCAATTGACGAGTCGCTTATAAGATTAGTATTATTTTTTTTGCGTCAAAAGATCACGCTAAAAACACCTAGAGAATGTATTAAAAATGCATGTTAATTATTTCACGTCGCAAAATGTTTTTATTGCAAGTCCAGTTTGCTGTAATCTTCTTTAGATATGGCAGGGAATTGCAAACGCGACAAACTGTTAAAAAACAGTTTTTAAACTGTGGATGCACATTTTCAAAGGTGAGATCTCTACTTCGAAACTTTTACATCTGAAAGGATATGGCAACGTAGCTCGAATCGTCTCATAATCTTAGAAGCTGTTAAATTGTAAACCGTTATAAAACTCTGGTAAAGTCCAGTAATTATTTTGTTTTATTTTTTTTAAAACGCGTGTCAACTAATTAGAGTGTGGTGAAACAATTGCCAGGGATCACGCGATATAAATTGTTTATTTAATCCGACCGTATTTAATCAAAGTCTGGCAAGATTTCTAAAAGTTCCACTTTGTCTTTAAAATTGATTGCCCAGAGAAAATTTTAAATTTTACATTTATCCGAAAGTTTAGATTGGAAAAAATAAATAAGTACGGCTATTCACGATATTAAAGCTTTACAACCAAAGCATCGCGTCTCAGTGTTGGTGCCAACAATGGACTACTGTTGGAAGAAAACCACGAATTTATGACAGTTTATTAAAAATTGTGTTAACGATTTGAAAAGAATAGCCCAAAATACTCATTTTTGTGCTTCTCTAAAAAAAATTTCTGTAAAAGATATACCCTCCAGTTTGCAATCAATTCGCACTAAACTATTTTATGCTACTAAAACTATAAATGGGTAAACAACAGCGGGAAGTGTTTGGATTTAGAGTTTTTAATACTAATTAGGAGACCGGTCCATTTACATGCTATGATGTTTGTTCAAGTGCATGGATTTAAGATAACGCAATTGGGTTTCTCTTTAGATATATCGCTGGAAACTATATTTTATCAGCACGCAACAATTCTTGATAATAAGCGGTTTTGCTCATCATTTGTTATCACAGAAAATTCTTCATATGTCATAGGTGTTGCTAATTCATCATCTTCCAGCGATGAAGAGGTTATGAGAAACAATTCTGAGCCATTTCATGGACAAATGTTTAATACAAACAATTAGTGAATTATCATACGACTCTATTCTCGTTTAATATGCACCTACAATACTAGTTATTTCTGTTTTTTAATCTTTTTATTATTTATGTATGCATTCTGGTTTTTAAAAATCGCAATAAACCTTGTTCATTATATTACGTATGTGATATTGTGTTTGTTTTTAACACCTTCCGATAGTTGTAAGATTTACGATATCTGTGAATTTTGTTATAAAGATTTTAATTTATAGTCTTTAAGTTATCTACTATCTACTAAAAAAATCTAAAAATGGAGTAAAGTGATTTTTTTATTTATTAGTTTATTACATTTAATGAATTGAAATAAAAACTATGAAAACTTGTAAAAAATTAGGTAAGCTATAAGTGTGCTTAAAAATCTTTTTGAACTTAGCAGTAGCAACACTGTTAACAAGAGATAAAGTTTGAGCTATGTAAAACCTTGTGGTTCATTAATAGAAAAAAATCATTGTAAATACATTTTAAAAATCACAGTTTATTTTACTTTGTTAAAAAGGTTGGAAACAGCGTTAATTGATTTTTAAAATGCAAAATGAAATTAAAACTACTTACATTTTTTGAGCTACGTTTTGAACTGACAACGTGGGTGCAATTCTTGTAAACAATTAACATTTTTCTGACAAGCAATTTGTTCAATAATTATTATTACTATTATAAAACACAAAAAACGACACATAGACAATTCATTGTAGTCGAAAAAAGCGTAGTTTATGGTTTGCCTTCAACTTTTTAAAAGAAAACTTCAAATCAGTTAGAGAAGTTTAGTAGGTAGAAGAAGAAACAAAAAAATATTAAATCAAGTTGGTAACCACAAATTACTACTTTGTATTTAATGAAAACATGGTTTTTGTATATTTTATAAGATTAATTGCAGGTAGCATATTTTTATAATTGCAGACATATTTAGATGTCAAAGTAAACCGTTGTGTTTTATGTATTGAAAGTTTCATCTTTTACTTTTTTATCATTCTTGTGGAATTTAGAAAAGGTAATACCTACTATTTATTTAAATATTAATATTTAACGTTGCTACATCATTTCTAAGTATTAAATATTGTTGCTTAAATTTTTTTAAATAATCTATCTTTTGTGTTGTTAAACAAGTCCTGTTCTGACTTGTATAAAGCAGGTACATTTGAAAAATGGTTGTATATATGTGGGAGTAATTAAACTTGTATCCTTTTAAGTAATACAAATTAGCTAGTTTCTGCGAACTGTGATGTCCTGTTTTTTTAGAGTTAAGATTCGAACGATGAGTTTAGAGAAATTTAAGCAACTTCCCCAAAGTAACAACAATTAAATACGGTTAAATTAAGTATGTATTTTGACCAATATTATAATGTCCTATTTTATAACTCATTTGTGAAAAATGCATTGATTTTAAAACTCTACATAATTTTTATTACGAATAAATTAGGAAATAAACATTATGGTTACGTTCTTTGTGTCGCTCAGTATCAGAAGTAGAATTTTAAATAAAACAGTTTTTAATGAGAACAAATGTATCTTTTGTAAGTAGACTTTTCAGATACGATGTATATTATAGTAGAAATAATTATATATGTATGACGCAAAAATCTTTGCAAGAAATTGCTTCCTTATTTAGGTCACATTCTAGAATTGACATGTCACGTAACGATGTAACTCTTAGCACGTATAATTATTGCATGCAACATCCGTAATCTTTTAATGACACGTAAACAAATATTTCAACAAGTGTGAGAATGAAGATGTGCAAGAAACCTAATGAAATAGTGTTATAAAATAATAAATATCCAACCTATTCAGCTATTTCGTTCGCAATATTGCAATAGATTTTAAATTAAAAATTGACATAAAAAAGGATATACTAACTTTGATCTTTTGTAAGGAACACATACTCAATACGATTTAATACAAAAAAACTGTAAATTGAATTTCTAGAAATTGATTGTTACTATTTTAATTTGACAATTTCTTTTGTTTAGTTAGTAACGTCACATATATTATTATAAGCGCATTTAAATAAATTGTAAAAAAAACTTACGTATATAGTTAACTAAAACAAAAACAAATACATTAGTCGTTTTTTTAAACTTTTTAACAAGGATAACGTTATTATGTCGAATTTAAAAGCACAAAAAAGAGTAAACAAAATAATTGTATTTTAACACAAAAATAAAAATTTTGCATCTTAGATATTTAAACAAACATATAATTTGTTACTACAAAACTACCAAATATTTTTTTTTGTTTACCAAGTTTATTTTCTGGAAAACGATAATATAAATATATGTACTAGAAACAATAGAAGCTTATATTTTCTCTCTTCTCTAGTATCTTTAACAGACTTACTAAATATTTCATTCAAATATAAATTTAAACCTAGTAAAATTTTATATTGAAATACAACAAAAATAAGATATTTTTGCGCAAAGTTACAGAATAATAATAGTGTGGTCAAATTTTATAAAAATATCAGAAACGTACGTATCTTCCAGCTAATGCTAATTTTTTGTAATTGTAAACGTACTAATTGCAAACTTAGAACCACTAACATTACATTGTATCGTAATTTTAAAACATATAAAATTTATTGTATATGCTAAGCAAAAAAAAGTTAAAAAAATTCATAGATATCGCAAATCTTGCAATTATCGGAAGCTGTTGAAAACAAACACAATATTACCTACGTAATATAATGAACAAGGTTTATTACAATTTTCAAAATAAATACTGCATACATAAATAATAAAAATTAAACGCCTGAGAATTGTTTCCCATAACCTCTTAATCGCTGGAAGATGATGAATCATAACAAATTATGAACAAGACCATTCATTATCAAAAATTGCTGCGCGCTGATAAATCATATCCAGTGAGATATCTAAAGAGAAACCCGATCACGTTATCTTAAAACCATGCACTTGAACAAACATAATGGTATGTCAATAGGCCGGCGTCACTATTTTTTTTTGTAGTTTAATTTGTTTGCTCTTTATCTCTCCAAGAGGATCGGAAATTGTGCTCGGCATTGAATTAGTATTAAAAACTCTAAATCCAAACACTTCCGGCTGTTGTTTCCCATTTATAGTTTTAGTAGTATGTAATAGTTTAGTGCGAAATAATTGCAAACTGGAGGGTACATCTTTTATAGAATTTTTTTCTAGAGAAGCACAAAAATGAGTATTTGGGCTGTGTTGGTAACGCTTAGGTTCACTTTTCCAAGTGATGTACGGTAAGAAACACAAAGCAAGCAATAAAATCTCAAAACATCAAACTATATTTGACACAAAATATTTTCAAGGGAAAAAGTCACCTTTGCAAAGCTCAAATAATAATATTGCGCTCACAAGCATGTTATGCGAGGAAAGGTCGAAAAATTGTGATTCACGTCTACTGACTCATTTTCTGCTGACTTAGATACGTTTAAAAGCATTCGGATAAATCTAAAATTTTCAGAAATTTAGCCAGACTTTGATTGAATACGCTTGGATTAAATTAATCATTCAATGATTAATTAAACAATTTATATCGCGTGATTCCTGACAATTGCTTCACCACATTCTAACTAGTTGATGCGTATTTTAAAAAAAGAACAAAACTAAATGATTACTGGATTTTACAGCTTCTAAGATTATGACACGATTTGAGCTACGTTGCCAGATCCTTTCAGACGTAAAAGTTGCAAAGTAGAGATTTCATCTTTGAAAATGTGCATCTATAGTTTAAAAATTAAATTTTCTTACAACAGTTTGTCGCGTTAGCGATTTCTTGTCATATCTAAAGAAAACTTACAGCAGATTGAACTCGCAATAAAAACATTTTGCGACGCGAAATAATCGACATGCCTTTTTATTAAATTCTCTTTTTTTTTACCGATTCTACAAGTTTTTCTTCTATTAATATTAAACAAATGCGCTACTGACTATAAAAAGCATTAAAGAGATGAAATTTACTTTCACATGAATTCTTCCTCTAGTTTTAACAGATTTATAACGCTAATAATCTTTACAATTGTTTGACTGTTGATACAATTTCGACATATAAAATTTACTCAAATTTTATTTTACCTACTTTCGTCCTATGTTGATAACTTTACAGTGAAATCCTTTATGATTTAAATTAGTAACTACTGATAGTTTTTATTATAAAATCAGGTTTATTAAATTATTTCGATTACGCATTTTAAAATTTGAACATAGATTATCGGTCTAGTGTATGTTTCGGTCGAATTGCTTTTGGTGACCACCGCGACTTTTTTTGCGGCTAAGGGTAGCTTTGTCGATGTCGTAATATCACACCAGCATCGAAACCGCCACAATTTTTATATTGAAATGATTTGCTTAATAATTTAAAATTATCAATATACTATTACCTTAAAACGGTGCAAGATAGAAGAAAGTTGCACATAAACATTTTTATAAAGGACAAAGTTTACTATAAAAAAGTCGACGAAAGGGCACAATTACGTTCAATAATTTAGAAGATACAAGTGTGCAAAGTTGCACAAAAATTACATTAAAAATCTGTAACTTTTAAACTATTAGATATAATTATACACTCCCGCGAACTTTTTGTAGCAAATTTTGTACTCAATAAATTGTTTATGTGCAACTTTTATCTATATTGTACCGTTTTTGCAGCGTACAAGGCGGAATCTCGCGCGGATCTAATTCTGCAATTACTATAATAATTTTTCATCACTGCTGAGTGAAATTAAGACTTATTATATTTTTAAAACATAAAACAAATCATAAGGAATATCTTGTTTAATAATAATAAACACTGCATCTAAAAAATACAAAAAATGAATTGAAATTAGGCACCACCGCAAGTTCCAGATTTGTTTCATCTGCGCGTTACATTGTTTCGTTACGCGAACCTTCGAATCAAGCTTCCTATAAGTGTTTTCAACACTACAACACAGTTTTTCGTGTATTTAATAAAAAAGTGACCCATCGTTTAACCAAAGATCGTGAAGAAAAAGACATTTTTCGTTAGTAACACTTTTTTTCACTATTTTAGTTACCAACACTTTTGTACATTTGTTTTATTTATTAGCGTAAATTATAAATGAACAATTTGTTAAATTATTTAATATTAACGTTATGAGAAATAGCAATATTTTTACTACGTCGCCGGACGATTGTGTGACTGATTAAAAGTTTAAATTAAGTGATTGGGTTTGTAAAGCTACAGGTAGTGAGAGTAGTAGTATGAGACTATCTGAGATTAACTGACGGAAAGTATGAATAAAATTAATTTTTGAAGTTGATAGTCGAGTTCACAAACTTTTTGATGAAGTCAAAGTAAATTGGTTAAGAAATGTAATCACAGAGTGTAATTAACGCTGGCGCCAAGGTCGTGCGCTTTAATGTAACTACGCCGTTTAATGACGAGATGATCGATAAATTAGTATAACAATTAATTTTACAAACCGGTAATCGATTTACTAAAATATGTTTATTTGTGGTCATTTTAAGATGTGTTTAGTAACAGCACTGCCCCCAAGGTCCATAAATACCCTGACAGCATTTTAGTGCTACACTAAACCGGTTATACAACTCCTCATAATAAGTTTTGTTATAACTAAACGCCTCTCGACAAACCATCATTAGGTTATATTACCTTGCACACAAATAACAACGAAAGTGTAATTTACCAATTACACTAAATCGCCGATACACAATGAAACGGCGATTAAGATGAATAATTTAATTTTCAGTTAAACGTAGCGTTTCGGTGAGAAAATTAAAGTGAAATGGCCAGGTCGGTTTTTGAAGATGTATGAAATATAGCTATTAATGAAAATCGCAAAAGAATTAGTACAGGTAGTCAGTAAATATAGCTAAGGTCGCTTTAATAAGTTTGGTTTGAAGATAAGTTTAGAAACAACTCAATTTCGGAATCAATTGGCAGTTTGCGAGCTGAGGTGCCCGTTTCTGTACCCATCTGTGCTTTGGTTGAGCACTTACGACGAAGGGATCGTTATGTGCCTCTTCAGGCAGCTGATGAGATAAGTTTGCAAAGCTCAAAATTCCCGCGTAATTTCTTAAATTCTTAGCTAATTTTCTATAAATTACAGGGACTGGGATCGTGCAAACCGTAACTTCTCATTCATTGTTCAAAAAAGTTGGTAATTGAAGAAACAGTTGTTGTACGTGGGCAATCCACAAGCTAACAAAGTTGTCGTGAAAGAACACGACGCCGGACGTGAGCAAACCGCCATGTTTGTTCTGAATTGCTCGTCTTAGACTTTTTTAAGTCTCACAATATGTCACTTTATGAACTCTATCAACAATATTCCTTTTGCATCACAAAACACGGTGGCCGTTACGTTTTTCGCAATCAATGTTTTTCGAGTTTCCTTCAGTTTGGCAGTTTAGCAGTATGGCCCTACACTTTTGATTGCTGTTTTGTTTCAGCGTTGACTAACGAGACACAAATCTGGTGTTTTTCCTTTAGCATTATACCGCAAAAAAAGTCTAAAAAAGAGCAATTGTAATTCTTAGAGAAAGATAGAGAGAAATTTCTAGTGCTCAGAAAGTTGAGATATTGTAAAACATCAATTTTTACGGATTTTTGTGGCAATTTGTTGAACAAGTTCATTACCGACTGCAGATGGGCGGCCACTCCTTTCCTCGTCCATGTTTTTTGTATTTAAACATACGGCAACATTGACGCACAAATCCATCACTCATGACATTTGGTTCGTAAACAGTAAAAATTTTACCGTGAATGTATGCTGCTCAAAAGTTTTTTGCCATTAAAAATCGCAGCACAAACTTTGCAGAGATTTCAATTACAGTAGCTACCCAACTACTTCCCGCGCTACACAAAAACGGAGGTTAGTTTGTAGATTATCATTAGCATCGTTTAATGGCACAGCCATCTCATAGTGTAAGTTACTATGCCACCAGAGTAAACTACTAGGGGGTCGTTTCGCCCTTTTGGGGCTCATCAACAGTAGAAGAAAGAAAACCTAAACATCAAACGTGGTGGTTTAAAAATCAAATTACGTTACTTAGTAAATATTTCGGGTCACTACCCTTAGAAAACGTAAATACTTCAACTATTACAAATTTGCAAAAACGCGTAAATAAATTTGAACCTTTGTTAGATTCATTTGGATAGTTCAATGTGAAATTGGACTGCTAGATGAGTATATTGATAAAAACTTGAAGATTTTCAAAATTCGTATTACAATTTAATGCACAAACAGCCGAAATTTTAGAAAAACATGCAATAATTACAGGTTTTAATGCAAATTCTAACGGCAGTACAAATTCTGGTAGTTCACAAGGCCAAACGAGTAGGGTAAACAATGTTAAACTTCTGAAAATAGAACTATGTACCACATTTCGATGGTAACTTTAGAATGTGGCGACAATTTGCCGACAGTTTTACTTTTATTGTACATAATACTGTTGCATTATATGATTGCCAAAAATTGAATTATCTTCGCTATAGTTTAAAAGGTAAACCCGCTAATATGATTCGTGCCTTAGAAACTACAGACTCAAATTATAAAATTGCATGGAAATCTTTGTGTTCGCTATATAATGACAAATGAAAAATTGCAAATAATCAGGTAAATGCAATTTTAAATCTTAGAAACGTTGCTAAAGGCTTTTATGTAAAAAATTATATACAATCTTTAAAATCGCTTGATAAGTCTATTAATCAATGGGATGCAATAATTATCCCAATTATTCTAAACAAATTAGATTTTAAAACTGTTAGCAAATGGAAAGCATACTTAAATGATCATGATACATCAAATAAAAACATTTTTAGTTACTGTGAATTTATCAAATGATTAGAAAAACGTCACGTCAAGTTGTAACGACCCTCATTGATTGTGAATCATTTTTGAAATTAAACTTAATTGATAAGATTAAAAAAATTAAAGGTTTAATAGCATGTATTAATTGTTTACGAAAGGGCCACTTTGTAGGAGAATGTCGCTCAAGTAGATGTAGGGTATGTCACAAGAAAGCTAACACGCTGTTAAAACCATGTAACAGTAATGAAAACGATTTAATTGAAAATCCTCCGACAACTAGTTTATCGAGTTCATTACATCAAAATCTCAAAACACAAATTTTGTTATTAACTGTTTTAGTAAATGTGGTCAATTCGAATGGCAAAATCAATACCTTGCGATGGCTTTTAGATACAGACTCACAATTACATTTTTATATAGCGTTGTTGCGACCTTGTTGGATTAAATCTGCAAACCATAAGTTTATCAGTGGTCGGTATAAATCAAAACGTATCATATATAAAATTCCAGATTAATATAGAAATTCAATCTCGATGTAGTAATTTTAAAACAAATATAAACTGTTTTGTCACACCGACTATTTCTAATCAAATTCCTAATTATACAATAAATGTCGACTGTTTTAACATTCTTTCAAACGTTAAACTAGCAGATCTTGGTTTATATAATCTAGTGAGGTTGACATGCTTATTGGAGCTGGTATGTTTTGGAACATCTTATGCGTAAGAGTAATTAAGAATTCAAATGGTGCCGTTTTTTACAAAACAAGGTTTGGTTGGATACTATTAGGAGAAATTAAACTTTCAAGCTAATTTTTTAATCAAACAACAAGGAGGCGGTAGATTTATAGTACGGTTACCACTTAAAGATAACATAGAAAATATGGGAAACTCTTATAGCATAGCAAAATCTGGATTTATTACTCTAGAAAGAAAATTTCAAACTAATTCAAATTTAAAAAACATGGTTTGCATCAATGATTACAAATTTCAAAATCACATAAAGTATTCAAACAACCATAACAACTCATTTTTTCGGCTCCATCATGCGGTTTTTAAAGAGTCTAATGAAACCACTAAGCTTCGTATAGTTTTTGACGGATCTTGCAAACCAGAAGTAGGTTTGCCTATAAACGCGTTACAATTTGTAGGCCCAACATTACAGGATGATTTACTTTCAATTTTAGTTAGATTTCGTGTACATCAGTTTGTTTTTACAGCTGATATCAAACAAATGTATAGACCGATTCATCCTGAAGGTAGAAAGTATCAAAAAATTCTTTGGCGTGATAATCCAACAAAATATGTAGGTCACTTTGAATTAAAAACACAAGTTCAAATTTAATTCAAGAATTAAAAACGATTAAACAAAACATAATGTTCATATAAGGTACCACATGGTTTAAACTAGTAAAATTTAAAAGTAATATCAAGAAAATCAACAAAACCAAATCGAGTACTGAAGTCAAACTCTTACCAGAGATTATAAATAAAGCATTAGGAATTCTTTGGAATTCAGAGACAGGCAGCTTCTTTTATTCCTTTTTGAACGCATTTCCCAGAAACGCGACAAAACGAAATATTTTATCTTTAACAGCGACGTTGTTTGATTTCATTGGTTTACTTGGCTCTATTATATTAGTTCTTAAGCTGATCATACAACAATTGCGACAATTAAACATTGACATTGGACGACACTGCTTCTGTAGACGTTTATACAAGTTTGATAAAGTTTACAGATCAACTTAAATATGTTAACAAAATTATTATCCAAATGCAAGTAAAATTCAGCTGCACGGTTTTGCAGATTTTTTAGAAAAGGCATACGGTGCCTGTATTTATATAAAATTATTAACGATAAAAATGAAGCACTTATAACATTACTCACAGCTAAATCTCGACTCTAACTAGAACAATTTTACTGGAGTGATTAAACCATAGTACTAAACTGGATAAAATCACAACCGCGCCAATTTTCAACTTTTGTAGCTACCCGTATATCCACGATTCAGCACTTGACATATCACGTAAAATCGAGTAACAACCCTGCCGATTTCATTTCATGAGGTGTTTCGGCAAGTCAATTAGTAACTTTAGATTTGTGGTGGAAAGGTTCTACGTGGTTGACTAGCAACAAACCTGCACAACAGCTCTTAGAATGTTTACAATCAGTTTAACAACTCAAGATAACCCTGTAACCACTAAAAATTTTTCTACTCTAAATAAATTAAAACAGGTTACAGCACGGATATTAAGACTTTAAAAATCTCTGCAATTCCAAAAACTGAAAGATTAAAGGCTCCTTTAACTTGTAAAGAACTAGATGAAGCATTATAAAAACTAATTAAATTACAACAAATCCGATCGAAATTCGAGAAAGATTTTGGCCTGTAGGAGGTAGAAACATCAGTAAATTAATAGTTCGAAAATGCATATAATGTTTTGAATTTAACCAAAAAAACACTATACCGATAATGGGTAATTTACCTAATTCAAAAGTACGCCCTATGCTATCCTTTTACACCACTGGTGTTGATTATGCTGGTCCAATATTAATCAAGCACAAAATCGGCAAAGGATGTAAGTTATTTAAATGTTACATTAGTGTTTATGTATGCTTTGCTATGAAAGGTATCTATCTTGAACCAATCACTAGGTTGTCTACAGCTGCATTTTTAGACAATTTATTTCAAGACGTGGCAAACCCTCTCACATCTATAGTGATAATGGCACAAATTTTTATAGCGCGAATAAAGAAATCAATAAATTATACGTATATTGGTTGCGATCAATAAATTCAAATATTATTACAAATTTAATAATATAAGTGTAGAGTGGCATTTTAATCCACTACTCGCTGTGGATTTTGGTGGGCTTTGGGAAGCGGGAGTAAAAAGCAGAAAACACCACCTTAAAAAAGTTCTTGGCGATGTCTGATTAACCTTTGAAGAGTTGTATACTGTCCTATTATCTCCTCTCACTTCCAATCCTAATGACTTAAAAGCACTGACGCTCGTGCATTTTTTAATTGTACGATTGTATACCACATTACCAGATCTTAATCTGCAAGATGTTAAAATGAACCGACTCGACAGGTATTAATCAATGCAATGTTTAACACAACATTTTTGGAACCGTTGGTGTAAGGTAAGGTAAGGGATAAGTGGAATAAAAATGCAAACAACCGTTGGCATTGATTAAAAAGGATCACATGCCACCAGCACGATGGCAACTTAGTCGTATTGTTCAGTTACACCCAAGAAAGGACCAAGTACAGGGCCTTCATAAATGATTGGATCCCACGTGACATATATGTTAGGCAACCAACATTACTTGGATTGGTATAACGTAAAAAAAAATTACTAAATGAAAAATTTGATTTGTAACCTTTAAATTAAGGTTAAGTAATTAATTAAAAACAGTAACACATTAACAACAATACCTGTTTATTTAAAATAAAAATTGGTAATAACAATTATTTGAAATTTATAACCGATGTTCAAAATGTTGTCCTTCAGCTGCGATACATGTGTTAACTCTTGTTTTTAAATTTTCAAACACATTACAAAGCTCATCAACTTCAATATTTTAAATAGCATTAGTAATTGCATGTTCCAAAGCTTGAATATTGTGCAGTTAACTCTTATATATTGTATTTTTTAAATGTCCGTAGAGATAAAAATCTAGTGGCGTAAGATCTGGAGACCGTGGAGGATACAACCCTCGGCTTATTATTCTTTCATTGTAGAATTGCTGAATAAATTCAATTGTAGCTAGAGTAGTATGAGCCGTTGCATTATCTTGCTTAAAGTAACCAAATTGAAGTTCGTTGTCGTCTAACTGCTCGAAAAATTGGCCCAAAATATCACGATAACGATCTGCATTTACAGTATTGTAAAAAAAATATTGGTCCAATTATCCTTCTCCTTGACATTGCAATCCATACACCAACTTTCAAAGGATGCAATGTTGTTTCCACAAAAGTGTGTGAATTTTCGGTTGCCAAGTGCGATAATTTTAGCTATTTACATATCCACTTAAATGAAACCATGCTTCGTCCGTAAAGAAAGTTAAATCTAATAGGTCATCGTTATTTAAATGTTCATTACACCATTCACAAAATTGAACACGCTGCAAGAAGTCAGGAGCACGTAATTCGTGATAAACCGTAACCTTGTACGGAGTCATTGAAAGGTTCTTTTTTAATGCTTTGTGGCAAGTTCCTACTGAAAATCCTAAAAATGAAATGTTTATATCTTAAAAATAGAACTTAAAATAATTTTATACCTGTTGCCGCAGATAATTTTGCCACCGATTTATTTGGACTTTGTTCAATGCGATTGCGAATGTCTTCAACAACAGGTGCAGTAAGTACAGTAGGCCTCCCTGTAGGTTTCCCCTTACAAATGCAATTCTTATTTAAAAATCGATTAACTAAAACTTGTTTACGTTGTCGGAAAGCATCATAAGTAAAGTTTGCTTCTGGGAAATATTCGTTGAATTGATCGATGCAACTTTGAAGAGAATACGACCAAGTTCCATCGGGATTGCGAGTACCACTTCGAAAATGCGCCATTACAATGATCGTGTCTTGTTCAGCGGTAAACATCGTGAAATTCTATTATTATAAAATTTAAAAAATTACAAAACTACAGCTGTTATTCAGTACTTACTCAGAGAAAACACAAATAGTGCTGAGTAGTTATGATAATAACTGTTTTAAAATATAAAAATAGAGAATAAAGAAAACGATGAAAAATAATACTCGATGCAAACAAAACGTCAAACGAGAATGTCAAATAATGTTACTAAACGTTAACAGCTGTGGTCACACTACCAACCTAAAATAATGTTGGTGCTCAATTCTTAGATCACGTGGGAAATGGGTTTTAATGAAGGCCCTGTAGTTGGGGTTGTTAAGGTCAAGTGCGGAACGAGAGTATTTAAAAACACCGGTGATAGAATTATTTGTTTTGCCTATAAATGATGACTAAACAACCGGTTATCATAATTACCATACTGGTACATTCTAATCTACAGCTAACTAGAATATTTTAAATAAGCAATATCACACATGTACTTAATAGACAGATACAATTCCAAAGGAGCAGACACGCGGCGGTGTCCCAAGTCAATCAGCGAAATGTGTTCATATGTCAAAATAACAGTTAATGTTCTGTACGTTAAAGTTACGCCCCGGAGCAAAATCCATACAGTACGCAACCTATATCAATATTTTTAACATAAAAAATTTTTATTTACCTAAAATGTCATAATTATTTTTTAAAACATAATGTATATGTATATATTGCTAATAGTTCAAACATTAAAAAAAAATAGTAAAAAAAATCCTTTTAGTGAACAAGTTTTATTATTTTATAAATAACGTTAAAACTTTGTCTTTTATTTTATTTTTGTTTAAAATTTTTATAATATAAACATTCTTTTCAAAAATCAGAATAATTTTTAGCAAACGTTAAATAATGTATTGTTTTGTAATATAACTATTATTATATGATGCTTCTGTCTAGTCATACTAACGAATGCTTTTATTTAGATTGCTGGTGTTTCATGATTCTTGCTTTTTATGTTTTCAATAAATTATTTAATTTTGTGTAATGTCTGTACTTAAATATATGTTTTTTTTAAATATTTGTAGTATAGTTAGTATTTAATTTTGTCGTAATGAATACAAATAAATTGTATCTTTTGTAATATCACATGCAAATATGTAGATATCGAAAAAAAAATTATAAGAAGTATGTCATATTGAGACGACAATACTATATTTATACCAAATATTTGTTTTTCTCGTACTTTTATTACAAATTTCATAAGTTACATTCTTCTAAGTCTTAGCATATTATATTTTTTATGTAACGTTTTTACCTGTAAGCTTCTTGTATTACAAACAAAAAATATATTTCTTATAGCAACACAAATGTGATACCAACCGGTTAGCTTTTATGTCTCGGATAGTAGCTGACGTATATCCTTTAAGATTGAAACTTACGATACGTCTCCATATTTAATCACGCGTATTTTTGATAGATTTGCCCACACCTGCTAGGGATTTATTAAAAAAATTGAAATAGTTGTAGGAATAGCAAGTACGAGTCGTAATTAGTTAACTACTGACATATGAAAGAACAATAACTAATTATAATTATTTAATTATAAAAGTTTGCAGGTATTAAAATATATATAAAATAAAATAAATAAAAAAAAATCATATAAAAGTTTATAAATTTTGATAATAAATATTTTTAGATATTTAATTGTTGTTTAGCAATGTCCTTCGTCTGTTTGTTCTTTTTTTTTCAATGGCTAATTACTCGTTTAGTTCAAAAGAAAAAAGAAACATCAAACAGATAAAATACAAATGATGAAAGCGAAGTAAATATATTGTGCGTTTTTAACAAAACGAAGTAGTAAATTGCTTTCTTTGAAAGACATCTTAATTCTAACGATTGTGTAGATTTTCAGGATATATTTACGCACGTATTAAATGTGGGCTATTTACAATCCTTATCGTAAGCTGAATCACTACAAAGAAACTTACTTATCTTAATAAAAAAAGCCAACAATTGCTCTTTAAATTAGATTGATAAAAATAAATTCAATGAAGGTTAATGAATTAACTGTGTACGTAATTCCACCGTTCAACTTCAACGTTTCGAAATAATTATTAACTTTAATAAAAAAATGATTAAACAAAACGATCACGTATATTTTTTTCGAAATAGACAATTTAAACTTATATAAATACAATTGTGCATTGACAAAAAATAATAAGGAAATAGATTTAACGTTACTTTTGGTAATAAAAACGAAGCGGATATATATGAAAATTTATTTTAAACAGTTTATAAGCAAATTTTTCATTTTTTTTTAAATAATTCTTCTTAAAGTGGTGCACAAACCAAAGATCAGGTTTAACACAAATTTGTGAATTAGAATAATAAGTGTCCATTATTATTCATTATTTTATAATAATTAAAAAGTAAGTGATCATTTACTTCTCACAACCAGTGAAAGTATCCGTATCGCAAAAGTAATTGGACGGTAACATCTAAATACCAACACGGAGAGAAATATTATGCTGAATTTAATCATTACAATTTCATATTTAAAGCATTTGCTTTTTTTCTAAAATTGATTCACATTCAAATAAAATTAGACGTACATGTTCTAAAACTTAAATTAAATTTCTTATTGCAATCCAAACATGTTTTTATTAAATCATTCATAATTATAATGATACAAGTAAAAAGTTTTTGTTAAAATTAAGACTACAAATTGATCAAATTCAACTAATTATTATAAGATATCATATCAGCGATTAAAGTACGTAATAAATTACTACGAAACCACAAGTAGGCATTTCAAGTAAGCATTTATGTTATCACTATTTGTTCCACGCTGGTCTAAAATAAGGTATCAGCAATTTAATTTACGTTAAGGTTTGCAATATGTGCTAAACTTTTTGCTAAAGCTGTAGCAAAGATAAATTAACGTGTACCGTACCGTGACTCCGACAGTTTTTTGTTTGGAACTATACGACATGGATCCATCATTTTATAACAAGTTGCTTGCAGCATATAATCTATAACTCACTACATCAATTAGTGAATTATTGGAAATTATCAAAAACTTACAAGTAAGTATTGACTCTGATTTTGAATATTGTTCACTGCCGTTATATGTTAGAATTATGTCGCAAAGCTTGCACATTTTTTGGCATGTATGACTTAGTTTTTTGCAATGAAATCAAATTATCGTGCATTTGCTTTTCTTTTAGAACAAGAAATTGATGTTACATTCCTTGTGTGCCTAACGGAAAATGATTTGGACATATTTAAGGAAGGTGAATTTGGGTTGATTGTAAAGTTTAGTAGTTGGAGAACCATTTTGACAGAAAAAAATAACTTTCCAAAAGTACAAGAAGATTATTTAACTCGGATGGTGTAGATTCGACTAATATTCAAAGTGTAACATACTATTAATGCTGATGCGTGTACATATTGTTGTCAAGGACAGTATTATTTGTATCGGTAATTTTAATGTAATCTAGGATTAAACCATAAACTGTAGTGATGATAAAATATAACACATTTATTTTGAATTTAGCAAATAAATACGTTTAAACTATGTGTATATTTACTGAAATCATTCATACCCTGAAGCTGCACAAAAGCAAACATTATGACACTGCGTGCTTAAATTAATACGAAGTGTTATTACTATTAAACATATTTATGATAAAACGCAACAATCAACAGAGATAAGAAAAAGCAGTACTTGTCATAACTATATTCGATTTTATATTTTTTGATTTTATAGAATACGCCTGAAGATGACTCTGTCGAAACATGTAGCGTTAATTAAAATATAAAAATTAAAATATAAAGGGAAAGGTTTAGTGAATCTATACAAAAATAAAAATAAATAATATAATATAATTAACCCCTTTTTGAGCAGTTATAGAATAAATGGAAAAAATAAAAAAACTGGTGTTGTCACCACACGACTTTCCTATAAGAAATAAATATTTATTTAAAGTTATGTTGTCATAAAACCATTTTAAAGTGATATGTACATGTTTGTATTGACTTCCTAACATGCTATAATTTTTCTCTTCGATTTTATTATGATATAGCCAAAATATAGCAAATTGAGCTTATGTTGTCATATTGAGTAACCCTTATATTCGTGCGTCTCGATATTAAGTACCCCTTTAGTAAATCCGTAAAAAAAATCGTCGCAGGCAGGATTTGAGCCTATATTATATTTGTGAATTCATTTTAAATTATAAATTAAATATTTAATAAATTGTTAATGTTAGAAATTTTTTTATTATAAATTGTTAGAAAGAATTGTCTCTATAAGAAACTGTAAAAATAATTTGAATAATTTACATACGTACAAAATGATGTAAGAAAAGCGAGCTCCATACCTAATTTCAAGTTATCAGGACTTTTGTTTCGAGAGTTATCGTGGGTACATCCAAAGATAATGTAAGAAAGAAGCAACACTGTATAAACAAGTCAAACGAATATAGAGAACAATAAATTGTTATTTTTAACGTATCTTGCTTTCTCTTTAAAATATGGTTTTTTTAATTGATTCAAACCTAGATTATATATGGAATTCAATTTAAATTATAAATCAAATATTTTATAAACTGTAAATGTTAGAAAAAATTTGCATTTGTATAAATTGTTAGGAACAATTGTCTCTATAAGAAACTGTAAAAATAATTCGAATACTTTTCATACGTACAAAATTATATAAGAATAACTGTTAAAAATGGCGAATACACCCACTTTCGTTTTTGTTTTGATAGAACCGAGAGCATAAAAAAAAGCTAGCTCTATACAAAATTTGAAGTTACTACGACTTTGGGTTCGAGAGTTCTAAACCAAAGTTCAAGTTATTAGAACTTTTGGTTCGAGAGTTATCGTGGGTACATCCAAAGATATATTAAATAAGATTCAGCACTCCGTATATAAAAAGTTAACAGAATATAGAGTAAAATTGTTATTTTTTAACGTATTTTGCTTTACCTTCCAGATATGGAAGTTTTTTCTAAAAAAAAAATGTCGCAAGCAGGATTCGAACCAAGATGATATATGAAACTCACTTTAAATTATAAATCAAATACCTAATAAACAGTAAATGTTAGAAAAAAAAATATTTGAATAAATTGTTAGAAAGAGTTAACAAATAATAAATAAGAAAAACTGTTAAGAATGGCGGATACACTTGCACGCACGCACGCACGCACGGACGCACCCACTCAAACACGCATTCACGCACGCACGCGCAAATTGTTCTGCTTTGTTATTGTTTGTGAAAATACTATATATAAAATTTATCACAACAGAGTCTATTTTTATGTTTATAAATTATTATTTTTGTAAAAAACAAATTAGATTTATAAACTTTGCTATTGGAAAAGATAGTTTAATTTTACATCAAACCCATGATATTGGTGAGTTTATAACACATTTTGTTTCTTGTAAAGCGTATTTTTTGTTATACTGTAACTGTATTAAAAAATCTTTATCAAAATTATCTAAACTTTTAGATAAAGCTTAAGCAACTAAGTTAATGCAAAACCAATTTTAACAGGTACCAAAAATGTCCGGAATATCAGATTCCTAATTTTTTTGTATACTCCATGTGTACATTTTTGATTCTATATAAGTCCTCCAGATTTCTAAAAAAGTCTTTCATTTATGGTGACACATAGATCTCACGTCAGGAGAATGACATTTTGAACCAAATTGCTGTGTGATACCTGTACAATGGTTTGTCATTTGACGTTGCCACGGAACAACTGATGACCGCTAACTAAAGCTACAGTGGCACTTATATATTCATTTTATGTTAATAGAAAATGTTATATACATTCGGTTACAAAAAAACCCTCTAATTCTTCATACTCAAAATTAAAGTCAGATCGCATATCAAAAATAATTTTAGAGATTTAGACCCCAATAAGCTGTTTTCGAGCTGTCGCATTTTGTGACGTCATATAAAATGCTTAATACGCCATCACGTCATTTAATACGATTGTTTCGATAAAAAACTAGATTATCAACAACAAAAAATTTTCTTAACTTCTAAAGTCACATTTGTAAGCAACCAAGGATGTTCAGAGAAACAATTTATTAGGGTTGCAACTTAAACTATAAAGATGAATACTTGGTACCTGAATATTTCATAACATGATGGATACGACGCGCATATTATTATTATGAAATTATCAGCATTATTTGAAGAGAACCTTAAAACTATTACTAGTCGTTCGCGATGTGTGTAGTTGTGTACGTGTAATGTCTGGACGTTACTCAGTTTATCGTCGTACAATGCAATCTTAGAAAACAGAACAGAAGCAAATGCAACAATTGTAACAAGATGTGCTTTCCGATAAAAAAACAGGCAATGAAGATTCTGTGTTTGCAAACCTATACCCTATACTATACATCAAAATCTCAAACAGCAAACAACTATTGTTTATGCTTTGGCGACTGTCGTTCAACCTTGAAATTTGATTTTCGGGATAGTTCTGAAGAAAATCATGAGATGTTGGCTGAACCGTCAAGCTAAATTCGCCAACGACGATGTAACCAACCTGGAACCCAAATTTCAAGATTGTCACGTCTTGAAATTATTGTTAATTACTTTGCATTTTACTGACAATACTGATATTTATGCTGAAGAAGCGGTGGTAATAACACCTGCATAAATAAAGACTGTCTTTAGAAATCTTCTGAAAAAGCTGACAGTATGATCAGCGAAACGTTAAGTGAAAGTTTTGTGACGCGGCAACACCCGAAAAACAGTGCTACAATGCAAAACTGTTCATAAACCACTACAAAGTGCAGTGGTTGTATCAATATTTATGTTTTTTCTTAAATTTTGTACGTCTCCTTAGAATTATATTTTATGTTTTGTTAAGTATTTTCTAATAAACGATTAATCACTATAAAAAATTATGAAATGTCAATTTTTACCATGTTCAGCTGCATGGTGCCTTATTGATTTTTCAAACACCCAGACCCAATATGTTTTCTAAACCACTAGGCCAGTTACTATCCGATGTTTTATTAACTAAAAGCTTGTGTAAGAACAACTCGAATCTACCTGGTCTCACACGGAGCATATATGGAATTTGTGTGCAACTCCACGCGAATCTGTTAAAGCACCTATCCTGTTAATTGGTTAAAATTTATAACCTATTTGCTTTTTTTCGTTGAATCGTTTTTTAAATAAATAAAATTTCTTTTAAATTGTATACCAAACGTCTAAAAATGGATTTTTTAAGTTGTCTTCGTTCAGGATAATTATCAGAATACATTTCCTCACACAATTCTTGCGGCACAAGATTAACAAGTTTATCTATCAAGTTTCTCTTTGGTTGTAAAATTTCCTTTTTCTATCGTAACAATTGCAAATAAATTAAACAAAAACAATAAACTAACAAATAAATAATATTAGTAACGACAAGATTTGCTATTAATTTTAGAAATCTTGTATTACAGCAACGAGGTGCCGGTTTAGATCCATGTAAAGTACAATGGAGTTTACATGCATAGCCAGTACTATTGTAGGTATGTAAATGTTTTCTTCTAGTTTGTCACACAAACAAGCCGCACATACATTAAACTGCTTTTAATTTAAGATTTTTGCATGTAGATACTGCAAGTATAATTCTTAATGTGTCGTAATAGATTACTGAGCTAAACATTTTCTCGTCCGGGCATTAATGGTTTCATCTGGTTTATTCTTTGTTTGTAGCAGCCAACGGTTTTCAATGATTTTTTTATGTAATGCAAAATCTACTAGCTCCTAAGTCTTATTTTCCAATAACGATGTCATTTCAGCATTCCAGAGCTAGCTTTCATTTGAAGAAATTGCAGATGTACATGTATGTTTGTAGAACTTCGTGTTCTGCAAGAAAAAGCTAATCATTCAAATACTTAGGTATACGTGCATTTTTTCGATTTCTTTTGACATTCTGCTCTTGCTCATCTTCTTGCTCTGGATCTGAATTCTCGTTGATTTCTGTAACATTTAAAGTTTGTTTTTTTACAGTTACTCTGTGTAATCTCGTATAACAATCGTCAATTAATTTTTGCTTGGTTAATACATTTAGCTCGCTCGAAAACTACATCACAACTTATTCCCATACTGCTTTTAGTCTGTACCCAGACGCGAAAACTATCTGTTTCACTACAGTAACCTACAAATCTACCAATAACACTTTTACTGTTTTACCTTTAGATGTTCGATTGACACTGCACTCCTATTATACCATAGTTCATACGGTGTTTTAGTTTGTTCCGAAGTAGAACCCGTTCTACTGAGAACGTAAGCAACAGTATTCTGTCCATAATTTGATTGGTGAGTACGGCGTCATAGTGCGGTAATTTATACCTCGCGACTGCCAAATTGTTTTCACTTCTGTGTTGTCGAATACTTTTCCGCCAACGAATTTTTTCGCTACATGTCCAGCAACACTAATTTCTTTTAAAAACAAATTTAAACACTTTGCTGTGTCAGATTTTTTTTTAAAAAAGAAGTCACGGCAAAAATTTGGCATCCCAGAGTGATTGTTTTTACATCAGACTACACATCCGCCTAAAATTCGTCTGGATTTTAACCTTTATGTATTTTTAATTTAACGCTTGCTCATTGCTGCTTTCCAAATATGTATCCCTAACAGAACTCTTCTTCTACATTAACTGCAACTCCATACTGTTTTAGTACCTTCTTTACATGCAATTTGTTTTGATGACACATTCGCTCCATGTCATAGTTGTTAAGTTACAGCTTTGGTTACACTAAAAATTTCTGCTGTTATTTCTGAAATGTTGACCAGCATTTTCTTGCCAATGACCGCTGACCATCGTTTTTACATTTATAATACTTTGTCCATACGCTAAAACTCCGTCGTTACTACCAACTTGTACCTCCTTGAAAATTTTAAATGCTTCATATGTGCAAAACTGTAGTCTAATACAGACGCACCAGAATCTGCTATCCGTGCTTTCTCTTCGTTAACCTTTGTAACAAACGTGCTAATAATAGCACATTCCGTAACAGTTCCATTTGTAAATAAAAAATATACTCCGAAATAAAGAACGTATAATAAAAAGTAAAAATAATAATTTGACCACGGCAGCAATCGTAAGCACAGACCTCTGGGTATGGGTTTGAATGGAAATAATTACAAAGACGTGAACTCCTTAAATTTATTAATTATAACTTAATATACTATTTACATTAAAGAACAATATTTGAATTAAACATATTAGAAATAAAACAGGATTTAAAATAAAATATTAGGGCGCCAATCACCTTTTAAATTGGTGATGAATAAAAAGCGTAAAATTTTACACCTAATAAGTAATTAATATTAAATTTAAAAAAAATAGTAAACGGTTAATTTGTTATCGAGTGAACAGTTTTAATGACACAATTTAATTATTTGAAGGTAAAATGCAGTATCTTAATTTCAGTTCTCTTCTATTTTTAGCACATACTTTGTTGTAGTGATAAAATTCTTCAACAGGAATAAACCAATGTATAATAAACTTCAATAACTGACAATCCATTAATTAAACGACAAAACCAAAATAAAAGATCCAGAATAAAAAGAAAGGCCCTAAATATAAATAATTAGAATGGTTTTTTTTTTTTTTTTGAATGACATTATGTACTCACGCTGCATTTACAACAACGGCTTTCAAAATAAATTCCTTTGTCTTAACTATTGCGCAACATTGCGAAATCACTAAAAATGTTGAATTCAATAGACAAATTATATCAAAATAAAGGTAAACTCACCAATAATTAGATGGAATGAATAAAAATTAAATTGTATGCGTTTTTACGCCATAATCAAGAAAATTTTGTCTTCCTCGCATCACACACGTGAACTGCGCGAGATTGTTCAAACGGAAGTGGAAGTTTAAGCTACCTCAAGTCGAGTTAGAACAACGCGACGTTGCCAAACTGAATAAATTTACGTGCAATATTAGTTGCAAAAATAAACGATTGTAAAATTGAATTTTAATTGTAATGAACTCAAACGGGACGTTACACATTGGTCTCGCTCTTAGTTCGCGTAGACGAATTCAAAGATTTTCCACTATTTTTTTTAGAACAGGTCTTTGCAAAGTGGTCGCCTTGATGGCATCGGAAACATTTTCATTTTACTCCTTCCGGTTTGCTTTTCGGTTTATCACTTTTATTACGTTTGCGAGCTTTTGACACTTGCTTGCTGTTCGGGTAATTTAATTTCGATTAAACGTAGTCTTTCAGTTAACTTATTCACGGTTCATTCTTTTAATGATATTGATTCCTAAACGTTTTTATGTTCGCAATGTTTTGCAGAAGCAACCTATGCAATTCTGTGCTTACCAGTCGTTTTAATCCTTAATTTCTTTCAAGAAAGTTTCTTGGTAGTCTGGACAGCTACCCTGTATTTTTTACCGTTTACATAAACCCCATACTTTGCATTTTTATCTTGAACACGCATATTAAATTGCATTTACTATATCTTCAAACCTAAACTTTTTTATTTCAAATTTAATTTATAAAATCAAATAGTTTAAAAAACTTAAAAAGTATTAAATAAATAAATCAAGCTATCTTTTTTTAAATGCAGTTTGTTTTAATTACATTATATTTTATTTCCGCTCAGGTAAAATTTGTCATATACTTTCTGTATTTTATTGCAAATACATAAATAAATCGAAAAATGTAATTTGTGAGATCAAAGAATATGTTTTGAACTTATACCTGATTTTGTAATTTAAAATTTTATTACAAAAAAATTAAGCTTGTTTTTATAAAAAAAATAGAACTAACAAAAAAACACAATCATTAATTAGAAATTTATTAATTAAGATGAATCTTTTTGATTACATTATTTTTTATTTGGTAATTTTTTTTTCTAGACTATAAAAACAGCTTTATTTAATTTTTTGTCGTGTTTCGTTAATTACGAACGAAGAATTCGTATTTCTATGTAAATTTATAAGTAGTAAGTTATAAAAAAACTTCGCATAAATGTCAAAGATAATTTATAAAGACTAAAAATTGTTTAAACATTTTTGTAAGTTTGTTGAACACTAACCATTTTAAAAAACAACACGAATAACTGTGCTTATATAAGCATAAACAAATCTGTCACACGTACTCAAAGAAACACATTTACAAGTAGATTGTAAGTTTAGCTATTGAATATTGAGCGTGATAGAAAACTATAAATTTAATTTTATTGACGGATTCCAAGAAGTAGCTTCCAATAATATTAAATATAATGACATTACCATCAGCATATCTAATAACATACAAACATTTAAAAATGATTTGTATTCTACAGACTTGTAATGTTCAAGTGTTGATTTAAAACTTTAAGTTTAAAACAAGTTTAAACCAGATGTAGTACGTTTTTTTACTTAAAACATAAGTAATTCAAGTTTAACACTGATTATAGTTATTTTAATTAGTTTACTTTATTAATAGTACAATTTGCTACACATAGTATTTATTCAAAAAAATTGAATTCTCATTGCAAATTATTTTTTTTTAATAACAAATACAATATACTTTTGCTACATAATGTTAAAGTATGTAGAGTGAAACTAAAGCATACGTAAAAACAGATAGTAAATAGCGTTAATACTTTTTATAAACACTAACATCTAAAATTATGATTTACAAGAAAAGATTTGTACAAAATTACTAAAAAAAAATTGTTGAGAATAAATGTTGCATAATAATATAATAATAAATAATGCTAATCAAAAGTAAAATCTAATACTAAGTTCCATTAAACTTGCAGAAAAATGTTATATAAATCTGAAAATGGAATTTAAATTTTATAGTTTACATACATTTTTGGTTTTTATCAATTTAACTATAAATGATTGATGCGCAAACAAAAAAAATTCATAAACAATAAACAAAAATTTTATATTTAAATTCAATTTATTTTAACGTATAACAAATACTCAAGGAATATTGTTTTATTACTTCGTTTTGAATATTTTTTCATTAAGTATAATAACTGTTGACATTTTAAAATTTAATACGTCGTATTTTATATTTTTAAAATGTAAAATGTTACTTATTTTAAATTGTAAAAAATACAATCATTTACTTGATGTAATTAATTTTAAAACATACGTTTATGGTAACACTCTGACTACAAATTCTGAAAGACACATTATATTCCACAACTATTCTTACTTTTAAAAATACAGGTAAAACACAACATGTTTATTAATATCACAATGTTTTTTTAATTTAGAATCAATGGTATTTTTTAACTAAAAATTTAATTATTATTTACCTAAATTCATATTAAAAAAAGTTTTTTAACAGTTGCATTATAAACTGTATGCTAAAATTTTTTATACATTTTTGATTTTAAACTTGTCTTAAGTCATCACATGCGGACGAAGGCACAAAAATACTTGAACAAAAACTTCAATTTTGTTTGAATAACAATTTTAATATTTTACACTTGTCTAACTTGGGGTAACAACTTTTTAAATTTCATTTCAAAACTTTTAATTTATTTGCAATGCATCTAAATAAATTTTATTAAATGTAAACTGCAATTTCTGACAAAGCATAAACATCAAAAGATAAATAAATAAATTTAAAATAAAAAACTAATTTTTAGTGTAAGAAAATAAAATTTAGTTAAACAGCTTTCAATTACTTCGGTTTCTTAAACTTTAAACAATTGCTGCTGCCTATACTTATAACTTATCAATTACCATAACTTCTTTGTATAGTGTGATGCGTTTATTGCTTTTTCTTGTTTATTTCAAAACTAACATTGAAAAAAATAAGCAAAGTTTTTTTTTCATTTATTTTAGAAACCAAATTTGAAATACCGCGTTTTATTGTGCAATAACATTATAAATTGTTTTAATTAGAATTTCGTATATTAAAAAAACAGAAAATACAAGTGCAACTATTAAAATCGTTAAACACCTTACAATAAAACAATAACATTTCAGTAATCAGAGTTTAGGTTTAATGTATTAGAGTACACTGTTTATAAATAAAACCCAGAAATCCTTTACGATGGTTGAAAAGCAAGAAATTATTAATTTTAAACAATAAAAGCATTGTCCATTATTTATACAATAATATACCATATAAAATACAATATAACCATGTAAAAATTTCTTTCATTCTCACTTTTGTATAGAGTATATACCTAATGTATTTATAATAATTCTTCTTAATAAATGTCTCTAAAAGTAACAAAAAATATACTTTAACCAATAAGTTTTTATAATGTAGTAATTTTTTAATTACGTATTAGTTAATAAAAAGAAAAAAAAACAGGAAAAGTATAGTTAATAATAATAAAATAATGGGTATTATAACGCATTAGCTATATTTTGAAGACATCCTGCAAACAGGATATCAATTTTAAAAGCAATGTAAAAAAAAGGATTAATCTATTTAATTATCTTAAAGCTTGTTCGAGTTTTAATCAATATCTAAAATTCTCTTACCTAGATAGGGTTTTTCCAGTGGCGTGCGATTTTCTAATTTAATTTAATTTCTTAAATCTAAACTTTATTATAAGCAATGTATTAGGAAGAATTTGGGGTTGTGTTCGTAAAACTTAGATTCTTTTTTCCAAGCGATGTACGGTAAGAAACACAAATCAAGCGACAAAATTCTCAAAACATTTAACTTTATTTGAGACATTGATTTTTTTTTAAGACAGAATACAATCTTTGTTTACCCCAAGTTAATAAAATTGCGCTCACAAGCATATTAGACAAGAAATGGTCAAAAAATTGAGATTCACGTCTGCTGAGTGTCATTTTTTGCTAGTTTTAGCGTTGTTAATAGTTTTCTGATAAATGTAAAATTTTTTTAGTTACAATAAATGTTAGAATAAAAATGGAACTTTTAGGAATTTAATCAAACGTTAGGTTTTTAAAACCTTTGTTTAAAACTTTTTCCTCCTTAATTGTACACACTTTCTTAAAGCGCTTTTCTTCTGATTAGTTGCACACAAACTAAGATAACGAGATATCACAGAGTGTTCAATATGCAGGTGCACAAATCAATTGCCGCAACAATATAAACCATAAAGTGTTACATAATAAAAAAAATATTTTCTAAATGGCAACAATTCCGGAAATACCAGAAGTGGGCATCAACATCTTTATTTTAAATACAAACCAGACATTTTTTTCACATTCTGATTTGTCATAAAAGTTTAGTATTTATGTTTAAAATAATCGGCGAGTCAATTTTGATTGTTCAGAAAAAAAGTGTTTTCATTAAAAAATTTCAAAATCTTGTTTAGGAAATAAAATTGAAAGTCAAAAGAGGTATAAGTTTAAGAATTGGAATTTTAGGTTCTCAATGTAAAAATATTGAGACATAATTGTCTGTAATAGATAATAAAAAATTGCCTGCAGTTACGTCTCTATTTGACGTTACTTCCAGACATAAGAAAAACTTTAAAAAGTCTCTTTTTTCAAATTGAATGCTGATTTAATTATTAGTCCGTTCGATACAAAAATAAATTTTATTTAAATTAATATACCAGGTTTTTATACCTAAAATCAATGATTAGAGAGATATTTACATTATTCTATTCAAATTAATAATTACATCAGTACTTTAGAAAACATGGTTGGCTTTGAAAATTTTCAAATAAACGATAACTAAATTACAATTAAAATCTGTAGCGTGTGTAAGGTATAACAACAAATTAATATTAAGCTAAATGTATGCTATATTTTCTACACTGCCCGGATCATGGAACCACTAGGCCGCTTACACGAATTTGTATTTGATGTCTTGACTAATTTAAACCCATTAGTTATATTAAATTTTCAAAAAGGTTCATTAACATTGCAAACGTTGAAACTAAACTTTTGTTGATAATTGTTTGATCTGATTGCAAATGAATGTTTATGCAACCAAATGTGTAAATTAGGCCGATTAATAATACCCTCTATATAAAACTTTATTCATCTGACCAAATAATTTTCTGAAAAAAATGTGGAGCTTCCTGAATCTCCACAAGCATCATTTAGTAATTTTGCACCAGTTGAATTTGATCTTGTGGATGTAATGATCAGTCCAAAATTTGAAATTGAGCAGTTTATGATTATTTAAAAGTCCATATATCAAACTTCTGGAGTATCCAAGGTCCCTAAAGAACAAAACTTTTAGGAAAACATTAAAGTATCCCAATACATTGGTTTCTACCGCTTCATTGGAGACAATTAGTTTTAGCAAATTTCGTGGCGCATTTACTTTTCTAAAAAAAATATTTTCAATCCGTCTGAATTTTTGTTCTGCCATTGCAGACAAATGCTGATATCTTTCGTTTGTTCTGCAGGTCCGAATAGTAATACGAGCAGACTTGCCTTGTATGTAAAACAAATTTAGAATACCATCATTTGTGGATTCTATATTGCCCAATTAAAAAGAAATATCAAACACAAAAATAAACATTCAAACTGATAACACTAATAACAAAGGTAAATGTAGCGTAAACTAATAGCTAACTGCCAACTGTTAAATAAAAATAAAAACATAAAAAAGCATAAAAAGCATAAGAAACAGTTTGATAAAATTTTTTTTGACATTGAAAATTTTCGATGCCAACCATGTTTTGTAAAGTATCTATGTAATTATAAATTTGAATAGAAAAATCTAAATAATTCTGTAATCATTGATTTTAGGTATACATGGAATATTAATTTAAAAGAGTAATTTTCTATTATCTATTACAGACAATTGTGTCTCAATCTTTTAAATTTGAGAACCTAAAATCCCATTTCCTTAACTTATGCCACTTTCGACTTTCAATAGTAGAAAAAATCTTAGAAAAAACGGAAAAAGAGCGGAGGAGATGAAAGAAGTATGGAGAAGGAGGAAAGAACTAAGAGGAGATTAGGAAAATGCAAATGTAATAAATGTAAAAAGTAATGTAATATAATGTAAATGTAAGACAAAAAAAGGGGGGAGTAAAATTGTAAATAAGGAAACATGAATCACTTTCTAACACAAAGGTAGACAAATAAAATTAAACTAAACTTTTAATTTCATTTTGTAAACAAGATTTTGAAAGTTTTCAGCAAAAAATTTTTTTCCTCAACAATTAAAATTGATACGCCGATTATTTTAAACACACATACTAAAAATTTTATGACGCAACAGAACGTGAAAAAAATTTGTCTGGTTTGTATTTAAAATAAAGTGTTGATGCTCACTTTCAGTATTTCCGGAATATTTTTATTTACTAGATTAAACACGGCATGTCGTATGTGCAAAATTTTAAATTTCCAACTTTTACAGTTCTTGATATACTTCTAAGCGATAGTCAGCGTGAGACACCCAGTATGTTATATTAAGGTCAAGGCAACATAAATCTACGAAGATAGCAGCTGTTGTAAAGCCAATGCGCATACAAATTTTTCGTATAACACGCAATCACTATATAATTGAACTGATACTGCCGTGGTAATTCATTATAACTAAACTTCCTTATAGATAAGAAATCTAGTCGGTAACATTAGAAAAAAACCTAGAGAAGAAAAAGAACCAATACTAATAAAGATAAGGAAAGCTTTCAATACGTCAACATTTAGCAGATATAGGCAACAAAACAATTTTTATATTATATAAAGTTAAAAATAAAATCAGTTATGCATCACTGGCGTTACTGTATAACTAAGTCCATTCAGAACCATACATCTTTCGTTGCTCTCCGGACGTAATCCTTATAATAACAACTTTTGTGCATAAATACCTAACAGAATGGTTTGTTGGCTACAACAAATTCCTTTTTTTATAAATAAACCTTAATATGGATTAAAATTTTCATGATATCCTTCTAAAAGTATACCGACCTCAAAATTGTAGGTATGAAACGTACTACCTAAACTCAATAGCTATAACAAAAAGTGAAAGATTCGAAGTTAACATTTGAGAATGGATAAACTTCCAAAGTCTAGGAGCTTGTTAAAAGATAGATGCGGCTTAAAGTTTCTATACATACTGGATAATATAATGAACCTTACTGTAAATGTATTGTATTCAGAAAATAATTGTGTTTTTCAACAGGTATTTAACACACATTTAATAATAAAACAATAATTATAACGCATTTTTTCTATCGTTATAACATAATACACTAATTTACAAGGACAACGAGTGGTTACTAAATAGTTCGGTCAAAATAATATTTGTGTTTTACCCTGTTCTCCAAAAAGTCCTGGCGTAAATGTTGTTGAACACATCTTTGTTAAAATGACAAAAACAAGTTGTAAATATGACAATTTTTAATCATCTAACGCCCAGGAACTAAAGGCGATAGTTCAAGGCTCTTGGGAGAATATCCAAGATGACCTAATTGCAAAATTAATTTAATTGATACCTAATCGTTTGCAAAAAATATTATTTTTTGCGCTAAACAACTTACATTATTTAAACTTTAATTTAAATAGAAAAATTATTTAAAAAGTAATGCAAAATTAAGATACATGTTAAATTTTATTTTTTTAATATTCAATTGCTTTATGACGTTTGTAAAAAATTCTGAACTTTATTTTTAATCAACGTATTCCAATACTTTAAAAGTTATCTTTTATTACTAAAATGTTATTGTTTTGTTGTAAGGTGCTTAATGATTTAAATAGATGGAATTGGATTTTTGAAACCTTAGTTATAAAACAAACAAGAAAAGCAATAAATAACTACTGAACGAGAACAATAGACATCTCGGTGTTGCTAGGTATCAAAACATAATACAACACGCCGAATAATTACAAACTTAATGATGATGTACTAAAACAGTGTAAATTAGCATCCAGTCCTATTTTTTTTCACATGAGGTATTTGCCATAATGAAGAGTATTTTTACTATTTCTTTAAAACATATTGTTTTCAAATATAAAATTTTAGAAATGTAAAGTAAGTTTTAAATGCATTTTAAGTCAAAACAAATATAAAGATTTTACAAAGTTTAAATATAGTACCTATTACTAATTTATTAAATTTGTTACATGCAAATTTTTGCGTTATATTTTATTTATGTTGCTTCAAAAATTATTATATATTCGATTTATGACCCTGAGGTATTTCCCGTGTTTCGCGCCGCTTTTGGCGATAAGTTAGTCGGACAGCGTGGGCACTTCGAGGGGACGATCGTGAGCGGTCATTTGTGAAAGTTGCCTGGATATTTTCTGGAGCTAATTTTTGCTTCAGGTTGCAAGTTTCGGGTTTTCGAGATTTTTGCTCCAGAAATGTAATTAAAGTATAACTATTGGGATTTTTCGAATTTAGTATACTTACGATTTATTCGGATTTTTTATCCAGGATTTAACTTATCCACCGCTCGGTAAGAGTTATTTTTCTTTCCTTATTTTATATTGATCCTTGTTTTGTTTCCGCAGGTCAGGCTGTTAGTCACTATATTTTCCGAAGGGTTGTTCTTAAATAACATTTTATTTTAGTTTAAACACCGAAATTTCTCGGTAAGGTTTGGTAGCGTATCTTTGTGAATATTTTTTATAATTCGAAAATTCTTGTAGGTGTTTTACGTTCGGTTTTCTGTTGCCCTCGATAGCGATTTATCAGAGCGGAGTCGTCAAGAGTTATCGACAAACGCATACGATTCCTGTCTTCGAGGTGACGACGTTTAAGTACAGGTTTTATTTTATTTACGCTTACGGCCTAATGTTATATTATGTTACTATAATTTTAAATTGCAATTATCGTTCTTTTGTAACCCTGATGAATCGATTCTGATCGGGATTAATTTTTTTGTTTAATTAATTTGGATAAACATTAGTAACCGTAATCTTTTTTTTAAACTTAATTACTATTAATTTGTGTTTTGGGTTCTACTACGTCTGTGTACGTTTCTTTTTGAAATTATATTTTTAGTTTCGAACGTATGGTTTCTTTTATAGTTTGAACCTGGGATTGTTACGTCTTTAGTTTAAGAAATTTACGTAACAAATTATTATTAATGTACGTGTTAGACATTGCATTGCAACTATTTACTTTTATTAAATTAAATTAGATAAATTTAAATTTTAGAAAATATTTAATGATGAAAATTTAACTAGGGTCAATTAAATGAAACAATGAGATCAAAGACAATAATAAGTATCACACATATTTAAAAAAAATGCAAACGTTTATATAAAACCTACATTTGAACAAATAATTTTTAGAGTAAACAAATCAATAAATTCACATTATTAAGTTTAAAAACGTCATGTACCGTGACTGAACGTTTAATATCCGTGTCAAACTCAATAATGCAAATAAAACTGTTAAGAAGTGTTTTCAAATAAAAATGGAATTTTTCTATAAATAAAAATTTTACGTGTAACAAAATAATTTGAATTTTTGGTAAAAATATTAAGATTTTAAGTTTGAAAAGTTTATTTTACTATAAACGTATAATTTAAATAATAACTAACAATAGTTTTGTTTATGATAAGTACGTATAAACAAATGTAATAATTAAGTAATTAATGTAATATAATGTTTTTTTTAAAATTAATTCTCATAAGTTGTAGAAATTAGTAATAAGTAATGTAATTTTGTCTTTTTAAACTATATGTTTTTATATTTCCGAAGTAACTATTCTTTTATTATTAATTTTTTTATTACTTATCAATTAGGATATTATTTTTATCAATTTTTTATATAATCAAAACCACGGTAGAGTTTATATTTCTAAAATTTTGCAAAATACAACACTTACATAAACGTATACCTTACAGAATTTATGCTGACTAAGGGTTACTAGTCTATAAAAAGTGCAAAGAATTTATAATCAAAATATCAACTGTCAAATATAATTAAAAATAAAATTTTGTATTATTTAGATAACATCTTTATTACGAACAAAGGAATCAAAAAGATTGTGGCGTTAGTCTTGTACTTAAATTAAAGTTTAAATAATTATGTTGTATAGTATTTATATAGTAACATATTTACGTACAATAAATTTAGTTAACAGTGTATTTCTTTATTTACGTTTTTGAAGTTTATATTCTTATAAGCCATGTTAAACTTTAACGATTATTAATTTTCAATTAATTTAGTTGATAAGTTAAATTTAAAAAAAAACTTAGAAAAATTATACAATATTTTCTTTTTTATTACAGATACTACAAAATATAAAAAAAACAACTGCAGATAAATTTCATTCAAACTACAAAGTATTACTACTTTACTACCTCAAAAAAAAAGAAAAACTAAAAAAAAATTAAACAAAATAGACAAAAATGTTACTGTAGACTACAATCTATCTATAATCTGTGATCTGTATTAACAAAGTTTAATTGTTCGATGTATTGTTTTTATTTTAAAGATATAAAAAAATGTCTTTTTAAATAACGATAAAGTGCATAGTAGGCTTTGTAAAAATAATTATGTTTTATTTACATTTGGCCATTAGCTCGGTATGTACACTCGTATAAAAAAATGGGAGAGAAAGATTTCCCAATGCCAATGCTAATTTGCATTGAGGAGATTATCATCAAATAAGAAGTTGAAGTCTACGAATTCTTCCTAAAAGATTTTCATTTTATCTGCAACCCCAGAATTTTTGATCAATTCGAACGATAATGGTAACACATTGTTAGAAGAATTTATGTCAACGTATTCTACCAAACTTGGCACTTCTTTAATTGCATCATCTTCTTGTGATCATGAAAAAACTTTGTATATGGTATCAGTTTCAAAATAACTTGTGTTTTCATATTCAGTTCCATTAGACACATTTTAAAATTCGTTTTTACTTGACATATACAAAATATAAGCACGTAATAATAAAGATATAATATAAGTTAGTATTTACAGAAATATTTACAAAATTAAAAGCACAATAAAAAATTCAAATTCAAATCTCACAATCAATTATCTGTATCAGTAAACACAAAAATTTAATTATATATTCAAAAAACCAAGTAAAAAAGCTCCAAGTCACAAAAAGTATGCAAATAAAAAATATATTGTAATCGGAAACTCGGATGTTACGCGCCCTTGACTGTAGTACTAGTTTCTATAAACTTCACAAAAAGTCAACCAAACAACGGAATAATTCAATTAGTTCAAGTATTTTTCTTGTTAATTCTAGTGACATATGGTATTAAAATATTAGGTATATACTTTATACAAGAAGAAAAATAAAAAAAAATTAAAAATAATATAATAATTATTATTCTATAGATAACGGACAATACGTTTACTGTTGAAAATTAATAATTTTTTGTTTTATAACGTTTGTAAAGGATATGTGGATTTAATTTATAAATAATTTATATTTTGAAAGTAAACTTTGATTACTGAAACCTTATTGTTTTATTGTAAGGTGTTTAACGATTACAATAATTAGCAATGTACTCAAACATTGTAAATTAGCATTAGGAAATTCTCCTGTTTTTCTCCGATTTTTTTATTAGTGTACATACTTTCTTTTTTTATTCGGGCTTAAGACCGGTAACAATGTTACTTAATATACTCAATAATATAATAGGCCAAATTGTCGACTTTGTAAAAACTTTTACTTCAATTTGTAATAACGTTTAAAAAATACAATAAGATGGCATTATCTAAGAAAACCAAATCAATTGCAATATCCAATGAACCAATTGAATAAGTTTAAAAAAAATTATGAAACAAATCATAAATATCCAATACTTAAGAAAAGACATCTCCAAAAATTGCGATACCTTTAAAAAGTACAAAACCGAACTATAAAAAAATTTGTGAGGCTGAAAAAATCTTTCTTTAGTAAAACAAATTTACCAACAAAATATCCCAATGCAAAATTTCAAGAACCAATACTTTGCGGAAACCAGCAAAGAGGTTTGCAGCAACTGGTACCTTATGTTACGCTAATATAAAAATTTTTGGTAATCAAATAAGTGAGGAGAATGTGTTACAAGTACCACCAAAAATTCAAGAAATAAACAGCAGTGACTATGCGACGTTCAAAAGCAATGGAATAGTTAATCGACACAATATGCATTATTATGCAACGGAAAATCCCTATTGGCTGTGATCCGTTAATTTTCAAAATTAATGGTCCCTTAATGTAAATTAAGAAATTATCGACAGCAATTGTTTCTTTTTCTAATAACATTTTGAATAGCCAGAAATATAAGACAATCTTCTAATATTATTTAAGATGAAAATTTACAGCATAACAGTGCCTCTGCTTATAATAACAGAATTGTTCGTCAGTTGCTAAACCGGGTCTATTATTGTCGTTGGATTAGAGAAGGTGGTACTATTACGTGACCTACACGTTTCCCAAACTTAACCCCAATGGACTATTTTTTTTAGGTTACGTTAAAGAACAAGTTTACATAGTTTTTTTTAACGACTATTAAGAATAGGCAAAACAGAATAACTCAGGCATTTGTTTCAATTGAGCAACATAAGTCAAGCTTCTTTTTGTTGTAAAGCGTATAAACAATGGAATTTAACGGTGTAAAAAGATACAGGGTGTTCCATTAGAAAAACTGCGTTATTCATGGTTTTACGTCTGAACACATCCTGTATAGGGTACCTCAGCATAGTAGATTAATAAACACTTGAATGAAAGTTCAAGAAATAAAAAAAAAGACTAGACAGTTTAATCGCTGATTTATTTTCAACAGTAAGGTCTCGGTAGTTTTTTGAAAAAAGCGTGTTTTTACAGGTTTTTCGACCATAAAATTTAAGCGGTGCATCATTCGCTTATTAAATTTTAAGTTGTTTCAATCAGAATCAAAAGAGTTTTATAATGATGCAAAAATAATAATGGGGTTGCATTTAAAAAAAAAACATAAGTTTAATGCGCTACGCTGTATAGCTACATCCTGTATATGACGAAAATAATTTTAAATTTTGTAGAATTTCCGCAGCTAGATTTTATTGTACAGATATTTACCTTTTACCCAATATTACTTATGTACTGTGAGTTGTTTAAATTATAGAAATGGTTTCTAAATAATTATTATTAATTATTAATCTTAGTCAATAACGCTACAATTAAACAGAATTGATAAATTAAGATAAAAACGTAATCTTTGATAATTAATTAGAACGTTTAAGATAGTTTTAATAATGATGTAACTTATTTAAAAAACGCATTGTTTTCTAAGGATTTAATTTATTTTTATTTAAAACATGTTTGTGTTTATTTTTTATTTCATTTTTGTGTATGTTCAAACAGTTTAAAAAATGCTAACTACTTACAGTTTTCTAGTTTTGTTATTCTTACAACAGTAATTTATTCAAGATTAAATGATTTAGAATTTATGTACTAACAAAAAAAAATTTATATTTTTTGTTGATTACATTTTCTAATTTGTATTGTTTATTAAAGATTAAACTGTCTTTGATGCATGTACTTTTTTTATTATAACCTATGTAATACCAAAATTTTAAAAATAGAATTCGTTAAAAAGTATAAAACCTATAAATTTTATAAATCATTCATTAAAATTTCTGTAAAAAAACTATTTACAACGTACCATTGAAAGATTATCTATTGTAGGTACTAAGCACAAACAATATTAATGTTGTTTACAATTAATTTACAAAACATTTCTATAATGTTAATGTTAAAAGAAACAACAAAATATTTAAAAATAATAGATTTTTTGTTAAAATTAAAGAATGTATCATTATAGCCTAAGCAACAAAATTATATTTCAAAACTAAGTGGCAAAGATATAAGTTGCGGAAGCTAAAATAATAATTGCAATTGTGGTTTATATACAATTTTTTTTACTACAAAAGTTGTTAAAATCTTTAAAGTAAAAAAAAAAAATCAAATTTAAATATATCGTATCAATTGAAAATGTTCTGTTTTGTAATTTTATAATTAGCGTAATTGTAATTTAAAATACAGAAATAACTAAATGTGATGTTTTTGGAATAATTTCAAAACATTTATTGTAAGCATCAATTATGTTTAAAATATAATTAATTTAATAATGTTAGCAATTAACTAAGCGCATGAATAAAAAATAATATTTTGTTTAGATTCTATTAAAAAAGTATTTTCATAAAAAGTAAACTAACAAATTCTACAGTTTGTGAATATGAGTTCAAAACTCAGTTATTGTAATTAATTTAGTGGACATTTTGAATCTACCGCTTAGATGGCTAATATTTTTTGTACTGATATACACGATATTTACTTTTGCTTCTAGCTCAAAAAAATAAAGAGTAGTAGTAATTATTTAGGTTAAAATAGTATATTATATATCAAGGTTGAGAAGCGTATGGTTATAACCTAAGCGATAAATTATATCGCAACCCATGAAACAAAATTAGAACGAAAGTTACCATTCCTCGACACTCTGGTAACTAAACAGGCCAACAAATTAGATATTAATGTTGTTACTAACCTTTTGTGTAGTAAGATGATGTCGATGAATGAGCGATGAGAAGCTACAATAAAGATAGAAAAAAATTAAGCGCCACTCCTCGTAGTAATAAAGATATTTAGCTCGGGGATACTAAGGTTACGTCTGAACCCACTACAAAACTAATAAGATAGAGCAAAAAAAATGTAACAAATGGATATATATTTCGATCCAATAATAACATGTACTACTACTAAGTGTAGTTTAACAGTGAAATAATAATTTAACGAGTATAATAGTAAATAGAAACTTGATACTTAATCAATAAATTATTTAATTTACATGCAGTAGCGACAACTTAAAAATTGACTAATATAATTAATAATACCGCTTAAAAAAGTACTAAAAATTTACGCCACTAAAGTTTTTTGATAGCGACTAATAAAACGTTTACTGTTTCTTATTTGTTTGTAGATAAAAATTGGCGTAGTATGTAAACTTAGATGTACAACGTTATGTGCCTAAATTTGGCTGTGATTACATTCAAAACAATCAAAGAAACTTGAATGTTCTTAACTTAGCGTACTCACGACAGTTGCATTACGTAACGTTAACGATGTTTTAAAATTTACGACTAAAAGTAAAACGATTTATTAAAATCTATGATTAAATTCTTGATAGTTATAAATTAGAATAATTGATACGGTAAATTCAAATTAAAAATGTTGAAAGCTGAATAGATAATTATAAGATACAAACAAGAAATTTTTACTATACAATACGTTAAGATAAGTGTGGTTAAGTCAGTAATCGTCATAAAAAGATTCCAAAAGATAAGATAAGATCCACAGGTCTGAACCATTGAATCCAATAATATTTATTCTAAAGGTTATTAGATAATTATCACCATTTATAGGAAGAAATATAATTCTTTCAAATTAATAATATTAAGACAGAGCCGTTTTAAAACTCGCAGACTCGCTGTAAACACCGATTTAATTATTAAATTGTTGAGTCCTGCTAGAATACTGCAAAATTCCAAAGCTTAATTGAATTTAGCGGATAGCGTCTTAACCAAACCTGACCGTTCGCAACGAAGTAAAGTATGCAAGACAAAAAATTTGATGTTTTTGCGTTCTCCATCCGTAAATGTCAAATGCCATTACGCATTTACAAACAGTGGAGTCGGCAAACCGGTAAAAGCGTAAATTTTCATTAAAATTATTACTTATAGGAAATGCATAAATAATGAATATGTAACAATGTTTATCGTAAAGACACAAGCACAATGAGGGTTTATTACTAATGATTCAAACCACACTATGCAATATAAATGAGTGTCTATTTATTTTTTGATTTATAGATTAGTGATTTTCCATTGTCAAAGCAAATTTTTCACAGAAAATTAAAGTATATTAATAAAATTGCAACGCAAAATGGGTTTTCAGAATCAACAGGAATGTAGTCAGAAAGCAGAAAAATAAGCTTAATAATTAAAACGCAACTAGATTGGCAAATATTAATGACCGGATAGAAAAAAAGTTTACCAGATTACCGAGTTATCCTGCATACACTATAACTCTTCAACAAAATTTTTAAAAAATTTGATTACACAGTTGTTACAACTACCAATAACAACGTATATAACCTGTTAGGCAATTTAAAGGATTCTGTAGATATGTGTAATAAATGGGAAACATAAAATTAGTTGTAAACATTGCAATGGAATATATATATAGAGAAAACTAAAACACCCGTTTTAACGAGCACTTAGTTCAGCGGTTTCCAACTTATGAATGACCGAGGGCCGCCATTAGATTCATGGAGTAAATAGGGGGCCGCATCCGCATAGGTATATATTTATATAGCTACTATTAAACATTGAAGAGTGGTAGTAGTTATTTTTCATAATATGGTTTTACTGATTATTTTTGAGCGGGTGGTGCTAATGAAAGCCGCGAGTCGCATGCCCGCGGTGGTCACCAAAAGCAACTCGACCGAAACACAGATGTTCTACTAAACCGATAATTTATGTTCCAATTTTAAAATGCATGAACGAAATAATTTAATAAACCTGATTTATAAAGTTTTATAATAAAAACTATCAGCAATTACTGGTTTACGTCATAAACGATTTTACTGTATAGTTATCAACATAGGACGAAAGTATGTAAAATAAAATTTGAGTAAATTTTGAATTAAATTGAAAAATTATAGAATCGGTAAATTTTTAAATTGTTAAGGAGATTCATTGTTATTTGTCAATTTTTAAATTATTCAAATTACCAGTCCACCAATAATAAATTCGTTAACTTTCAAAATGTATTTTTTACATATGTTTTGAGCTTTAAAATAATGAAGCTCATGTTCAGAAAAGTCTACAAAAAATATTTACTACTTATAAAAAGTTAATATTACAAACAATTTTTCAACTTACTTTTTTTTAAAAAGGTCAAATATGAAAATTTGTAACTAGATAATTAAAAAATCTAAGTTTTACAATACGTTAAACGTAAATTATTTTAAAAAAGGAAGATGGCGCAATAGAGAAAATTTTAATTTAAAATCGTAATTGAAATTGGTTTGATCGTTCAACTAAAAATTTTTATTTGATATTTTAATATAAATCAACTCTAGTAATTCAAGAATTTGTTTGTTATTGATGTTATTAAAAAGATGAAACAATTTGTAAGAAAAAAGAGTATGACGATTATCCAAAACATGTTGTGCAAATGTAGATTTTACTGAATTCGAATTAAAAAATAGTTCAAAATACATTAATAGTATGCATTCTTATTTTTGAAAATTGCAATAAACCTTGCTCATTATATTACGTAGGTAATATTGTGTTTGTTTTCAACACCTTCCGATAATTGCAAGATTTGCAATATCTGTGAATTTTCAACTTTAGGCATTGTTATCTTAAAAAAGAGAATTTTTTTTTATTTCGTCATGTGAACTAGCGTTTCTTACACTAAAATCCGTGTAAGAATAAGCAAACTTTTACACGAGTTTTAGTAACATTAGTTTTTTTAAAGTTGGTATCTCTGCATCGTAAGTTGACGTTACATAAAAAAGAAATCAAAATTATTGGTCCTTAACAATTGAAAAATTTAAATTTTAATGCCAAGATAAAATAAAAATGTCCTAGTAATTCAGTTATTTACTGATAAAGATATAAAGATATAATTTTGTATGATATTTTAGGTTAACACATAAATTTCAATATGTCAAAGTGTAAGTGTTGCCAATTCAATAAAATATAAAAGTTTTCCAATGTTGTTTTAAAATTAAAATTATACAAAAAATATTAAATATTGTATCGAAATAGAGAAAATAGTATAAAGCACACGTCATAGAATACGTTTCAATTACTCGACCGCTTCATAAACTCGCCGCTGCGCGGCTCGTGTATGAAATCCGGTTTCGTGATTGAAGCGCGTTCATTCGGTAACTTGTGTTTTAATATACTATTTTCAACATACTCATTTGCTTCTATTCAAGAATAAAAATTATTGTGACAGTTATTGGCCATGAAGGTACGAGAGCTATTGACTGTGGCCAACAACTGTACAAACAAAATTTAACATTAAAACCAAAATAATCGTTATTTTTATGCAAAGTATGAGCATTTTTATGCAAAAACTAACAAAAAACAAAATATTTGCCTATTACAGTAAACGATGATGATGATAGAAGCCAATAACTGTAAAACTGCTACATAGAAATAGAAACCGCTCAATAAACATTAAAAATCCTGAATTCTTTACATATTTCAGTTTTATCAATATATTGTATAATAAGAAAAATAGGCCAGTTAATGTACAGGAACCAACAATTGTATATTAATGCAAATTATTTAGAAACGATATATTTTTGATCAAGTGTATACTGTGTTAAGTATTATTGAAGTTCAGTTTAAGAGTAATAATTCTTACACGGTTGTAAGACTTTCAAATTACGAAAGCTGAAGATATCCTAAATAAAGTTGGAGAAAATTGATTAATGGTACAAAAAAATTATGTTTGTAAATGTAAAACAAACAAACATGTATGTTTGTTCTAAAACTGCAACTATTCATAAAAATGTTGACGTTGTGCATTCAAAGACAGTTAAAATTCATTATTCGTAAAACTACACAGGTTTGTTGTTTATACAAAAAAAAATTATATACAAAATTTACATATAAGAAAATATAATACTAACCAATACTGATATAAACTGAATAGTAATTTACTTTTGAAAAACTAAATAAATTAGAATTAGTAATACGTAAAAAAGTAAAAAAATTTGATATTTACTCTTTAATTTTTAATTAAAATTGATAGTTTTTTAGTATGACAAACAAGTAACAAAAAGACAACAAACAAACGTTACTGCGCGACTGCGTTATGCATAATACACAAAACCGATTAAACACCATGAAAAATCACACTAGTCTTAACAAATTGCTTTGTAATTTAACACTTTATGTTTTTGAATAGAAAAGATTATATGTTCAGCAATAAAAAAAATTGCACTAAAGAAACACAAAAAGTACGTACAGCAGCCGCTGTGCATTTATCAAATGATTCGCTTTCTATTGAATAGGCTACCGATGACTAAGCCGATATTTTGCAATAAATCTGCCCGGTTCAAGCGTCATCACTCTTATCTCTCCATCTGCAAAAACACTTTTTTACCATTTATTTAGTTACGTATAATTAAACAACACTTTTAAGGTGATTGGCTATTTGTACGAATAGTATCATTCTAAATAGAGTATAATTTAAAAACTAAAAGTTGCTACGATTGTTAAAAATTAGTAATTTTTTTTTAAATTGTATTAAAGCATAAGAAAAATTAACTGGATTGAATTTTATTTAATTCTAATTGATGTGTTACAATATTAACAATTATCAACTGCAAACAGTATAAAAAACAAGTTTTTCATACTAAAACGCAAAATTTTGTTATAGCTAAGTAACAATTATACGTATACGTAAACAATTTAACTTTGATATTAACAATTCTTTAATTGTTTAACACTTTTTTAAAAGTACAAATTCAAAAAAATCCTGTTAAACAAGCTCTATTTTTTATGGTTTTTATTAGTTATTTAACGAACAAGGTGGTTAATAATAGCGATTAGTAATTGAAACATTTTAACGCCGTGAGCGAGTGTAACGAGCAAATGCGTTAATACCGCCAATTAACAAACGAGGTAGTTTTATAATAATTAACGTCATAAAGCAGATATGTAGCAAATAGCGGAAAAGATTGAAGTTATAAAATCGAGGCGGAGTAGGCATACCCAAGATAAGTGTTTACAAGACACAATTTTCTTGGTATTTAATATTAAATTATATTTGTTGCAACAGTCATTCATTTTAATAAATATTAATCTTATTTTGTTAATAAGGTCATTTTCTGATTTCGACGAAATGACCACAGAAACAACGTCACAATATAGTATCACAAATCTATGACTAAGATGTAGAGGAAGATCATTGATGAATATTAAAAACGAGTGTCTCTATGCGACTTCCATTTTGCTGTCAAAGAAAGCTGACTTTGTGCCACTATACTTTATTGAAAATCTCCCTTTCAATACGTAAGATGAAAATTACTTGGCAACCCTACGTATGCCATACGCTATTAATTTTCCAATTAAAAGTTCAAAGTTTACAGTATTAAAAGCTTTTTGAAATCTAAAAATAGTCCTACTACAAAATCATCGTTATCAATTTTAGTGCTAACTTCTTGGGTAAATCCGTAGCAGGCAGTTTCAACGCTTTTCTCTGTTCTAAAACCGTGTTGAAATGTAGTTATTAAATTGTGTTTATGCAGATACCTCATTAAAACATAAACCAGCCTTACAAAAATTTTTGTAATTACGTTTAAAATAGATATAGGTCTGTAATTATTTTGTATCAGGTCCTGGGCAAAGAAATTTTGAAGTTCAACAACTCAGTCCTTACTTCCTTAGAACTAATAAGATACATAACAAAAAAAAACATGAAGTTTGTAGTTACTGTGCAAGAGGGTGATATCTTATTATTAAAATGAAATTGTAGTGCAGCAGTAGGTGCGTAAGAAAAGTATTTACTAAAACAATTTGCTATCTCAAGCTCATCAGTCACCATATTGCCATTGATATTCAAATCAAATATCTGCTTATCAGTTTTCTTTGAGCCTGTTACAATTTTAATAAATATTCCACGTTTCTTTGTTAACATTATTTGACTTGTTTATTTAAGCTTCAAAATATGAACGCTACGTTTGTTTTGCTCTTTTTGAGTATGTACACATTTGCAATTTTTTTTTTGGTTATAAATCACTTTTAACCATTGAGTGTAATTCCTTCAAATAAAACGACTCTCGTTTATTCTCTTTATTTACCCTTTCTTTATTTGGCCTGATATTTTTTTTCGGAAGCTGTAACACATTTTTTTAAAGATAATATTGCGTTAACATGAACGTACCCAGATAAGAGTAGGGGGGGAGCAGTTATAATGTGATGAAACAAAACAATTAACATCGAATAATAAGAGTTGTTTTTTTCAAAGCACGTAATTGCAATAACTAATAAAACACCGCTACAATTAAATATAATTTAAATTGTTACTACCTCATAGACCATGGCCCCTTAGTTTTGTACCTGAGTATGCCGGTGTGCGTTAATATAAAAATAAATAGTACTTCGTTATGGACAAGGCTTTTCCTTGCAAGAGATAAAGCATTGTAAATCATACAAGAACTAAGCGCTTATTTATGGAAACACAAAACTACTAAAACAGTTTATAGAATAAATTATAATCTTCTCCGTTTACTTTTTCCAAATAGTTCAATGGCAACAAACACAAACCATTAAGTCTATCTTCCAACATTCTTGACCTCAATCACGTTTTTGTTCGCCGCAAAGTTAAGAAAGATCTTTCTGCTGTTGTTACAGAAACAGGCAACGACAATAATATTCTGAGAAGATCGTAAATATTTGGAAATAATTGATGGTCACAGTTATCTAAAACTTCAACAACAGTTGTAGGCAAATAAATAATTGTTTATGTCTTGCTCTCTTAACCCTTGCTTTTCCATAAGGCCAAATCTCCTTCCCACGAGTATTAGTAACTCGGAAGTATTCTTCCGCAGATGATATTGATAGATTGTTTCGATGTTTTTGCCTATCTACAAGACGAGGAAACTTTATGTCGGTGTCAAGTTTTGCTGCTAGTTTTTGTGATTGTTCAAATATGGTTTTAAAGTACACGTCACTATATTTTTTCCTTTCCTCTAATACGATTTGAGTATCTTTAATTGCCGCTAATGCATCCATTAAATCAATCTTTTTATTTTGTAGCTACTTACTGAGAGGCAAAGTAAATTTTAATATGTCTGCAAGACATAATAGCGCAATAATAAATTTTTCTTGCTTAATAGAGTATACAAATGTGAGAGCTTGTTACGGACGAAATTTTCATTGCGTACGCCTATGTATTTTGACGTGAAATTAGCTTACGGTTTGGACGCCCCCTACCGATCTTTTACGCGTGACTGTCATTTACGACGAATTCTTTAACTTGGAAACTGCATAAAATGGCCGGTGAACTGGCAAGTAAAATTTTCTAAAACCATCCACCGTAATGGGGAACAATTTATAAGGGTATTACGCTTATAATACATTTGAGTCGTCACCGGGTAAGATAATAACTGTCATTTATTAAAACTCTGTTGTAATTTCTCGTAATTTGATAGCCGTTCCGCCACGTGCGGGCATTTGGTCCTTAGTCGTTAACTATTGATGAAGAATCAATTTCGAATAATAATTTCGTCGGATGAATATAATCGGAGGCATACGACATATGGCAAAAAAAATTTAATGTACCGAAGCTAACTACAATTGTCGAGATTCTACTCAGGCGGCAGATACCTGCGTAACCACCGTTTTCGTCGGGGTATAACAGCACACGACGACCGGGTTCGGCCTTATGTACTTGTGTTAAATATAACTAATCATTTTGTAGATTTCACTTTCGTGAGGAATTAGTTTGACACGACTTGCTATTTAAGAGTGTTTACAGGATTGCGTGTTGGGGAAAGCGCTTTCTTCGCACAAGTGGAAGTTCCTGTGTTACTGGTAAGTGTTTTATGTATCTTATTCGTTGTCAACAAAGTCACTCACGAAACTTTTGCTAATAGTAATTCCGTAATGATTAACGTAACTGTATTACCATTTAGGTAGTAAGTTTGCTTATTTTGTGTTATGTATGCTGTGTAATACCCATAATTATTATGATAATTTAATATTAATGCCGTAATTGCTATCACTGTTTTATTATCAGTAAGGTAGTATTATTACTTCTTTTGTACGTTTCGTATACGGTGTCTCACCGATAACTGTTAGGATAGGTTAATGTTAATGCTATAATCATTATCACTGTTTTATTGTCAGTAATCCCATATTACTAATTATTTTGTGGATTCCGCATGCTGTATACAAACGATATTTACTACGAACTATTCTTCGCTATTTACTTCACTGTACTTTATTGATGTGATGTGTGCTGCCGATACTACAGGCATTTATGTAGAAAATTTGATGTACTCCTTAATCAAAGTTTCCACTAATTATTAATGCAAATTGTTACTCATTGTAGAAGTTAAGGTTGGCGCATAAGCAAACTGTGATAGGTATTAATTCTACCTGGAAAACATTAAATCTCACATCTTCTATTATTATCCAACCTTAAACCATTAAATCTATTATACTTGTTAATCTTTCTTTTTATCTTTCCTGCTCCTGTGATTATCGTTACCTATTAATTACTTTTGGCTACTCGAACAGCCGAGTATAAGGATTACGAACCTAACATCGTGTTATAAGTTTATACCGTCTGTCTTGAACGGGACAGAAGTGACTTTGGTTAAGCTCTGGCGCCCTTGATATTTACTGTTTCTATGAACCCCCCTACTCCCGACTATTGTGAGTTGGCCGTGCAGGTTCGTAAAACCAAAAAGCTTGTAACAAGCTTTAGACGAACGATTGGTATCCTTCCACTTCATTATCTGACTTAGTGCTTTAGATATCTCAATCAAATGAGTAGTAAACTCACGGAATCGTGACGATCGACCCATCTAGTTTCACACAGACTTCAAATCTTTATATCTATGCTTCCTTTTTATACTTGATTTCTTTTTGCTGATTGTTTAAAAAAGAAATACACTGCTATCATAATTCCTACTGCATTTCTTATAGCACCTGTTTTAGACGATTGAGAAATAGAAATATTTAGTGCGTGATTGTAACAACGGCATCTACAAGCATTTGGTGCATATTTAATAATTTCCGACACTGCGCCATTAGGGTCTGATGTCACGACACTGCAACTGTCTGTACCAATTCCAACGCAGTTTATATCAAGGTTTACTTTTGCAATGGTTTGCAGTACAATTTTCCACAGAACTTGTCCAGTTAGTTTTATTTCGGGCTTATTCTCGACCTCGGATTCTACATTTTGTTGTACAAGTTCATATGCGTTCACAAAAGTAACACAATCTTCTCTAATTTGCTTGTTATAAAAATACCTTAAAATTAAACTCATTTGTTCTACGTCGCTATATCCGTTGTCTCATCAAATATTATGAAATAACATTTTGCACTTTTGACCTGATGAACAATGCTATCTAGTATTATCTCTCCACAACATTCAATCAACAATCATATGTAAGTAGCTCTAGAGCTGGTGTTTTTTAAGTGATTTTCAAGAACGGTGTTGCCAGATGCCACTCGAAAACGTAAAAGTTTTCTGTAAGTACAAGTCCATCGTTTCGATGACCTCTTAAGGGCTTTTATTTGTTTTCTTTATATTTATTCTGAAGAGAGAATTGTTTGGTCTAGCAAGTAAATTATAACCTTACTCCCACTACATTATAAGATAGAAAACATGATCGTGATCACAGTGTTCAGTCACCTGCAAGTGTTTCAGTGTTGAGTTGTGATTTAGAGTGCGTAATAGTTATAAAATAGTAGCGAGGGGGATTATGTTCCTAGTTGTCAAAAAAGAAGTAGCGATGATTCCCATTTATCTTACGAAGAAGTGGAAGGGTCGCAATCAGGTGATTACTTTGCAACAATAAATTTGCTATAATTTTTCTGTACGAGTAATATAATACGATGAACTTGTTTATAAGCCGTCTACTGGTTTCAAAAGGAAATCCACAAATACAAAAAAAACAAAAATAAGTACACCAGGCGGAAAACGAAACGAAAAAGTTACGTATTAAAAAATGACACGATATGGAATATTCTTTAGTCTAGAAAGAATACTTCAGGTCGCTTGCAACAGCAGAATATTTTACGGAAGAAATCCGGTCCAACACCATATGCAAAACAAAACATTGGTGACAAGGTAATTAGTGCTTAGCGAATTTTTATTGACCAACAGAAGCTTCGACACATACAGAGATGTACTGAAGCTGAAGCTCATAGACAATTACAAATGGTCTATGAACGGTGAAATTGAAGCATTTATAGCAATGATTTATGCTCAAGGTGCATATGGCGCTAATATACTTTTGGTGGAAAGTTTATGGTCTCAAACGTGGCGGTCAGCGTTTTTTTCTCAAGTAATGTCTTGTGATAGATTTAAAGAGATTATGAGATATTTGCGTTTTGACCTAAAAACTTAACGAAGCGAAAGACTTCAAACTGACAAATTCGCACTAGCCTCGCAGATATGGAAACCATTTGTTGAAAAATGCATCCTTTCTTATAAACCTGGACCAAACTTGACAGTAGACAAGCAATTGTTCCCCAAGCTCGCTGTAGATTCACCAAATATATGTCTAATAAGCCAGACAAATTTGGCATCAAGTTTTGGATGGCTGCGGATGTTCAATCAAAATACTTCCTAAATGGTTTTCCATATTTAGGTAAGGATGAAACTCGTACAGTGGGTGAGTCTTTATCCAAAACCGTTGTGCTGCGCCTATTAGAACTTTTCCTCAATAAGGAAAGAAATGTAACAACGGACAATTTTTTTACCTCATTGTCACTTATTGAAAAGTTGCGAACAAAACGGACAAGCATAGTTGGAACAATGAATCGCATTAGGAAGGAAATTTCACCTTTTGCGAAAAATAACAAGTCTCCATTGTATACAACCACCACTCTGAAACATGATACATATACGTTGACTGTATACCAGGGAAAGGTCAACAAAAATGTGTTATTGCTAAGTTTAGTGCATCTTACAGTAGATATAGAAACTGGTCCTGAAAAACATTTCGAGACCGTCGAATTTTTATAACAATACGAAGTATGCTGTGGATGTAGTGGATCCAATGGCCAAAAAATACAGCACTAAAGCTGGATGTCGACGCTGGCCTACACAAATTTTTTATAACGTACTAGACTTTGCTGCTATAAATGCATGCATTTTGTACAATTCGATAACAGGTAAAAAACTAAAACGCAGAGATTGTATTCTTTAGCTAGCAAAAGAGCTTAGCAATGAATACATAACTAAAACCAATACAACATCGACATCAAATGTTGCCCGTAACCGGAAACGACGCCATTGCGTGACAACAAAATGTGGAAATAATGAATTTTTGCAAGCAGTGCCAGAACGCTGTATGTGGAAAATGTACCGCAAAAGCTGAAGTAACGTGTATAAAGTGTGCTGACAATCTCTAATAACCAAGTTTTTGAAAATGTATGACATTATAAATTAATGTGATAAATATAGATTCGGTTATTATTTGTGTTTGATTGCGTTATTTACGGACACAACTGAAGTAAAGATGCCAGTAAAATTGACCGCTCACGGCCGTTCTAGGTATCTAGATGGGGCCGGTTGTTCTAGTGTTAAAACGCTATTTTCGTGATATAAAGCAATGCCGTGACAAGACAGATCTCCATCTTTACCTGTTAATTTAGAAAATACTCTTATTATGACCTGCATTATTAGCGGCAAATAAAAAACAAAATTTACAGAATACCCCATTCTTGGCAAGATAACTGCCCAACTAAATTGTTCTAAATGAGATCGCCACAAATATCTCTTTGTACTTTTTCCGTGTTTATTTTCTTTTCGGAGAACGGCAATTGGTAATTCAGAGGAAGAGACCAGTGAGTTTCAAGCAGTTGAGCTTTCATAAAATCGGTTAGTGGTTTTCCAATATGCAGACCAACATCGAGCTCCTGTACCTCTATCTGATGTGGTAAGGCGATAGACGGTTCTACGTATGGTTTTCTGCAACTTAAGGAGTCTTCTTCTGCAACAAGTGCATATGGTGCTAAAGACAAAGGTGTCTGTAATAAAAGACCTTATTTGATATACAGGGTGTCAATAATAAGTCGTTAAACCCGTAAATGGGAGTTAAAACTTATTACTGCAAACAACTTTTTTTTGTTCCAATTTTTGATTCGAGCCGACGGTTTGCAGTTCTACGAGTTTTTTTGTGTTTCGAAACATTGTCATCACTTTCATTTTAATGATTAAAAAAATTGACATTTTAAAAATCATGTTGCGGTACATTTGCATTTCAATTATCTACTTTTAAAACGTGAATGTTTTTCTAAAGACAAAATTAAAAAAAGATTTTTAGAAAAAAGCTCACTATGAACCATTTGAACCTAAATCTGACTATCAATAAAAAAATTGTATAAACGGGACTTGAAAATAAATAAATAAATAGATAAAATAAATAAAAATCTAAATTCTTCAATTTTTCTACGAAATTTCAGATAGATTCTTAACAGAATATTGCACAAGAAATAGGTAGTTAGTATGTTTCAAAAAATTATAATTTGGAAAAATGTTTGACTTGTCTTGAAAACATCAAGCAGCATAATAAAAATAAATAAACGCAGATGTTCTCATTTAAAGTGAGAGATAAGAAAACTAAGAGCTTAAAACTAGTTTTACTTTTCAACCATCCCCTTTAGTCAATAGGCACTTTACTTTTTGCTTTTCTACCGTCCAATACAAAACTTTTGTAAGCTTTTCAAAATACAAAAACGAATCACGAACATTAGGTACTTGCCTCACAGGAATTAGTTGTAACATTAACATCAGTATCACAATACTTCCGTTTCCTAATTACAAAACGATCCATCTTATTTTTAGTATGTAGTTAGGTACAGTTAAATATTCCTTCAATATCAAATGGATAGTACATTGTAGATTGATGATGCAAAAATATTAAATAAAATAATTGCCACGCGAACTAGGACTGTTAATATTGAAAATATGAAATAAACACAGCACACTCAATTCAAACAGACTAGTAAGTCAAGTAAAGACGAAATAAATAGATAAATAAAAATATTTCATTTAACATTATGCACAACACAGATAACATGTAATTTAATTTAAATCGTGAATTCAAAAATCAACAGATTAATATCAAATATGATTACTAATGATTCACAATAAATACACATTAAAGTTTACGCATAACTATCTAATTACAAATAATACCTTGTTGTAGAAAATATTAAAGTGTTCTTAGAATAGGAATTTTTCCGCAGATTGGGGTTTAAAATGCCTTATATGACTAGACTATAAATGCTGAGTAGAGTTGTCAAAAAGTTCAATGTTGTATTCCGCACGTTTATTGGTTTTATTTAATAACTCAATCAAATAATTCGAATTACAAAATGTAAGAAAACTTACAGCAGCATTTGCAATCTCGGGAGAGGGGCATAGCCTCCCCACACGCCCTCCTCTCTACAGACGCGCTTGCCTCAAATCCAACAATACAGACTTCACAATCACTTTCTCATGCCCAACTCTTCATACATATTTTTTTCAAACATAATCTTTCTCTAAAATATTTCGCCATCCCACTATGTTAATATACACACCTAGCACAATATGGAATTAGTTTAAAGTTTGTTATTTTTAGATACTCAATATCACTGTTTAATAACCAGTGTTTGATCAATAACAAAATGTCTAGTAAATACGTTTCCGCAAAAAAAACTTCAATTACGTGTAATTTACTTATTAAGGCTCTTATCTTAACATGCCCAACTTTAATAGCTACGGTTTTGTTTTTTGTGATATATTTTTTTAAAGGAATACCTTGTATGTCATTTGTCTTCTCACAAATTAGTACGTATTCTAAACTATCCACATTTACAAATTTATAACTACACGGTGTAAAATTGTTTGTCATTTGAATAAGCCGTTTCAGAAGTATAACTTTTCCCGCACTCTTTATGATTAGTAAAATATCGTATTCCGACTTCAGAACTCACGTCTATACAACGGAAATTACTTAGCCTACACTACCGTTGAAGTAACTATAGAGTTTGAAAAAAATTAAATAGTTACTGGTAAAGTTTCTTTTTCTTTCTTTGTTGTAGTTTAATTATTGTTTTTATTTATCTTCGTTTAGGAAGGGCATAAAAAATACTCAAGTTTTTTATATGGCGACGTTTCGTGTACGAAGTGTATACTTCTTCAGGCCACTGCAGTTTTATTCAAGTAAGTATTATCATACATAATAATCAAAAACACATTGTAAACATTTAAATTATTTACACATAAAACAATGTAAGTACTTACACGAAAAATAGACTAAGTGAATCCGTTGGGCAATAGACATGAGCCAGTTTAGATTATGTAAAATCGATGTTTTTAATTAAAAAAATTGTCTATTCTAATTTATTTTAAGAGTGCTAAATTTTTAAAAAAAGTCAAATAAGTAAAAAACTATCGACAATAGGTATAATGAACTTTGCATAAACTGACATTATTACTTTCCTATAAAGAAAGTATAGCGATCACAATTTTTTTTCAAACAAATTTTATTGCATAATTTTACGTTTCAAGGTCTCTTGAATCAAAAAAATTTATTTTTGATAAAAAAAAATTTGTGTGTTTATTAGATATTTGATTTATAATTTAAAGTGAATACCATATAATCCTAAGTTCGAATCCTGCCTACGAAAATTTTTTTTTCAGAAAAAAATTCCATATCTTGAAGAAAAAGCAAGAAACGTTAAAAAATAACAATTTTTCTCTATATCTTTTTGATTTGTTCATACCGTGTGTCCGGAATTTTCGAATAAAAATAATAAAAATAAATTTTCAAAATTTAATAACAAATATTAAAAATATTTTCAAAAATGTATAGCGTGGAAAAAAACTTAGTTTAAAATACAGATGTAAAGAACATATGAGTAGCTCACTTTGGTGTAGCAACATCAATCAACAAATAACAAAATTTACGTTACACGTGAGATACTTCTCTGACTCCGAATTAATAAATAAAGAATGACTTACCAAATTTCCGCAGTTAACTGGAAGAAAGCGCTTTCTTTTCAGTAAAACCTGGAATCGTAATAGAATTAAACAGAATCGGTTCAGCCCAGTGACTCACGATAAATACACAAACGAAAAATCTAAAACAGGATTAGTTTTTTTTTTAAAAGGCAAATTACACCACAAGAAATAAAAACCCGGTTCATCGGATGCTGTTGCATACTTTAACGTAAAAACAAAAAAAAAAGGTGTCGCAGCTTCCTTATTCAGTATAAATGAATAGCATGTCAACGATCCACAGGTGGCCGATTAAACTGGTACTTGCGAGGTTAGAGAGCACAACAAGAAGGTAACGTAAGGGCCGAGGCGGCTAGTCAAACAACTTCCATGCGGGAATCACCGCTATTCAGGGCAAACAACGCCTAACCCAACTCGCTACAATAGAAAGAACACGTGGTGACCCCTTGTACATTTAATAAAGTAGAGAAAAAAACGCTTACCTTCACCAGCGTGGAGTATTAACGAACGGCAAATTTTAATGCTTTATGAATTTATCGTTCCATAAATGGCCTTTGTAAGTAACACTTCACCGTTATATAAAAAAATTCATTATCAGGATCCACGCGATAAAGCGTGCAACAAACTTCACAATGGCCGTTCCGGATGCGCAAAAAAAGACGAGAACGTTCAAGCGGCGTTGCCACAAGTTAAATGTAAGTTACGCCCTTCGTCGGGACAACAACTCGCACATCTACGTGCCCTAATCAATCTAGCTTTTAAATTTAACGAAGGAACGACTTCACTTTATTAGGTTTAACTTTGAGAATGTAAAGATCAAAGTATCGAGAATCAAAGCGCACCCGATAAGTAGGTGACACACAAAAAAAGTTTAATATTAATTGTGATTACAACTTAGTATGTACGTGTGGCCATTTTAATAATCGATATGAACAACAAAGTAAAATAGAAAATGCAATACTTACAGTTGTGAATATCCAGTAGGGTATTAGCTAATCCCGTACCAGTCTGACCTAAAACGTAATATGCAATTTGACACAAAGATACATACTTTGTGAGCACAAATAATTTGATTTAATGCATACAATGGTAGTAAAAAATGCTCCGAGCTTCCCTCTAGTTAATTTCTCAGTTTATTAGTATTTCTTTCCATAAAATGGTATGCATACCCTTAACCTTTAGCGATCTAGCATGGAAACTTTCCGACAAAACAGGTGTTCTAGGTGTTACGAACAGGGCCGCGCCTTCCATGTGTGCAATGTGTGCGGCGCCGTAGGCGCCAGATCTAAAGGGGCGCCGAAGGAATTGGACAATTGAAATTCCAAATCTCCTATGATAATTTAGAAATTTAATCAGTGTCCTGGTGGTCAATAATACAAGAGGTTCATTTAAAAAAACACAATTATCGCAGTCTAAAAAAACATTCTTATATTAACACGATTTATATTTAAGATCAATTATATTTAAGATTAAGGTTTAAGATATTCGTCCATCTTTACAATTACCGAAATAATCAATAAAACGTTACAGCATGTAATGGAAGATTTTTCTATGCTTAGCATAGAAATACGCACAACTTTCCTGTCCCATAGTATTGCCGAATGCGTAAAAATGATTACATTTTTTTACGTAGAGGAACATCTCTCACTTTCCACGGTAGTCGCAGATAAAGTCAATCAGTTATTTTATTTAATATAACTATCTATTTTTACAAACATTTTCGTTGTGGTCTTTGATTGACTTTTGACAAGCGCTGTCCAATTGTATTTGTAAGCGAATATTAACCTGACCAAGAGTAGCATAATTCATACAACTTTTCATGTGATTCGCCAATAACGAGGGTTTTTTTTAAATACTATAAATCGGTAACATTATTTTTACACCATAATGAATCACGTGAAAACAGTAAACCTACAAAACAGTAAAATCTATTATTTATTTCAACTTCACAAATCGAATCTGACGAATCATATATAGATTCTTTAAAATTTCTATGGATTTCTTTATTTTTATGTTTACTGGTTTTACGAATTTGAAGTAAAGGCTGAGGACGAGCATTAAATTTAAATTCTAAACGTCTAAACTAATATTAACTATTAGTTTTTTAATGTCTTGTACCACCGTCATTATGAAACAAAATCGATAAGTCGTCTATGACAAATGAATATTAGAGATCACCTTAGAAAATCGACTGCAAAGTTTGTCATATGTGATAAGAAATGTGCTTTCTAGCATCTGTGTTTTATACACACGTGTTGCAAAGATAATGATAAATGACGTAAGTCACGTAAACATTGCGCTACCACTGAGTAGGCGAAATGACCTCCGGCCTGAAGACCGCAACCAAGCATTTAAACGTTTCGTTATCTTTTTTTCTCGTGTAAAATTGTATTATGTGTGTCTCACTATTGACTACAATAACTACCTAATAGAGAAACCACCACTAAACTTAATATTCTCTATTTAATAAATTGCAAATTGCAAGCTTATTTAAACCATGTTAGAGATATGAGATGAATTATAGAGGTCCAATAAAGAGAATGCTGTCTGCAAGGCTTGTTAATAAATTATAAACTGCATTTAAACAGGAAAAATTCTATAGAAACAAACAAAACACACCGGTACCACGTACACCGCCTAATTAACAGCAGTTATCAGCTCCTTAGCTGAAATTTTATCAACAATCTCATTCACATCGCGATCTATCACAACTTGTCGATTTTCGTAGTCCTGTATAAGCAAAGTGGCAGTTTCGATTCTTTACAACATTAGCATACTGTCATGTTGTGTACGTAGTGCTTTAGTAAAGTATTGTAACTGTTCATAAAGTAAGTCAACCAACATATGTATAATAAATATAGTTTGGCATATTATTTTATTGTTCATTTATTATTCTGCACTTGTTATCGTGTCCGTACCTACCTCTGTGGGGAGTTAATTTAAAATTTTTGAAAATTAAGTATATATATTCTTATTTTAAAACGTATTCTATTTAAATCCTTTTAAATAAAGAAGTTCTGCAAATTTTCTACAACACTTAGGAAGTATGTATTTCTAAAACTTGCGATAATATTTCACATGGTAATTTTAAATATACATACACTGCTTTTTTGCGACAAGTGGACTAAAATTTGCTGCAACTGGCAGATGATCTTCACTAATCACTTAAAATTTACAATTGAAATTAAAATGGGGACAGATTCGGTAAGTATTTAGAAACTAAACTATTAAGTTTGCAGTTTTGCTTGTAACCTTGTAGAGAACTTACAATGAATTACCTTGCTTACTGGGAATAAAAAATATTTACTTGCCAAATTTTTGTGGAGTTTTTCGCCACTTGCCGCATTTTTAAACTACAAGAGTATACGAAAAAAATTAAGAATCAGCTTATATTAGTTATACCTACATGTGTGTGGTAGAAATTTTAGTGACTTTAATAGCATGTTGTTTCTTTCTCTTATAGAAAATAAAATAAAATTCTAAATCATTCTGTATGGAAACAGGTTGTTAGTAGGAAATAATAAATAAATTAGTAGGTTAAACGGAAACAAATTTCCGAAAGCTCAGGAAAATGTGTGTTGATTTTTTTGAGTTATTGTTGTTATGAGATATTGTGACAATGACGAAAAATCCAACAAAAATTCAAACGTAAAATATAAAAACACTGGTTTCAACTTTTGACAGTTTTTTTTTGTAAAAACTATTATTTTTCAGATGTCATATAAAGGAAAGAAAAAAACTATTGGGTTACCAAAATTTAATAAACAAAAAGAAAAGAGACGAAAAGCGTGACAAAAACACCACAAAAATAACACAGTTTTTTCCTGTTTCATCTACATCAACTTTGAGTACTTGTTCTTCTTTTTCTTCGGCTTCGGAAAAGACGTGTTCTATTGATAATGATGGAAACCAAACGACGCACCAATCTGATGCGCAGATTACAACAAAAGACGAGCCACATTTAACAACCTTTGATGAAACCAACATTGATATAGACCTGAACAAGATAAACTCTACTCACAATGATCCAAGTCATTGGTCAAAAGCTCTAGGTACAAATACTATACAAATTTTAGTTGAAAATGGTCCGAAGAAATTACACGGTTCAATTTTCTTCGTGATTCGTCGGGTCAAAGAATTTTCTTCTAATTATTATAAAAAACGTTTAAAAAACGGAGAAATCGATTATAGAAATTGGTTACTTTATTCGATATCTAAAAATATGGTTTTCTTGTTTTTGTTGCAAACTTTTCGATGTGCAAGAGAATAATAAATTTTCTCGGGGTTGTAATGGTTGGATACATTTAACAATGAATCTAAGTAGATATGAAAAAAAAATCATCTTACTATACCAACTATCAAAAATGAACCGAACTATGACAAACAAAAAATAAAACTACAATTGATAGTGCTAATCAACAACTTCTTGCAATCAAAAAACAACGATGGTATAATATAATAAAATACTAGTATGTTATTCAATTATTAGCTCGGTAAAATTTAGCTTTTCGAGGCCAAGACAGTATGTTATTTGAAAATAATAACGGAAATTTATTGCAGTGTATTGAGATGATTATTATCCTCGTTTAAAATTAACCAATCATATTGAAACGTTCAAGAAATTACTTGCAAACACAAGAGCCTTCTAGAAGGCTGTTATCTATTTTCTAGAAGTTATAGCGAAAAGTGAGGAACGATCGAGAAGGATTTCCGTATGTCTTTATATAGCGACGAGACAGATCGTAGGTCAGTTATTGCTGGAATGCGATTGTGTTAAGAAGATTATCAAGTGGAAATAAATCGTTACCACGCGTGTGTCTACATAAATAAATCGAGAATAATCGTGAACGTGATAATTAGTGTAAACAAGTGTGATATCCGAGGACGTTATCTTATCTTAAGTGATATAAATTATAGTGTAAGTGTTTTTATTATTAGATTTTATTAGTTCGGTTAATTTAAAAGTGTACATATTTCTAGAATAAGTAAACGTAGTTTTAGTCGTTTTAAATAAATTAGTTTTTAACAAATAAAGACGTAACAATATTATACCATTTCAATCACGTTTTTCAATTAAACGAGCATTAATAAGCGATAACACAACCGAAAGAGATATAATTACAGCGATAAGTATGCCTGTTGATAAGTAACCATGAAAACGCTCTAAATTCAAAAATTCATAAACGTCAACCATGTCACGTTTTGGCTCAACTTATTTTGTGATATCACTAATAATTATTATGACAATAAATAATTTTTTTGCTTTTTTCGAGTAATAATTATTTGAATTCCATTTGTCTTTGTAAAATTATCTAAAATTCGACACCTGGACAGAACTCAAAATGTTTTGACAAAACTTAATCACCCGAGCGTGAAACGCTAAGCAACACATTTTTCGTTTCCGTCAATAAGTGTCTCATTATCGATAGTTTTACAAACACTTATGATATTACATAATTATGATAAGTACATTTGATCTATACTGAGTGATCATATTCAACGTGCTACTTCATAACTAAAAAAATGCCCACGTATCTTGGTGACAAAATCCAAAATGAAATCGTATCTGTTTTGGCAAACAAAAACCAAACTTTAATTTTGAATGTATAAAATAAGTATTTTTCAATAATATTGAACTGTACACCAGATATTGCAGATATAGAGCAAGTAACTACTCTTTTGTCCACTTTAACACTTGTTCTAAAGAATTAGAAATACGCAAACATTTTTACCCTTTTTGCCCTATTTTTGATACAACTGGCATCGGTTTGAGTTCTTTTATAATAGAAGAGTTAAAAAAAAAATTGATTTATATATAGGTATATGTATATATAAGATTGGTCATGATTCAAGAATGGTTATCAAATTTATCTATCATCTTAATAGAACCATCAATATTAGAAGAAATAGAGATTTACCCTATCATAAAAAAAATTGCCGAAAAGTAGATTTTTTTGTGAATTGCCGATTTTTTAATTTGTTTTGTAATTTTAAGTAGGACTACCTGACAGTTCTGACAAAAAGAACTTATTATTTATTTTTATTTGTTAGAAGTAGTATGTAAAGGAGAATTTGTTTTCATCACATGTTGGAAATTTATTTGTTATTTTTAAGAGTTATACCATTGCATTTACATATGCATTAATATACCTTGTACAGTGTATTTGATTTGTATATTTTACCATTTTTATATTTATTGTATTATTGTCTCATCATCTGACTATAGCTATTTGTTTGTTTTTACTTAACTTTTTATTTAACAATACCATCGAATTTTTTAACTATAATTTACGTGGGCGCATTAAAAATTTTTGCACACAGGCGCCACTAAGTATCGACGCGGCACTGGTTACGAACGCCAATGATAACGTTACAGGTGGAGGGATCGGACCTGCTAAAGAATTAATTTAAGCCCTCAGTGCAAAAACGTTATAAAATTACATACCCCAAAATAAGCTTTCACTCAATATCACTTAAAAATTCGCCCACATATTCACGTATAGTATCGTGAATAACTTAATAATGAAAGCTTTTTGTTGGGCCGAAAAGATCGCTAAGAACGATGCGTCATTTAACAAACGTTAGCAAAAAATGAATTCAGGGATGTCGATGAAGAAATTTTATACTTGAAAAATTTTTATACTTGAAAATTGAACTACTAACTTTTTAACATAACAAATTACTAATAGAATGTTATCACGTTGATACTCCAATTTAACAAATAAACGTTTGTTTATGTTTTAGGGTTATGTGACACCAATTAACCACCATGTACCGTATGATATAGCAGATTTTTATATTGTGCATATGGTACATGTACCGGTTTATACCGCGAATAAATAGAACTTATCTATATTAACGAACGCTTTGATACATATTGGTGTGGAGCGCTTCAATTATCGTAAGTGCACATTAAGTTTTAAGTTTGGCACCTAACATCAAAAACTGTAAATTTACTTTTTGTTAATTTAATAAGATCTTGAAACACTTCTACCTATACCTTTCTTGAAAACTAATGATTATAAAACTTACAAAAGATACTACAAGAGATTGTGTTAAATTAGCCAATAGAAAACTGAAATCTCGATTAGATGCACAAGGAATTTTAACTAACGTATAACTTTTAGTATACATCAATATATTTAGTAACATCAACTTATCATAACTTATTATAAAACTAACATTTAGTGATTTAGTTACATTTTTCCAACTTACATTAAAGTCTATTTAAATGAAAAAATTTGAAACTGTAAAGTTTTAACGCGTATTGTCATAACGGTTAAATTGAAGATCAACACCGGTGTAAACGAAACAAATAATTTTAGTAAATCTATTCGCAACACTTATATACATAATCTTAAACAAAAAAATTTTTATACGATACAAATCTACAAGATTTTACATATACAATGTTGGTTCTTTTAAGTATAATAAAACTACAAAATTGTTGTTAATAAAATGTTTTTAAATTGATGGTTCCAAGAAAATTCAATGTATTAGTTTTTATTTTAAAAAAAGTACATATAAAGTTGAAAGCTCTTTCTAATGCTAATTTTGTGTTATAATAAGCTATAATTTTTATAGCTACAGCTTAAAGACTTTAATATAAATTTAGAAATACATAAAAGTTACTATTAGTTTTTTGTATATTTCAATAATAGTGTTTTAATAGCGTTTTGCTGAACGTAATAATACAGTGATGCTCATTTAAACAGATTAAGAAGAAACAAAGTGCTAGAAGACTAACGTTAATGATAATGTTTATGTAGTTATTACAAACTTAAGAATTTCTAAATTAAATTTTTGTACCAACTATTACCTGTTAAATATTTCAACAAAACACATAAAGTAGAAGTTAAACATCTTCAAATGTAATGTTTTGCTAATGACTTGGAATATTTTCACGGACTTTGATACATCCCGTATAATTAGTAATTACAAATCTTAGCAAACTTACGTTTAGAGAAAACTCGTCGATTTACTTTCGTGTTATCTTTAACGCAATAGAAAGAGAAACATGCATTGTGTCTAATAACAGTTGCTGTTGAAATGGATTAGTCTTGTACAAAACACCTCTGTAAATAATTTATTAGGGTTTTAGGCCTACGGTATAAGAACATTCAAGCTTAGGATTACGTTTTACTTTGTTTCTCGTATATTATCTAACAAAAGATAAAGATAGGTTGCCCAGCAATAATTAAAATTTAAAAGTTTAAATACTTTAATGCTTACATTTTTTGTTATAGTTCTTTGTGTTTTATCTTTTTTTTTGTAAAACATACTTGAAAGTAAATACGTAAACTTTACATTGTAAAACCATTTATTATACTTTTAAATATGTTTGATAAAAGTTCGAGTTTGTGTAATTACGTGTAGCCTTATACATTTACAATGTACAACTTTCGCAAATTTTAAAACTTTATTACCAAATATAAAATTTTTAAAATGTATAAAACAATTTATTTTTAATGGTTCAGTTTATAATTTTTTTTAGTCAAAATTATATTATTAGTTATCGGGATTCATTGTATTTTAGTAATAAAACTTTCGTACTACAACTATAACGAATTAAAAAATTGTAAACAGTATATCAAACTAAAATAGTAATTTGAAAATATGTATCTTATAAGCAGATACAGATGTTTAAAACACAGAATCATATACAGCTAACAGTCATTATACAAAATGATCGTAAAGTAAATAACGGCGTTGAAGCGCAAAAAAGCAAGTACAGACATGTTATGTGCATAATGGTGCATGTTTGTTTGTACCGGCAATGTTTTGCTATCATCATCTCTTTGAAGCATATCTTGACACGTACCGGTATTAAGCTAATAAACGTTGAAAACGTTTTACGATAAGAAATATTTATACGCAAATTTATTCTATAAATAAAATAAGAAGAAAATATAAACGCATATAGTACGATGTTAAAAATAAACTATAGTTTAACATAATAATTAATAAATAAATTGGGTGTAAAAATAAAACTAGTTGTTTATAATATGTCAACAATTAATTGTATTCATTTTTTTAAACTTTTTTCTCAGTTTTGAATTGGGTATAATAATTGATAACAGTCGATAAATGTACAAAAAAAATTAAAATAAACTAATGTAATATCTAAAATTAATTATTGATACTATTAAATTAAAAGTTAAAAGAAATTATTATGGAAACTTTAAATGAAATGTCGAATTAAAACAGAAAAAACAACTACCACATCTTTTAAAATAAACATTTACTCTTGTTTTTGATAATAGTTATTCAACCAACAAGATGGGCAATGAAAGCCCATGATAATCGAGTCTTTTCCAACGCGAGTGAGCGCAGCGAGCGTAAGCGTTAATATTGCCGAGATTATTAATCCCATATTATCAAAAACGAGTTTTTTCCGTCGATCGTCTTTTCTTACAATTATACAATTTTGCCTACTTAACAGCTGTTTTATTTTTTTATAAACGGTAATGTGATACTGGATGATGCTCTAGAGAGAAACTAGTTCACTTATTTATAGATTAAAGATATATTTATATATCCATTATATTGTTGCGTTACCTTTGTACACCACAATATTTACATAATAGCAATTTCAAATAAAGAATTTGGTATATACCACACAAAACTAACGAGAGATTCATAATCGTTTGCGATGTTGGCAGCACACCAAGGTTGATTTATAAAGGCGATTAATAATCAAAATTTTTTAATGCGCGATCGAGCGCAACAAACCAGATTGTTAATATTGTCTAGATTATTAATAGATTACCAAACGACTTGTATTTTTCTTTTTCTTTTTGATTTTGATCGTATTATTAATTTTTATTTGTTAATTATTTTTCAATGGACTTTTTAATCAAAAACGTCAACTAATACAATCTACATAGCATTAATAATATCTTAAACCTTATCTACAATTTTAGTGGTTATAAAAATGGTACAGTAATAAAAAATTTTGCATTTGTTAATTATTTTTCCATTCATTTTTTATTTAAAAACGTTAACTAATATAATCTACATAGCTTTATAAAAATATTAATTCTTATCTACAATTGTAGTGGTTAAAAAAATTGTACAGTAATAAAAATTCGTTAATTTCATTGTTTCAAAGTAGATCGGTAATCGGGGTTATTACCAGTCTGCTTCTGATATATTATTATACGTTTTAGTATATTAAGTATTAAAAACAGTAAGGGTTTTTTACCGACATCTACATTGACATTTGACGTGACTACAAGCCTTAAAAGATAAATTGTCACCACAATTTTTAGGCTTTTGATCTTAGAAACGATTTTGCACCTTTGGCGATTGGTTGTGTGGATAGGGCAGTGTCCAATACTGTCTTTCTGAGTTTCGGTCAAAGGCGCGGATTTTTTAAGATTTCGTTTTTTCTAAGGTTCAGGGTTAAGACTTCGTCGGCCTTGTTTTTTTCTGGTTTCACTTTTTTTGTTGCATAATACAATTGTCACTTGTGTTTTAAAATCAAGTAAACTCATTTTAGAGTTTGTATTGTCAGTCTCCCTTACTTGGTCTGCAATTCTTCTGTAGAGTTACCACGAATTACATATGGTTTCATCGATATGACAAAAAAAGATTTGGTAATACCACTTCTTGCTTCTGATGTGGATTGGGTACAACCCTATTAAGGAAACTTGCAAGTCCACACCACCCACGTGTTTGTTATATACCTATGTTATATCTGAGCAAGGTATACCCTTCTTTTCATTTGCTGGTTTGAAAAAGGCGACGTTGCATTTTTTTTTCTGTTGGCATTGTGCAATTTGTCAAACAATTTAATCGAATAGTTGCTACAGAATGAATACCACTCCAGTGCAATGGACAAAGTCGAATCATGTGCAAGAAATGTAAGGTTCATTTATGCCTCTATGAAAAGAAAAATTGTTTTTACAAATTTCATATTTAAGAAGAACAATAAAAAAACTTTGAAAAGTGAATGTTGTATGGAGTGATTTTAAAACCCCACGTATAATATTAGTTTTTCGTTCTAACAGGTCCCCGAAATGGGAACGTCACATATTTTTTGAAATATAATTTTCAAAAAGTCAAGTTTGAAATATAATTTTCAAAAGTTTCAATATTTTTTAACAAGTCATTGTGACTAAATACAACATTAAAAAAAGTTTTAGTCACATTGAAAAAATTGTGCAATAGAGGGTTAAAGTATTACTTAAAGTACAAAAGATAAACAATAATAATGCAGTTATAAACTAAAACGTATCAAAAAATCTACATTGACATTTGACGTGACTACAAGCCTTAAAAGATAAATTGTCACTACAATTTTTAGGCTTTTGATCTTAGAAACGATTTTAATACATTTGTTTAGTTTTATCTACTTTTTTGTTAATTGTTTTTTATATTAAATCAGAAAACAAATTTAAAAAAATTAAACAGTTGAATAGTGAGAACAAGTTTTACTAACAATTGTTGGTAAAAAATCTTTTGCCAAAAATGAAATAAACTTTAAACCTGCATACTGCTCAAAAAATAAATCTTATTTCTCGTACTCTTACAAGTTACAATTCATTTTTGGTTGAATTTTGATATAATTTAAAAAAAAAATAATTTAGTATAAAAATAAAACAAGAAATTGAAAAAAAATGTTTAGTATAACTTCGCGATGCCATATATGAATCTAATAAAAATATTTTTTTGTCTAAATGTATATTCCTTATCCAAGTCTACAACCAATTTATCTCACACGCACAAAAAATTTTAAAATCAAAATGAAAAACAATATGTAACTTTTTTGTCAAATATTGTGCCAACAATTATAGAAAGTAACGTAGATTTAAATTTTTGTGACGCTTTTTGAGCTTCAAACGTCGCGTCGTAAACATTACACACAAATTTATATTTTACGTGAAATAAATAAAGATTAGAAACACTTACCTAAAAACAATATACTCAGCATCGGTCAAAACCAACCCGTAAATAAACAAACCTCAACATATCTAGCGCGGTTTAAGCAAAACGTACCGGACACTAGTGCGTATTTAGACTGAATTTAATTTAAATCTGTCGATTCTACAATGCGTTGTTTGTAAATAGATAACAAAACTTGTTTTTACGTGCTGTGCAAAACAAATTAAAAGTTATCAAAAAAACGTAAATATAAATTATTTGTTAATGGTAAATTTATAAAGAGTAAAGCAATACACAAATAAGTCTCTTTTTGTTTTACATAATTTGTATGTATTACCGATACAGTTTTCTAAATCTTTTTATCAATTTATTTTCAATGTTCTTACAACCATCATAATACTTTAATTAAGTTAATTAATTGATTGAAAAAAAAAACAAGTATAAGAAAAATAACATAACTCTTAATGTAACAATTAATTTTATAGAATAATAGTATATTAAAATATAAGTTGCAGAAGGCAAAATATTCAAACACGCATTCAGGTTTATAGATAAGTGTTTGAATAGCCTTCTGCAACGAATGTTTTATACTATTTTCTCTATTTCGGTCGATATTTACATTATTTATTAAATTTAAAATGTCCATTATTTTCCAGCAGGGAAATTTTTATTAGAATTTTTGTGTTGGCAACGGTGATTTGACTAGACATATTTGACACATTTACCTAGTTTTCTGCTGTCATTAGGTGGCAATTAGAAATTAGGATGTAAAACTTAGAAAATAAAAGTTACCAAAAATCGTTAAAGAATAGACTTCATTCTAACACTAAAATGCGTGCGTGAAAGTGTAATTTTAAAACCGAAATAGAGAAAGCAATTTTTTGTTTGCACTCGGTCAAAAAACTTGATTTAAGTTTTGTAAACGTTACAACTTACAGTATTTATTTCAAATTAATAAATCAACCTATTAATAATTTTAATTAAAAAAATTGATTTTTTAAGTATAGTATCTCTATAAGGCATATACACAATGATTACTATGTGCAATTGATTTTTTTAAAAGACAATGTTACAAAGTGCAATCAAAAGTACTGATTTTTGTGTGTGTAGTATACATATAAAGTTGGTAGTAAATACTAGCTATCAGATTTAGTCAATGTTAAATATTAAGAATAATATTAAGGCTCCTATACGATAGACTATATTGCGCAATATAATATAATGCAATATTATATTGCATAATACTTTTTAGCATAGACGATTCAATATTTTTGTGCGATACCCACTTGTTTGAAATCACGATTTACTAAAATAATGATAAAATTAAAATATTTTAAAAACGAAAAGCGTGTATAGCAATTGTTTTATATTTTTTATCCATCAAAGAACTAAAACGGCGGCGTTGGTCTAAAGAATAGCACTTAAAATGAAGTAAATTTACAAGTGAGAATTTACGCGACTTAAAAAGTTAAGTAAACCAAGAGATTACCATAATATTTTACGCGTGTATAATGACACTTTTAATGAGTTGTTGAAAATGATTGCAAAACAAAATACAGTGATGAAAAAAGCAATTTCGCCGACTGAACGATTAACAACAAGGCTATGATTTTTTGCAACAGGACGAAGTTTCGAAGATTTAAAAATTAACACAGCAATAGCACCACCATCAATTCTATTATTTTGGAAACATGCGAGGGTATTATAACAAAACTGTAGAAATACATTCAGCTAAACAAACGTTTTTTCTATTGTAAATTGTATACACTTTAATATTAAAAAAAAATTAAACACATTCTAAATAAATAAAAATAAAAAAAAATACTTATTGTAGTACTTGGAAAAATATGCTGTTACACTGTCCTAACTTTTCAAAAAGTGATACTGCTCTGTATGAAATTGTGGGGTGTTCAATTGTGGTGATGGTAAAGGGGTGGGTGTAAGCAAAGTTGATGGAAATGACGAATTTGTTATTACGCTTTCGGATTGAGGTTTTGAATTCCGAAAATCTCTTGGGTTACTTAAGGGTATATTAATCTTTACGGAGTGTCTATGTAAAGTACCCAATTGCCTTGCATTCAAAATATCATGAATGGCTTTTTTTGCATGAGTTTGTTGAGCAGTTCTTATTTTTGAAACAAAATGAAGAACGATATCGACCAAAAAAATCAAAAATTTTAACACGTGTGAAAATTAAAAAACATGTATTTCAGGCACCAGACTAGAAATATTTTATGTTAATGGTATTTGCAATAATAGAGGTATTTAGCGCCTGTCGCAAAGAAGAATTCTGTCAAATAACATTAAATGGCAACCAGGATTTGGAAAATGAATTAATAATAACTGTCCCAGATACAAAAAATTTACCGTCATTAGCAGTTACGTCAATACGTATCGTAAATATTATGAATTGCGACCATCAACTACTAAACATTAACGACTTTTATAAAATATAACAATAAATTTACAAGTCAAGCTGTCGGCAGTAATGCGTTTGGAAGGATGCCTTTAGCAATTGCAGAATTTCTGTAATTGCCGGACAGTCATCTATATACCAAATATTGCTTCTAAGACTATGTTAGAAGAGTCATTTCTAAAAACGTTTCAGAATTAAATTCAAATTATTATATTGTATACAATCAATCGCAAAATGGTTTTACGCAAAAAAAGAAAATGCATATTATAGTAAAAGTCGAAGAAAAAGAGGATTGACGCAAGAACGCATTTATGTAAGATCTCGCTTCTTACGGGCCGCGATTATACTACAGTAGCATAGGATTATACGTTTCAGTTTTTAACGCCATTTTTTATGTACGATTGTTTATTTAAAAAAGTACGTAGGTATTCTTGAAAAGTAATACAATTGAGATAAAACTGTAGGAATGAGCTATGTTTATCGATGTTGCTAAAACATAGATATTGTGAAGTAAAACATTGATGTTTTAACATCGATACCGGATAATACAAAACATCGTTATGTCGATGTCACGAGCAAATAATCGACTAGATAAAAAAAATATATTACTAAAACAAACCTACAAACAGATCACTTACGGACTCGTTTAGATAATTAATCTCTGAACAGATTGTAAAATGTCAGGATTAGTAAAGAACGAATGACGTTTATTTAAAATTTATCAATTTTTCTCTTTGTGCTGATGGTTAAATATAAATTTCTTATTATTTTAAAGTTAATGTTTTTATTATAAAACTTGTTTTAAATCTGTATGTAATTAAAAGTTTTCCATAATGTGACATTTAATTACGGAATTATGGCATAAATAAGAAAATTGTAACAAATGTTTTCTTGGTTTTACTTATGTATGTATATTAAAAAAGGCTGGACTTTCAATTACAGTTTAACGTTTTAGTACCGTGTTTATTTCTTTGAGTTGGAATTATTTCTGTGTCTGTACAAAATACAGAACAGTTTTATCTGCTTATAATAAGGTAACAAATCAATTTAATACTTTTTTTCTGTTTTGTTTATTAAATTAAATGGGTTTAATAATGTATAAAACCTAATAGTTCTATTTGTTTTACAAGGTTATTACGATGGTACCAAAAGGTTGGTAGTATTTTGAAAAAAACGATAATTCTAGCAAAATGTAGCACATGCTAAAAAATTTTAAAAACTTGTGGAAAAATGACAAATTTAAAGTTACACATCAAATAAATTTACGATTCTCTGTTGAATAAAAAGAAAAATTACACTACAGAAGAAAACATAGCAGCAAAAAAAATTCGTAAAAACAATTTATTAGAAACGTGTACAGAACCTCTAGTCAAAGCTTCCACAAGCTCTGCATCATTGGAAATAGCTGATATTTTAAGTGAAAGTGCCAGCAAATATTATTGTAGTTTTGTTGAAAACCATAGTAGTTTCAGCAAGTCAAAGATTATTTCAACCAATGTTTAATTCAAGTTTAGAAGTATTACTGAGTTTTTCGGAAATGGTGTTAAAGGTATTTGGTTATCTAACAACCGTTCCAAATTATTAAAAATAAAAGTTTCTTAAACTTGATGAAAGTAGCTGCTTCTTTATAAAAAGTGCGTTCAAGGTTTTATTTTAAGAGAATGCTTGAAAGTAGATTTAAAGTGGCTCAAAACTGTTTTAAAAACAAAATTAAAGCACTGAATAATTTTACTCTTGCGATCCAAATATGATATTGCAAACTTGTAAAGAATGGGAAATAGAAATCAATAAAGTACTGGATATGGTGATTGATGTTAGAGCCCGTATGATTCAAGCAGTTAAAATAGCATTTGGCAAAGAATGTAATATACTATGTTTTTTTCATAAGCTGAATTTAGTTGCTAAAAGGTCAGTTGAGAAAACCAACCAATTACCCGATTTGATTGCTTTAGTAAAAAAAATCGTAACGTAGTTCAAGCAGTGTGTGGTAGCAAACGATTAATTAGAAAAGAATCAGATTAAAAACTTATTCAAGACGTGTCCGCTCGTTCGAACTCAACATTTTATATAAAAGAAAAAAATTTAAAGACGCGTCCAGTTACACTGGTCTGTATGAAAATCGGCCCTGATACCATTCTTGGCAATTCTTATGTAAAATGACCTCCTGAATCCAAAAATGAGCTCCGTTTTTACCCATCACTCACCTATTTTGGGGAGACCCCATTTTTATTTTATTTTTTGCATTTTTTTTTGAATTTTAACTTATAGCCGTTAAACATCCCAAAGCAGGTAATAAAATTTATACCAAAGTATATGGCAAAAGTTTTGCTATAAAATGTATATAGAAACAACAATAAAATACAAATATATAAGAACAGTAAAAAAAATATCAATAAACAGTTAGGAAGATTCACTGCACGACGCTGGCGATCTCAACACCACATGCAGGTTTGAACAGGAATTTTTGACAGGCACGAACTTGCATTACTCTTCTCATTATAGTATATTACATTGTTTGCTTACGATCAGTGCATCTATAGCTGTTGCAGAGTTAACTTGTCGACGTTTTAAACGTGCTGGATTTTGTGTTCATTTTTGTTCATTTGTGTAAAACAGTAAAACTACTTTTACTACGGATTTTTTCAAGTGTCTAAGTGTGATTTGTGGTTAATGGCGGGCGTTGAATTACTGTTTAATTATGCCACGCGAGTGTAAAAATCATCCCGATAGCTTCTGCTATGTCTGCGGGGAATTAACTTTAAAAGCGCAACAAAAACCCCTTTCTCCGCTTGTTAAAACAGCTTATAAATTGTACTTTGATTGTCAAGTTGGCGACCAGGACAAGACTTGGGCTCCATCAGTTTGCTGTACGATTTGTTACAGTAGTTGGACCAAATGGCTCAAAGGTACTCGTAAATCAATGCCATTTGCTGTGCCCATGGTTTGGCGTGAACCTCGCTGTCAACTTACAGATTGTTACTTTTGTATGACTTCCACCGTCGGGTTTTCGAGCAAAAGTAAGCATACAATTCAGTATCCCAATATTCCGTCAGCTCTAAGACCTGTTCCTCATAACGATACATTGCCAATCCCAGAGCCCCCAAACACTTATATTCTAGAGCCGGAAATTGATTTAAAAGACTCTGAGCCACAACCTGGGGCTTCGAATGATACGTTCAATGATGATGAAGAGTATTCCGCAGATTTAATTTTTCGGCAACCTCACCTCCTCACTCAATGGGAATTAAATGATTTTGTCAGGGATTTGCAGTTACCCAAGACTAAATCTCAGCTCCTAGGATCGCGACTTCAACAGTTGAATCTCTTAGAAAAGGGAGTAAAAATATCTTTTTACAGGACCAGACAAGCAACGCTGAAATGTCTTTTCTCAGAAGATAAAGGTTTAGTGTTCTGCCCTAATGCAAATTTATTGATGACAAAGCTACAGATGCCATGTGACCCAGACAAATGGAGACTGTTTATAAACTCATCAAAAACAAGCTTAAAAGTTGTCCTGTTGGCAAATGGGAATGACTTCCTATCAGTTCCAGTGGTATACTCTGTTGATATGAAGGAAACGTACGAAAACATCTTCAGAATCCTTGATAAAATTAGTTATCATGATTATAAGTGGAAACTTTGCGCTGACTTAAAAGTTGTTGCTCTACTCACGAGCCTGAAATTAAGATTCACAAAATATTGCTGCTTCCTTTGTGAATGGGATAGCCGAACGCGAGATAAACATTACATCGTACGGGACTGGCCTCTGCGAGAAAATCTCATTTCTAGTCAGAAAAATGTCGCCCACAATCTTTTGGTTCCGAAGAAAAATATTTACTTACCACCTTTACACATCAAACTTGGATTGATCAAGCAGTTTGTGAAAGCAGAGGACAAAACAGGTGGCGCATTTCAATTTTTGAAAATTAAATTTCCTCGTCTTAACGAAGCTAAAATCAAAGAAGGCGTTTTTGTTGGTCCCGAGGTTAGACAACTCTTCCAAGATTCAACGTTTATTGAACACCTAAATCGAAAAGAAAAACGAGCTTGGCTTGCATTTCAAGAACTTCCTGGGTAACCACAAAAGTAAAGATTATGTCGCTCACGTCGAGGAACTTCTTTTAGCGTACAAGGACATAGGATGTAACATGTCTCTTAAAGTTCACTTCCTTCACTCGCATCTGGACTTTTTACCTGAAAATTTAGGAGCAGTCTCGGATGAACTCGGGGAACGGTTCCATCAAGACACCGCTAAGCTGGAGAAGAGATTTTCAGGGAAATGGAATGCAAGCATGTTGGCGGAGTACTGCTGGTTTTTGAAACGAGAGAGCTGTACCTCAAGGTATAAAAGGACCAAGTAACGATGAATATTTTTTTATTTATTACTGCTTATAGCTAAAATAGTTCTTTTTCCCATTTAAATTAAATTCATCTCCATATATTTATTATTATGATAATTAATATAATTATTATTATTGTTCGATAAATAAATTATAATTAATTTATCGAAAAGTGGTAACATTAGAGATTTGGGGAAGAAAACGGAAGACTTATTTGGATTCAAGACGTCATTTTACATAAGAATCACCCGGAATAGTGTCAGGGCTCGATAAAAAATATTTTTTTGCAGACCAGTGTTATTAATAAAATTATAAACTGCCACGATAATGCATTTCCAATGGTAACTGCCAAAAATACATTCGTTTTGACTAAGGTTTGTGATATTCTACGCCCGATTAAATTTGTAACTTATAAGTTATTTGGTACAATGTATGTTGCTAGCAGTATGGATACTCCTCTGACCCGAATGTTGACCATAAAAGCATCTGCTTTTCAACCGGAACAGATTCTAGGAGACAATCTGAAATCAAATATAATAACAAATAAAAGCGCTTGTCTTCTTTAGAATTTTTAAACAGTCTTGCTGTTTCTACAGTATTAGATCCGAGTTTCAAAATTATTCATTTCCACGATTCTGAAACATGTTCAACAGCTATTAAAAATGTCAATAATTAGCGCATCTTATTTAGAATGAAAAACATTCAGATGATTATGCGGTACAAGAAGACCACACAAAAGCAAAACTTATTCTGTAGAGCGATCATTACAAAGTGGTAGAAAAAAGTAGTAGTCTACCTATTCAAAGCGAATCGAGTAGTAACATACCTCTATAATTACTCTACTATTTTAAGAATCTATTAATTGATTTAAACCAAGAACCACTGCAAGTGAAAAACAGCGTTATTGGTACTATTTACCCAAAGTTTGAAAAAATGCACTGAAATACTTAAACTTCATAGCAACGTCATCAGCGCCTGAAAGATTATTTTTTAAAGTTGAGTTTACCCTTTTCCAACAGATAAAATTATTATCAAAATACTGTTTTTGCTATCAGTTAATTAAAAGTTATGAAATTGTCTGTTTTATTAATTTTTTTAAGTTTATTATAATCATATACGCTAAAAACATTGATTTTGGCAAACTTTGATGTTTTGATTTTAAAAATAATCGGTTATCAATGTTTAGCTACTGATGTCAACAGCGATGCTAAAATTGATGTTTTTATAACATCAATCATCTCTCGGTGAAAATACTTTCTAAGATAATTTGTTAACAGATTTGGTCAAAACATCTTTTTACCTAAATCGCCGCTTGTATCTTGTTCAAACATATCGCAAATTTACTAGATAAGATTATTAACCCGTGCATCATCATAAATTTGTTTTGACAAACATGTTTGTTACAAAACAACTTGTTATTAAAAATTATAATAACTGCATGATTTATATGTGTGTATTTAGTCTTGGAATTATGATACATATGTTGCTAGATTTTTAGTTGCAACCTAGTTATCAGTAATCATCTTTGGAGATAAAAGGTAACCAATGCAGTATTAGTTTCATATCGTTTAATACTCCTTTTACAATTCGGTTTACTACAGTTATCCAACGTATGGTTTTCACTGCATATTATTTTGATAAGTATGTTACATCGCTAACAAAAATTTTGGTACTACATTAGCTGCGCGGAAAATGATGGACGTTTACCAATTTTACGTGAGACAAGTATTAGTAATTGTGTAAATTTTGAAATAAATGTAAATATTTATAAACAGGATGATTAAGTTTTAGTAATTATTTATAGTTTGTGTTACATATATATCTACTTTTGTGTTAAATTACATATCAGTATTGTGATGCGTTAATTCGCTTTTAATTAAGGTGTCATTGACCAAAATTTTATTGTTTGTATTCATTAATATACTTTTCAAAGAGCGAATTTATCAGCCTGTACAAGCTTTTTACTTTTAACACCAGTGTTAAAAACATTCTATTAATTATTAAATTATTTAATTTTGCCTGACTAAGAACTTAGACCAAGTTCGAAAGCTCGCATTTATATTATTCTAAATAAATAATACACCATTTACCCTAAAAATAATTTTATATGTTTTCTGGTAAAAGTTTTATGTCTAAAAAAAATTTTATTAACAGTTAGTTTTAAACAATGTTTGTTAACATACTGTTCGATAATATTCTTCTTTTAATACAATGTAGAAAAAAACTATTTTTGAATACATTTTTTAACATATGAAAATTTACTTTAAATAGTTTTTAGGTTTTTACGTTTTGAAAAGATAAAAAATTTCATACAATTTTTGAAAAACATAAATAACTTTGTATAATTAAAAATAAAACAGTAACAACGTCGACGACTAAATTATTAACTATTTCTTGAATTAACATGTCTAAATGTAAAACGTGTTTAACATAATTTTTTTTTGCAACTTTGTTGATGCTTTAATGTTATTTACTTAAGTGATAATTTAATTGAGCGACTATTTAGCAATCTAGTTTTTCACAAAACTTAAACAGATTTTTTTCACTGTGAATTTAATGTTGCTGACCTACAAGATACTCACCGTTTTAGTTGTCTGCAATAGTTTTGATAATAACTATAGTCTATCCAAGCAACCAACCGTTCTACCTTATCAATAAAAAATTACTAGGTGGTGATGTCATTTACAATGTTGTGTTGTATTTTGTTTTATTAGACATAAGATGGTGGCTTTTTTAAGTTGAGATTTTATTGTAACCTACTCAAATAGAATTGGAAATTTTGGGTTAGGCACCAGAACTCAGAGACTTATACTGCCAGAACACTTGTTTCAAGAAACTTAAACAGAGAAAGTGAACATAGAGAAGCCCCGACGGAGAAACTAAAAACGAAATTAATTTCATACTCTATAACAACAGGAATATATGCACAAACGTATCAGTACTAAATCAATTTGACACTAATAGCGACCATAGGATGGTGAAAGCATCCCTCAAATTTAACGTTAAAACTGAAAGAAACAAACTCATGCATACTGACAAGTTTCCTACTTTTGAAGAACTCAAACATAAGGTAAAAGAGTACCAAAAGGATTTAGAGAGTGGCTTACAATCAGCCGGTACCTTAGATAACATGCGTATAAATGAACTTAATTATAAAATCCCGACTGCTATCTGTATGACAACTAAGAAATCAAGAAACAAAAAGGTACCGAAATTACAACCAGATACAATACGGTTTATGAAACAAAGGAAAATGACCCCCAAAGATACAGTAGAATACCGAGAATTAAACAAAAAGATTCATAAAGAAAGGACGTTAGAAAATATAATACTAAAATAATCGAAAACACATTAGAGGCAAATGCAAATATGAAGATTTTAAAATCAAAACTATCCCCAGGGACTACAAACATTACCAAAATAAAGGATCATCAGGAGAACATACTTTCAGATAATATAAATATTGCCGAACACATTAGAGATTTTTACACCCAACTCTATACCTCTATTAGCTTTGATACAAGAGCTACGAACTTGGTTATCTGTAACGTGGGATCTGAGGACGTTCCAGAAATATCAAAGCACGAAATACAGGCTGCCCTCAGACAAATGAAAAATAAGAAAAATCCAGGAGAAGATAAAATCACAAGTGAAATGCTAAAAACAGAAGGAAATACCATCGAGAAACATCTATAAACTCTCTTTAATAAAAGCCTACAAGAGGGCAAAGTTCCGGTCGCGTGGCAAAACACAGAAGTAATTCTGATTTTTAAAAAGACATCTCTACAAAGTTCTCACCAAAATTGTCACAAACCGGTTAACTAATAAAATCAACGCATATCAGCCAGTAGAGCAAGCTGGATTTCGGAAGAGATTTAGAAAACAACTGAATACAACGTACCTCTGCACTTGGCATTTGTAAACTTTCAAACAAACAAAAAGCATAAACATCGACGGATCCTTTTTAAACCATATCCGATTTGCTGATGACATAGTCCTGATAAGCAGGAATTGAGCGACATGTTAAACCAACTAAATGACGCATCCAATAAGTTTGGCCTGAAAATGAACATCTCAAAGACCAAAATAATCAGTAACACAAATGAGCATATATATTGAGGACATTCAATAAAAATAGGAAAAGGAATCCAGACAACGGAGATAAGACGAAGAATAAGAGTAACTTGGACAACTTTCGATAAATTAAAATCGATATTGAAAAACAATAAAATCCCTATAAATCTAAAAAGAAAAGTGTTTGATACTTACGTTTTACCTATTGCAACTTACGGGCTACAAACGACGGCCATAACGAAAAAGACTGCCAACCAGTTAAGAACAATGCAAAGGGTGATAGAACGGGCGATGCTGGGCATTAGTCTCAGGGATAGAATACAAAATATGGAAATCCAACAGAAGATCAAAGTCGTTGATATTATGAAACGCGTTGCCAAACGTGGACGACCGCAAAAACGTCTGACGACATAAAAAAAGTTGGGAAAAAAGTGATTCCAAGTGGCACAAGGCAGAACAGCGTGTAAGAATATAAAAGAGACCTACGTTCAGGAGTGGACAGATAAGGGCTAAAGAAAAAAAAATTTAACATTCAAAAGTTCTCGGTTCCACCATTTTAAAAAAAATTGTTAGTATGAGGAACAGTTGTAACGCTGTTAAGTGCTTTCTTCATTACAATACGTTTTTGTTATTCCCTATATGTTTTCGATGGGGTAAAAAATGCAGTGATATGGCGGAATTCTTGAAAACCCATATTTAATGCTTTTCCATCAGTTTCATATTTTGTGGGTTGCTTGTTTCTATATATAATATTCTACATTTACTCTTAAATTTTCAATTTTGTCCAAGCAGCTGATGGTGATGGATACTTTAATTTCTTTAATAATTGATTTAAAAATTTTATTTTGTTCATATCATTATGATAATCTGCGTGAGTGTTCAAAGGAAAAACTAATGAAGTCGATGGACAAAATCGTTTAAGAACTACAATTTTGCAATTTAACTATTTAAATGCAAACTTATAAAGTTTTATAGTAAAGTGAAAATTAGAATATTCGTAAACAATGTAACCGTCGTTTGAGTTTGTGCGATTTCTTTCGTGAAAACCCCGGTAATTGAGTTGATTTTATTCGTTTCATGTACTTCGGGGTTGTTTGATTGATGTCACGTTGATTTAATGAAGTTATTTTACGTTTTTTTGAATTCATTTTTGTCAATCAGAGTTGTAAATAATTTTTTGTATTTAATTATTTCGAAACTATTACGCTACTTAAACATTCGTATTTTGTAGTTACGTTGATTTGACATTTTCTTTGTTCTGTGAAAATTCCAGTTGTCATTTATGTTTCCCTTTTGAGATATTATTGTAATTACATATATATTTTAGCAGTTTGTTTATTTTAAGTTTGGAATCGTGGCAGTTCTCACAATAAGAAAGGCTGTTTTCGAACTATACTGTTACGTTGTAATTAAATCTGTTTGCATTTTCTTTTCACTTTTTGTATTACGGTTTTTTTCTCAAAGATTTTGAGCACAGCTTTAGGGAAGTGGTGGCGGATTTAGTTGATAAATATAGGTAATTTTGGTTTGGGAGAAATTTAGTTGGCGGTCGTTGGAAAAACCTTAAGTATAGGGATGTAGTTAGTCGGGTGGTAAATTCACCCCTTTTAGATGATAAATTACCGCGGAAGTCATTAATAATGGAACAGTGAATAGTTAGTTCAAGTGGGAAACTTTCCTATTTCGTGCGTAAGTTTGTGTTTCACAATCCAATTTTTGCCTTTGTGGCGGCTTAGTGAAAATCTTCAGACGGTAACTTTTCAAATGGTTGCGGTTCTCTATCAAAGTCAACCGGCGTAAGGCTAATCAGGAGTCCGCTACGAACAAAATTTTAAGGTATTTATTTATAACCGATTAAATTATAAATAAAAGAGGATTTGTAACCAACGTTTAAACTGTTTTATCGACGTTAAGCAAAAAAAATCTATTAATTGCGTAACATAATTTTAAGATTTTCGATTTTGTTTTATTTTATACGGTTACGAAATTCATTTTATTTTGTTAATATGTATTTCATTTTTTTTAATGCGAACACGGTGGTGGGTTATTTTTCTTTCTTTTTAATGTTATTAATTTTTTTTAAATTATATATTTTATTTTGTTTTAGTGAGCCATGTTATTCTTTGTATTCAGTTTTGTTTTAATTTAAAAATTTATTTGCGTTATCTTGATTCAATTTTTTTTAAATGTAATTTTCTGTTTTGCCTGCTTGTCCAATTATCATTTCAATTTTTGTAATAAATGTTAAATTGTTAAATGTAACAAAGCTTTAATTCAGTCGGTCTTCGCGTATATGAATTTTAGATTATTACAGATTTTCGTGTGATACACTCTTAAGGTAAGTCTCATTTGAGTGTATCCATTTGAAGCGGACTTGTGATTCGCAAGGGCCTCTAGTCCATTTGAGCTTTACTATTTCCTAGCGCCCTTTAATTTTGACTTTTGATTGTGTTTTCTTTTGAGTTTTCCAAACTGTCACGCAATTTTGAATATAATTCAGCCCCGTCTTCATTGAGCATCGGACCGGCAGAAGATTGTTAATCTTACTTTATTTTAGGCAAGTTCCATCGTTCCAGCTTTTGCACGTAACGGCAATTAATGGCAGGTTCTTTGTAGACAGTATAATAAATTTAATTACAGTATATTTGTAGTAATATTTTTTGATGCTTAGCAATAACCTTTTTTATTATTTTGCAGTAAATGTAGCAATTGAGTTATTTTTGATTTTTCTGTTTATTTGTGCGTGTATTTTTTATTCTAGATTAAATAGTCTTTTTTTTTATTTTCTTTAATCGCCTGCATATTTGCAAAGGAAAAAAACAAAAACGAAAAAATTTCCTGTAAATGTCAATTGTTCGTCTCTTAGCAAATACACGTGTTCTCAATGCCATGTATTTTTAGGTGTATGAATGATGTTGTTTTTAAGAAAATTTTTCAGGCTCAAAATTGATTAAGTAGATATCTCTAATAGAAAAATGTTTATAGATAAAACAGCAAAACAAATAATTAAGACTGTTCAATTGTTTTATTTTGTGTAAACCGAAAGTCGTACATGCAAAGATTAATTTGTTGTAGATTTTAGTCTTTAGTACTTTACTTTAAAAAATATTCTTAGAAAGTTTGAGTAAAATCTAAAATATGCTAGCTTTGACGATTTGATGATTTTCTATAGAATGAATCATATCTAATAAAACTGTGTATAAAACGTTTATTTGGTTTTTGTTTCCTATATAGTTGCAAATGTTATTAAAATTATTGTTATATTTAAATTTACCGCACTATTGTGTAGTGAAAAATAATTGCTGTATTTTGTTATTGTACTGAACTTTCAATATAGTCGTCTAAGGACATCTTTAAAATCTACTTATCAAATTCAAATCTTTTTCTACAATTTTAACCGTATACAAAATTAATACGTTATACATTTTTGTTATCACAAATCAAAAATACCTAATATTAATTAAAATAAATAATTTTTAATAAAAATCAAATCAAAACGTCCGTATCAAATGATTGATTTTTATATAACCGCGACAAAATTAAATTGGCAAAATTTTGTGCATTGAATTGTAAAAATTGTCGCACCATATTCAGTCAAGCGTAAAAAATAAATTGTAAAGAGTAATTTTACCCAATTTATAAAAATACTTTTTTATATATTCAAATATTTTTTGATGTTCCTTTTTAATTTGCTAGATGTAAATATCGAAATTTTTGATTCAACGATAAATCCCATTATTTTAACAGTATACCGAAATTCAATTAAAATTTTGATGCTTATTTGTATCGATTAATATTTTGTAAAATAAAATTTACAGATATTCTTTACAATTCCGCTCTCGTTATTGTTATCTCATATTCATGCAAATCTCAATGGATATAGAAACGGTTATTGTTTGCTAAAGTCGACAATACTTTAGTACATCCGTCGCTATTGAATGTTTCTCTCTACTCAAATGGAATAAATACATCGTTAATGAAATTTTTATTTATACATAAGGGTTAAGAGCAATTCATACAATGTACGCATTTGTCATTGAGACACAATTATTAGTTATACATTTTGTCTTTCTTTAATAACTGCTTAACATTTGCATATTTTAATAAATTTTATACTTCAAATGAATAATGTTCATGTATAAGTAAGTTTCCGAGCAAATTTATGAAATTTTAAACATGTTTATAAAGGAATGATTGCCTTTCTATAACGAATTTGTTCAGTTTATGCTTGAGTTGGCTAAATATTCTATCAAGAGGAGTCACTAGTGCTTCACAGATTCGCAATATTTTCTGCTTTTTTATTAAATATAAAACGCAATTTAGAAAAAAAATTTAATATTAATTAAGTATATATACATAATTTTAATTTATATTGTCTTAAAATATGCACAACATAATTAACATAATAATTTTTTTATATCCTTAAAATAATTTCAAAATTCAAATTGTGTAAATTAAAAACAAACAGAAAATCAATGCAGTTAATTTACAAAATAATTTAATGCTGTTTATTTTTAGATTTTTTGTAGTTCTTTACAATAATAAAACTAAAAGCGCAAAAGAAAAGTCAATTAAATTGGTGTTTAAATTTGTCTTTTAAGCGAAATTTTTAGTTTCTTTAACCCTAAGATGCAGAACATGTTTGATATACGACTTTATACAACACGGGCCTGGAAGGATTTAAATGTCAGCAATATTTGCATTAGGTTTCAGTAAAACCTACATGTATTTAGAATAAAGCTGTTTATTGATTTAGTTTTACAAAAATATTTAAAAGATATTGAAAAAAATTTAATTAGTATAAAAATAATTGTTCACTGTGTTTATTACATATGCTCCTTTTGCATAACTCACAAATCAGTGTGTTTTTACAGTCAACACGGGTTGGAAACAATGAACATTTCTTTCTGTTGACATCAGTTACTTTTTGAACTCTTCACGGAACAGGAATGTCAATAATAGTACTTTATTTAACAACTTCCTGTGTAAATTAGACGCTTGTAGAAAAAAAAAGCGTGCAACTTAGACAATTTATTGCTCAAACAGAGACTACAAACAACAAGTGCGCAAAAACTGCCAAAGAAGGTTTACAATAGCGAAAAATTAAAATTTATGACAGTTAAGAACAATAACATGCTTTATGGTTTCTAAAACACTTTTTCGTAGTTTGGCGTTTGTACATCTTTTCTGCATATGGGGTAACTCATTAGAAAATCATTTAGGAATATTTCATCTCCGTTTGTAAGTCATTTCCTGATAGTAATTTGGACATTTCTTGAAAAAACTATAATGGTCAACGTCTAGTTTGCCTCTTGCAGGTATAAGTTGTTCTTATGCGATCGATGACATTTACTTCAGTTTTTGTTGAGTTATAACATAAAATTATATCTGATTTCTTCGGACTAAAGTCTAACGGTGATTCATCAGGTTGCCGTTTTACAAAATTTTATGCCATCGATAGCGTATTCAAAACTACACTCACACATCCAAAATACGTTGTAGGCATATTTTGCAAGTTTTATGAACATATATACCTACTGTATAAACCTGCAGCGACTTTGATAATTAACAAGCTGCTCATCTATTCTTACGTTGTGATCAGGTATAATACACGTTTTACACGGTTCAATAAAAAGATACTAGATATTAGATATCGCTAATTTGTCAGTTTCTAGACGCGTCTTATTATCAAACCTTATACTATATGTTCTTATTTCTTTACTTGAGAAACCGAATGCTATTGACAAGTTGTTAGAAAAATAGTTCGAGCACAACAATGTCTCAGCATCGTTCTACTGCTGCTTGAATAAGTAAACCAAGAAAAGCACGAGTATACTGTAAATCAGTTTTTTTTCTTGTCAAGCCAGGAAAACAACAAATAATATTGTATTTATGTATTTAGCTTGTTGCTGGTCAATCTGTATTTTAGTTTTAATCAGTCGGAGCGATATAACATGGTCGAGAAACTGCCAAATTGTCAGTTGCGGATGTGCTAAGAACAGCGTTCCATCTAGCATCAGAATCATCATTAGCACTAATTCTTCAAATTATTATAACTTATTTCTCTTAAACTGTTGTGAGCGTTTGCATGTCGCCGTCTCTGACAATAAAATTGCCCCCCTGTTGTTCCCGGATGGTAAAAAGAACTTCACTCCAAACATTTTATATTATATTGAAATCAATGATTTTTGATGGCCACGTTTAAGATATTTTGCTGCATTCAGTTTTGCACCAACCTGTATGTAAATATAGGGGCATAATCCTTAAAGAATAAACAAAATTAATAATATTTGAAAACACTATAACTAACCTATATTCTGAGTAACTAACGTTGTTTAAAATACTCAAGTACCCTTTTGCATTAAGGCAATCCTCAATCACCCATCAAACGCCTGAACTATGGGAACTTACCTAAGCCCATACATTTACTGAAAAGTGTCCGCTACACTTTTTGATGCTTGTGTAATTAACTTTATAACAATTTCTTGAAGGTCAAAACACTTTTATAGATGGCTCATTTGACCTTTTAAAAGTTTTTTAGTCGTTACAAATACTCTTTTATTCAGCCTTCTTCAGTCATGCCCGTGCAGAATTTCGACGTCGGCTAGAACATATGAGAAAGTTGTAAAAGAATTTTGAGTAATATATGCTACTAACGTGCGTATTAGGCTACTGTAGACACTCTTCGTCTGCCACTTCCGATGGTCTGGTGCATTTGCCATACCAATTAACTTGGATACGTCTTAGAGTAGTCCGTGAAATCATAAACATTTGAGCAATTGCTCAAACACTAAAACCGCGTGTTAACTCCGCAATGATTTGCAGCTTTTGTAAAGTCCTGTTAGAGTTCATTACATTTAAAATTCAATTTTGCATTCGTTTATTTTCTGCAACTAATATTGCACTTAAATTTATTTAGTTTGGCAACGTCGCGTCGTATTTGGAATCGACCGAGCAATCAATTTTTGTTCGTACTTCCGTTTGAGTCATCATGAGGTTTACACGTCGTAGTGGTGCAAGGAAGACAAATTTTCTTAATTATGGCGTAAAAACGCGTACAAATTAATTTTTATTCATTCTTACTAATTGCTGGTAAGTTTATTTTTATTCCGATATAATTTTTCTATTGAATTCAACATTTTTAGTGATTTTACAATGTTACGCAATACATTTAGACAAAAGAATTGATTTCAAGACCGTTGTATCTAAGGCAACGTAAGCAATTTCATGTCGATTAAAAACCATTCTAATTATTTATATTTATGGTCTTTTCGTTTTATTTACTGGATCTTTTTTCTTTATGCGATTTATATTTTGGGTTTCTGTCTGCTGTTGTGTTTTTAAATGTACATTTGATTCCTTATAATATGCTGGAAGAATCTTATCATTTCAACAAAGAATGTGCTATAAATAGAAGATATCATATAACGTCATAACATAATATATGGCGAGTCAACTGGAATTAATGCTACTACTTATTACATTTTAAATTCAAGTTAATTAAATTGTGTTATCAAAAATTTTTCGGAATTTTCCGTAACAAATTAAACGTTTATTATTTTTGAATTTGATATCAATTAATAATTGGGTATAAGATTTTATGCTTTTTATTTATCAACAAATTTAAGGTGATTGGCGCCCAAATATTGTTTTAATCCAAATAATGTTCATTCTTTCTTTAATGTAAATAGTTAGTGTATCGTGTTATAGTTGCAAATAAATTAAAAGAATTCACGCCAGTGTATTTTATTTTCATTCAGGCTCACACCCTGAGGTCTGTGTTCCGACTGCTGCCGTGGTAAAATAAGTATTTATGCTTTCGATAAATGTATTCTCATGTTTTTATTGTATGTTTTTATTTTTTATTACATATTGTCAACAACAAATAGCTTTTTACAAAAAGTTACTAACTTCATGCTACCATTACTTTTACAATAATTACTTTCACAATAAGGGTAGCGGCACGCCACCCTCACAATTCACATAATAATAAAAAATAGACCAACCAATTAAAATTTTGAGACTATAACAGCGACTTTTAACACTAAAAATCATAAATGAAGATAAAGGTAAAATACTTCATTGTTCTTAATTGACATTTCTGAAAAATAGAATAAGAACGATTATTTATTGTATTATAGTAATACAGGATATAAGTAACAGGAAAAATACGAAATTTTTGTTTATCATACTAGTTATAGTATCTCTCCTGTCTCTAAAAGTGTTAAAATGTACATTTATATGTGGTTTGTTTTAAGACGCCAGTAAATACATTAAAAATGATGTCTAAGGAAATACATAAATAAGTAAAAGTGACAAAATGTAATAAAATAATATTTTTTCTCAAATACATAATAAAAAACAAAAATAATAAACCTATTTAAAGCGTACTATTTAACATGATACCAGAGCGTGGTTAACTAAAGTTAGTGTTTATTAAAAATGAAAAAGGTATATAATGATTTCTGTATTTGATAGAGAGGAGTATCGCATTTAGAAGAAAAGGTTAATGATGTTTTAAAAAATGAAAAAATGTGACAGGGTGGTCGTCCATGTGAAATTAGAAACGGACAAAGATCAAGAATGGGATGAAATGAATTTAATGGCTAATAATTACATATATAGTTAAATTACGAATAAGCCGTTAAAATATGTATATGATAAAGAAGCAGCGGTTAAAATTATCAATGAGTTTAATGAGTTATACTCAAAAGAATCGACTGCATTACAAATAATTTGCAGAAAGGAATTGTATAAATTAAGCCTAAAAGATTACCGTGATACAGCGGAGTTTTTAGTGATTTTGAAAAAGCAGCAATTGAACTCAAAACTGCAGGAAGAAAAGTGACGGAACAAGAAAAAATGAATTACATCTTAAGAATGTTGCCAGAAAGTTATAGTCATATAGGAGATTTAACTGATATATTAAAAGAAGAGGAACCAACAGTCGAGTATGTCAAAAGTAAAATCAGAATGATAGGCCTAAAGGTAAATGAAGAAAGTAGAAGTTCAAGAATAAATTCAAACGCCTACGTGTCAGACGCTGGGAGTACTAGTAATAAACCAATTAAGCAAGAAATTTCATGTTGGTTTTGTAGCAGTAAAAAACATTTTAAAAGCGCCAGACTGGAGAAAAAAAAGTTATTGGAATAGAGTTAATGAGCAGCAGCAATCAAGGAAATTTTTATGTAAGTGGCCAAAGTCATTAGCAAATAGGGTGCGGTGTACAGCGAGGTTTGATGTTTACCTCAATCATTATAATGAAAGAGGACAAGGTTATTATCAGATTGGACACAGTTCAATCAATAGTTTTCATGTAGTAGAAATAGAAGCTTTAAATGTAAGTAAAGGAATCAATACTAACATTAACATTAAGTGGTTATTAGATAGTGGTTGTACTGATCATGTAATCAATAATGATGATTATTTCTTTGAAAGTGTGGTATTAGAAGAACCAAGAAAAGTAATAGTACGAAATGGGAGAATTATAAAAGCAACTAAAATAGGAACTGTCATTAGTTATTTTGATGTGTATGGCAAAATACAAAAATTAGGATGAAAAATGTTTTACACAACGGCCACTTGCATTTTTGACCATAACGGCCACCGTGACAACAACGGCCACCTATCTTCATGACCACAACGGCCACCGACGCCCGATCTAAAAATCGATTGGCGATGCCAGTTACATCGACCTCTGTGACTATAACGGCTACCTCTGGTGGTAACCACAACGGCCACCTATTTTGTCGACCACAACGGGCACCGCGACCACAACAGCCACCGTGACCACAACGGCCACAGCGACCACCACGATCACAACAGCCACCGCGACCACAACGGCCACCGTGACCACAACGGCTACCGCGACCACAATAGCCACCGCGATCACAACAGCTACCGCGACCACATCGGAGCTTTAAAATACTCGGCACATAGTGCCTCGTATTTCAATTTAGCTACTCTTCAGTAATGTGAGATTTTCCTGACTTATGTAAACAACTATTATTTTACTTTACCATTGGAAACATAGAATTGTACTAATTTGAGTTTCAATCCAATATTTAGAAAAAACCTAGCGATTCTATGACTTGGGTTACAAATACATATAAACTATGTCGTTTAAGTTGTAGACAAATTAATTAATGGGTTATGAATAAAATTAAAATGCTTTCAATTTTATATGGCACATACACGAATGTTTAATTAAAAAAATGTGTAAGCGACGTTGCACTCCTTAGATTTGATGTGTAAACATTAAATATGTAAGCTCTTTACACTTTGGTTTTTTGGATATTTTGATATTTCTATGTATAATTAAAACGCTTGCGATTGAAGTGTGTCTAAATACAGCGAGAATACCACATTGATAGTTGTTTTTAAGTATAATACCACAAAAGGTAAAAAAAATTGTTTTTGTTGTTTCCTTGGAAATTATGCGTCTAAATTGGGAAAAATTTGGACAATTTGTGCGGATGTTTTTACATCCGTGATTAATTCCAAATTAGCGATATTATTGTGTATATTTTTAAAACTTTAATCTATTTGTGTAATAACAGTATCAATGAGAATATTGAGAACAACACCAAAATTACCCTATTGGTATTTGTAAAACTTCATCTTTGGCTAGTTCGGAGGATCTTTTTGAACTATTTTTTCAAAGAAGTGTTTCGAAACATTTAAGTTTATTGCTATAATTTTTGCCTCGGCGTGGTCGAAAAATTTGTCAAATGTTGATCTTAAGTTCTTAACTTGCTATTTAATTTATTTACTAAAATGAAACCAGAATTAATAACATTTTGTTCCTGAACGAATTTGGTGATATTGTAAACCACACTAATAAACCTAAAATAAATTGCATTCGTTGCAATGAATGTAATAAACTTTTAGCTTTGGATACTGATTTGTTGTAGTTATTTGCACTAATTAATTTTTCTATGAAATTATAAGTTTGTACAAACAAACATAATAGTTGAAGTTTAATATGATTATTTATAATTTTTTACTTTTTAGTAGATGCAGAAAATAAGCAGTATAACCGTAGCAAAATTCCAAAATAAATTACAATGTATACTGCTGGAAGCAGCATCAAAAATTAACAAATTAAAAGACTAATAAACAAGGTATATAAATTGCACAAAGATTTAAACTAATTCTTCGAAATTGTACGCAATTGTATTTTGTAAACACAAAATTAACAAAATTCTTTTAGGAAATACGCCATAATACACAATTTATTTGTATTAATTGATCAAAAAACATGGGAAGTAGTATATATGTTTAATTTTATTTGTCCACCTGAGTGTCATAAACTGATTCATGTTTCCCTATAAACAATTTTACCCCCCCCCCCTTCTTTATATTTACGTTATAATACTTTTTTTTACATTTATATTTCCTTTCTAATCCTCTCTTCTTATTTGTTTTCTCCTTCTCCATACTTTTTCCATCTACTCCGCTCCTTTTCCGTTTTCTTTTAAGATTTCCTTCATTTTTTTAACCTCTTCTCTTAACTCCCTGCATTGGTTCCGTATTTACTTCTATTTTTTTTTGTGTATTTATCCAACGTTTTCATCATCCTCCTTAGCCACCAACACTATGTCATCTGCATACACCAACGACCACACCTTCACTTTCTCTACTACTATCCCTCCTATATGTTGTCCTCTCATTGTCTCCTCTAAATCCCCCGTATATACTGAAAACAGACTTGGGCTCAGTGGGAATCCCTGTCTCAACCCTCTCCTTGTAACAAATTTTTCGCTTCTTCTCCATTCACTTTCACCCTGCTTCTCGTTTTTTCGTATATTTCTTTCATTCTTTCTATTAATATTTTATTTTTTTTTTCTTCTCATGTACTTCCAGAATTTTTCCCTGTTCATTCTATCAAAAGTTGCTTTTAAATCTACGAACAGTGCCACCATTTTCCGCTTTTTTTCTCTAGCTCTCTATTCACCAATATATCTATGTTGTCTATCACTTTTTTTCCCTTTTTGAACCCGGCTCGTCTGTCTGATACCAAACTCCTTTCTTCTGTTTGGAAAGTAGCAAAAAGTATCTTACCGAATACACTTTGAGCATTGATAAATACTGAAAATTTTGTTGTAGAGAATGTTTCAAGCTTGTTTCTTTAATGTAATAGCACTCGGCCATCGGCTTCGTGCTATTAAAAAGAAACACGCTTTAGACACACTTCAATCGCAAGCATATAGAAATTTATGTTTTTTTGTTTTGATTATACATACATAGAAATATCTAAATCTCCTGCTTGTCAAAATTAGTGCATATATGACCTATTTCTCAAAACTGAAGTGTAAAGAGCTTACATATTTAATGTTTACTCATCAAAACACATTCGTGTATGTGTCATATAAAATTGAAAGCATTTTAATTAGATTCTTAACCCATTGTTTAATTTGTCTACAACTTAAACGACGTAGTGTAAAACTCAAATTAGTATAATTCTGTGTTTCCAATAGTAAACTAAAATTAGAAAAATATTTATATATCCAATAAGCACAATTTGCAAGCTTTGAAATACTACCTAACACGCTCCATTTTGACAATGGATGACCACAAAAAAAATGGAAAAGACACCACTAAGCTAGAAATGCGAACTAAATATCATTGAAACTCATGATAAATGACGATTGGTAGTCGCTATGGTCGCGGTGGCTGTTGTGTTAATGGTGGCCGTTGTGGTTACGAACAGAGGTGGTTGCTATAGTCACACAACTCGCTGTAACTGGCGTCAGCAGTCGATATTCAGATCAGGCGTCGGTGGCCGTTGTAGTCGCCGTGGCCGTTGTGGTTATGAAGATAAGTGGCTGTTGTTGTCACGGTGGCTGTTGTGGTCAAAAATGCAAGTGGCCGTTGTGGTCATGGTGGCCGTTGTGGTCGACAGAATAGGTGGCCGTTGTGGTCACGGTGGCCAATGTGGTTAAAGTTGGTAGGTGGCCCTTATGGTCACAGTGGCCGTTGTTGTCGTGACTACTGCGGCCACACTTCCGGGTGGCCGTTGTGGCTAGTGGCTGTTGTGGTCATGCCTCGTTGAGTAGTACTTTTGTAAAACCGTATTTTGGATTTATTTACTCTTTAGATTTTCTGGGATTTAAGCACGTTTTGTCCAAAACCACTCACCATTTACGAGTTTTAATGTCAACTTTTAAATTTAACTTTAACATTTAAGTTTAAAATTTAAAAAATACAATAAATGCGAGATATGTTATCATACATCACCCTTAATTTGGCCTCCAAGTGTTGTGACGAAATCGTGAACTAATAACTATCTCAAAAATTCATGTAGTTATACACAGTGTCCGGAATTGTCCATACGCAAATTATATTGGTGTGACTTCATTAATTTATCTAATTCATTTAAAAGTAACACTTTTCCATTTCGACTAGTTATCAGCAATCTAAACTTACTACTAAATAAAAAAATAATATTTCACTAATAGTATATTATATACATATACCATAATTAAGAAGTGTATTATTGCCTTAGCAACAAGATTATATTGCGAAATCTAAAGCGTTAGTAATATAAGTCGCAATTTTTCCAGTGTTTTTCAAAAACATTAATTAAATTTTGCTTAGAATAAATTTATTAGATTTAATCACTCAAAAACTTAGTTTTGCATTTTTGTATGTAATAAATTTACAGTTTTTATGTTTCTATTAACTTTTGCTTTACTGTTCATAGTTTAGTCTTTTTGTGTATGCTTTTCTTTGCTTTGTAATTCATAATGAAATTGGCGTTAGTTTAGAATCTAATTTCAATTTCATATTCGAAATGTACGTCAGAAATAAAGGTAAAACACAAGTATTTGAGAATATAGTTTAATAACTTTACACGAAATGTTAATATTTAAAATTTTAATAACAGTTTTAATTACTTTAAAAGTTATAATACGTAATTCGCAGTAACGTTTATTAATATTACATTTGATTTACGCAGAATTTAAAGCATCAACTAAAATACGTTTTTGAATTTAATTATGTTTACGTTTTCTATAATCAGCGTAATTTAAACTGTTATTGATTTTGTTTTTAATTAATAATAACTGCAAAATTTTTAATTGAACTATGTATTTCGTTTACGCGTTTACGTAAACAAAAACTGAAATAAAGTTTACATTTCGAGACATTAGAACTATGACAATGTTATTTACAACGTTATTTTTATATGTAATTTACACTCATTTATAAACAAAAAAAATACTTATTTTTATATATTGCATAATAAATACAAATGTTAAAATTCATTTAATTTATAAGCAATTTTAATAAAAAATAAAAATTCGGGTACTTTATCGAAAAAACATTTAAAAATTCAGAATTTTTACACAACTTTTAAGACTATCATTGAAACAATTGAATTTTCAAAATTATTATACATATTTTAGTTGTTATGTCTAATGCAGATAGATACACATATTGATCTTAAGTTTAACTTATATTTATTATACGTATGACATTAACGGGTAAGATATTTAAACTGATATATTAGTAAAGTAACTAATTAGTACAATAAATGATAATTTTACACGGTTACACTCTAGTTAATTGCAATTGTTTACTATTAAACTAAACTTCAAGTAGCAATAATTTGTTAATTTGGTATTTTAAACTCGATTTCATTTTATTCATACCATTTTTAATAGTTCTTCTAAAACGTCCAAATAAGTCATTTTTAAGATATTAAAGATAGATTATGCTATTAAAAATTTTCTAAAAAATAAACGTAAATGTTTATTTATATATATAGCAAAGTAATTATGGACTTTGTTATTAAATTTTACCATATTAAAATATACAGTAACCCTATTATTGTTTAACAAATTAGGTACCTGAAATTGACTAATCAAAAATTCAAATAACAAAAACAAAAAATTAAATTGATCGACTTTTATAAACGGTGTTATAAATTTATAGTTACAGTAATTTTAAAAATGTATTTTAAATGTCAGTAAAAATTTTAATTAAATTGTGACATTAACATTTTAAAATTGATATTTAAGATCGTAAACAGGTATTTATAATCATTTTTATTTTTCAAGTAATATAAAACATATTGCTAAAATATAGCAATTTAACGATTAATTTCTCTAATAATTATTAATTAAAAACCGATTTATACGTTTTTTTATTAATTTGTTGTATTATATTTTTATATAAACTTTACATGATTATCACAAACATGGCAATTTCTATTCAAACGTGTTTAGTAGTTTGGTTTTATCCTATAATGTTTTTAAAATTGAGAACACGTTAAATGGACGTGGTAATGAATGTGTTAAAAAAAACTAAAGTAGATGTGAATGATCTAAAACTTTGAATAGTTTTGTTATGACATCATGGTTACTATTTGCTAAATTGTAAATTGTAAAGGTATCCTTAATATTAAAAAGTGAAAAACAAACATTTGCTATAAACGGATTTGATATAAATTATAGCTACTATTTAAAAACAAAGTTACAAATTAAAAGAAATCTAAAACATTTAGCAATAAATAACTTTATTCCATGACATTAATATAAAAAGTAACATTAAAGTATGTAGTAGCAATTAAATTTTCTTAATAAACAAAAACTCACATTATTGTTGAATAAATTTGTGAATAATTAGTAATTTTTATTTATTTAAATACTTGTTATAATTAGATGTAAAGTAATATTTTAAGTGTCTTTTTTATTTTTTTTTTAAAAAGACAAGTATTCTGAATTTAAAACAATTATAAAAACAATTTTAAACTTTGAAATCATATATTTGCGACTATAATTTAATTAAAAATACTCTGAATAATTAACCATAAAATAGTTTGTTTAAAAACGTGTACGTGTTTGAGTAGAATAAACATATTACTAGGCAAAATACAATAATGATAGAAAATAACAAGCACTACTTAAATAATTAAAATTGTGCATTATAAATTAATCGTAGTGAGTACTTAAGAACTTATAACTTCAATAAATTCAGTGCAATGCATCTGTCCGCCCGTGACATTTTGGTCTTTCTGAAAACCGGATTTGTATAATTTTGTATTTATAAGTTTTATAGTTATTTTGGCGCTTACTGTTTTGCATTATTATTTATCTGCAACGCTCGAACGTTTATGTGTTGATTCAACGCAAAACGAAGTGCGCAAGCTTTGTTCGCTTTCATTTCGTTTTCTTTAAATTTGTGTTTTGGCATATACGTTTACTAACTCGTTATATTAAAAAAAAATTATCGCGCGGTAAAACTTTTGATAAAAGTTCAACAGAAACATGTGTATTTAATTCAAATAATTATAAAAATTTGAATTATGATGCTGTAATAAGTTTAATTAAAGACCTTGGCGCAATGTCTTTCATTTTCAAAAATCGCTTTGTTTTATTTTAATAACAATTTTAAAAATGGCCTACGTTTATTGTTTAATGTACTCGTGCATAAGAATTTTAATTTATTTGAATTACAAACAGTTTAAAAATTGGTGGGTATATTTTAACCTTAACCAAACTACTTCTAGACAGTAATTATACCATTGCTTATAATACGTTATTAAGACGTAATTAAAGCAATTGTCGCTTTTATTGTAAAATTTTTTGCATACAGTATCAAGCACGTTTATACATATGTTTGTGTTTAATTGACGCTAAACCTTTTAATTTATTGCAATTAATTTTTACTTTAACAAAAGACAATTTAAAACATGCTGATACTGAACTTTTATTTATTGCCTAATTTGGGTTAATTTGTTTTAAAATTTCTATTTTAAAGATAATAAATTTGAGTTTAATCATGAAACTTGGCGCGACACTTTAAATTTTGTCTGAATTGTTTAAATAACGACAACTTGCTACTTTAAAACAAATGCCTTTAAAAAAATACTAATTTTTGATTGATTGTTCCTGCAATTAAAATCACAATACAAAATATAATCTGTTCAAATCAATTTATCTAATAAAAAATTAATGTTTTTTTGATTTTGAATAAAATATTGTAAAATGTACAGTTAACAGTTTATTAGTCTTATGACAGTTTAGATACTAAATATTGTAGTATTTCACGGGTTAAAAAAACATTTAGAATACCCATACACTTCAGTTGAAACGATTGTGATTTTTAAGAATTTGCCAACATGTATGTTATTTGTTTAAATACTTTCAAATTAGTTAAACAATAGTTTTAGCGTATACAAAAGCAATTAAAAATTATTGAACACAGTAATGACAAGCGGTTGTTTGTCAAAATAACAGATAACTCCAATTTAAACAAACACATACTTAAAAATGTATTTAATGTTTTAAAAACCATTAGAAATCGATTTTTTGAACAATGAAAAATTTACTTTGAACTACAAACTTAAAACATTTTTACTTTCTTTTAAAGAAAGTATAGCGATCGCAATTTTTTTGCATACTTTTATGGTTTAAGGGCCTCTAAATCAAAAAAATATACCGGAAGTAGCTGTATCCGCTATTTTTAACAGTTTTTCTTATATAATTTTGTACGTATGTAACTTATTTGAATTATTTTTACAGTTTCTTATAGAGAGAATTCTTCCTAACAATGTATTCAAATAAAAAAAATTTCTAACATTAACGGTTTGTTAAATATTTGATTTATAATTTAAAGTGAATTGCATGTATAATATAGGTTCTAATCCTGCCTGCGACGATTTTTTATTTAGAAAAAAATTCTTGAAGTAACAGCGATTTACATCGCCGGTGGTGGCACCACTGCTGTTGCATTATAGCATTATTATTAGTATTCATTGGTTTATTGGTTATAAATTTAAGATTTGTAAGTAAGTGTAAGGACAGTTAAAGTATAGAAGTTTTATTAAATCGATAACAGCGAGGTGTTGTGAGGCCCAGAGGACCGTTTGTATTAAACATGCAGTACTTGTAAAATTTGTATGCACCTGCAGGGCTGGCAATTCTGGCCGATGTAAACTTATTGCAGCTGTTTTTCTTTTATGCACTAAGTAAAGAAATTGATTTAAATCTTTATATAATTGTAATATTATTTTAGAAACTGTATACTGGAGCTACCACTTTTATCATCGACTAATTTAAAATGTTACTGGACATCCGGTAAAGCAGAGAGATAGTATATGCCAGCTCAGTTATTACACTAAGATTGTACATTGGGTAAAGTGTTTCTAATAAAAAAAGGTGTTACCTGAAGCAAAATGTACTGACTTTGTAAATTTATTATGTAATTATGTCCCAACTTTGGCAATTAATACTCATAGGTACGTGCACATCTTTATTGTTCGTTTAACAGTAGTGGGTGATAATAGGAAAACTAAAACACACATCTATATTTTATAAATGTATAAAATAAAGCTAAGCAAATAGAGTTATAATCACCAATTACGCGTGCATATTGGTATTTCCATAATTCACCCTGTATATATTTGTTAGTATTTATTTTGCAATTTTTAACAAAATTTGACGCAGGAAAAGTGTAAAAGAAACACAAGAAGTAATTGTGCTTGATGCCAAGGAATCATCACCATCTACTTCAAAACTGTACAAAGATCAATTTATTTGACCGTTTACTGTCTCTTAATTTTTTACACAAATGCTGCCAAATTTAATAAAAAGCTTTGGTACAACGAAAGACAATTCCGCATTACTGGTCCAAGGGACTATTCTATTTTTACCTCTAGCTTATGTAATTGGGCAACGAAATCAGTCAATTATTTTTGACCTTTTAGTTCAAATATAATATACCTACATCACATGATCTGGAACATAAATCTAAAGCTAGAAGATTATATTGTAAGCACACTGGCCACACTGTATTTGAAATAAGCTTTGTCGTTAGCAATAAACAACCATAGTTGGCGTATACTCCCGATTGCGTAATAATCATAAATGGAAAACTTTTAAAACTACTTGAAATCAAATGTCCGTATTCAAGTAAAAATAGAAAAGCAATAGTTTGTTTTTATTAATCAAATTATTTTATAGGAAAATATGCTCCAGCTATTAGTTTCCTAAATAACTGCAAATTTTTAGTAGCTATCGATACTGATATACAGCTAAAGAAAAATAATATGCACAATGCTCAAAAAGAATTAGGAATGACCTTATTAAACTTGAATAAGTGTGATTTTGTATTGTAGTCATCATTTGATAACAGTTATTTAAACAAAAATCTTAAATATGATGAAAGATAACCAAAATCTGATAGAAAAATTACATTTCAATTATTTTAATCAAATCTTGCACTTTAAATGTGAGTAAAATAAAGATAATGCATATAAGTATTGTTTGTTTATTAAACTCTTAAGACAAATACTTATCTTCACTTAAAATTGTTGCAGATAAGTTTACAATTAAATATACAACAGTAAAAATGTCTTCTATTTTTGGCAAGAGTGTCTATGGTAAAAGTTTGCAGCAAATGTCAATAATTCAATTCTGTGATTTAATCGTTCAATGTGCACACGTGTTCTGGCAGTTTTAACATTTGTTTTTGATTCTTCTTCAGAAAGTTTTCTTTTCCTGAGGAACCGAGGTTTCACAAGTTTTATAAAATGTCTTTGTAAAGTTTCTTCAATACAAAATCTCTTATCGATTATGACAGCATCTTGATTCATTTCTATCTTATCAACTAAGCCACTTTATTCAACGATACCTTTAATTGTATGACCACCTTTATAATGTGAATAAGCTCTATTTTGTAACACAAACATTTAAGTTTCTGAACGCTTAATTCAATACAGTCCACTACTACTTTTACATTTGAATATTTTTCAAAACATTTAGGTAGACTTTTTCTAAACTCGCTTTTACTTCATTTTACTAGTATTAAAATAATTGCTAATTTAGATATTATATTCCATAATATGACTTTAGATGTTTTGCTACAAATAACATTGAATAATGATGCAAGGACTACATATGGAAGGTCAGTTTTAAGTTTTATAAAAGTCAGAATTATTTGTTCTTTACTGATAATTTTTTTACTCGCGCCTGTGGAAACTAAAAATTATATAACAGTATAATTGGATCTAAGAGTTTAAAAGAATGTAAACTAATCAATAAATTAAATTTTTTATCAGAATCGATTGCTCTAATAAATGGTATTACTAAATCCCCACTTGTGACTTGTCTATCAACTTCTGTTTGATCAGAAACAATATTTACCAGTTCTAACAAACTAGAAACAGCAATTTGTTCTGCTTTTTTTAAATCTTTGAAATCATTTCTAGCAGCTAAAACTAATGTTATATGCTGTTTTCTTCGTTTGCTTTGTTTATCCTATCTTTGAAAGAAATCTTATATTTACGACTGTCATTAGCTTGTGCAGTTTCTACACTTTTCTTGGAACGTTTTTGGGTAGGTACAGCATCTTTTTTTAGTCTTGGATTAGTAGAGATCATTTCACGACTAAAGAACCGTGAGGTGCGCGTCGGATAAATTTGGAATTTGACGACCATGCTAAATAAATTATAACTAAAAACATCTACTGTAAACAATGTACATTAATTGTAATGGTTGATCTTTAATTTAACTAAAAAATAAATGCATACAAAACGATGAATGTAATATAAAAAAATATAAAACACGAACATGAAAAAGAGTTTGTAAGAACTTGTGGAATTAATGAGAACACCTCAAACACCGTATGAAAAATGAAAACGTTTTTTAGTTAGCTAGTGTATTAACATTCGGAACAAAATTGGTTTCTGCGCAGCGGTTCTTTAGTCTTGAAATGAAGTCTAGTATGAAAATCTAGAACCATAAATAGAATATATATATAAATTTTATTTATTTGTTTTTAAAATTTCTTGAAATACAGAAACTTACTTGGTAATATAATTTTTTTACCAAAATGTAAATAGCAAACTCTCATTGAGCTAGAAGCACGTTTTCCTATCAATAAGACTCTCTCCCAAGGCGTTTTTTGGTGACTTTTTCCTTAATTCCATATTTATTCTTTAGATAGACATAGTCAGATTTTCGTGTTACGATTAAAACTCAAATGCTTCTCTTGTTCTTTTTTTGTATGGCACCCGTACATACAGCAATTTACATTACACTTTTTACTGGTCATAATTACAACAAAAACTCGAGCATTAAACATAAATCATAAACATTTACTAACTGTTCTACGGTAAGTTCTATACGTACTAAACTACCTTTAATTTAATTTAAAATTTAACCGCATGGTGGCGCTTTAGATAATTGCAAAAATTATTTTGACTTGTTTATACACGGAGTGCTGCATCTTTCTTACATTTTCCTTGTATGTACCCAAGATGACTCTCGAACTAAAAGCTCTAGTAAGTTCAAATTGGGTATGGAACTGACTTTTCATATTCTCTCAATTCTGTCAAGAGATGGGTATGATAAAGAAACCGAAAGTGGGTGTATCTTCCATTTTTAACAGTTTTTCTTATACATTTTTGTACGTACGTAAATTATTTGAATTATTTTTACAGTTTCTTATAGAAATAATTCTTTCTAACAATTTATACAAATAAAAAATTTGTTTAACGTTAACAGTTTATTAGATGTGTTATTTATTATTTAAAATGAATTCAGAAATTAATATGATGTAGGTTCGAATCCTTCTTGCGACAATTTTTTTTAGAAAAAAATTCCATATCTTGAAAGGAAAGCAAGATACGTTTAAAATAATAATATTTACTGATTTACTAAAGGGAAAAACCAATAGCGAGGCGAACAGGGGTTAGTCGATATGACAACATAAGTTCAATTTGCCATATTTCGGTTCTATCTTAATGAAATCGAGGAGAACAATTTCATAACCTTAAAAAAATATCTAGACATTCCCTTATCATTACTTATAGTAAAGTCGTGTGGTGGCCACACCAGTTTTTTTGAATAAACATAGAATACGCCGAGTCGATTACTACTACTAAAAAACAACATTTATATGTACTTCTCTATGCAATGTTACTAAGCTATTCGCTAGGTCATGTAAAATATTACCTTTAAGATTAGAGAACAAACATTACTGTCAACCCTCAATTATAATTTTCTAATTAAAAAAATAACTACTTGAAAACAAACTAATAAAATCAGAAAAATAGTGATAGTGATTCCGAACACATATGTATGCACATGAAAAACTATACACTAATAAATATTAGAAAGTTTTTTAATTCATTCATCTATTGTTACCGGCTTGTAAATTCTTTCTTTGGTCTTTTGATCTTTTTGATCTTGCTTTGATCGTCAAGTTTTTTTTATTTTAAAATATTCATGTGTCTTAAAAAATATTGTATTCGTTCAAAGTTTAATTTGAATTTACATACGATAAATTATGTAAATATTAACTTAGCTTATTGTTTAGAGTTTGACTCTGTAAATGTGTCATGGTCCGTGGCGCTGTAATCGTATTTTGCCGGAACTTGCTACTATGCGACCTACAATTATTTGACTATTTATGTTTATATTGATCAATTCGTCAAACCTAATTATACTTTAATTTTAATTTGCAATCTTTACGTATTTTTTTTATGTTTATCTTTATTACTAGTGTTTTATTGCTTATTTAAACTCTTTGTCAAACCTATTGTACCTCTGCTTTAAAGTTTATTGTAAGTAACATTGTTAAATGTTTTTTAGGTGAACAATTTTTCTGTTTGTAGGAGTTTTTAAAACAATAGCTCTGAATAAAAGAGTTATTCATAGTCAAACACGTAATATATTGTTTATAAATTGTATGTTAATCAAAAAAGAACAAGGACAGCTTTTGATTTCTTTGATCAGCCTCCGTGAAAAGAACCCGTTACTGGAGTTAGGTTAAATACTGTGAAGCGAATTCCAGAGAAACTATTAATAAAAAAAGTTCATAATCATCAGTAAACAAATTCGAAGAAGAAATTATAAGACGAATCATTTATACTTATGCCGACATTTATCATAAGAAGTCAAAAATGCAAGTGTTTTCAAGAATTACAGAAAAAAGTCAATATTGACTTTTAAAGAAAATTATGTTCTTTTAGAAAACTTGTACAAAAAAATTGATGAAACATATTTGCACAACTCAAATACAGTTCCAAAAGGTTAAGATGGTGGCAACGACAAGTCTTTAAAGTCATCAGTTGCAAAAGGCCAACGTTTAATAATCTTTCATGCTGGAGGCTAAAATGGATCTGTTCCAAATTGTTTCAACAAATTAATGACGTTTCGGGGCGGCATCCTTGACGACTTCGTACCCACAAACGGAGACGAATAGTGCAAAGTAAAGTACGAGAGCAAATCGTTATAATTGCAGTCCACATGTAACCCAATTACGAAAATATAATAAATAATTTAGAACAATGTTATTAATTCACTCAAAAAGTCAACCCTGCACCTTGATGAAAACGACATCTAATTGATACATTGCCAATCGTTCGCCTCAGAAGAAAGTTAACAACCAATGCAATAAAGAAAACAGAAAAATCGGTTTCAAAATTATCGACCTAACGTCAATGAGGAATACAGCTCATGGATTCTACGAAAAACCTGGAATTACCTTCTGCTTTCCTAAGCTAAGTACCTTTTATTTTAATAAACCCATGCTTTGAGAGTCATTTGAAAGATTAAAAATAGAATAACGTTAACGCACGCGCTCTGTTGTTATGAATAACTTCGCGCGGTGTTAGATAACAGTGTAAACATTTTGAGTTAATTGCAAACCGGATTTCTATTAAAATATATATATTAAATGATATTAAACCGTATTTTACATAACTGTACTTTGTAAATGCTTAAAAATATTTTACAATTAGCGAGAAATTGTGTTCGAAACACTTCGTTATAATTCATTTCGTTCATTTAAAATGACCCCGGAAGAAAAATTGATTAAAAAACGAACAGTCACAAAGTCCTCCTTAATGAGATTTATAAATTATTACAATTCGTTATCTGACGACATTGAAGGTTTTGAGCAGTTACGATGCAGATTTGATAAAATTATCGATTGCTTAAATAAGTATAAAGAGGTTCAAATTAAATTAGAAGTTTTAGATTCATGAACAGATTATGAAAAACAACGACATAATTTTGAATTTTCGTATTATGAAGTTGTAGTCAAAGTTAAAAAATTACTCAAGGACAACACGACTATGGAAACTGCATCCAATGGAAACAATTTTCAAATGGAAAGCTCTGCAAGAATAAAATTACCCACGTTAAATTTATTCATTTTTAATGGCTCGTATAGGAATTAAAATTAATTTAAAGATGCATTGAAACTATAATTTTAAATAATAGTCAAATATCAAACGTAGAGAAGTTTCACTATTTAAAATCGTGTCTGAAAAACAACGCGTTAGAGACAATCCGCCTCCGTTCAAATTACCAATGAAAATTTGAAGATTGCCTATGATATTTTAACGCAAAGATTTGATAACAAAAAGCTTATAGTATTTTCACAAATTGCAGCAATTATTGAGCATCCACGTTTATCTACGGAAAATGGACATGTTGTTTTAAGATTCTTTACCATCTCGAACTCAACCGAATTCAAAAATATATACGCTAATGAAAAATCATGTACATAGCTGCACACAATACAACATATAACCTAATTGATGTTGTGAGGATAATTGAAAACAAATTTAAAGTAATAAAGTGGATGCAGAGTACTTTAACAAGGTAGTCGTAAGTGACAGTGATCTCAAACTTATTATTAACATTGATGAATCTAAAGCAGATGACGATGCAGAATTAGATTGTTATTCTTAATTTATTGTAATCAACATTACATAAGTTATTTATAAATAACACATTTTTGTTTGAATGTTAAAAATGTAACGCAGCGAACTGTTTTATGAGTTTCTATGTCTATTTTTGTATTTATTGATAAATCTAAAGTCTTCATCCTTAAAACAAATTATTAACTTTTACAATTAACAAATAAAACAATAATTTGTTAACATCACAGCTAGAATTGGGTTTTTGAAAAAAAAATTTTTTTGTGATAAATGGAAAGATCATATATAAGTTTTATAACAAAACTATTTTTTTTCGTAATAATTCAAAAGGGATTTCAAAATAAAAACTAATTTTTGAATCCAGTACCGAAGACACGCCGACAGTTCCCGAACAAACCCAAGCGCATGTGACGTCATAATGTTAGTTTGTACTCATTGCAGTTGATACAGAAATAATAAGTACAGTGTTTTGATATATTTAATTCTGTTGTCATTGTGAAATATTCAAATAAGCTTTACTCCGAACTCGGTGTTCTGGACATACCCATCCTTTTACAATACAAATATTATTTTTACGACTTAGTTGAATTATAACCTATAGCTTTGTCGTCGTAACTCTCACGCGATGCTCTACTATTTATGAAATAAATAATTATATTTAATATAATGGAGAATAAATACTTAAAATTAAATATTTTCATTTATTATATTATTTTTTAACAGACTTAGCTTGATGTCTTGCAGAGCTGGGCAAGTTACTTTGTAAAAGTAGTTAACTACTAACTAAAGTTACTACTTTTTAAAAGTAGTGTAAGTTACTAACTACTAACTACCATAAATCGAAAAGTAGTTAGGTTACTAACTACTCAACGGTTGTATTCTAAAATATAAGTTATTTTTTCAACTACTTGAAGAAAAAGTTCTGAGACGATTTATGTTATACCACTTTTAGTCATATAAACATAAGTACCTATAGACACTGAATTATTATTACATTAAAGAAGACAAAGTAAATTAATCACGCTCACACGAAAACAATAAAACCTATTATCATGTATTTTATTCCAAATTCTCAAAAAATTAATAAAATAAACCTTTAAAAAACAGAACTTAAAGTAATAAACTGATTGTGGTATTCGATATTCATTTCCTTTTCATAAAACTAACTTTCCAAAAAGAGCATCAGCCAATGCATTTCTTTTGGGCGAATTTATGAGTGGAAAACGAAAATAATCGCTCGACAGCGCCGATTAAAATTAAATTAAAATTATACTGTGTCCAATGAACATTTTTTTAATAATCTTATCATCATCTTACATAGATATATGAATTCTGTTATCTTCCAGGTGTTTTAACAGTTCTAGTTCTATTCTTCTGGTTTTGTGAGCATGTTCATTCTCAGTATCAAAAGAAATATGTAACTTTTTAGACAAACCACGTTCATCAAAATCAAAAAAATCTTCATTTTGTAATACTTGTAATAATTACGTTTAGATCAGTGGCATTTAACATTTTGAAACAATTTAGGTTTGCTGCATTTACAACAATGTTTTGAATAGTCTTTACATCCATGTTTATTTCTGCGTTAGCGTTTATCACTTGAATGACACGTTTTACCTGCAAAACTGCAATGCAAGCTGAATAATTGGTGCAATTCCATATAATTGAAGCCGCTAATAAAGTAGTTTAATTACTAGTAAAGTAGTTAAGCTATTATCAATGTAGTTTAACTATTTTTGTAGTTAAACTTTTTAACTACAATTACACCAAAAAAGTAACTTATTCTAACTACAGTTACATTATGAAATTAAAGTAACTTGAATATGTAGAATACAACTAACGTCAACAATAAAGTAGTTAGATTAGTAGCTTAACTACTGCCCAGCTCTGATGTCTTGGCACCTCGAACTTCAGCAGAATTAAACCGAACGTCATTTTTTTTTAAAATGGTTATCATAAATATATCAGCGTCAGGAATATTATCAGACTTTGCCTTTATAAATCCTCTTATCACACATAGCTAATCGGAATCAACTAACAACTCGTTTTTTAGCAATAAATTTTCAATATTATTGTCTAGTTACGTGTAATAACGTGTAAACGCTGTACTGTTATTAAATAGCTATAACATTATGACGTCACAACGATGGCGACCAATCATGGCGCGTTTATAGTCACGTGATTTTTTTTTAAATTTTATCAATGTTTAATCGTTTATAATTAATTAAAAAAAAATTTTTTAAAGTTTTTTTTCATTAAATATCAATATTATTAATAATAAAGTTTTAAAATACATAAGAAAAATCAATAATTTTTTTTTTTTCAAATTCCCAATTTTATAACTATATGTTGGCAATAATACTAATTATTAATTATTTACGTCATCTGTGATTTATGTCAGGTTTATTATTACTTCATTATTGTTTAGAATAACACTAACATATTTTTATATCATATATATTAAATTATATTATAATCATACTTTACAATTGTTAAAAACAATAATTTCATTTTAATATAAATTAAATTGTAATAAAATTATGTGATTGTCAAACATTAGAGCTCTGTTTGATTAACATATTTATGTTATTAATAGTATGTTAAAATACAAAAAAACGACTTCAAAAAAGTGCATCAAATAAAATGCACTAAAAAATACTTTTTTTAAATTTAGGTAGATTGCCTAAAATTACTTTTCGAAGTCGATTCTCAATATTAACTTCGGCAGTTAAAATAGAAAAACTGGCGTGGCCACCACACGACTTTCCTTTAAGGAATGATGAAGAAATGTATTTTTATAAGGTTTTGTTGTCATAAAACCACTTTGAAGTGTTATATTTTTTTATTAAAAACGATTAGTAAATCTCCTAGACTAGACTTTTGTGCAACCGTCTATTTATTTTTTCTTAAAAAAAATCGTCGCAGGCAGGATTCGAACCTAGATTATATAATGGAAATCACTTTAAATTATAAATTAAATATCTAATAAACTGTTAATGTTAGAAAAAAAAATTATTTGAATAAATTGTTAGGAAGAATTATTTTTATAAGAAACTGTAAAAATAATTCGAATAATTTAAATTCGTACATAATTATATAAGAAAAACTGCTCATAATGGCGGATACACCTACTTTCGGTATCTTTATCAGATTTATCTTTTGATAAAGCCGAGAGAATATGAAAATCCAGCTTTATACCAAATGTCAAGTTACTAGGACTTTTGGTTCGAGAGCTATCGTGGGTACATCGTTACACACAGACAGACACAAACACAGAAACCCAATTTTTTTTTGTCAAAAATATTTTTTTCTGACTTCGGAGACCTTGAAACGTAATTTTTTTTAATCGTCGCAGGCAGGATTCGAACCTAGATTATATAATGAAATTCACTTTAAATTGTAAATTAAATATCTAATAAACTGTTGATGATAGAAAAAAAAAACTATTTGAATAAATTGTTAGGAAGTATTGTCTTGATAAGAAACTATAAAAATAATTCGAATAATTTACATTTGTACAAATTTATATAAGAAAAACTGTTAAAGATGGCGGATACACCTACTTTCGGTTTGTTTATCAGACCCATCTTTTGATAGAACCGAGAGAATATAAAAAGCCAGCTCCATACCAAATTTCAAATTACTAGTACTTTTGGTTCGAGAGTTATCGTGGGTATAACGTTACACACAGACACACACACACACACACACAGACACCCAAATTTTTTTGTCAAAAATACGTTTTTCTGATTCAGGAGACCTTGAAACGTAAAATTCTTCAAAAAAAATTCTTTGAAAAAAAATTGCGAACGCTATACTTTTCTTTATGGGAAAGTAAAAAGTCGAGTGTGTTCGGCATCGAATACAAAAAGTAATTTAATGTAAATTGTTATTAAATTATATATTTAGCTTTTAATTTTCAGTGCATTTTATTTGATGCATACGTAAAAAGAACATTCCGATGAATTGAGAACCGCCTTTTTTTTTAAAAGTCGGTAAAGAAGTGAATAAATTACCTACAAGAGATTTTCAATAAAAACTACAACTTTTGATTTCTAATGAAAACTTTTTATTTTGCAATTATTTAGTTTATTACGTACCTATAATATCATTGTTTGTTTCATTGTAGCCCGTAGGAATAAAGGGGCTATAAAAAAAACGTTTATGGCATATAAATTTGTGTATAGTTGTCAATTTATAATACATCCGTGCATAAGGCTCAACCGGAGTGCTCAAAATAGAACCAGTTATTTACAAATACTTTACGCTATTTTTTATTGATACACTTTGAAATCATAAACACTAGAAAAAATGAAAATAGGAACTAATAATGAAAAATGGTTAAATTCGTGTGTGACATCAGTATACATACCTTTTGTTGTCATGGAAACAGAAAAACAAAAATTAATTTTTATTGTTGCATTAATTGTTGTCAGCATAGTTGTTACTGGTTGTATATTGTTTAAAAATGTGTTTTAACATTGATTACCTAATTAGTAAGCAGAGTCGCAGTTAATATCGGAAAAATTAGAATAGAAAAGAATACGACCGTTTATCGGATGGATGGAAGAGCAAAAGGTAACAGATACAGATAACAGAATTATGCTTGTTTACCTTCAGAAAATGTTGGAAAAAAATTAAAAAATCATTTGTAAAAGTGCATGCATTCATGAAGGCAAGAATGACTTAACTAATAAACCTAGGTATTCAAGGAAGACGATATGCGGAAGTTTTGTACAGATATACCAAATACTATTTATTTATTTTAGAAGGTGGTTGCTATTTGCGGCATCTTTGGTTTTTGTAAACGACTACCATTATGATAAATAATGGCATGATAATAGATCAATTTTAACAGGTAGGACAAAAATTGACAGCTGTAGCGACTGGTTACGAATGTTGCTAGCCATTTATTTGTCCAGCGGGTCCTGCTAGTAACAACTACGTTACTACGGCTAGTTGAGATGTTAGTGATTAAGCGTGGTTGAGAGTCCTATTATTTAATATATAATAATTTAAAAAAAAACGTGCGCCACTCCTTGCATACTGCTAGAATCCTTGACTCGGAAACGCTAAGGTTACGTGTAAACTAACTGTTGAAGAAATTAGGTAGAGAAAAAAAGCAAACAACTAACAACGAGAGCACGTAACAAATTGGTTGTTTATTTGCCAATTAATTAAACAAAATTTAGTAAATGTTAAGTACATTAAGCAAGCTGAAAAAACGTTAACAATTATATGCCGCAACTTTTGTTGTTATCAATAACAAAATCGCATAAGGTAAAGTCAACCTAAACAATAATTACTCAATTGCAAAATAAACTAAAGGTACTAAAAACACAAGTTACAAAATTAAACATAATTAATAACGCTATAGGCGTAAAGAGTGGCGTAAGGTAAAAAAACCACAAAAAAATTATAGCTAGCAATAGCTGGTCGAAATCAAATTCCACTTTTTAATCACTGAAGTCATCAACCCAACATTAATTCTACTGGGTTCGAATTAATCCACTAAGTGTTGGACATGTGTTCAATGGCAAATGTGTCCGTTGTTTGTAATTGTGTTTGCAAGAAAGAAGGTTAAACCTCCTTTATTTTGCTAAAATAACGTTAAAATATGGTACTGATCGCCATTTTATGTGCACGCAGCTTAGTAGCGAGAAACTGATCAAAAATCTCTAAAATGGATCTCCAACCCCTTTTAGTTGCTAAAAGCGTAATTATACGACGACGTAAAATTAAATAAAAAGAAAGTACTTACGACTGAACAGCCAAAGCAAAATGAACCGCAACCAGGCATCTCCATACGATTGCTGACATCATACCGTTAATGACGCGGTCCCTTATAGTGCAGAGTACTAAGAATTTAGTTAAAATACGAATTGTAAAAACTTATTATAAACGATATGTAACAAGAGTATTAGAAATAAGAAGAATTTTTTAAACATTATTGGGAATGCCATTAATACAAGTGGACTTCCGAGAAAGTTAGCAGTATTATATTAAACAACAAGCCCTCTGATTTAAAAATCCAATGTATTAATATGTCAAACAATACTAACTGTGCTATTAAAATTCATTAAAAAAATTAAGATTGTTTGAAAGTTTCAAAATATTTGATAACTAGTAATCTTTTATTTGACGTTACAAAGTATTCCTGTCAGATCAATAATTAAAAAGTTGACATTTAGACTTTACGTTTCTTGAGTTGTTAATGTTGCCATGATAACTTTAAAACACAAATGTTTTTGAACACGTTATGACGTACTTTAAGTTAGTAAAATAAGGTATCAATTAAAAAATAGCTATTAAGATGACGAGGTGTTTTATAAGTACTTTAAAGGACAAGATCCTAGTTTAAATCCGAGCGACCCTAGGGAGCGAAATTTTAATGCACAGAGTCCTTTGAATTATAAAACACCTAGTTATCTTCAATATTTTTTCTAATAGTAAAGCTTATTTTTTGAAAAAAAATGTTGCTAAAATGTTTGAATTGCGGACTAAATTATTTCCCAATAAATTAAAAAACCCATATGAGAAGGTGTATATGGCTTTTAAACAATGGACGACTGAAAAAGGTATTAATGAAGTGACGGAATATGTTATTTTGACTTTCCTTGAAGCAAGTGTAAGTACGACAATTAATGGCCATTGTTAAACGAATTATCTATGTTTTTAAACTAAATTTAATGTATTTTACAGTCCCATCATGATAGCCAAAGTATTCAATGTTGTAGGCGATTTTAGAAGCGAAAGAGAACATCGACATTGGAAAGTTTAGTGCAGTAGTTTCGTTCTTAAAAAATCTGAACGTTGGTTATCGTGCGAAGAAATCGAACATGCCTTCTAGACAAGAAATTCAAAGATTTTTAGAGGCGGCAGATAACAAAAAATATTTCCATATTAAGGTAATTTCCAGTACACATTATTTTAGGTGTTTACAGCAATTTTATTTCTTAGGTCGCTTTAGTGTTTGGCATTGCTAGAGCGTTGCGAAGAATGGAGTTATGTAACATAAATTATGCTGGCATTGAAGACTACGGTGACATTTTAAACGTCAATATAGCAGATAGCAAAACACATAACGAGGAGATTTACTATTATTAACGACGGTTTTGGTATTAGACCATCTGACTTATATCGACTTTATGTGGCCTACGTGTAAATTTTTTTTTCATTATCGTAACGGAAAATGTTATCGACAAGCGGTCGGAACATAGCAATTTTCCTGAAATTGGACAACCCGAATAGCTACACTGGCCTTACATTCCGCCGCATTTTGGCAACTATATTTTGCAAACGCAGGTATTGAAAATGTGCATGAATATCTAAGTACAAATTAACGTTAATATATTACTGTAGGTAGAAATATCACTACTTTAAAATGGCATAGAGAGTAGGAATTATCGAAAGTTGCTGAATTTTACATCGAAGAGTTGTTCAAAGAAAGAATGAAGATTGCCAGCAAGATATTTTGTAGTTCAAGTAGTAGCAAGGACTATACTGGTGCCGTGGAAGTTGGCAGCAAAGACCAACCTTCGGAAAATTGTGGAAATTTATATTTAAATAACAGTAGTAGCGACAATTCGAATGTAAAGATCAGCAACTAGGTCAGATGTACCAAGCTGGATTCTGCCTTCAAAACTAGTAGAGATAATCAAGATGTTGACAACAAAAATACACCCTTCAAGAGCAATGGAAATTATTTCCATAATTATAGTTTTTATTTTAATAAATAGATGTTACTAAAATCAAGCAGCTTACTTTAAATAGTATAAAGGACGTTACCATTGACGACGTACTTTATAAAGAGCAATGAATTTTATCGCTAATTTAGCAAGCAAGTTTAAATGCACCTTAGAAACGATTTAAAATGTCAGTGTTAGAAAGAAATATTAAAAGCAAATAATTGCTAACAAATTTATATAACGGTTAACAAACGTTTTTGCTCATATTCGCAAAATAGCACTTTCTGGACTAGACAAATAATTATAGTTAAAATGTGTTTGAATATTTAAAAGTTTAAATTAGGGCGATTTTTAGAGTGGTATAATGATCTAAAAATGTAAGCATGTTTAAATGTTTTTTCTAGAATCATGTAGAAACGTAATAAAAATACAACTGAATAAAACTAGTTAAATACAAATTATTTTATTGTTAGTATTTGTATTAACACATATACCTAGTGGTATACAGTTTTCGAACCCAAAACAATCCTAAGGCGGTAACGACTAGAAAGTTTAGCTTTGATCTGAGCTGTATTCCAAACGTATTTGATAAAACAATTTATATTTAAGAAATAATAATTTATACAAATAAAATGATCTAATGTTAATAGACAAGCAGTAGATTATGTAATGTTACGTTTGTAAAAAAAATTTAAATTAAGTTAAATAAAAAAATATCGAAAGCTAAATAAACTAACTCACTTGTAACTTTATTAAAAGATATTTAAGAATATAAAAAACAGTTTTCATAGGTATACGAATTTATAAAAAAGAATTGAATAATAATAAATATTAATACATAAACAATTACTTTAAGGTTAAAAACAATCATTAAGATGATAAATGATGTAACATAATCCGTTAATGAATTTCCGTTTCTTTTGTTTAATGTACGTAAAAATTTACAATGTAAAAAAAACGTTAGAGTATACTAAAAAATAAATCTAATAAAGTTGTCTATTATTTTTAAATGAGATGAAATTACTAAGAACGTTTTAAAAGTAATTGCTTTCTAAATTTAATTAAGTTTTTATGACTGAAGCGTGGTAGTTTCTATATCGAAGTAATAAATGTGTAATAGTGCTGAAATTATTTTAACGTATAATTATTTATGAATTGAGAATTTAAACTAATATATTGTTTGAATTAAATTAATTTGTTTATTATAAACGGTAGGTCAAATAACATTTATATTATTATATTTGTAGCAGTTTTTTAGTCATGTGCCACGTTAGCAAGATAAGCATTTTTTTTAATACACTGAATACAATATTACATTACAGAAGTATGCGTAAAACTACTTACCATCTATCTATATACATATAACTCACGTTAAACTATTTATAGTAAAATTTAAATTAATTTAAAAAAAATCGGTTGTTACAGTTGAGCAACTAAATACAAATTATATCAAATTTATTAAATTTAACGTTTTTTGTAAAACTAATTTAATTTTTATTATGTTACGTATTTATTTATAATTAAATAACAATGAAAAACGTGGAACCATGTTTCTATAATTATTTTTGTTTAGAATAGTTTTAGTGGCAAACATCACACACCATAATTCAATAAAAAAACTTTATTTTAGAGAACTAAAAAAAGCAATTAAACTACTTTAGGGACAAACATTAATCAATGTGAAATAACAGCAAACAGACGATCAACTAAAATTGCATTTAAAAAAATAAGACAATATCCTCTGTAATATTGAAAAATATAAAAAATTCGTTCTAAAGAAACTGCAATGTTTAATCCAGAAAATTGATTTTAATTTCCAATGATTAAGCCATTTTATGAAACAAACGAACTAGAAAACACAAACCCATAGCAAACACCAGCCAAAATTGCTTCAAAAATTTAAATCGGATGTGGATGTTAAACCGATTTTTAAACTAAGTAAAAAAATAATATCATGTACTGTTGTCCATCAGAACGTGACTAACAAAATGAATCAAATAGAAGCCAAAATTATTAAGACGCAAGTGCAAAAATTTGTTTATATAATTGCAGAAACCATCTTAGAGACCAGTAGCCAGCTGTTTCGTCCTATTTGGGCTCCTCAGCACTGGAATACTCCAATGCAGTTCCCACAACTATAAACAAATTGGCATAGTTTTATCCCATTCGGGTGTTAAATTGATTAATAAATCTGAGGCTAAACGCCATCTCGTATCAACGGAGCTAAGTACAAGTTAAACCACATGTAGGAATCTATAAAGTTGTTAGTTAGATAGTAAATACTACAACCACGAATTTCAAAAAATGTATTTGAATTTGTTTATATAATTGCAGAAACCATCTTAGAGACCAGTGGACAGTTTTTTCGTCCTATTTGAACTCCTCAGCAGTGGAATACTCTAATGCAGTTTCCACAACTATATAAAACAAATTGCCATAGTTTAGCCTCAGATTTATTAATCAATTTAACACAGGAATGGGATTGCCTTTATAATTTGTGACGTACGTGAAAAGTGTAAAAGAATATATTAAAGTAGATTGCCAACTCATATGTTTGGCTAATTCGAAGATGATCGTGGGTCAAGTTGTTAGTACCCAACTTCGTCTGATGAGTCGATGCCCGGCGCCACCTTTCCTTGCGTGAAGAAAAAAATTCCAAAAAGAACAAAAAACCTAGGCCGGTGAAAGGAAACGCTAAATGGTGCGTTAAAAATTAAAACAACCAAATGTTATAACAAACTTAATTACGATTTATTCTATATTAGTACTGCATTACAGCTAATAGACTGTATGATGTCGAATGTGCAAGCGAAATAAAAAAAGTCTGTTTTAACTGACCCTTGTAAAACAAATGATTATCGTCGCATACTTGCAAATTTCCTTACAAAACACATTTGTAGAAATGTGATAGTAAATTAAGTGTTAATTACATTAATAGTAAGTCTAGTGACACAAACAAATAATCTTAATTTACATGATATCGAACAACGTAACAAATTTCAATTAAAGTTTTGTAAAAAAGGCAACACGAAAAATTAATCTGCATCGAGAAAAGATTTCTCCAAAAAAACAAGTTCATAAGGTAGATGTTGACGGATGACGCATTGTACCACTTACCTAGTGTTGTTTTCAAACTACCTTCTAGCACCACATTTAAAGTAACAATCGCGTTCAAACACATACAGAAATTAAGCAGAGGCTGCGCTGCATTCCGACCAAAAACTTTACTAACGTGGCGATATTTACTCCCAACGACTACGATTGCAAAGGCAGTCAGAAACGTACTAAAACGCATTTTAAATCGTTACAAATTTAACAGATTTACAATTACCTTGTTATGTCACACAATGTTTAGCGCTGACCTATAATCATAATAAAAACAAGAATAATCTTCTTATTGGCAACGTTATTAAATATGTCGAAGATGTTTTAACTCTACATTTGTTAAGTCAAAACTACATTTTAACTCTGTGTATATGTGCGTCTATGTTGATGAAATTATTACATGCATTTCTAAACATCTAGTTAATGAAACATTAGATACTTTCAATAGCAATTCTAACCTACAATTTACTTGTGAGTCAGAAAACCGTAGTTTGATTTTGTGCGTCATCTTTTGTGAAAGACTAGGTATTTGAGTTCATGGTAAAGTAGGTTATCCTCCGGTTTGTTAAGTTGTAGTTAGTACTAGATCTTATCTTCCTTAGGAGGGGCAATAAAATCCACTCTAAACTATTTTTATAGCTACGTTTCGTGCCTCTAGTGTGAACTTCTTCAGGCCAAAGAAAAGGTTATGAGTGGAGACAATCCACTGGTCCAACAAGCATACCGTCTACTAATGTTACTTATTCTAGTTAACATAAAATTATTAAGTCAATTAATAAAATTAAAATTTAAATGTATATACAAAAAAAACGACGGTCATTAAAGTTAAACAAAAAAAATTTGAGTTTGTTTTATTCGCTTTGTTTTCTTTAAGATAATTTAAGTAATTTCACATTAAGTTATTAAAGTTATTTTACGGTTTTAAATTTATTTGAAGTATGAATTATAAGTTATTAAGTACATGTAATAGCAAAGGTTTTCACGGCCGGATTCTATACTAAGATAAGAACGACTTCCGGGTTTGGACCGTGTCATTGTTATAAGCAAAGTTGCCATTGGCCGTGAAAAAAGCAGACAACGAACTGAGCTTTTCCAAATTTTTTGCATGTTTTTTGGACATTGGAAGAACACAAAGATAATAAAAAAGTTGATTTTCGTTTTTTGAAGTTAAGTTTTTTAAATTAGAAGACTTCGGAGTTACCTTTTTTGGAAAAGCTTTAACCCATAATTTATAGGTAGTGGTCTTCGTAGATTTATTTCGGGTTCAATGAAGTTTAGAGTAAATGCAATTTTTCATTATTCGTATGTTTTACGGTTTTGACGATTCATTTGGGCCCGAGTATAATTAAAGTTTCATGGAATGTATTGCCGTTTTTTTCTGTATTATTCCAGTTATTCCTTTTGACGTTTAAAAATCTTCCGACGGACCATCGCAAATCTGTATCTACTCCAATTTTAAGGCAACATCTCTTGGACAGTTTTATAACCAACCGAAAATTTACCTCTTGTAGCTACAAAAATTTAAGGTATTTATGACAATACAAAATCAATTATGATTTTACGTTTTACTAACTTGAGTGCTTAAAATCTTTGAATTTAAAACAAAACAAAGTTTGTGACCTGTGTTTTTTGTACTATTATTAGAACTTTTAGTTAACAACACTTACGAATTGTTGGTCCTTTGATTTATTTTAAAGAATCATATATTTTTGTTATAATAATTTCGACGTCAATGCTTCAAATTAAATTAAGACAGTAACATTAAAAGATTTTTGATTTTATTGTTACAGAATGTTCTTTTTACAAGTGTACATTTTTTTATTAATTCTTGTTTTTTTTGCGCTTAAGGCATTGCAAACGTAATTTAATTTAACGGCTCATAACCGATTTATTATATATTGTAAATTTAGTTTTAATCTACGTATTTGTATAATTTTTCTATTTAAATACTTTTTTTAGTTTAATTTCTTTTTGTGATGCCATCTGAATTTATGTAATTGTTTTCATTATTAATAATATTTTAATTTGATTTGTGTTTAATTTAAATTTGATCAATCTTAAATAGTTAATTTTGTAAAAAAAAAATTCATTTCGTCGGCCTTCGTGCGTACAAAATAATTTTTATATTACCGACTTTAGTGTAATACACTAATAAAAATAAGTACCGTTTAGAGTGTATTCATCAGGAGAGGGTTTTTTTGTTCGTATGGTCCAGAAATGTATTTTAGGCTATCCACCTTCCTGACGCCCTTTTGTTTTTGATTAATGTTTTATTTTGATTTTACGTTTTGAGTTTTTCAATCAATCACGGATTTGCTTTAAAGTAACCTACTACAACAGTCTTTACTCAGTACCGGCAATTACCTTATTTGTGTTACTTACGTACAGGCAATTTCTTTTTAACAGCTTTTGCATGTAACAAAGTTTAACTAACTGGTAGATTAAAAGATGATGAAAAAAAACTTAACAAAAAACAATTTTATGAAAAAAACTTATTAATCCTTAAAAAACAAATTATCCATACGACTTAATGAAGAACATTTTTTAATCTACACCATCACTACAATCTGTATAACTTTGCCTAAACACGAATTGTTCACTTACTATTATACCCTACAAAAAACTTATTAACATTTTAAGTTTAAACAAGAACAATTAACATTTAAAAAAAAATTAATCATGCTTAAATTTTTACGTTTAAAATACTATATACAACAACATCTAAGCAAAACTAACATCCTAAACAAATCATGTGTTGTATATAAAATGAACTGTAAGCAATGCAATAAATATTATATTGTCCAAACAAAACAAAAAATTAAAAATGAAATTAAAAATTACAAGTACGTTTGTAATAAAAAAAATTCTTAATACTGGCCTAACTTTCTATTTTGTTGAGAACAATTACGATTTTGATTTTAAAACCCACAAGTTTTGAATGTGGAATTACAGAAGGTATTAATAGCTAAGATGATCTTTATTAACTTATGCAATGATTATGTCAAATTTAAAACTAATACACAAAGCAAATGTAAACGTGTTCGTTAACGTATTTTATTGTAATCATTTTTATAGTATACGGTAACCTTATCATTATAAATACATTTTCCTATTCTTATCATTTATCAAGTCTACATTATATTCATTTACTATTTGCACTTCATTTAATGTGTCGGTTTTGTTTGTGTCGTATATTTTAAATGTTTTCATCTTTTACAATTAGGTCATGTTAATTACTTGTATGTTTGGGCAAACATTTAACGTTTGCGTTTTAAGCAGGTTGAAATTCAATTGAGTAATTCTTGTTTAACATAACTGTAATACTGTAATATTAATAAACAGATAAGATGTCTAGTAGTTTTTTTGTGTTTAATTGTAATTTATTATTCTAGTTTCTAGGTTTTTATCGACAACATAACTATGTTTCTATTTATGACAATGATACTTTTGTAATCGAATTATAATTATCATTTAATATAGATTGCCTTGATGAAGTTGGCACAATAGCTGACGAAACGTAGCCAGAAAAATTGACTAGTTTTATTTTTGACTGTTTTTATATAGAAACATCATTGTATAACAAGTCTTTGGAGGTGTTCATATCCTTACCTCGTACTTAGTTTACTATTAATAATGATCTGCTTAGTGAAAATAACGGATTTCGACTTAAACATTCAACAACATAAACAACAACAAACAACACAAATAGTTATTTCTTTGAGTTCCTGTATATATTGGACGTCTGTTTTTAACAAGTGGGCATTTTTAAACCTGAGTGAAACATCGTCTTTAAAAGTACACGAGAAAAAACCCCTGATGTAGACAGGAACAAGTTTCCGGACTAGTGCTGTAAAACTTTACAAGACGCAAAATACTTTGTAATTATAGTTGCCAACAAAAATGACAAACTTGATTTTTGTAGAATTTGTAAAGTCAATTTCTAAAATTTGTAAATTTCGTCTTTTTTTACGATTTCCGAAAAATTTAATACAAAACACGTCAGTTAGATCTCTTACTTGACTCGGAGCTTTAAAATACTCGCCACAAAGCGCCTCGTATTTCAATTTAGTTCCTCTTCAGTAATGTGAGATTTTCCTGACTTTTATGTAAATACCTACTATTTAAGTTTTTAATTGTACAAATAAATTATAATTCAAAAATATTTTTGTTAGTCAATATAAACTATACATAAAATTACTTTTAAGTAAAATTTTGTGGTTTTCAATATTGTTGAAACTGATTTAATGATTTTTCTTTAATTATTTACAAATAAAAATATTTTAATTTTTTATTATTTTATTATGTTTAATAATAAAATTAAATGTTTATGAAAAATACATTTTTGTTTACATTTGGAATTGCTACTTTTAAAATAATATTATATATTTTTAATAACTTAAAAACATTTAAATAAATTAACGCTTTACTTGTTTTCTAAATTTGTTTTGAAATCACATTAAAGCAGCAAATTCTACTAGATAACTATTTGACAACCTAAACCCAAACGTAAATCGATTACAATTACTATGTTTACTGGTTGGTATAAAACTTGACCACTATAAAAGGTTCAATTTAAAATTGTTTTTTAAAAATTGTTTTATTGTTTTCTTTACTATTAAACTGCAGAATATTATTTTAATAATACATTTACTTAAAACTATTACATATTGTAAGTATATATGTTAAAACGCATTAAAACAATATGACAGATTTTGTTAAAAACTATAGCTGCAATTAGTTTTTTTTTAAAAGTTACTTTAAATATAAATAGTTTTGATATCTTTTTAAGAGATTTTGACTAAGATAACACATATTTTGAATTATCAAAATTTTCATCATGTATAAATAAGAAATTTACGTAACAAATATTATATAATAATAATTTGAATTTATTATTATTTTGATTTAAAATAACTTAATTTTTTTATTCTCCGATTTGTTAAATAAACCGTGCCCTTTTTAAATGATTAATGTGTTTCTGTAGTGTTTTTATAATAAATGCTAATTATTACTAGACATATTTGTTTCATATCTATAATTACATCGAAGATCAAAAACCGCTTCTCAAATAACTAATTATAATTTTTTATATTGATTTGTAAAACAATTCTAAATTACAAAAATATGTATGAACGTATGCTAACGTATAAAATTAGTTTGCATTTGTGTAGACTATTTGAAAACATTAAATCAGATACTAAATTTAGAATAAAAACGTTATCCAATTATAGCTAAAATAAAAAATTTACATCTTGAAAGATGTCGAATTAATACACTTTGTACAATTACCGTTGATTTTGAATGTCTCTTAAATATTACGGAATCTCATAAATCAGAAAAATCGTTGATGTACTATTCAAATACTCCTTAACTCGATTATACGATTTACCTGTTTAAGAATCAGATTTCTTTAAGTAATTTTCGTTTAATTTTTCCGATTACGTTTATTGAAGGAATCTTTTAACATATTTCTAAATAACCAGTAAATATAACAAAATAATATTAATTAATAACAAATATTACAAATTATTTAACTGTTACACATTAAAAAAATAATTTAATTTGGTATTAAAGTTTATTTTTATCTAAATAGAAGATATACTGCTATAATACAAATCAAATCAATTATATTTCTAAATAATCAAATATTTCATTACTATATTAGTTATTAACTTATTAAAATTTGTATTGGAGTATAGCATCGATTATAGAAATATTAGTGCAAATTGCAATTTTAATCGTTTTACTAACAAAATTAACAGCTTGTATGGTGCCATCTGCGTTTGATTTTCATGCGAGTAAACCAAAGTGAGTAACAACCTTAAACATATAATTTCAGCATTATACCATACATTTGACTCACTACAAAGTTTCCTTTTCTTGTTCTAGCCGACCATATCAATTTAATACCCACTGAAGTATCTGTGTTGACTTTTCTATTGACCATCTATAAGGGCGGAATTTAACACTTGCGATTTACTTTCTTCAAATTTAGTGTTTTGGTTAACTTATTTTGTAATAAAATTGTTGATATATCAAATAAGTTAATACATACCTAAGCAAAATTGAAAATTGTAGATTTAGGTGTTATTTATTTTTTTCAATTTGGCACTTGGTTTTACAATATCTACAGTTTCAAAGATTTTAGAAGCTGAAAACTTTTAATTGACTATGAGAAAACGGAGCAAAAGTGTGATACGTCTTAGTACAGAAAAAAAATACACGTATTTACAATACCACATTATTTTTTAGTGGTATGGATTATTCGAATGTTAATTTTTTTTAAATTATTATCTTTTAGCTTCAAATTGTAGTCTTAAGGCAAATCAAAAATGTAACAACTGATTATTTCTCAAAACAATTGCTACATAGCCAATGTACAGCTAAAATAGCAACTCCCAAAAATACGACTTTTTCTTGTTATATTTAGAGTGGATCGAAAGCGGTGCTTTCAAAAATTAAATCACGATAGAATTTGCTAGCTAAAAAAATATTTCTACAACATTTAAGCAAAATCTAAAATATGCTAACTGTATCGATGATGATTTCATATGGAATGACTCTAACACTAGTTACTTTTATTTTTCATTACATCACTACACTAATGCACGCTTACTGACATTTTCTATTAAACTATCATTTAAATTGTTTGATCCGTTTGTAGTGATGGGAAAACAAAATGCCCTAAAAAGCAAAAGTCTCTCCGTTTCCAGACAAAGAAAAAACTTAAAAGCAAAGATGATGTAAGTATCAATATACTCATTGTACACATCAGTATACAGTAGCAAATTATAACGTATTAGGATAAGGATGTCAAAGTGCAAAACAGACAATTGCAGAGAAACCTCAGCTACTTGGCAACTTTGCAACCAACATGAATTGAAACATTGTTTTATGCGAATTTTCCGCGCGTGTTGAATCCCATATGGGCTGCTAACTTTTTTACGATTGCAGCTATTACTCAAAAGAATTGTAAAAACGTCAAAAATACTTTTGTCATGTTGCTATGAACTTATTTATTCGCTGGAAATTAAACTATATACGAAAACAGAATATGTATATATTACTAAGCAATGGAAAAAAAAAATAATTAGCTAGATACTCTTTGCTTTCCACGGAAAATAATGTTCTGGACTACGCAGAACCAACATTTTCTGAGAAGCGAAATGAACAATTTATGCCAAATGAAGATGAAACGCCTTTTGGAAGACGTCCGATCAATATTTCTTATTTCTTTCAACAAATACTTTCTATGGGTTTTTATACACCAACGTAACAGATATGTAGTTAGCATAGGAAAACAGAAAAAGATTAGAAAGTACTTTTCAATTTTCTTCAAATGGCGGAAACTTACGCAGCATTAAATTTATCATCGTTGAGTAATCATAAGTATCTTTCTGTCAGTACGTGCTTTAAAAACTAGTCGGTAACCTCTACATTTATGGAGTCGGATATTATAGTAAAAGGTTTTAAAAAATGGCTTCAAAATTGTCTAAATAATTATGGAAAAATAATATAAAAAGTCCCGTGTGTTAGGGGTGGTTTTTAAGGGCGCCGTTAATCCTAAAGTAGCCAAATTCAGAATTATGCGTGGAGTATGTTAGTTATATGCAAATATATTATGACGAAAAATGATTTTGAAAAATCCACAGATGACACGGATAACTTTAAGAGATTCTTAAAATGTTTCAAACATAATAAATAAATAAAATTTGTGCCAGGGAAAATTTCAATAATTGATTACAAACTATGTTTCTTAATATTTAGTCAACTTAAATAGAAACCGTGTAACCCGTAAAACACGGGGAAAACAACTAAAAAAAGATGCCAAAGTGTTTTCTTTATATATAAATAAAAATAATATATTATTATTGTCACCATTTCATTGATTGAAAGGAAGGTAATGGTCACTCTCACTTTCTTCTTCTGACGATGTGTCGGTCTCTGATATCTCAGCCGTTGTTGAAAGAGTTGTATCTCTTGCTGCAGATGATGTCTCTACTGATGGTACTTCCAGTAGAGACAACACATCCGAACATATAATAGTACCCTTTTTTGGAGGTAGCTGTCGCAAGGAGTAAATGAGGGAACCTGAAATAATTAATAGCCGATTCAACAGATCTTGATTGGCCGTGATTCTCAAAAACTTGCGCGTATGATATTCTCTATAATATTTTAGATCCTTTTTGCGCGATTCCTGTGCTTCCTCAGTAATCGACAAAGTTGCTTCTTTGGTTATTATAGAACCAGGCAAACGGATTTTGTGTACGGAGGCAAGCATGTAGTACCAAGGGTACTTGCTCACATATAGAATTGGAGTTTTCAAAGGGTATTTGTTGAAAGCGTCAGGATTGACGGCATATCCAACAGATAACGTACGCAAGATTACGCCAAATCTTTTAATTAGCGTTTCATCAAGTCCAGTTATAGAAGCGATCAGGAAGGATTCACTAAAAAATCTTCTGGCGATATTGTCATCATTCGTTGTTCCACTACCACCACCTTTTAAAACATCGACCAGTAACCCCATTATTTCACGAAAGTCGCTCTGTATTTTTTTTTGTTTTTGTTTCTGCACCAGGCACTTGCCATTTTTGTGTATCTAATCTATACGATATGTGCAACAAACATTCGAAAAGTCGTATCCATACTTGAAGAGACGATAACACAAACTTCAAAGTATTTTTATGCACTTCTTTCTCAAGAACTTTGCCTATGTTATTCATCTCTTTCGGGGTCGCCTTACAAGTATAGCAAGTTTGTGCTAAAACAGTTTCTGAAATGGCATTGCAAACTTTACTATTAATCATGGACATTACGCAAACATACGACACAGACAACTCTTTATTTTGAACCTTGCATTTCGTGGGGATAAGTTCTTGAATTGTTTAGATAATTTTTGACTTGTACAGTTAGTGCAGTGGATTCTTTTTAGAACTGAAATCTGATTGGTCGGCAAAATCTAGTGGAAGAGGATCGTAGATTTTGCCATACTATTATTTATTCCATTCTCGGGTTTTCTGCATATAGTTGCAAAGGGACTGGAGATGTCAAAAACAAATCACCATCAGCTACTCCAGACTCTAAAAATACTTGCTTGTATTTAGAATCACCAGTACTTCCATCGCAACCACATTTTACAACTAATACCAAATTATTTAATGCATGATCAGGCAGGTTAGATATTACTGGTTCTTGTAAAACAACTATACGCCTTGTTGTATGGACGAGAGGGTTCTGCAACAGAACTTCGGCAAAAGATGCTGTTAAGATTTGACCCTTTTTTTGAGAATAACAGCAGGACTTGGCCTCTCGAACGACGGATATATATTTATTTGCAGACTGTTGTTTTACAGTTTGCCTATGAATTAAATATTGATGTTTTGTCTCTTTGGAATTTATCATAACTGAAAAAGCTTCATCAGGTGTCACAGGTTTAGCACTTTGCAATTTTCTACTCTTATGCCAAACTTCTCGTATTTTAGTGGCTCTTGTGAAAGACGTTAAAACTGCCTCGGCAATGAAGTTTGGCGCAGAAGCTTTTCCTTTAAGATTTAAGTTTTTACTTGCCGCCGATGCAAGATCTTTGGGTTCATAACTTGCAGTTAGTTGATCAGCTTTTCTTCGTTTTGTTCTTGAGCTACTCTTTAAATATGGCAGTCTACGCCGCTTTCTGAAGGTTGTGGTTTTTCACTAGCAGTGCCCTCTTCGCTCTTATCAAAAATAAACGGTTTGCTTAACCACGTTCCATTTTTTTCTAAAGACCTACCACTTTATGTGTGAAAATTGTAGAAAATTTGTTTTATAATTCGTTTACTACTAATGCTGCGACTGGCTATAGTTTGGAGCATGACCCAGCAGCCATTTTACAATTTATTGTATTGACTGGGCTACAGATTCAAGACTGTGGTTTGTTCATTCACAAGAAATACAATTTTCTGACAGCATGTCCTGATGGTATAATTATAAACCACCAAACACCATTTTAGAACTCAAATTTCTAGTAATACCATTAAACATGACTATAAAAGTGGCTATAAACCGCAAGAAAATTAAGTTTGCAACTATAAAAGAAGAGAAAATACATGTAAAAGTCAAGCACATTTACATCTATTAAATACAAGGACAATTAGAAATTGCAAATAAACAATATTGCTATCTCATAGTATGGACACCTCTCGAAATAAAAATCCAAAAAGTCAGTTTTATTATATACAGTTTTACGATAAATTTTTGATTACTTGCAAATTTTTCAGATTGCACGCAGTTTTTTTATGGCGAAATATAATAGAAAAGAAACTGGTGGACTTTTATTTAAACAGTCTTTTACCTGAAATTTTGGATTCAAGGTTTCCTAAAAAAATGTCAATAAGAAATCCCAAGTTATTTTTTTGACGTTTCAATAATGATCGTTATTATAACGACGGTCTGTTGAAAAACCATCTTTCTTTTACATAATAACTTACATAAAGAAACAAATTTGTTGAAACCAGTTTGTTAACAATTTTTATGTAAAATAAAGTTGTAATATTTGCAAAAAAACATAATATACACATACAATTTACATGTAGTAGTACTTTTCTTGCAGTTGCGTGTAATCGATTTCTGTAAATAAATTTTTAAGCAGTATTTGTTACAAAACCTCATAAAACCAGTCTGGTTGAATACGTACCAATTGACTAAAAGGTGCGATTCTTCTCTTCTACCACTACTACAACAAAAGTCCAGCCCATCTGCATTAAAAACTATACCCACCACCACACGTTTCCGTCCCTGAGAAACTAAAATTAACTAAAAAAAATTCTGAAAAATTGTTTGAAAAAAAAATAGTTCCATACGCTAATAATGAATGTGAAAAGTTTGCAAAAAGAGCAAAAAACATGAACAAAATTAAATAATACTCTATAAAAATATATTAAAACACAAAATTTAAAGTAAAAATCAACAAATTAGTTATCAATCTTACACTAAAATATATTGATTTTTGTAATTAAGTCCCGCTTGGTTTAAAACTTTAGCGTATTTCTTATTCTGTAAAATCACGTAGGTTTTGGCAGTTGAGCAAAAATTATTTCTGTTTTAGGTAAAGTATTTTTTTGTTTATAAAATAAGAAATTACAAATTGTTCAGAATGAGAAACTATGGCTACATTGATTATTTTATCATCGTTCAGATTCAACAAATTAAAATTATATTGATTCACAAATTAGATGCACAAAATGTTATAATAACATTGTTCTACAATCAATTATTTATTTAACATCACTGCCATCCTTTTATGCACATCGTCTATACGATGCCTGTATTTTTTGAAATTGTTGCGAATTTTTCCGATCTGTGTTAGGTGTAAGGCCGTTGATTGAAATATTCTTTCTTTTAAGACATTTTAGACTAATGCAAGATCAATGCTGAAAATTACAAAAAAGCACATAAATCTGTTCAATTTTAAAAAAAGCGCGTTAAATACGCTGCCAAAGTAATCTGTATCTGCAGCAATTGAAAACGCGTTGACTACAGGCCAATTAAAGAACGATACAGCTTTAGACACTGCGTATTTTATTAAAAGAATTGATATATTCTCGTGTAATAGCGAAGGCTTCCACGGCCGGAGTCTATACTAAGATAAGAACGTCTTCCGGGTTTGGACCGTGTCAAAGTTATAACCAAAGTGGCAACTTCGGTTACTACTTTGACACGGTACAAACCCAGAAGACGTTCTTATCTTGATATATTCTCGATTGTTTAAATAGTTCAGCGTTAACTGACTAAAATTCTTATAAAGATTGACTGATATACAAAAATCTTCCCTACAAAACATTAGAAAATTTGATGAAATATTTTGACATTGTAAATTTTTTTGAAAACGGCAACGAAAAAAATCTTAATTAAGATCCGTTAGAAAATTTGTTTGTTAAAATTTCTAAACATCTATTTGTGAATTCAGTAACTGTGAAATAGATAGTGACAAGTTGTTACATACCCTTTATCAAAAAATAAATACCAAACCTAAAACAAACTTCTGAATTTTTAAAAATTGTGTAAAATCTATTAATATTGTTTAATGAGAAGTTTCATCAGTTGCAAACAGCTTATGGCTTACTACCAAAAATTAAACAACAATTAAAAAATAATTTAAAGTAGGCAGAAAATTCGTTAACTGAATTCAGTTTACATGAAACAATAATTATTAACCAACTGATTAAAATAAAACTTATAGAACATTACAATACTCAATTGGTAATACACTAGCACTGGTAAGAATGTTACGACACTTAAAAAATCTCATCGTAAGATCAAAATCTTACCAATGTAGATGTTATTTTTTTTTATATGTATGTATTGTTAACATATAAATATTTCCAAATAAGTAATAAAAAGAAACTAATGTATCTAGGTATTTTATTTATTTTCGGCAAATTTAACTCTTGTATTTGATTCCATGTAAATTTGTTCCAGTAACACAAATTAAATGTAAACCGGTTAAATAACAGATACCATAATTGACACCGCAGGTTAACTTGTTAATTTTTTTTATTTGATTACAATACCGCGTTAAGCAATAAATAATTATAATTATTGTCAAAATAGCAGTTATATGTCATTTCCAATGTAAAAAACTATCATAGCAATAATTTAATATTTAGGTTTATTACTTTTTTATCTGAAAAATATTTAGCAACTTTTTTAAAAAAAAATAAAGTTTAAGATACCTGCATACTTTAAAAGGTATTAACTTATTGTTTTTCTTTTAATGAAAAAACAAATATTTTAGGTAAAATCATATTTCTTGATTTTGTAGCTGTTTATAAGAAGTAATCTGCTGTTATTATATTTAAATTACCAACAGACATTGCAAAAACTTTCTTAAGCTACAACAATTACATTATTTATAGCTTATTACAGTCGCTTGTCACCACGACATGTCTTTGCTCACTGAATTTATTTCATTAGCTAAGACGCTTCGGGTAAGCAAAATTACATATTGATCTGACGCTTCATTGCTGATTCAAAAAAAATATTCACTGGATTTGTTTTAAAATAATTCTATCAACAAATTTTATTTAAATGTAAAGATTAAAATTTGATTAATATTTGTTAATAAATAAAGATTTAATTTTACATACAGTAAATGCTTTATTCTAGTATTTTTGAGCCAATGGGGTCCTCTGTAAATGATTTTCTTTTCTTGATTTTAAGGTCAACTAATTTTTTGCAGAATTTCTTGGTACTGTAAAAGGTGCACTTGAATCATATGCCAAAAACAATACTGCCAGATGTGAATAAACAGCGCCAATCTAGTGACAGTAGGTTGTCCAGGTTTAGGGAGACTAAGCAGTTCTCGAGAAATTCTAGAACGGATTGTTTTGTGTCACGGTTGAATGTAATTTAAAGCAACACCAAGGTTGTGGATGGTTTGACGTATGCAGTTCAGGAAACCGCTCAGTCTGGGTGGAAAAGTGTAGTGAAGATCCCGGTCACTTTTAAACAGAAATAATTTTACTCTAAATATTTTAAAACTAGAAAATGCTTTTTTGCCTTTTTAAAATTATAGTTTCATAGTTCAGATTATAATTAACAGCATTATTTAGAAGCATTAAAAATATTGTTAAACAAAAAGAAATTTTTATTCTGTAGATAAAATTTAAAAACTTATAAAACACTAAACATTATGAACACGGAATAATTGAAATCGGTTTATTACAACCTATATTTGAAACAAAGATAAACTTAATTATTAAAGTGTGTCAAATACACGGCATTTATCAACAAAATTTAGTAGGCACAGACTTGTGCTAAAAACATTTGCCTCGGCGTCATGCAACAATCTTGAAAATTTAAAGATTTCATTTTAATCCAAAAGTGTATTTTACAAAATTTCGTTCTATTTATGTAAAACACATATTTTAATGCAGAATTATGTAAAACATTAAGCTTACCTTATGATGCGCCCCTCGATTGTAGGTAGTAATAATTCAAAAGCTGCCAAAAGTGTTTCTTGGTATTAGACACCTCACATAATTATAATTCGCACTTTATGTTATTACAATTATATTAACGCAAACGCAGTTTTAATTAATTTAACTTGAACAAGAAAATTCACGAAAGTCAAGTAATCAACGCGTCGACTACTAAAAAATCATGGTTGCAATTGTTTTCTATTTGATGCATTAAATGGTATCAACGCTAACGTGATCAAACTAGACTACAATTTTTATGTGGTAAATATGGTACATTTATCTAACTTAAAGATTCTAAAGTTTTTTTTAGTTACTAATAATTATTGATTTTTTAAAAATTATATTTGTACAATTTTTTGTAAAAATATATGAATTGTCATTAAATGTAATCAAAATACAAACATAACCTTAAATAGAAAATTCAATAGTTAGAGTATGCAAAATAAACGACTTATAAAAATGTTCTTTTTCAAAAAGATAACGTGCAATTACCTCATCAATTTAGGTGTATTCTCCATACTATAGCAAACCTTAAATATAATCAGCGTTTGCGTCTAATTATACTTCTTCTTGCGGTGCATTCTCCTATTGGAAGTTGGCGATCATTAAGCCGATTCTAATTTTGAAAACCACATCTCGAAATAAAGATGTAGTGTTTCTACAATACCACTGCCAAAGATTTTTAAGCCACGATGTGCGCCTACGACCTGGACTTCGCCTGGAGGCAATCTTGCCCTGAATTATGAGTTAGAGCAAACGGTACTTTTCATTGCGCATCACATGGGCAAAGAACTCCAGTTTCCTTTTCTTCACTGTAAGCATTATTTGGGGTGTTGTGTCCATTTTAAGCAAAACTTCTACGTTGGTAACGTGGTCTGTCCAAGGAATCTTTAGGATCCGTCTATATATCCATAACTCAAAAGCGTCAATTCTTTTTATCGTATCCTCTGTCAAGGTCCAAGCTTCCATTCCATATAGTACAGTGAGAAATGTGTAACAATTGACCATGCGCTTACGGAACTCCAAGCTTAAGTTTTTGTTTGAAAATAGTTGGCGCATTCTCCCAAATGCAATTCTCGCTTGTTCTATTCTACTTTATGTTTCCTGGTGTTGCTCCCACTTGTTATACCCTAGATACTTATAAATTTTGACCCGCTCAATTGCTGTATTTTTGACTTTGATTGGTATGTTTGGTGTATTTATCTTTTGTAACCACCATGTATTTTGTTTTTTAACGTTCATATCCAGTCCGTAAGTCTGGCTTGTGTCGTTAACACTTGTGATCAGCAACTGTAGTTCTTTTACTTATCCCGCTAGTAATACAGAGTCATCAGCGTATCACAGATTATTAATAAACTGTCCGTTTATGCTGAGTCTTTCTTTTCTCTCATTCAGGGCCTCTCTAAATATTGCTTCGCATTTCTCCAAAACACACAAACTAAGGTACATGCCAATGACATACAATCTATGAACAAATTCAAAACCATTATGAATAAATTTATGGAACAAATGGAAACATTACAAAACCTAGTAACAACGCTAATTACCAAATTAACATAATGGCCCAAACATTAAAAATTACAATTTAGAATACCGATCGATTATGCCAACATGTCCAAGAAATTAAATGGTTATTAAGTATTTATAGTATAGATGTATCGCTTATATCAAAGACGGTGGTGCTCATGCACTGCGATACTTATCAAGCAAAACATCAAACATAACGAACGAGCTAAATACAAATACATAAATATACAAGCGGTTAGCATTATTCTCTATGATTTTATAAACGAATTTACATTTGCAGCAATTTATTGCTTTCCAAAACATAACAACAAATTGGAATACTTTGATCATCGACTTAAAACGCATGAAAACAGGTGTTTAATTGGAGGTGACTACAGTGCTAAAAATCGTATAGTTGTTTTTTGTAAGCAATTTCTTAAACAGCTACCGTCTGCGGCGCTATTGTGGTATGAGGTCCCAGAAATTGCATAAAAACTATCACTTATATCATCAATGCATTTAGAAAGTTGCAACATTTTTCAATTAGTAGAAAATAGATCAAATTATATTGATACCTGAATAAAAAAAAATGCAATTCAATTGGAACCATACAGATCGATATGTTTGTTAGCCATTTTATTTAAAGTTTTCGAGAAACTCTTGATGAAACAACTACAGTCAATTATAGACAATAACAATTTAATTTCTAAACATCAGTTTGAATTACGCAAAATGCACAAAACAATCGAGCAAATTAGAAACAAATACCGCAAGGCTTGGAAACAAAAAAATACGGCTCGGCGGTGTTTCTCGGCGTACAAAAAGGTTTCGACAAGTTATGGCTCAAACGACTATGTTACAAAATAAAATTTCTACTACCATATCAATATTATATTATTTTAAAATATTTCCTAACTGATAGACAGTACTCATAAAGTATCAGGAAGTATTTTTAAACTTGTTTATAATATCATCTGGCGTCCCACAAGGTAATGTGTTAGCACTAACACTATAGCAGATTTACGTTGCAAATCTACTAGTATCTAAGACAATACTCACTACCACTTTTGCAAATGATAATGCTGTTTTAGCATCACATCTTTGCTACACAAAAATCGAAAGCTCACCTAAATAAAAAAAAATTGGTTTAAAAAATGGAGAATTAAAGTAAACATTGGAAAATTGGTTTATGATACATTTCCCTTAAGAAAAAGAAACTGCCTTCTTGTGATTCTCAATGGTCAACAAATGCAGATGAGACATAATACCTTGACCTTTACCTGTATAGAAGAATAACGTGGAAAAAATACATACTTAGTAAATTAGGACACAAATTTGGGACAATGTACTGGATCTTAATTAAGCAATCACATATGTTACTAGAAATGTAAACTTCTTCTATACAAAGCCAAATTGAACCGATTTGGTCGTACGTGATAGAGTTATAGGGTACAGCTAGCACTTTCAACTTAGAAACCATTCAAAGATTTTCGAGTAAGGTGCATTTCCAAATGCTGTAATTGATAGTGACCTACAAGTACCACTAGTCCGTGATAAAATTTAAAAACATAGTGTAAAACACAGTACCAAATTTTAAGTCTATCCCAATAATCTGGCAACCACATTGTTATTAGACGACAAAGGTGAAACCAGACGCTTAAAAAGGTTCAAACCGTCAGATCTTCAAACATGTGATACATATGACTAACCTTTACCAATGTAAAAATAGTTAAGTGTTACAGAATATCATTATTTAAGCTAATTAATTAACCTTATAAGTATTAATATTATTTATTAATTTCCTATAGAGAATCTTCATTGAATGGCCTTCCACTTGTCACTAAGTTACTGTTGTTTCTAGAATAATTTATTAATCATATCATATATCTATTAACCTTATCAAAGATAGATTGCATAGAGACTTAATAAAAAAAAAACACAAACACATTTTTTTAAGTAAGCATTTAAAAATATATCGTAATAAAAAAATATTTTTGTCACGATAGTAAAAAAACTTTTGAATTCATTAAATGTAAATGAATGTCACTTAATTTCAAGTTATACTTCTTTTAATGCCAACGTTCAACCTTTGTATCCAAGAATGCGTGAAGGAACGTATGTAATTACTTTTGCGTAATGGAATATACTGGTGATAACGATTGCTTTACACATAAATCCTAATGGTACATCTTTGGACATTTTATCTTTTAGTTTATAAACGCGTGTTTATAGTACACAAAAATGTGGTTTTTCTACTTCGATTATTTACCTATGCTAACATTACTAGTTAATTACTAGATCTATAAATATATCATAATGCTCAAAACTAAATAATTAAAAAATAAATTGGATATTTACATAAACATAAAGTTTCTATAGCATTAATTATTTATTGTGTATATAGTTCATTGCAGTGTAACACGTGGAAAATTTAATGAAACGTATAAGTGACACATGACTAACGTTCTTAAGCTAAAAGTTAATAAAACCAAATTATACCACACGTGTGGCGGTTGCTATACTGATTTATTAATAATTACAAAACACAGCACGTGGATTATAATTTTTACACATATAAGAAACGTACATGACGTTTATAGACACATTTGTTACACCAAAAATAGTAAGTACAATAACAAAATTAATTTCGGCTACACTTCTGTGTTTTATTTTTATTAGTATACTACACAAAAAGGTTATCTATACTATATACGTTTTAGTTTTTAAATTTAGTAATTTTGTTGTAACACTGAAAGTTCAAATTATTAAAATTTCTCGTAATTTAATAAAAATTAATATAATCTAAGTTTTGTTTAATTGTTTAATCAATTTTTGTTTTTGTTTAAACTTTCAAATAAAATACTAATCTGCAATAAAAAGAAATTTTTACAACAGCATGAAACGAGTATTTTAGAACTTTAATAAATTTGTAGAATAAATTATATAATCTACTAAAACTTGAAGGTTTATTGCAGAATAGTATATTTAAACACAAGTTACAGAATGAACGCGCTTCAATCACGAGACCGGGTTTCATACATGAGCCGCGCAGCGGCGAGTTTATGAAGCGGTAGAGTGATTGAAACGTATTCTATAACGTGTGTTTTATACTATTTTCTCTATTTTGATACAATATTTAATATTTTTCCTATAATTTTAATTTTATAACATTGGAAAACTTTTATATTTTATTGAATTGGCAACACTTACACTTTGACATATTGAAATTTGTGTGTTAACCTAAAATCTCATACGAAATTATCTCTTTATACAAAAATAAAATATCAAATTAACTTTTTTTAGTTTCCATTTATTTAAAATCCTATATAACATAACAATAAGTCTTACAAGGAGACACCGAGAAATGGATTTCACCAATTGCGTTTCTGATTTTTTTAGTGATTTTTAAGGCAAAAAAAAGTACCCGTATCTTAACTTTTTGTGATACGGTAAATTCAAATTAAGAACGCTTAAGACTGAATATAAGATTATAAGATACAAATAAGAAGTTTCCATAATACAATACTTTGAGATAACTTTGACTAAGGCTCAAGTTGGTAAAGAAGAATTACTTACAGCAAACCAGTGTGAGCGTAAACTTACTTGGAACTATTATTTATAAATGTATAAATAATGACATGTAACAGTCGCTGTAGTAATATTCTTTTTTATAGGTACCTTATCCATAAAAATTAAGTATAGAAGAGAACTAAGAACACTGTCTTAAAAAGCGCCCGCGTTAATATGGTAGAGCGCAGATAATGCAGTTTGGTATTTAACAAGAAAAATACGATCTTTGAAGTAGGATTTAAAGATAACGTAGTAATTTAAAGCTGAGATTTTTCTTTGTTTGTACATCAATCTTAGGTGACAGCATTTATCAAAAGTTTGGCTAATCTCTAAAAATGCTGTCAAAAAATTAATTTTATGTTCTAGGTGCTGAAAGACCGGTTACACGATGGACTTTGTTCAATAGTTGCGTGTTCTTGCTTGAACTCAAATTGATAATTGGAAATTATTTGTAATTCTAAGATTATTGACTCTAGTTTACTCAACGTTTCAATTTTTTTAAGTAATAGCGGCAATAGACTAATGCGTTTATACAGAGTAATTTCTTCCAATGTTTAGCTTGGTTACAAATGAATAACATTTTAGCTATTTTTTGTACAAACGAGTAATAATCTGTTCTTAAGATAAAGTCAAAAATAAGTGTTAAAAGTTTTAAAATTTTGTTTGATATTTCGAAAAGTTTTTTTGAGCTGAACAGGTTAAAACCAAAAAATTTGTATAAGTTTAAACTTTTAATAGCCTCAGTTAATTAAAAACTGCAAAATGTTTTTAGAGATAGTTCTAGTTGATAGGGTGATTCTAATGATCAGATATACCGCTGTTCTGATTCTCGTTGGTTTCAGAAGGATTTGGATAAAATACGCCTTACAGATAATTAGCGAACATATGAAATTTACTATCGTTATTTTTAATTCATAGTACTTGTGATCTAATTGGAAAATTATATACTACGGTCTGGTTGTATTTTTCTTCTAGAGAAAATACTTTGTGGTTTTAGTAGTTTTTAGATTTTAAAGATGTTATTTAATTATGTTTGTGTGTTTGTTACTTAAAAATGGTGAAATTCTTGTTTTATGTGTTGCAGTGCTTAGTGAAAAAAGAATTGGAGAATGGTCGGATAAAATATAAGACTAGAAATTGTACTTTGTTGGTTTGTTGCTATTCTTTTGGTTACACAAAAAATCTACAAAATCTGGCAGATTGTTCCGATTAGTCGGCCAGTCAGTAATCAAGTAAATAGGAAATTTTTGTTAACCATTACCAAATATAACTGTCTACTTTTGGGTAAAATTAATCTAGAGCACCAATGTGTGTGTTTAGCGTTATATTATTATTTATTGTTAATTTTCTAGCCATTCGGCCCTGCAATGGGTTACGTTACCCTTACATCTTCTCTTATCATACTAATATAATTTGTACAGAAATTTGTAAACTAAAGAAAAAACAAAAAAAACAAAAACTTTATCCCCTAAAATCTTCCCATCACCATCTTATTATTCTAAATCGATAGTCCTAACCCTCCCCTCTTATCCTTCTTTCCTTTACTGCTTTCATCCAATCCAATTCCTCTCCCTCCTCCCCAAGCAAAGCCTTCCTCCCCTCCTTTCTTCCCCTAGCTCGCTACACTCCCCACTCATGTGTTCTATGTCTTCTCATCCTTCCCCACATAATCTACATCTCCTCATTACATCCTCCTTCCAATACTTATTTAAATTCTCTTCATTTCCGCATCTGAACCTAGCTATAAGTCGTTTCTCTTCTAAGCTTCTCCTCCCCATTAGATACTTAGGAACCCCCTGGACACTATATTCCCATACCTTAAGTTGTACTTTTCTTCCCTTATCGTTCCTTCCCTCTCTTGCACCTGCGAGTCTTTATCTCTTCTTACTATCTCCTCAGTATTTAACCTTCCTTCCTCTCTCCTTTTTTCCACCTCTTCTATTGCGAAACCTCCTCGTTGGTAGTAAAGTTTCTTTTCTTCCTGCCCATATATGTTTTCGCTGTCTTTTACAGTCCTCCAGCAACAATGCAAAATTTTACATTATCTCCTTTCCTTCATTTTCTCTTCATAACCCATCGCCCTTTTTCCTGCTTCGATTCCAATCTTCTCTAACTTCCCTTCCTCCTCTATTATGTAACCCGGCGTCTTCCTGTCTAAACCCAGTATCCATTTCCAATATTTTATTTGTACCCTTTCCAAAAGGTTCCACTCTTTCCAACCCCATAACTCCACCCCGTACATCATCACACTTTTAATCAATTGTTCAAACAGCCATCTTCTTTTCTCGATCTCCTTCCTAAATACTCTTTCCCCTAAACTCCATACCTGCCCTAATACCCCGTTACCCTTCTTTGCTAACTCCCTTATATGCGCATCCTCTTTATTATCATACCTTAGCCTATATCCCAAATATGTCACTTCATTCACTGCCTCTATCTTCTGTTCTCCTCAACTTAACTCCTCCTTTTTCTTCTCTCCTCTCCTTTTTTGAAAAACTACCATCTTAGATTTTCCCACATTTAAACCCAAATCTTTTCTTTCCAGATACCTCTTTATCGTATTTATCATACCTTTCATCTCCAACTCATTTTTTGCCACCATGACCATATCGTCTGCAAATGTCAATATCCACACTTTAATCCCTCCCTCCATAACAATCCCACCACACTGACCACCCTTCAACGCTTTTTCTATGTCACCTATATACAGTGCAAATAAAATAGGGCTACGAGGACACCGCTGTCTTAGCCCCTTCCTCGTCCAAAACACTTCACTAACACTATCCCCTATTTTTACTCTATTTTTAGTCTCTTTATATATCCCTTCCAGTTTCCTCACTAGTTGTTCCTCTATTCCCTTTTTCTTTAACACCCTCCATAGCTTTTCCCTATTCACATTATCAAACGCAGCTTCTATGTCTATAAAGAAAGCGTATACCTTACCCCTTTTCTTATCCAGCTCTCCATTCACTAACTGTTTCAATATATAGACATTGTCTATTGCCCTTCTTCCCACTCTAAATCCCATCTGCCAGTCTGGTAATAGTCTTTTTTCTTCCACTTCCTTTTCCAACCTCCTTTGTATAATCATGGCATACAATTTATAACTTACATTAGTGACACTAATCCTTTTATAATTCTTTACCTCCATCCTATCCCCTCCCTTATAAACCGGCAGAATTAAACTTTCTTTCCAACTCCCTAGCAATTCCTCACCTTTCCATATTGTATTAAAAAATTTTCTTACATTTCCACTACATATTTCCATTGTTCTCCTTGCGTACCGTTCGTTTCTGTTGTCTTTCTTAATTTTAGTCTATTTATTGCTTCCTCCATTTCCTCTCTCGTTATCTCCCTCTCTTCCTGTATTGTATTTACCTCTTGCAATATCACCTGCCCTGGTCCTTCTCTTGTTCCCTCCAAACGCTCCATACCATAACCCAACCACACCTTTATATCCGTTAAACCTCCTCTCCTCTTACCTCTTCTTCTCTCCTTGTTTAGAAATTCCCACACTTCTCCTTCTTTCTTTATTTTCTGTACTTGTTTCTCCATTTCCTCTTTATACGGCACCTTTCTCTCAGAACATACATTTTTAAAATTCACTTTCTTCTCCTTATACTCCTGCACATCTATTTTACCTTTCTTCCATTTTCTTCTAGCATTTCTCATCTCTGTTTTTGCATCTCTTTTCTCAAACCTTTTCTTTTCTACTGCCTTCTCCATTTCTGCCGTCAACTCCTTTAGTCCTTCTTCCCCCCCTACATCTTCCCAAATCACTTGCTCCAACTTCATCTTATATCCTACTTTCCTCAGTCCACACCTTATTTACTCCCCATCCACTCTGTTAATTCCTTGCTCCTTTCCTTTTAAAATCACTTCCAGTGGCTGATGATCCGATTCCTCTTCATCTCCCACTTTAAAACTTTCTATGTCCTCCCACATCTCTCCACTCACTATCACGTAGTCGATCACCGATTCTTCTCTCCCTCCCATATAAGTGTAGTCACCTTTGTCTCCCTCCTCTATATTTCCATTAAAAATTGACCACTCTTTTGCCTCACATATCTCCACTAACATTTCCCCATTCCTATTAACTGTCTTATCCATGCTTACTCTTCTCTTTATTTCTCCTCCTATAACCACTCCTCTTTTTTCCCCTGTTCTCGCGTTAAAATCACTCCCTATAATAATCTTTTCCTTTTCCTCCCCCTGTACCATTTTCTCAATCTGTTCACTTATCATCCTCATATCCCGCCCATAAACTGTTAACACTATATATTTTTCCTTTCCTTCTCTGACCACATAATTTTTTACAATCCCTATCCCTTGCTTCTCGTTTTCCTCCTCTTTTTCAACCGACCAGTTACTTTTTATACCCGTTAGTATCCCTCCCTTTGCTCTACCTTTACTTTCTTCTCTTGTTGCAAATTCCACCTTCCAATTATAACCCTCTGGTAATTTTTCCTTCCATACTTCCCAGTCTTTTTCCTCCAACCATGTTTCCGACATTCCCATCATATCAAAACCCTCTACATATCTCCAGAAATCCTCTCCCTTATTTTTTATGCCTGCCACATTCCAAAACAATAATTTTATTTGATTCTGCTTTTCCATCTCATTTTCCTTAAAACTTGCTAATCCAACATCATTTGATCCATCCCTCCCTCCCTCAACTCTTAGTTTTTTGCCCCCTTCTTCAGTAGAGTTCCCTTCTCCTCATCCCAAAATCTTTCTTCACCTTCCACCCACACTTTCAAAAATCCTATTTTAATACTTTTCCCCTCTCCCTTCAACTTACTCGCCTCATATCTTATCTTCTTTTGTATATCTATTTCCCTTCTCGTCATGTCATCGTCTAAATAAATGCTCGTACCTCTTAACCTTCTTATTTGCTTCCATACATCTAACTTATCCTCAAATGTACTCATCCTTACTAACATTACACGCTCTGCTAACTTTCTAGTTTCTACTACTGTTTTCTCAATATTTAAATCCTTCTTTGTCCAATTTTCCACTTGCTCCTTTTGCTCCTTCTTTCCATCTTTCACTTCCATACCTCTTATGATTATATTTGTTCTCCTTTTTTCTTTTTCCGTTTTTTCCCAACTTCTCTCTATCTTCTCCAATCTGGCCTCTAACTTTCTATACTTTTCTCCCATTTCTTCAAATTTCCTTTTCCATTCTTCATTTGACTTTCTTAATTCTTCTTTTATCCCCATTACCTCTTTATTATTCTCTTCTAACTTCTTACCCATCTTAATTTGTTCCTCTCTTATACTTTTTACCTCCTTTAACAGTTCTTAACACATTTCTACTAAATCCCCCTCTTTCCTCTCTTTACTTTCCGCTACCGGTGATTTTCTTACTTTGGTGCTCTTCCTGAACACCTCCTCCACCGTAGCTTGCCTTTTTCTTTTTCCTTCTGACCACCCTTTCTCGAAATCCGACATAATTTCCCTTCTCCTCTAAACTTTACACTGAATAACTGTCTGCCTTTTTTGAAAAACAAAATGTTAATTATAATAAAATTACCGAAAAAACAAAAACAAAACAACTTTCTTCTTTCAACGTAACTCTGTTTAGCGTTATAATTTCCGCTCGTGAAAAAACGATTCCCGAGACCATCATAACATTTAGTAAATTGTTCTTTTTTAATAACGTGGTTTAAAGGGATAACCAGTTTTCAAATTACACTTGTTGCTTGTAGGTAATTTTTCTTATATTTTTCTGTTTCGTATTGTGCGCAAAGCCGTCGGGATGTTCAGCACTGTAGAAATTGTAAAATTTGACGCTCTTATGAAAGTTTTTTTAGTGAAATGCGTTTAAGATATGAACAGTATATCTGTTTTGTGGTTAATAATAAAGTGCGTTGTGATAATCCAATTTGTAATTACAGTTGTTAAGAGGTTTAGCATAACGTCTTCAAATATGACACAAAAAAACATCATGTAAAGTAAAAATTGGTACTATTAGAACACAATAAAAATAATATACCAAGGTTGAAAAGTGCGCGACATATATCCCTCGACGCTTCGCGTCTCGCGATCGAATCTGTCGTTTAGGTTATAATCGTCTTCTCAAGCGAGGTCTATGTACAATTTTTTCCACTACTAGAATTATTAAAACATTTTTCCTGTTACTACATCAAATTTAAAATTTAAGATGTTAATTTCAAATAAAAAATCAAGTAAGTGATTATGACAGTTGCCATTAGTTTAATAGAATTAATTTCGACGTAATTCTTAATTAAGATTTATAACTATAGGTAATCTCGATTAAGATCGCAGCGCCACTGTGATGTAAATAGAAACCTGATTTAATGAATTACGGTTTCAAGTTTTTGTAGTTTTTTGGTGTTTATAAGTGGTTATAAAGTTGAATTAAAAGTATTTCTATCCTCTTTAATGTTAAGTTTTCTAGAATTAAGAGTAATCAGTTTAATTAAAATGGGTAATGTAAGTAAAATGTACCGGTTAAGTTATATTAGTATGATTCTGTTGTATTAATTGCTATATAAGTTTATACAATATTACCCATATATTGTCACAATCAAGCATTACAATTGAATATTATGATTATTATCTTAAATAAAAAATATTTAGGTTTTTTTCGTCGGTTGCTGTTTGTTTCTGGAGCAATATAAATCATTTGGATTTGAATGGCAACGATGCAGTTATCATTTATCCTCTATGGAAACTGTAATTAAAAACTGTTGTAAATAAATTTTTATTAAAATTTAAAATGAGGTTTTGTTCGTATCTCATTATTTCTGTTTACCAAAAACGCCACCAGATAGCGTATCGCTTAGGAAGGATTGCCTATAACACAGAAATAAACAGATAACGTAAGTTTTTTTGCTAAACTTACTAAAATTGTTTAAAAACATAATTACTTTAAGCATTGATTATATCTAAAATTTATTTAATTCAAACTTCAAATAACTTAAATTTTTAAAATCAAGTTATTTTATTTAATAAACGATTTAAATTCTTAAAATAGCATTAAATAAATTCTCTTGCCTATAGTAAACAGTTTTGTATACTTTTTTTCCTTAAAACTGTTATGGAATTATCAGAAAATGCAAATATGTTTATTATTACCCAGTGGTTAATAATGAAATATTATTTACCTGTGCTTAAAATAGTGTATTGCGCACCTAGGGAAGAAAGTACGTCATCTCAATCCACGCGTCTTCCCGTGGTGCGCATACTTCTTTTTACCGCATCTGTAATGGAAAGTTCCACTTAAATATATGAGTAAATTAATGTTACTTGAATAAAGGTTAAATTATTGAATATTGAATGCTATTCTTCTGTTTTGTGTGCATTGAAAGTGAATTATATTAGGTAATAAATTCTTGACAATATCTCCAGCTTCACCTTCGATGTCCCTCAGTACTTCCTCTACATCGTCACTGTTAAGTGACTCGTCAGAGTCACTCATTTCTTAATGAATTATATTTTAAGTATGAACTAAAAAAATGTATTATTTTTATCTTTGAAAGAATAAGTTTTTAAAATCAATTAATTTGAGTGAAGGTTAAACCTTAACTTATCCTATTATGAGTTGCTAGGCGACAGATATTGTTATTTGAATCTACCAGGGAAAAAAGTTAACGCATACGCACATTTAACCAAATTTTTTTTACCCGGGTAAAAATGAAGCATTTTCTTCCCTCAAAGCAGGGAAAAATATCTAACTATTATACGTAATAATGAAAGCCTATACAATAGTGCGGAATGAAAGTAGGTGTAAAACAAAAAAATTTGAAAAATGAAGTTACCTGCGCACGTAATAGGAGTCTTTTGAGATACTTAAGAACAGAAAAAAATCTGAGTACTCTAGGACAATGTCTTTGGCTGCCGAAATAACCTTGAAAGTTTAATAGAGGAATTAAAAAAAAACAAATAAACTTGTTTTTATTAGCAAATTAAAAATAACAGCTTAGAACTTATCAGGTGGAGGTGGTTGCGTGTCAAGTTCCATAAAAACTCAAGTCTTGAAGATTTAATTGCTTTTGCAGTTGCAGATGGTGAACTTACATGTCCTAGATATCTTGATCCGGGTTCGGAAACTAAAGCATAATGTTCTTCGGTAACCGTTTTTGGTAGTACTTATTCTCTTTTTTTTTCTTGGACCAATGTTATTTCCCTACGACCATCAAAACAGATTGCCTGCACTTCTAGAGCATGGTTATCAAATTTTTTTGTTAGATTGGTGCGATTTTTAATTCTTTCTCTGCGTACCTTACTACGATCTACTACTTTAGAAGTATCAGTGCCTGATATAATCCCAACGGCTTTTGGGACAGCACTTACTATTATTGCAGCTAAACGATCGTAAATTCCAGTCCGGTCACATGCTTCTGCTAAAGTTGGCAAATGGAGTCGCATTTTGGAAGAAAGCGGAGTTGTGCTAGTTCCTGAATTTGTATGGGAACCCGGTGCTAAAGGATCCGTTGCCCTGGAAGTACATGGAATACATAGTAGTTCGTTTGGATTTTGTTTAGACATAGAATATTGCACTGTTTTTGTCTTACTTTTCTTTAGATTATCTTCGTAGTATAATGACTTCCTGGCTAAGTCCTTAGATTTTCTTTCATATGCTTTTAGATTTTTCTTTGTTGTCTGAATATCTAAATTGCCGATTCCTACTTTCCGGTTTGTTCTTTGATCTACCAGGAATTTTCGCTCGGCTACAGGTATTTAATTTTTGCACTTACAAGTTGAAAAATTTTTACATTTGCACCTAGCAATATCAAACAGTTGTGCAGATTCTTTAAATGCCTGTACTTTTTTATCGTAGTTGTTCTTATATTTAGATTAAAGGCTCTTCTTAATTGCGCGATATTTAACATGATACTGTTTTACTTGACTAAATATTTGCTGATCTGATACTGTGAAAATCGAACTTTTCTTCCATATTTCTTTTAGGTCTTTTACTAGCTTCTTACAAACGTCACTTACACTGGGTTCTTGTTTATTCTTGTTAAATTTTTGTAATTTTAGCCACGAATTATATTTAATTACGTCAGCATATGTTGATAAAACATTTTCTTTAAAGGGGGTTAACATGCCAAAAATAGGACATAATGTGTCATTACGTGTTCTAGGCATTTTGTAATATTGACATACACTCACAAATATTTAGAAAACAATTGCTCGGTATAATTCAAATAAGTATTTAAAAAATCACGTGCACCGTCGAACGCACTTGCTTTAACACTGTTTCAAAGAAGAGTGTCGGTTTAGGTAATGGACGTAATGGTACTAATAACCAAAAATAAAATAGGCTCTACCCCTCTGTATCGGCGCCAGACCAGACACTATAAACAGTACTGTTTATGAAGACTGGCGCCATAATTATAAATATAATATACTATAATATATCTACTTATCATCCAGATGCAATAAAACCTTTTAAAAATACTTAATAAATGTCTAAAATTCAATGTATTCGCGCATAGTAAAAAAAATTTTAAATTAAAAGAAAATTATTTCTAAAATTTAAGATGGTTTTCGGCAGCCGAAGATATTATTTTTAGGAACTCAGATTTTTTTCCCCTCTTCTAGAACGTAATAGGCACCTTTTAAGCATACAGGGTTATTAAGTTTCAAAAGTTGAAAAATTCACTCCCCACTACTATACAACTAGTAGCGGAAAAACATATGTTACTTTGCCATTCTACTAGTAGAGTTGTACTACCACGAATTTTTACAAATTTAAGTATTTTAAGGTTCATAAAACTACAAAAAACGTTTCTGTGTTTGCACACTTCGCTGTCTATAATCCATTCCATGTTTACTTGAAATTTTAAGTTACTTGAAACTGCTATAAGTGGAACGGCTCCTTTACTTCTACTGGTACCGCTTTCTTGGTATTTATCACATTATTCTTTTTGTTTTTTGTTTTTTTTCGACAAACAAAACATTTTCTGTTATCTTTATTAGCAAGTTTATTTGACATTTGACTGAACCTTGTCCGCACTGTTGTTTCTGGTGCCTCTTAGTAAACTGTCACAAAAGCTACCGATTTATCTTCTACAATTAAAATTAAATTACTTAATGTTTTATTTTCTGAATTGCTGTAACTTAGCTTGCAAATTTGTGACTTTAGAAATGCAAGTTTTCACCGTCTCGTTTTGGAACCACAAATTATAACATTGCTCATTTAATCAGATTTTTTTCAGATATGTTTTCCAATTTCTTTCACATGTTATAAGCGGCGCCACACTGCATTAGATGAGAAATAATGTCTTCATACATAAAGAACCAGTGCTTCTTGAGCGCGGACATACTTTATATTCTATTTTTCTCCGCATCTTCAGATGGGTTAAATTCGTCACCACAAGTAATTTCAAATAATGTTGTTTCTGCACTTTAAGAATGCACACAAAGATATTATTAAAATCTCATATTACTACCACAATACTTGATCTACTAGATTCATAACCTTTTATGGAAACTGATGTTAGCAATAAAACAACACACATTATCTTCTGCAAATGAATTCCTTTATAATTTTAATTTTTGAAATTACAGTTACAGTCATGATAGTCATATATCATTGTTTGCGTAATTTGTAAAAGACCTGTGGGCGGAGTTTTTCTGCGGGATTTTCTAAAGACAGCGTATCAGAATGCTAGTTATTGTATTACATTTGTAAGAATGGGTTCGTCGTGTGAATTTTGTCTACTACGCTTCTCACTTGACAGGTTCTTTACAAATTACGCGAACAATAAATAATGTGTCATTGGTGCGCTTATTTTCTATTACCAATTTAAAACTTAACACGACGGTACCAACATAACATTTTGATTGCTACAATTACACTACTGTATAGCCAAGTTGCTCTATTGTTTATTGTTTATAGAATAATGTCAGCTTTTTATAAAGCAATGCTCTTTTTTTAATTAGTAAGTATAAAACTTTTTTTTCTATGAGAGCTTTTGTAATTGTTGTGCGAATATTAGAAAATTTAGTTGTATTTTAACTTGATTAAAGTTTTAACAGTTTTATTTCGTAATTATTTTTTGCGATATTGTTTAATCAATATTAAATGCTAACGTAAAAACAATCTAATTAATTTAAAATGAACAGTTTGAATACTTTATACGTTTACAAAATACTTTTATTAAGAATGAATTTAGTGTTGTTTGTTATTTCTAAACTAAATTAAAAATTGTTTAATACTTATTAAGAGATAAAAATAGAAATCGTTTACTGCAAACCAATACACTTTTAGTCGAATATTTTAATTAATACCTACACAAACTATTGCTAATGGTAACAAACTAAAGTCAAGGACGTCTACTTAGAGATGCGACTTATTTTTTTTATCGGAAAAAATCTGTCGTATTTATATCTGCCGGTTTAGTTGAAAAACAACCGCATACTGACATTATAAAAGTCATTATAAAGCGGTTGGTCTTTGCAGTCACTACTGTACTGTTCATAGTGGAAACACAAATGTAAGGCAATCATAGCAAAATTCATCATACTTATTATTTCAATAAAATAATATTATGTATGTATGTAAAATTTAAAATTTGTTTTGTACTAATAGAGAACTACTTAAGTGTAGTATAATAAATAAACATTTACATGCTATGTAATGAATCGGTCTATTTAAATTGACAGCACATGCTGTTGTGTTGATGTTTTTAATAAGATTTTTATGAGTATATTATCCACCTATGCGTATAACAGTCCATCGACTTATTTAAATAAGAAAGAAATCAAACAAGTTCAATATTCTCATTAAAATGTTAAAAGTATTAATACATAATTGCGCGGTGTTTGTTTCATCGTAAATAACAAAAACATTTGAAATTAATATTTACAAAAATATAATTAATTACTAATTATATATAAGAAGTATATCAAACTAATAATAATAATTTATTATGTAAGTTTAGCTATGGTTAATAATATTGTCTTTAAACAAAATCATTTTAATCAATATATAATTTAAAATATTATATACCCAATGTATAAACAGTTTTCATGCTAGTTGTAAGAAACGATTTAATATTGCTGCTAAACTAGCATTGTTGTCAAAAATTAAAAATGTTTACTATTTTGGTAAAATTCTTACATTTAAGACACGCAATAATAAATGAAACACTTACTATGACCTTAGAAAACTGATATAGAATAATTGTTATAAATAAATAACATTTTAATAAAATTAAATAAAAATTCTGGATATTAGTAACTACATATACTATGTATTTGTTATTTGGCAAATATAATTATGAGTATTATAAACTAAATGACATGTATAAAAATTAATTAGTTAGATTAATTTTAACCCTAAGCTTTGTAATGAATGTTTTAAAACTAAATAAAAAATATACGAATCAAATACATTTTTATTTAAAATAATTGTATATACACATTTGTTTTTTATTACATTTATGAAAATTTTATTCTTTTTGCAGACTTTTCGTTTCTACAAAAAATATAACTTGATTTATACGATAAACAACGCAAAATTGCAAGAAACAAAATTGAAATCACAAAAAAAATTGTTTTTACGTTTCGTTATATATTTGATTCAATTTTTCTTTCAAGCCAATTAAATTAGGCAAAAAATATCATTTTTTACGTACTAAACAGAAGCGTTTTGTATTTCGGCACTTGTTATTTATTACAGTGATACTACTAACATTTTTTTGCATGAAAACGTTTAAGCTTTAACAGTTTTTATTGCCACGTTAAACGTTTTACAAAATTTTAATAGCGTTTAATTAAGTTTTTTTATACTTCTATAAATAGTTAATTTATTAATATAAAATTCGTGTCTAATAAATACGTAATTTATGTAGTGTATAATTATTTAATTAAGATTAATAATATAAAAGTTTATAAACAAAGTTTGCTTTACTGGTATTATTGATGTTTAATTTAAGCGTAATATAAATTTTATATTTTATTTTCTAACTTATATTTACCTTTAATAACATTTTACTACTAAAAACATTAATACTGACATGTTGCGTTTCATTTAAATACTGTCTGAAAAATTAACAATTGCTGATATTTTTGTAGAATAAATAAGTTGATAATGACGCTACACAATTGAAACAACTGTAGTTAACCGTGAAGATGTCGCTTTGTCAATTATACTAATATATTCTAATATTTTTTAGGGTAACTAGTGTATGTATTTATTTAAATCATAATCTACAAACATTTACAGAATACATTAACAAAGCTAACAAATTATTTAATGATTCCACGTCTTACATAAAACTACTTAAAAATCTTAATGACACGTTTAAATTATTAGCCACAAAACTGTTGAAAGAAAGTAATTTATCAACTGAGACTATTAAGAAACTAACACTAAAAGATCCTCTTATTCCAAGGTTCTATGGATTACCCAAAATACATAAGCCAAATGCACCTCTTTAAACCAATTTTTAGCTAACATTAGAATGTCTTCCGGGTTTGGACCGTGTCATAGTTGCAACCGAAGCTGCCAACGTTTCGCCCACTTTCGTAAGGGGCTTCATCAGGGCGTGAGATAAATCGCAAAACTCAAACAAGCAATCAAAATCTAACTAAGAACTTCTCAAAAGTTAGGTTATCCACTTGTAAAACAAGCCATAACCTAAACTATGAAAAGGTAAGAAAGAAAACGATAACCTGAAAAAGCTAACGAAAATCTAACAAAGAACCACTACCGAGTTAGGTAATCAACTTGTGAACCAAGCCAGATTCTAAACTCCGTAGAAGTGACTTAAGAAGAAATAGTCTCCGTATTTAAAGGAAAAGGATCGTCACGGATGATTAAGCTCGATCCTGATTGGGTTACGGTTGTTAGGGGGCGTGTTTTTAATAAATGACTAATAACCGGGAACCAAAGAGGGGATACTTCGAATCCATGATCGCGATTGAAGTTATTGGGGTGTTTGATGATTTCTATGCTTTTTAGGAATTTCCTGTTGAAAAAGAATGGAGATTTGGCAATCAACGAAACATTATCAAAATCTATCTTGTGACCTGTAGTAAAATGATGTTCAGCGACCGCAGACTTAGAAGTATACCTTTTCCTTATACAACGCTCATGTTCTGAAATGTGAGTAATGACTGAACGACCGGTTTCACCAATGTAGACTAAACCACAAGAACAGGGAATTTGGTATACACCTTGAGATGAAAGTGTAGGAAATTTGTCTTTGGGAGAAGGAAGAATCTGAGAGATTTTGCCTGTCGAGTTGAATATGGGTTTAATACCATTCTTACTAAGGAGTTTCCCTATTTGATCTGTAACCTTGTGAATGTAGGGTAAAAAGGCCAATTTCGGGTTGGATTCGGGAGTAGAAATGTCCTTAGGTAATCGATTACGTGGATGTAAATGACGATTAATAACTCTATGAATATCTCGCTTTACATAACCAATGTTCACTAAGGTTCTAGTAAGATGACGGAGTTCTGAGTCTAGATTCTCAGGTTGGCAAATAGAAAAGGCACGATGGACCAAAGATTCAATAACAGAACGTTTCTGTGCAGGATGATGATGAGACGAAGCATGAAGGTATCTGTCCGTATGGGTGGGTTTGCGATAAACAGAATGGCCTAAAAGTCCGTCGGGCTTACGAGTCACAAGAACGTCAAGGAATGGAAGAGAACCATTACTTTCGATTTCCATAGTAAATTTGATATCTAAGTGTTGATTGTTAAGATGATCAAGAAACTTAGACAATTCAAGATGACCATGAGACCAAACAATAAACGTGTGTCCTTTCCTTTAAATACGGAGACTATTTCTTCTTAAGTCACTTCTACGGAGTTTAGAATCTGGCTTGGTTCACAAGTTGATTACCTAACTCGGTAGTGGTTCTTTGTTAGATTTTCGTTTGCTTTTTCAGGTTATCGTTTTCTTTCTTACCTTTTCATAGTTTAGGTTATGGCTTGTTTTACAAGTGGATAACCTAACTTTTGAGAAGTTCTTAATAATAATAATAATAAATGTGTTTATTGTGTTCACAAAGTTACACAAAAGGGTAGTGTTCGACTTAAAAGCCGTTCTTCCACACTCCCTTATTAACTTAGGAGAGAAAAAAAAAGGTAAATACATATAAGAATATAAGCAAAAAGAAAAACTTAAAATGTAACATACAACCAAAAAAAATTTTTTTTATTTTACAAAAAAAAACAAAATGATGTTCCGTAAGTTATCTATAATACAAAAACAATACAAAGTATTTTTTTTTTTACAGGAACATATATATATATATATATATATATATATATATATATATTTTAAGTTGTTAATTTACTTGACTTTAAAAAACTTTCTACTATTACAATAATAATTGCTTAAGTGCAGTACGAAAATTATTTTTGGAGAGAGGTAACAAATTTAAAATCTGATTTAACAACTTAGGAGCAGAATACGCGAACGAACCTTCATATTTAACAGTTTTGTGCGTTGGTATGTTATAAGTATTAAATCTGACATTTTTAGAGTGCACATCAGAACGCAAAGATAACAAACTATATAAATAATTAGGTTTTTGAGCGTTTATTAATTTATATAATAACATGCCTAACATATACTTATGTCTATTTTCTATATTTAGTTCGTTACTAATGTTTAAAAATGGAGTTATATGACTACGATAATTTAAGCAATAAACATATCTCATGCAAGAATTTTGAATTTTTGCAATTTGTATTTGTTGTTGTTAGTTAAAATTATAGTAAACGCTATTACAATAATCTATAATAGGATAAATTAGGCATTTAACTAGCATAAGTTTTGTTTTAGCGTTGAGTGAATGTTTAAATTTGTAAATAGCTTTAAGTTTATAGTAACAAGACTTAACAACTGTGTTTAAATGTTTTTCAAAACTCAGATTATTATCTATTATAACACCAAGATTCTTGATCGATGAAACCCACTGTATATTAGAATTATTAATTCTAATCTGGTATTCTGTGACGTCAATTTTACCAAGATTATTAGGGCTTCCGACACACATCGCCACTGTTTTATGCGGGTTAAGACGCAAACCATTGTTTCTACAATAATCTTCCATAGATAACAAATCATTGTTAATTTTATCTATTGTATTTTGAATTTCATTTGGATGACAAGATAGATATAATTGAATATCATCAGCATAAAGATGGTAGGAACAATTTTTAATACATTTTGGTAAATCAAAAGTATATATTGAGTACAGGATGGGACCAAGTATGCTTCCTTGAAGAACTCTAGCTTTTAAATGTTGTAAACTTGAGACTATATCATTGTGCTTTACAGTTTGAGTCCGATGCGTTAAATAACTCGTAAACCACGTGTATGCAGAATCTACAACTCCTATATAACGTAATTTCGCTAGTAGTAGTTGAATATTTACTAAATCAAATGCTTTGCTTTGATCTAAGAGAACAATAATTGATATTTTACCGTTATCTATAGCATTGGATATGTCATTGATAATTTTTAATAAAGCAGTTTGTGTGCTATGGTTAGCACGAAATCCTGATTGCAGTGATGGCAATATGCAGTTATTTTGCAAGTGTAAATTTAGGTTAGAAGCGACAATCTTTTCGATGATTTTTGAAATTGTTGGTAGAATACTCAGAGGTCTAAGATCTGTTAATGAGGTTGCTTTTGATGTTTTAGCTAATGGTATTATTAATACTGATTTCCAAATATCGGGAAATACGCCGGTACTTAATGAGTCGTTTATTAACTGTATAATTGTATTTGCACAATAAGGATATATTAATTGAAACATTCTTATATTGATGTTGTCTCTACCAATTGCTTCGGATTTGATTAAACTAATTGCTCTATTTACTTCTTCTGTGCCAACTGTTTTAAACACAAATCTTGGGTAAGGAGTAGTATTGTAGTAGTGTTGTATTAAGTTGTTGTCAACTTCGATGTTTTCGGATAGATTTATAAAATAGTGGTTAATATCATTAGCCGTTATATCGTCAGGTAACTGAATAATATTTTTACTTGTGTAATTAAGACCCCAGCTTCTTAGTTTCTTCCAGACCAACTTTGAATTGTTGTTAGTTTGTAGTATGTGATTCATATACGCAGTTTTCTCTCGTTTGACAGCTTGTTTTAAGTAATTTCTTATACTGACATAATAACGTCTTTTAGATTCTGTTTTGTGTTTAAAAAACTCATTACGCGCTTTGTTTTTTAATTTAATAATTTTTTTAATTGTGAACGTTATGTATGGAGGCAATTTTTTACGTTTTGTTAAAAGTACTTGGTTTCTAGGTGCATATATGTCAAAAATTTCAGTGATATAACTGTTTAAGCAATCGATTCTATGGTTAATATCTTTGATGCAATTTAATTCATTCCAATTCATAGATTTTGCATATAAATCAAAGTTAGATAAATCAATATTCAATAAGTTACGATAATAACGTTTCTTACTTTTAGTCACTGGATTTTCAAGAGCGATCTGACAGTACGCCAAATCATGATCACTGACACAACACATATCCACTGTTTCACACAATTCAACATGTAGTTCATTACTTACACAAATAACATCTATTAAACTTGTACTATTATTATCTATTCTTGTAGGTTTGTCCACAATTTGTTTTAAACTAAAAGTTATTAACAGATTGTTGAAAAGTTTCACCTCATAACTGTTTATTTTTAACATGTTAAGATTTATGTCTCCCATTAAGACAATCAAATCCACTGCTAAATAAATACGTTCTAACACATCGTAGAGTTCCGATAAAAAATTAGGACTATTAGGAGATCTATAAATAACACCAATTCCGATAGATTTTTGTTGAAACTTAACTTTTATCCACAGCTGCTCAAGCCCAGTGTCAAAATTAATTGTTTTATATAATAATTGATATTTATAGTTATTAGCCAAATAAATTCCTACACCACCACCAAGTGTTGGGCGGTCTAATCTAATAAACTGGTAACCAGATATAGCAACCAAATTATTAGAGTCACCTGCTTTCATCCATGTTTCTGAGATGCCCATTATGTCAAAAGTATGTTCATTTACAATATCAACAAAATAATCAAATCCAGTGTTAATAGAACGGATGTTAAGGTGGCTAATAGTTAAAGTTAGTTTTTTTGAAGTTAGTTTTTTGATGTAGATATTGTGGGAACTCCCTTTACGTATTTGATAAAAATGTTTTGTTCGCCTTCAGATTTTCTAGTAATCAATTGCTGTTTGATTTGTTTATAATAATTTCGTTGCATAGGTGTCTCATCTAAACTAATTTGTAAATTAGGAAAATTATTTCTTATGTTTTTCTTATTCTTAATTACAGTCAGAGCGTCATATTTGTTTTGGAGTTCAATTTTTAGAGGTCGTATTTTATTTGTGGAAATTCCAATACAGTACGCTTTAATACTGTTTACATTAATATTTGACGAAATGTTCTTTAAGATATCAATGGCCTTATCAATATCATTGTGTTCTTCTGAAGGTTGTAAATTATATATAATAACATTATTTGCGCGTCGTTGGCGATCATTAACTTCGTTTATAATAGATTCCATATTATTGCCTTCCGAAACCGATGCTTTAGATTTAATTTCAGTTTTCAATTCCTCCACAGTGCGTGTCAGTTGATTAATAACATTTAGTAAATGAGGTATTAATTTGCAGTTAGTGCACACAGTAGCTGTATCTGTATCTATGTTGGGATTAGCATCAATACATTTACCACATTCCCATTTAAAGCCAGGTATACCTTTAAGTAGCTCTAGTTGTTGTTTGGTTATATTAACACATCTGGCGTGATAATAAAGCGAACATGCATTACATTGCAGTCCTGGTGATTTTTGATTGATTGCTTGTGTGCAGGATACACAACTGTTTGACATTTATTTTTAATAATTATTACAAAACTTGTTTTAATACACTACACCAGCTACTCGCGTTACCTTCACTTCACTTCACTTCACTTCTTAGTTAGATTTCGATTGCTTGTTTGAGTTTTGCGATTTATCTCACGCCCTGATGAAGCCCCTTACGAAAGTGGGCGAAACGTTGGCAGCTTCGGTTGCAAATATGACACGGTCCAAATCCGGAAGACATTCTAATGTTAGAATAAATAGTAAGATAATTTTAGTCAACTGATGCCAAATTAGCAAAGTTAAAACGGCTTTTCATACTTTGAAAAAAAATATACATAACACCTTCCTTCAGTAATCAATGTTACAAAATTGAAAGAAATCGTTCACGAAAAATGTTGAATTTTTTTATTGTAATCTAAAAACACATTATAAAACAGTATTAAGAATATCTCGTTAACTAACACTCATATGGAAAAATAATAGTTTAAAAAAAAACTAAAAAAACACGCTTTTATAAATAACCGAACTAAAAAGAAGAAAATAATTTATAATTACAAACAAAATTATTAAATTCAGAGCAATAATATATAATTATAAACAAAATCACTAAATTCAGAGTTAAAAGCGTGGGGTGCATCCGGATACACGGTAGTCTTTCGCGCCAAGTATCTGTTATTTCTTTTTTTTTGTAATTAATTATATCAATCATTGTTTTAACATGTATTCAGTTCGACTATTGCTGTCAATTTGTCATTTGACTGATATACATAATACTGTCACTAAACACGACGTTTGAATACATACGTGACGAGATATTCTACAGCTACACTGTTTTTGTTAAATCTAATAATTTTTTTGAAAAGATCAGAGGTTTTTTTTTATATTTTGTGTTCACAGAAATAAATTTATCATTGTTTGTAACAATAGTTTAACGTGTACTTGGCGAGACATTATACAGTGAAACTGTTATTTGTAGAATTTTTCTATATTTTCATAACTCTCCCCTTATTGATAGCTGCCTTTAGAATAATTGTAACAATGATTATAGATGCACCCCACGCTTTTAACTCTGAATTGAGTGATTTTGTTTATAATTATATATTATTGCTCTGAATTTAATAATTTTGTTTGTAATTATAAATTATTTTCTTCTTTTTAGTTCGGTTATTTATAAAAGCGTGTTTTTTTAGTTTTTTTAAACTATTATTTATTTTCTATTTTTTAGTTCGGGTATCTATAAAAGCGTGTTTTTTCAATTTTCTAAGCTATCAGTTATTTTCCGTATTTTAATTCGATTTATCAATAATCAATTTTTGCGGACATGTGATTATGAAATATCTTACGAACTAAAAACGTATTGGAAACAGTAGTTATCGACAGTAAGACCTTATTTCTCGGGGAGGGAACCTGAGAAACAGCTATCACATCCAAGGCAGGCAGCGGGCGCGTAAATGACCTGCTCCGACACGAAGTGGTAATAGTGTCGAGGTGCACACCTGCGCAGTTCACGCGCTCTGTCTTTGTCACTCTCATGCAGAGGATCCCTAAAGAAATCAATTAATTCTGACGATCCTAATTAGGATAATAAAAACTTTTTAATGAATTATTGCATTGTCATCGGTCCGTAAAATGCATGCAAAGTTTCAAGTTAATTAAACACCTGGAAACCGCTGAAAATTAAGCTAAAAGATTCCGTTACATACATACATACATACATCCCGAACTAATAAAAGCGTGTTAATAAAAAAAATACTAGTTTTCTAAGATAGATTTGTAGAAATAACGATATTTTTTTTGAACAAACTTAAGCAAGACTTGGAGGTTTTTCTTTGTTTCATCTGCAATAGTTCGGTGTTTTTCATGAATTCTCTAGATTTCAATGTCATTTGGTGGATTAAAAACCTTTTTATTTTTTAGAATATAAACCTTTTTGAACGGCACTGTTTCGCCGTATGATTCTTTATACAAGTAAAAATTATACCCTTCGACCCTTATCCATTTAATCCCATTTCGAAATTTTACTGTTTCGTGAAGTTCATTTTTTTTATTGACTACTCGAAGTTTATTGGGTAAATCCACAATCTTCGGAAAACAGTGAGTCATATCGATGACTTAAGTTTTTCGGGCTTGCTTTTAAGATACACATATTATGTATCTTCTCTATTTTCCCAAAATCTCGATCAGAGTCTAATTAGGTATGATCAACTTTAGGAAGCCTATGGTCAATGCAACAAAAAGATCTTTTTAAAATAAGGTACAAACTATATGAAAATTCTTATTTTGGCCTGTACAAGAATCCGACAGGATAATCAAGTGGTTTTTATCTTTAATACTTTCTTCAACTTCAATGTACCGCAATAGGAAGCTACATATCTCAGAACTTCCTTTGTTGGCAAGGTTTTCAGTCTAGGTGCAGAAAGAAGCTTGTTCTGCAGTTTTTGTAGTCATGTGTATTCCAAATTTATAAAATCACATTTGCTTTAGGTAAAACGCTTTTGAGGCAGTTAGTTTTGTAAGTGGCATGGTCTGTTGCAAGTCTATTGTTACATTAACTATGTTATTTGCAGCCTTGGCCCTTTTTTAAATCATTTTTAAGCGATTACGTTTTCCTTATGGTTTTCGTTTGATTCGCCAGCATTACATGTACTGCACGTATCGCTCTTTGGGTATCCAAAACACAAATTAAATTTGGTAACAAAAATTTTGGAATATGTTTTTTGCTTTATTTTAAACTTCAAAGAAAGATTTTCTTTCACATTCTTCAAGATAGAACTGATACATTTTACTTTAGTTAAGCAATGGAGAAAGGTATCTTTTATGTGGATTTCTGTTCTCAACCTCTTCATCAATTTTGTGGGGCTTGGCAGAATGTTTTCCTCTTCTATCAGGAGGTGGAACTGAATAACCACTATTTATGTAATTTTTTATAACGTAAATTTTTTTCTACCAATTTGATACAAAGCACACGAAGCTTCTTTGCAGACTCCTACTGTGTTTCCATTAATGGTTACATTGTATATATATATATAAAGCGTTTTTGTGCTTCGCCAGTTCTTTTCGTACTCTTTCTACGAGTTTTTTGACGATTAATGCAAATAACAAAGCATTTTTTGAGTTTACCTTGAGTTTGTAAAACTGATATAATAAGAATTTTCTATATTCTGCTGTAAATCTGTTACTGCAGTCCAGCGTACATTTTTTGCTTTTATTTCCTTTTTTGGGATAAGTGAGTTTTTGTAGGATAAATAAACTTTCCGTCTTCATCTTTTAATAGGTGCTTTTCGTTTCTTTCAAGTGATGTCAACGGTTGCTCAAATTCAAAAATAAGTGAAAGAACTAAAATTAATATAATATTGCCTTAAAATTAAAGTAAAACAGGTTTCCAATAATTACTGATTTTCAGAATAAATGTACGCATAAAAAATATACTTAAAAAAACCATTAAACGGTAGTTATTCAAAACAAAAAAACTTTGAATTTTATTAAACTTGCCTATTTTATTTAAAAGGTCCGTAACCGACATTGTGAAGTTAGAAGTTTCAGGTTCAGCAAACTCGCACTTTTTGTTCGTTTTTTCAGTAACTTATTGTTCTTCTATCAGCTTAATCATTAATTTACCTCTGGTACACATTTTCTCACACTTTTGTAAAACGTTACAAAGATAAATAATAACAAAATTCCACGATAGTTACTCCGTGTCTGATGTAATTTGACAGCACCTAGTTTTTTATAAACACAAATCACGCACAAATAATATGAAAGAAAGTGTTATGTTCGCCACATAAGACCTTCTTCCATTCGAAAGAATTCTTAAAATATACGTTATTGTAAATCCGTATTTTTTTGTACAAAACTGAGTAACATAACAAGTTCAGCAATTTGCAACCCAAGACTATTGTCGTTTATATTAATCTTTTAACGGTGCCATATGAAAGATAGGTACATACCACCTTCATTCATATAAAAAACTGCAATTTTGAATAAAGGTAACATAACAGCTTTATCCACTCGCGTCTTTAATTGTCAATTTAATTTATAGTGCTTGATAAAAAACTTAGCTCAAGTGCCAAAAGCTTGTAGACTATAATTGAAATAAATACATATACTATTTACCCTAAAAACATTATTTTGTTCCATGATAAAACTTTTATGTTTAAAAAATGTATAGAAATCCTAACCTAATATCGTAAATAACATATTTTTTCCATGCAATAACTGGCGGTGATACTACGTCAGCATTTTTCAAAAAAGACAAAAATCATCAGCACAAATTAAATTCGTTTTTTGAAGTAAAACTTCTCTAGCCGCGACATGGTAGTAACTCAAATTTTTTTCTGGCGCAAGTAACCCTCACGTAACAACTCACGTGCTTTCTGCTATATCAAATCGTAACTAAGCGTTTTCTTAATTTATATTTTTGATGTTTATATTGACATGAGCTATTTTAACCTTTTGGTTGTGACTATCCACATTGTTACGTTCATAAATTTAAATAATGCATTACCCTGTATATTAGTTTAATTTAAAAATTACTTTTATATTTCTCGACGCCATCTATCGGATTCGTTGGTCACTTTGCATTGAGTAGACGACATCCGGTGACAGACCGGGATTTTGATTTTGACATCGTTCAGGTTCTAACCTATGTCTGCGTGAGTGCAAAATTCGTTTTCTAAGTTCACCCACGTGTTGGGACACGATGGAAAATAGAAGTTTTCTTAATTAACTCAGTTTACTCACGCGGACGCCATGTGTCACCTCATAACTAGGGGCATTCTGGTTATAATTTAACGTCCACCAGGAAAGTTGTGGCTTCGTTACGCTCGAGTGGAGTATTCGTATCGTCACCGGCCATTCTTACCACCATCCGGCCCATGAATTCAAATCGATACCGAAAGACGAGAGATAACCCTCGACGAATATTGTGTTGGAACGATTCTAAATATTTATAAGGCCTACTGTTGGAATTAATTAAATCACAGGAAAGGGTATAACAGCATCCGACTTTCGGGTTGTGTTATGTGTGTACTTTAAAATTTAAGTAATGATTTTGTAGATTTCACTTTTGTGAGGAATTAGTTTGACACGACTTGCTATTTCAAATTGCTTACAGGACTACGTGGCGGAGAAAGTACTTTCTGCGCACCTGTGGAAACTCCTGTGTTGTGGTAAGTGATTTTATATGTTTTACCTCGTAGTCAACCAGGTCGCTCACGAAACTGTGTGAATATTAATTCTGTAGTAATTTTTCTTGCTTATTGCTTATTGTGTATGACGTATGCTGTGTACTCCCAATATTTATTATGATATTGTAATATTAAGGCCGTACTTATTATCATTATTTCATGTATCTCGCATGCTATATGCAACTGAGATTTACTATAAATCTACTCTTCGCTATTCATGTAAACCAAATTTATCTATGTATTCTGTGTTGCCGATACTGCTGATTTTCTGTAACGAGAGTTCTTATATCCTGTGATAATCATCAACGATTCTAGATTAAAGTTGTTATTGTGGTTACTTGTTCTTTTATGACAACATACCTTTCTCTTTAGATCGTCGTTATCTAATCACAAACGCTGGCTACTCGAACAGACGAGTAGAAGGGATTACGAACCTAACATCTTGTTACAAGTGCTACCATTCTGTTGTGAGCGGACAGAAGTCACTTTGGGGATAAGCTCTGGCGCCCTGGAACACCTTTTATATATTTCTTGGAAACCTACCCCTCTCTCCGACTATTGAGAGTTGGCCGTGCAGGTTCGTAAAATACCTAAAGCTTGTAACAACATATTTATGAAGAATTGTTTTGAATTTTTTTTTAGTTAATTTACTTGATGAATGAACATTTTTGAAAAAGTGCGATTGTAAACAAATTTTATATAGAAGAAGACATCATTTATATAAAATAAAACAGAGTTCAGTTAATTTAAATTACTCTAGAAACATTTTACTCTTTCATCAATAACTTAAAAAAAAATAACGATTGAAAATTGTATTTATTTTAATTTAAATTAAATTTTTTTAGTAACATCAAACGCTAAAGAAGTTTTACTTCATTCGGGCGTAAATACTACACGCACTTAATTTTTTTTCTTGCTATGTATAGAGCTCCATAAAATTGATTCTACAGATATGATATTTACGTTTTGTACAAAATACACGGAACAATAAAAATGTATGAGTAAAAATTTGTAGATTTTATCCTAACCGATTATAAATACAAAGAAAATTACATAAAAAATTCACAGATATCGCAAATCTTGCAATTATCGGAAAGTGTTGAAAACAAACACAATATTACCTACGTAATATAATGAACAAGGTTTATTACAATTTTCTATAATAAGAATGCATACATAAATAATAAAAAATAAAAAAACCTAAATAACTAGTATTCTAGGTACATATTAAACGAGAGTAGAGTCGTATGATAATTCACCAATTGTTTGTATTTAACATTTGTTCATGAAATGCCTGAGTATTGTTTCCGATAATCTCTTCATCGCTGGAAGATAATGAATCATCAACACCAATGAGAATATTTTGTGATAACAAATTAGGAGCGACACCGTTCATTATAAAGAATTGCTGCGCGCTAATAAAACATAGCTTCCAGTGACATATCTAAAGAGAAACCCGATTGCGTTATCTTAAACCCATGCACTTAAACAAACATAATGGCATGTAAATAGACCGGCGTCACTATTTTTTTCCATTTTTGTAGTTCAATTTGTTTGCCCTTTATCTCTTCAAGAGGAACGAAAATTGTGCTCGAGATTGAATTAGTATTAAAAACTCTAAATCCAAACACTCGCGACTGTTGTTTCCCATTTATAGTTTTAGTAGTATGTAATAGTTTAGTGCCAAATGATAGCAAACTGGAAGGTACATCTTTTATAGAAAATGTTTGTAGAGAAGCACAAAAATGAGTATTTGGGCTATGTTGGTAACGCTTAGGTTCTCTATTCTAAGTGATGTACGGTAAGAAACACAAAGCAAGCAACCAAATCTCAAAACATTGAACTTTATTTAACAAAAAATATTTTCAAGGCAAAAAGACACCTTCGCAAAGCTCAAATAATAATAATGCGCTCACCAGCATGTTATGCGAGAAAAGATCCAAAAATTGAGACTCACGTCCACTGACTGTTGTTTTCTGCTGGCTTAGATACGGTTGAGAGCATTCGGATAATTGTTAATTTTTTTCTAGTCACAATTTTAAAGCCAAAGTGGAACTTTCAGAAATTTAGCCAGACTTTGATTGAATACGCTTAGATTAAATAAATCATTCACTGATTAAATATACAATTTATATTGAGTGATTCATGGCAATTGTTTTATCGCTCTAATTAGTTGACGCGCATTTAAAAAAAAACAACGAAAGTAAATGATTGCCCGAGTTTTATAGCGGTTCACCGTTCAACAGCTTCTAAGATTATGACACGATTCGAGCACGGTTGCCACATCCTGTCAGATGTAAAAATTGCAAAGTAGAGATTTTACCTTTGGAAATGTGTATTCACAGTTTATAAATTGGATCTTTTTCAACAATTTGTCGCGTTTGCGATTTCCTGTCATATTTAAAGAAGACTTACAGCAGATTATCAACATACCTTTTTATTAAATTCTCTAGGTGTTCTTAGGGTGATCTTTCGACGTAAATGAAGTAAAACTAATCTTATACGCAACTTGTCAATTGCCAAAGACAAAGAAAAAAAAATTAAATTTGCTCTCTCCGTTTACAACAAAAAAACAAACAAAAAACCTCGTTTAAGCGATAGAATTAAATTTAAATAATCATTCTCATTTTGTTCGCGTTAGACAGTATCACAGTTCATCGCATTTCTCGTACAACAATCAAATAAAAATCTTACAAACGCATATCCAAATAAATTTAACTAATGTGTAATCTTTTTATATAGCGCCTAATCCTCAAATTGAAGATGACGTATTGCAATTTGTTGGGTCTTGACTGGACGCAACCGCGTAACAATTTGTCACTAACTAATAACTTTAGACAAAACGTACACTCAAAGAAAAAAAATATAAATAATAACTATAATAATTTTTATTTTAAAACTTTTTAAATCATATTTATTAATTATTTCGTTTACGCATTTTAAAATTTGAACATAATTTAACGGTTTAGTAGAACATGTGTTCGTTCAAAAAATACACGCTTTAATAAAAAATATTATATTGATTTATACAAATAGTGGACTGTCTGTTGCTTGCTTGAAAATACGAATTATAATAATGATGTCTTAAAACTACCTAAAACTACGTACTGTCTTAGAGGGTTGGTCATGCGCTATACAATATTCAACAACATGTGTGATTCGGTCTAGTTGCTTTTGGTGACCACCGCTGCTTTTTTTGCGGCTAAGGGTAGCTCTGTCAGTGTCGTAATATTACACACGCCACAATTTTTGTATTGAAATGATTTGCTTAATAACTTAAAATAACTAATACACTATTACCTTAAAACGGTGCAAGATAAAGATAAGTTGCACATAAACATTTTTATAGAAGACAAAATTTGCTATAAAAAAGTCTGCGGAAAGGTACAATTACCTTTAATAGTAATACTAGAAAATAAATAATAAAAAATAAAAAGTGTGCAAAGTTGCACGAAAACGTGTTACATTACATTAAAATTCTGTAACTCTGAAACTATTAGATATAATTGTACACTCCCGCGGACTTTTTTGTAGTAAATTTTGTGTTCAATAAATTGTTTATGTGCAATTTTCATCTATATTGAATCGTTTTTTCAGTGTACAAGGCGAAAGCTCGCTCGGATCTAATTTTGTAATTACTATAATTATTTTTTATCACTGCTAAGAAAATTAAGACTTGTTATACTTTTAAAACATAAAACGACTCATAAGGAATATCTTGTTTAATAATAACTAACGCATCCCAAAAATAGAGAAAATGAAGCGAAATTGGGCGCCACCGCAAATTCCAGCTTTGTTTCATCTGAGCGTTTCGTTACATAAACCTTCGAATCAAGCATCTTATAAGTGTTCAACACTAGAATGCGTCAAATGGTCTAGCTCAAAGAAAGTGTAGAAAAAGTGCGTGTTATAGATAATATAACTTTCAATTTTTAAAATTTACAGAGACGTTTTTTATTAGTAATTGTATGATTTGTAAGCTTTGTGAAAATTGTATTACAATAACACTTGCCGTTTCAGAGTTATTTGCAAAAAACTGATTTTGACTGCTAACATAATTTTCAACCAAAGTGTGGTCCATGGGAACTTTTGACATTTTATTTATAATAGAAAACAAAGACCATGTGTTTTAAAAATCTAGAAACAGATATTAGATAAACAATAAAAAGAACATAAAAACATCATCATTTAAAAAAATTTGGAGTAAAAGTTATCCAAAGATTATATTAAGTAAAATACTTTAAAATATCTGTTACTAACCTTAAGTCGTAACACTAACCTTAATATTAATATCACTTGCACTAAAATAATAAATGCCCTAAATCTTACAAATAGAATCACTGCAATTTTAAAAGCAAACAACATTAAAATACAATATACAACAAAAACACTATTTACAGTACAGTAAAACTGAAGATAAAACAAACATAATAAAAAACAACACAATGTAGTATACAAACTAGACTGTAGTAGGAGCAATGTATATTATATTGGCCAACAAAACAAAAAGTAAAAAATTAGATTAACAACGATAAATACGACTGCATAACAAAAAAAAACAGACACAGGATTAGCAGTCTATCGCATAAACATTTCATCGATTTTAACAACTTAAAGAAATAGTTTTAGATTTGATATACATAAAAACAATGTTAATTTCAACAACAATACTAATAATTTGAGCAATATTTATAATAATTTAATTTCAAAAATTGCAAGATTATTGTTTAAGCGAATGTTGTTTCATAGTCAATTTTTATATATTAGTTTTATCGTCAATTGTTTGTTAAACGTTTATATCCTTTGTTTTATTTGTATATATGTACATTTAAATCTTATTTATTGGCTTTTTCATAGTTTTACTAAAACTAGAATAATTAGTGTAATAGTCGTCGTATGCTTGTCGGAACAGTAGACTGTCTTCACTCAATATCCTTTTAGTTTTTTGCTTATAAGTGTTCCTGTCTTATGATATTCACTTACTAATTAATAAATTTTTAGTGGCCTTATAAAGTTCACGCTTGAGGCACGAAATGTAGCTATAAAATACAATAGACAACTACTTTTTTAATAACTTGTGACAGTATTGTCACAAATCATGTTTCACTATTGCAATGTCAAAACTATTTTTAACATGATTGTGGCGTTAACTGTTTAAGAAACAGTATTATTAGATGTACAAATTTAAATAGTAGTTTTTTTACAAGTTTAAATAATTTTTTAGAAATAATAAGCAATTCAAAAAGCTCTAGATAGCTTTATTATTTTTTTTAAACTGTCATTATTTGCAGTATTTGGGGTTTATACAAGTATATAAATTGCACAACATGCAAAAAAAAGCATCATTTTTTAATATTTTTATACGCCAAGCATAAACCAAAAGTCTTGTCATTTATAGTTAAAACTTTTCACTGCGAACAATATTTAAATACTAATGTTATATTTTTTGTAAGCTTAAAAATAAGTAATCATTTTATACAATAATTAATTGCTTTCATTAACAAAAGATGCTTCGTTTACTAACATTAATGATGTTTTATACCAAAACAAATTTTTTATTCATTCTGCGGTTTTGTTTTAATCTCCATAGTAATTTTTTTATTAGACATGTATGCAAAAACCTCTCTTCAAAATTATATTTCAAAAGATATCACTTGCAAAATGCAAATTAAGACCCATTTGCTTTTTACTTTAATCAAATTTCGTTGTCAAAGTTTGTTTAAATGAAAAGAATAGAAAATGCTACAAAGTTTTGAAAAGTACTTTGATCTTTTATGTGTTCAAATTTTACAGTAACATTTTTTAGGTTAATTTAATCAAAATTTACATAGCTTTAGCTTTTTGATACGAAAAAGTATTTGCACGCCGCGCCGCATAATTAATTTTTAAAACGCAGTAGTGACATAAAATGAACATCTCTCTTTAGGTTTGATGGCAGCGTTGTTAATTAACACTTATATTAAAGACCTTTACAATCCTTCAAATTACAAATTATTGTTCTCTGTAGACCATAAAATTACTTTCAGTTTGTAATTAGAGTGAATTATTATTACGTTTTAAGTGTCTATAGTGTTCGTAACATGCACATTTTACTTACAAATTTGTCATTTAACGCGCGTTTCAAAACAGTCATTATGCAAATTTCTTACAGCAACAGCAAAGCATTTTGTAAAAGTGTTGTTACAACTTAATATTAATTTTTGTATAAAAAAACACTTTATTTACTATAGAAAAAAATTATCGATCTAATTTAGTTTAAACAGATAAACTTATGTGTATATATATGTATAGTTATAATGAGATGTATTCGTACTGTTTCTATTTTTTAAGTACCATCGTAGCATTTGTTATTTAATTGTTACAGTATAACGTGATATTATTCACTAGCCTACTATAAATTAAAATTTTGGTTGTATTTTATAAAAATTTAAAAAAGTTATAATTATAAATTTAAAAAAAAATTAAAAACGAGCGATCCTCACCCACACAAGTTCACAAAAGTAAAACTTCTTTGCTAATTAATAATTTCTTTTGTTTTTATTTATTGATGAAAAAATAAAATGTTTCATTTATCAATTAAATTAATTAAAAATTAAAAAAATATTCCAAACAACGCTTCATGAACACGTGTATAGTCACGATGAAATTAAGGGATTTAATAGCTCATGTTGATTATAAACGTCAGAAATGTAAATAAAAAATAGTTTGCTGCGACTGTGCTGCCTCGTTTTCGTTACCGTGCAACTTACCAAAATTTTAGATTTATCTTTGCTAAAGTAAAACTAAATAATAGATTGTCACAAAATGAATTAAAATTATTTTTAATTTTTTCAATTAATTTTATAAAAACTGTGTAACGGCGGGAAATTTTATAATAACTTGGATAGTTATTTAACATTTTCAAATTTAGAATTAATTAGTTATTTTTTAATTGTCAGTTTGCATGCAAATCAGTTTAATTTTTTTCCTAACAAAAAAATTTATAAAAAATTTGTTAATATATAATTTGTTTTTTATAATGTTGTTACACAAACAAACAATTCTGGCAACTCAACTAAATAGTGCGTCAAATTTGAAATACTTTAACTTGTGCTACTGTGTTGTCCCAAGCAGGACCATGTGTTTGTTGTACAATATACTACTTCACATAATATTTTTTATATAATAATTACAATTTTAAAGAATAGGGTATATACGAGGGTATATACATGTATTCTTTTATATTTTAAATTTACTGTTTACATTGTCATAGCTTCGTAAAATATATATGTATATACTGTTGAAGATACTTCTGTTTAATAAAAATAAAATATTTAAAACAGAGTATAAATTTGAGCAATTTAAACGCCGCCATTTTCTAGCGCTTTTGATAACGTCGTATGCTATGTCCAACGCATATGCATGTTTACGTTTTCGCTAATTTAAATTTATTTTGTGTTTAATAACGGTTAAAACCATGAAAAACGCTCCAACGCCAGTTTTTAAATATTGTATTGTGCCTAGGTGCACTATTAAAAGTGCACCTGATAAAGTGTTTTTTTCTGTTCCCAGAGATGCGAAAGTGCGAAAACATTGGTGTAAGATTATAAGAAGAGATGAAGTGTCTCCAAGTTGTATACATTGTTGTGAGGATCATTTTAATGTAAGTATATATTATGTATGTAGTTAGTATGAATTCAGTTAATCATAAGTGAGTTTTGTATTAAATATCAATCACACAACTCTGTACTCTGTAGTCAACAAGAGTTTAATAAAAGTTATCTAATTTTTTATAAATGTTTACATTTATTTTCAGATCAAAGAGGATACAATAAATTACGTTCAATCATAATGAAACAAGAAGGGGTTACAGTTTCTTTAAGGTTAAAGAAGGGAGTTTTGCCTCACATATTCCTATGCCAAAAAGAAAATGTGCCAACAACAGTTCAGAGAATGGGTGTTATTAAAAAGCAACAATTACCACTAGTAAAAGAAGCTCTTTCAGGGTCAACTGCGAAAAATCATGTTATGGAAATCTCTAAACAACCAGAAACACAATATTATGAAACAGAACCTAGTACTTCCCGCATTGAAATCCCTGAAATCTGCGATGACGTGAACAAATTATACAGTGACAAAGCTGTGCAAGTGGATCAAAAAATAAAGTACAGAAGTATAGGTGTTAATGTAATACTATACCACAAAGAAGAAAAATCTATCACTTTCTCCATTTCGTCTTTTATCAAAAAATATTCCAACTTTGCCAATAAAATCATCTATAACTTTCGGTTAAAAAAATATTTGCTAACAACCCAGTTGATGTTATGACCACTTTTTCTGAATCTTTGGTGCTAACTTCAGATTATGAACATAGTAGTGATTCATATGAATCAAGCTTGGCAAGTTGGGTGCAAGATGGCTCCGAGAATGAACATTTTAAAAATCTAATGCGCAATGGCATGTTAAGTGCAATAGAAAAAGAGCCTAAAATGTTGTTAGGATTACCCAAAAAATCATACCATTTAATAAAATTATTAAGTAAAAATACAGCTTTTTCTACTATAGATATAATGATCACATTAAACAAAATTAAATTAAACGAGTCATTTAGCATATTAGCATTACATTTTGGATATGCACAAAGCACTATTAGTAGGATATTCTCCAAAAGTATACCTCTTATTAAAGAAAAAATAAAACAATTAATTATATGACCAACGTCAATAGAAGTTTACAAACATTTACCCATACTCAGGGCCAGGTATGCAAATGTTGTTTCTATTATCGATTGTTTGGAAATTCAGATTAAGAAACCAACTAATGCAGTTCGCCAATTTATGCAATATTTAGTGAATAACAAATGTTATTATTGTAGCGTTAGTTTCAAAAAAGTTTAATTTCGCCCCATACTGTACTTACATTAAGAATAGAGGTTGGCAGCAATGGTTTTGGGGTTTAGGATTTCTTTACAAATAAGGATGGCGGTGTTATGTTTTTTATCGTTTTTTTTTATGTCGAGACAGAAAATATTTAATAAATTTAGTTAAAGTTAAAGTTTTATAAAAATAAACTCCTGACGTAGAAGCCCCTTACAGTTTTCAGAAGTGGGATCGAGTGAAAGTTTGTTATACATTTAGTTAGAAGTGGATGATTTAAGAAACTTATTATTTAAGAAAATTTAGAGATTAGTTGCACGTGTTAGTTGTAAAAAAAATTTAGTATGGAAAACGCAATTGAACCAAATAATTCGGTGTTAGAGAACGAGCCTGCAGCACTTACAATTCAAGAGGTGGTTGCAGCTACATTAGCAGCTATGAACATAAGTAAGAAGACAGATACAACTGCAGTATTGGCAAAGAAACTTTCAAATATGCCCCCTGAATTCGACGATAACAACGTGACTGCCTGGTTACAAAGAATCGATATTATTAGAAACTCATATGAGCCGAGAATGTAATTTTATTGGTGGCAATTGGCAAATTAAGGGGTCGTGTTTTGGATTGGTATCATTTGAAACCAGAACATGTGCCGATGAATTTAACCAACTTGACAGAAACGCTTAAAAACATGTTCGAAATACAAGAAGATTTGATTAGCCTTCTTCGAAAATTTCAAACAAGAAAGTGGCAGAAAAATAAGAAGTTTAACACTTATCTTACGAACAAAGTTAATTTAGCAAATCGTTTAAACTTGGTAGTAAAAGACATTATTGCTTATATTATGAAAAGCCTTGACAACGAGCAGTTGAAAATGCAGTGTCGCATGAAAGAATTTAATTTTTTAAGCCATTTCTTATCATTGTTAAATGAAATCACAACTTAGAAGCAGTTTTTAAGTAGTGTTAGAAAGCATCCAATTTCACTCAATCCAGCGATTAATGCAGCTAATATTGCTGCACAGCACCCAACTACTGGCTCTCGTAGAAATGCTGTTTTGAGTATACCACTAACAAAATGTTCCAACTGCAAAGACTTAGGACACATGGATATGTTCTGCCCCAAGCCTTAGCGGCCTCAAAAAGCTGTTATGAGTGTGGCTCGCAGAATCACCAGCTCAGAAGCTGTACCAGAAGAAGATAATTCAAATCAGCCCAGTCTTCAGATAGCACCACGCACTTAGTGGAGGATCAGTCATCTTCTAACACCATTGAAATTGTTGGTATCTTTGAAATATGTAGATAAATATATTTTAGATGTTTTAGCAATAATTGATACTGTAGCCCAATATCAATAATTTCAGAAAGTGTGATTGATAATAAATTAATAGATCCATATGATTTGTGTCAAAAGTATGAAACTGTAAACAAATCGAAATTAGTAATTTTGGGTGTTGTAAATTGTTAGATAAATATTTCAAACGTTACTGGCAAAATCAAATTTTATATAATATCCCCAAATACACTTAGTAATGATTTTTTGTTGGAAAGGAATGTGTTACAATTAAATTTGCAATTAAGTTTTACACAAAACGGCGTACAAATAATTCCTTTAGAAAGAGTGGATAAAGTTGAAAATTTAAGTTCTGGAATTTTAAATATTACATTAGATGTAGCCGAGGTACAAACTGTCGAATTAAATGTTAACTAATCAATTAGATGCAAAGACGTTTGTAAATTCAATAATCTTTTTAAACAGCACTATATTGAACCTATTAAACTTCCTGAATCAAAAACCGAGATATTTTTGAACATTCAACTTATCTGGCATAAACCATTTGTTGTAGACCTTAAAGATTTTCTTATTCAGACAGAGAGAAAGCTCACAATATAATACAAGACTTGCTAGATAGAAATATAGTTAAAAGAAGCAACTCTCAGTATGCCAGTCAGTTACAAAGAAAAATAAAGAAGTGCGTATGTGTGTCGGCTTTAGAACTTTGAATGCACTTACGTTAAGAAATAATTTTCCAATTTCACACATCCAAGACCAGTTAGATCAACTAAAAGGCATGTATTATTTTTCTAAACTTGATTTAAAGGATGAATTTTATCATGTCAAGGTAGCTGAAAATTCAATTAAGTACACCAGTTTTGTTACGGACGAAGGTCAGTTTGAATACTTAAGAATGCCCGTTGGTCTGAAAAATAGTCGCGCATTGTTTATGCGGTTTATTAATACCGCATTTAGAAAATTATTGGATAGCAAAAAGATACTTATATATGCAGATGATTTATTAATTGCTACGCATACATTGAAGGAACATTTTTGCAGACTGATTGAAGTTTTCAAAACATTAGTAGAAAATTGGTTAGAACTAAGGATTCTAAAATGCAAATTTTTGCAGACAAAAATTAACTTTTTGGGCTACGATGTTGATAAAGAGGGTATTAGTCCAAGTTTTGAATACACGATGGCAGTGAAAGATTATCCCATACCTACAACACTTAAGGAGGTCTATAGTTTAATTGGCCTTGTGTCGTATTTCCGTAGATTTATTCGGAATTTTTCAACAATTGCGGCACCATTGTATTAATTGTTAAGAAAAAATTCCGAATTTAAAGTTGGTGAAATTGAACTAAATTTATTTAGTATGGTTAAAAGTTTATTAGTATCACATCCTGTATTAAACTGTGAAACACAGTTGCATTGTGACGCAAGTTCTTATTGGTTTGGAGCAACTTTGAAGCAGCGTCAACCGGATAAACATTTCTATCCAATTGCTTTTTATAATAGGAAGACTACTAAAGCAGAGTACCATATGCATAATTTTGAATAAGAAACATTAGCTATTGTATATGCGTTACAACGCTTTGATATTTATTTGAAAGGAATTGAATTTAAAATTTTTGCAGACTGCAAACAAATAAACTTTAGAAAAGAAGGACATTAGCGCAAAGATCCTTAGGTGGTCATTTGTACTACAAAATTATTCGTATAAAATGGAGCACAGAATAGGAGAAAGAATGAAGCATGTAGATGCGCTGAACCGAGTCCAACATCTTTTATATAGAGCAGGTTAACAGGACGCTTACAACGATGATGTCTAAACTAACATCAGCACTAAACAAATGGAACGAAGTTTTCGGAGAAGTGGAATTTGCTTTAAATAACACAAAGAACAAATCTACTAAAAAATACCAAACATGCTATTGTACGGCGTTAGGCAGCGGCGGAAATTAGAAGAAAATTTAGCAGAATACTTAGAAAATAAGCAGGATACGCAGAGATATTTGTTAGAAATTAGAAAACGAGCAGAAGAAAACATTGAGAAGTCACTAAAGAAAATAAACGAAACTCGGACAAGAAAAGAAAGAAAGCATCAGAATACTTCGTTGGAGATTTTGTAATAGTCAAAAATGTCGATGTAACACCAGGACTGAACAAAAAGCTTTTACCCAGATATCCAGTCAAATCGGTTTTAGAAAATGACCGTTATGTTATAGAGGATATTGAAGGTCTACAAGTAACACAATTACCGTTTACAGATGTATTTGACGTTTCAAGAATGAAAAAATGGCAAAGTCCTCTTCCTATTTATACAATTCCTGGAAACATTTAAATTTTACTTATATTTGATTAGTCTAAGAATATTGTCAGTTTATGTTATGTATTGATCTCACACAGTTATATATTCCAGGTTTATAAAATTTTGTTGTTGTAAATTTTGTGTTTAGTAATCGGGGATAATCTCTTAGTCACCTTGGCCAAATTGTAACGTTATAGTTTCAAAAAAGTTGAATTTCGTCCTATACTGTACTGATACTATGAATTGACGTTGGCAGCAATGGTTATGGGGTTTAGGGTTTTTTTTAATAAGGATGGTGGTGTTATGTTTTTTATCATTTTTTTATGTAGAGACAGAAGGTATTTAATAAATTTAGTTAAAGTTGAAGTTTTATGAAATTAAACTCCTGACGTAGAAACCCATTACATTATTAAAATTAAAATTCAGAAATTAAACATGGAATATTAAAATCTCTTTCAAAGAAAAGTGGTAGTAGTGGATCTAGCTAAATTATTTTGAACAATCGAATTTAAACATTTTGAAAAGAATCATTTATGAAGACAAAAAACTTTCGAAAGTAAACATTTCAGTTAAAAAAAAAAATGCAAAAAATTGATTACTGTAGTAGATCAAAAAATTCTCACATCAAATTAGGTTTAAATACGAAAAATGCGATAATAAAAAAAATGTAGTTAGTGCTAGCAAAAAAAAACGAACTTGATGCGTACCATACAAATGAAAGTCAGACAGAGGTACATAATAGTTCATGCCAGTGGATCCTACAAATGCAGACGTCGAAGCTTTGGTAAGAAATGCATATCTTCTAAAGTCAAACAAAATATAAAAACTTGATGACCGATTTGATACAGCAGTATATATTCTATAGTAAAGTCTGTTTTGTCAGATGACAGTAGTGACGAATAATACAGCAATTAAGAATTTTGTTTAATTATATTTAAATCTTTACATATGTAATATTTTTAAAGTAAAAAAAAAAAGAAATCGCACAAATTTTTCGGCAGAATGCTTAAACTGTGAGAAATGATTATTTTTGTAAAAACGTTCACGTTGTTATTTACTATAAGGTATTACAGATTTTTTTGTTACTGTTAAAATCATTTTATTGCGTATAATACAAACAAAAACTGCATGAGTTTTGTGCCTAACATTGCCTCAGTGATGTAACCAGGATTTCAATTAGGAGAGGAGATCTAATTAAAATATTTGTTTTACTTTATAAACGGACTAAAAGGTTCACTCCCGTCTGGTTTTTTGCAAGCATCACTTTGTTTCTAATTTTTAATAAATATTTAGAGGGGGGCTTAGACTTTCAGGAACCGTACTCTGGCTACGTCACTGCAACGATTCTTGTTAAAATCATAAATATTTTATTTCCCTAAGTATAACGTAGGCAGAATAATTGCCGTAAAAAATTTACTGTTTTTGTATTAACACAATACTTTAAGTTTAACCGAGAAAATTGGTCGAACTCATGTGACATCGACTGAGTATTACCTATCTGTTCATTGTACACACTAAAAAAATTAAATTTGTTTTTATTATTTTTTTGGGGATAGATTCTCGCATCTAAGCTCTATGCTTGTTGTTTCCCATAGGATTTTAACTTATAAGTAATACTTCCTAAATAAAATCAGAATTATAGGTCTGTTTTTGTTACTGAGTCTAAAGCTTTTAATGCTGCTTAACTATCGGCAACGATTTAGATTTTCCTGTTTTGATAGCATTTTTTATAATTTTTTAAGTACAAACGGATATTACAATAATTACTGTTTGGAATACGGTTGCTAGACATCTCGGCTATACGCTAAAGTTGCTCTCTGATCTGCTGTCAGCGATTCCTGCTCTAGTACTTTGTGCAGTATATTATTTGTGACGTGACGTTTATTATATTGCATTCAAAAAATTAAAATCAAAAAACAAAATTATACGTACAGAAATTAGGATTTTAAAAATTAGAAACGCAATAGTAGTAAAAAAAAACGTGTCGCAACAAAAAAATGAAGTCGTAATGAAAAAACTAAAACGCAAATTCCAAGGTTACATCATGCGTAAAAGAAAGAGGACTTAAGTGCCCCTACAAATTACGAACTTTTCTATATTAAAAAAAAACGCACACCCAAACAACAAAAACGGATTGTCAACATAATTACAAAACAACTACACCACATTTTAAATTTTTATATGTGGCTAGCAACCAAACCTAGACGAAAACGTTTTTTTTTGCGACGAGTCGCCACCCAAGGGTATTTTAAAAAATGGTTACAAACTCATGCGCAATACGTAAATATGTTGCGCAGAAGAATTTCCATATACAATAAATGAAAAGATGTTAAGTAAAATCAGAAGTATTCAATTAAAAAAATGTGCACGTTACAACTAAATGATTACTTGCTGTTTTCTTGGTTCTTGTCTATCTACCTTCTTTACCTTTGTCAGTATAACTACCGGATAAGGTTTGTAGAAACCAGTGTTTTGCGGTGTTTTACTTAGCATGTAGTTTTTGTTTATCTAATTAAAAATCTTAGTAGTAGAGTGTTTCCCCATTCCTTAAATAATAACTGGTACACTGATGACAAAGCTTCTGATTCTACCACTAAATGTAAAGATTTCATTGCTGCAATGGAAGTTATTGACATTGCTCCTTTGATAATTAAACACTCAAGTCTCTGTAACTTGTTGAGTTTAGTTATGGATCCTCTTCTTTTAGATTTATGCCACTAAATTAAAGATCCATATGTGACTGTGGAAATTATTACCGTATAGTACTATATATCTAAAAAACCATTTTTTGTTTTAGTCCTTAAGTTTTACCTATCAAACCTTTACAAGCCTTAAATGCTCGAGTACATTTGTTGAGTGAGCGTTAACAGTTAATTTAGTGTCTGAAGTGAGTCCCAAATATTTAGTTCGCTCAGTTAAAGATCTTGATTGCACAATTGAAGTTTTTTCAAATCTTGAAGTATCCTCATCTTTGCAAAGACTACTATTGTTGTCTTGGCAAGGTTCATTGTTTGATCTTCTGCCGTACATCAGTTTTCTACTATTTTCAAAGTTTTTTTGCATGAGGTTTGAAACAACTTTCCCGAACTTGCCACATGTCAATATCATCTGCATACCCTTGCGCATGTATTCCGTTCTGGGTAAAGTTTTCGTAAAATATTGTCGACCACTAAGATCCACAACCGACTCGATAACACTCCTCTTTGCAAGCATTCTTTAGCGGCAACTACCTTTCTGGCTACATTTCCCAGCGAGTTTGTAAGAGAACCTCTTAGATTTTTGATCACCTATCTAATGTAGTCACAAAAGGTGTTATCAAAAACTTCTTCAAAATCAAGAAAGCTTCCAGTGCAATTTCTTGGTTGCTTAAAAAGCTGTCATTACTGTGTGTAAGTTTATGTAGCTTAATTCACACAATTTACCCGTTTATTTAGCGTATTGTTATCGATGCAAAGGCACTGTGTTTTGTCTTTAATATGTTTATCTATCAATTTTTTAATAGTCTTGAACGTAAAAGATGTCAAGCTAATTAGACAACAAGATTTTGCCTGGGCGTATGATTTTCGCTCTGGTTTAAGTATAAAAACTACTTTTACTTTTTGTCAATCATTTAGCACATAATCTAGCTTCAAATAATATACACAGAGGCAAAAGCAAAGATTCTAACTCTTGTGATTTGTTACTTTATAACCTTTTATTGCAACTACGGGTACAATAGTCCGGATTTAGTAAAAATTAAACAATTTTTTTTTGTTTAAGCCTTACTGTAGTAACCAACCAGTAGTTAGGGAAATGAATTTAATAAATAGACAAAAAATTGGCATTTAAAAATAAACATTAAAAATTAAACAAGTTACCCGTATGATCAACAAAAACACCAAAGTATAAACAAACAAAATTAGTAATAATAGTAAAGAAAAACAGTAAAATTGTAGACATGGAAACGGTATTAGAAATATGTCTTAAACTAAATGTTAGTAACGAAATAGTAACTTTATTTTATGTGTCTGACAGGAGAATATACTGCATACATAATTTTTTTACAAAACTACAAAAAAGCAGTTATTACAAATGTCACTTTTTTCCAAACTGAAATTTAGTAATAAGGTAATCACTTATGTCATAGAGTTTACGTTCAAGACGAATTATATGATACTAATCCAGTGAATCTCCTTATTACTAAACTTTTGTTTTTAAAAAAGTAAAATGGCTTCTGTAGGACACTTTGGCAGCGAACTGACAGCATACTGAATAGGTCTATAGCTTAATATAACAATTTTTTGATATTTTTTTTAAAAACATATTTTGGTTACAAAATCAGCTACAAACAACTCTTATCATTTGGTAGTGACCTACATACACCATCATCTATTACTGTATTTAATACATATGCTGTTAAATTAAAAATTTATTTTGTATTATTATTATTACATAAAAACGCCAAGAAATTGAATTTAACTATATTTATGTTACAAAAATTGTTAGTTAAAACTAGCAAATTAAAACAAAAAAATATTTTTAAAGTATCTAATACTAAGTTAAACAATTAGTATATTAATTAAACTATTAATTGTTATTTAAATAAATGTTTTTAATATTAACCTTATAATTGATAATAATAAATTTAACGTTTCTGTAAAACTAGATTTTCCTGTAGTAGGTAAAGTATCATATTTACCTTGGTTAAGTGTAGTAATCATGTAATACTAGAGTTTAGTTTAATTCACAAGTTCTAGTTAAATTAGTGTGATTATTTAAGATATGTAAATTGCTCTAATCCCTAAACCAAAGACCTGTAACAGTCGTTATGAAATATCATTATATGAACATAATTGAATAAATACATTATAATTAGTAACTATGCGTAAAGATTTGAATATATTTAACCGGAGATGCATATCAAATGGAAAGTTTTAATAAATTGAGTTCTTAGGACAATGTATTACGTTGAGAATTTGGTCAAGGTTACTTTGTATGCAACATAATTATTTAGGAAAAAAAACGTTATATGTGATTGTATAGGATGTTTTATTATCTATAGATCTTAACTTCCTTTTGTGCAATTAAAACGGAAACTGTACAAATAAAGAAAATCCGATTGGAGATCGTTATTTCTTAATAAAAGTTGTTACTTAGAAATTCTAGTAACAACACATTTTTTCTTAAATTATTTTGGTGTTTTTTGTTTAATTAGTTATTAATTATAATAATATAAAAATTAATGCCTAAAAAGATTATGTAAATGTAAAAATACTAGAACAAGACTAACATTATTTATTACACGTCAATTTATTATTAATGTAAAACAATTACTTCAATCGCATTCTTAAATTTAACACTCCTTATGTTTTCATAGTTTTTGATCATACAACTATTCTTAGGTTAATATTCTGCTATATACAAGTGATAATGTTGAATCAATTCTTTTTAATGAGTTGACAGTTAATAAATATTTTTAAACTAAATTTGAATAGTAGAAGTTTTTACATAGTAACAAAAGTTATATATTTTTTAAAGTTATGATACTTGAATAAAATTAGATTTTATGTATTTTACAGTTACATATATGCCCATAAACGAGTTAAGTTATTTAATATTTGAGTATGTAAAGTGCGTAATAAACAACATAAAAACATGATAAATAATGTTACATTTACCAAACATAATGCGTGCAAAATAAATTTTTATATTATAACTTTTTTTCTTTCTTAGTATACCATCTATATAAAGTTAACTGTAATTTATGTATGCCGTTTAGTCAATCTAAGACCTTAGATCATTACGTTTCTCAACTGCCATGTAATCAGTATGCACGTATTTATTACTTCAATTGTTGTTTTTATATAATTATTTAACAAGTAGTTGCCTAAGAAAAATATTACTATAAATAATGGGTAGCAATTGCCTAAAGATATATTTTCATACTCAGCATTCTTTATGATGTTAACTATAGTAAACTATGGAAATTTGTTTTGTTTTATTTACTTTAATAGTTTTATTAAAAATACTTTGAAAAAAGAACTAGCTATCTTTAATATATACTTTTAAAGTATTTTTTTCTAAAAAAGTGAAATATCAAAATATAATTATGTTAACCGTATTTAATTATTCGTTTTGAAACAAAAAAAATGTTTGTGTATAAAATATAAAAAAATAGTTTTTAGTTTTATCAAAGACAATCGATTAACATTAGATTTCAGATACAATGTGTTTAATATAAAGAAAATAATTTGTTTAAATGGAAAAACTATAAATGCAAGTATGAACGTCAATAATTCTTATAGTTATTTGCATGGTTTTTAATTTTCTTTTATTTTAAATTTATTGATGTTTCTGTATTATTAGTGTCAAATTTTGAAAACTCTTTTAGTTTTAACTTTGGCAATGTATTAAATATTATTATTTATTTTGTCAAATCAATACCTTCATAACGTAATCTTAATATTTCAAGCATAATTTTACAAAAAAATGTGTTAATTTTATATTTACTTCACCAACACTTCGTTTTCTAATAACCCCAAAACAAGAAATGATCAAACATTTCTTAGTGTTACTTTTTGTCTTTCAATTACTCAGTGTCTTTTATTCTATGTTGCCATGAAAATAATAAATTGTATTTGGCATTTGTTTTTAAACTATATACCATATTCTTATGCAATGTTTAAAATGTTTCTAAAAAAAATTAAAAATACTTTGTCACTATATAAATAATATAAAACAAATTTTATTTTGCACTATAGTTTAAGTAATGTAGTTTGACGTCTTAAACAAAATAGTATTTTTATTTTAATGCTGTTGTTACAAACAATTTTTAAAGTGGTATTTAAATGCAACAAAATAGGTCTCGTACAATTAACACGCCCCGATACTCATATGATGCTATTTTATCTGTTTCTATATTTTAGATTCTACTGATTGCGGTTGTGAATAGGATGGATTGCTATTTAAAACGATTTAATTCCGATAGTACAAATCAAACTCCTTCATGTTCAAATAAGAAAGAGAATCTTAGTGCTGGTGATAAGTATGAAAATAGGGCTAAAAAAATATGCAGATGACTTTTGTGTCATATGGCTCTTCAGTTATTGAACCAGTCAATAATTAAAAATTCTAATGTGTAATTTGTCTTGGAGTACTATCAAATGAAGGTTCTTTAAAGCCATTACAATTGAATCTTCAAACTACTAAGACTAAGAATATGGTATCTGATCCTAGTACCAAACAAAAGAGTGTCATTTCAAAAATTAGAATTGATTGCTAAAAGCGGAAAAACTCATACTGGGAGAAGCGTTGCTGTTGCCAACCGCAAAAATTATTCAAATTTAGTTAACGACAAAGCTACCAAGGAACTTGGAAACATTTTTTTATCTAATGATACGGTCAAACGGTGTATACATGCAATGGCAAGTGAGATAAAAAAAACTGATTAACAGAGTTCGTCTATCCATTTTGCTATACAGTTGGATGAAACTGCTCTTTTACGTTTGTTACATCTATAACCACGCTTTCTTTTACGTGTGCAATACAACATACAACCGCTGAAAATGTTTTTAATTGTTTAAATCAGTTTATAGTTTTAAATAGTAAATTGATTCAATTGTGTGGGTTAAATTACAAACGGAGCTCAAGCAATAAGTGGTAACTTTAAAGGTCTCGCAGCACGTGTAAAAACCTCGACGTTTACAGTTTCATTACGTTACTTACAAAAAAGCTCTTGATAGATCTTTGATCTACTAAAGGCAACATTAGAAGATTCTATTAAATTTGTTAATTTCATAAAAATAAGAGCACTAAATTCAAGATTGTTTGAGAATTTGTGTACAGAAATAAATACTGATCACTAGCAACTTTTACTGCACGCAGAAGTTTGTTGGCTGTCAATAGGAAGAGTTCTGATTAATTTTTTTTTTAAAGTACGATGTTCAATTATTTCTCAATAAGAAAAACTCATCTTGCAGATTATTTCAATAATAGTAGTTTACGAACAAGATTGACCTATTTATCAGACATATTCAATTTATTAAATTTTAATTTCCAAAAAATACGGAATTTCAAAGTTTCAAGTTGAAGATAAGATTGATGCAATGACAAAAGTTGCATTTATGGCAAAAACGTAAGTAAAAAATGCATAAATTAGAAATCCTTGGTCAACTGCAATTACATCATGAATGGAAGGTTTGGCAGCAGAAGAAGAACAGTTCATAGAACTATCATCCTACGGTGATTTAAAAATTATATTTGATCAATGGTACTCAAATATTTTATTTCTTAAAACTTGGTACCTGAAACGGTCAAACAAACAGTACTACATACTGTTATGTGCAAAAGCTGGGACAATGAAATCTGCCTGAAATAGAGTAACATAAACGAAGTTTTGCCGGTAGAGAAGAAGTGGGTTATATTCAAAATTCTGCGATTGTGTGGAAAACTCAAAAGAAAACAAAATAAAAGTGAAAATCAAAAGACGCCAGGAAGGAGTAAAGCTCAATGAAGTTTTCACCATTGGCAACCACAAGCCCGCTCCTGAAGAATACACTCTAATGGAGTCACATTAATAGAATGTATCTCACTAAAATCTGAAAAAAACAAAAATTCACATAACGCAAAAGCCGACGGAATTAAAAGCTTGTTTACATTTAACTATTTAACATTTGTTTGATCAAACAACACTCAAAACAAGAAAAATAATAAAAAAACCTTAGTTAAACATGAAAGTTAAAATTAAAGTAAATCGAATATGCGCATCAAAACAAAACATAATTTAAAGTAATAAAACAAATAAAAAAACAAAAGAAAGTCTTGCTTACCTAACGCACGGCCGGGCTTGCATTAAATTGAAAATAATTAAATACAAAATAAAATAACTTTATTTCTTTTAAAACAAGAATGAAAATCTTAATAGTAAATTACGAAACTAGTTAATTTTTTGGTGAACGTCAAACATAAATTTTCAAAACAAATATTTCGTCGCATATAGTGTTGATAAATACGAACAATTACTATTTAATAATTCTACAATCGATAAAATCGTTAACTCGCAACACTCTTTATTTTGCTAAATCCCAAAGTTTTTAAAACACTAATATAACGTAATCAAATTCACCAAATTGGTATAATCGGTACAAAATAAAAACTTAAATTTTTGGTAGTTGGTCCAGAAAAGGACTGGTGGTTAGTTTAAAGGTAGCCAGCTGTAATTGGCCAAAAGATCGAAAAGCTAACCCTAGTTGACAAGGGTTCGTCGGAAGGATCTCCAAAAGCCGGCACAAAGGCGAAATTGGCACAGTGTCGCACAACAACTCAAGATTCCACGATACGTAAAAAAACACTTGAAAGCGCGTGAAACCATAAAGGGTCGTAATTCACGAATTAGGAAACTATTTCCAACACTTAACTAATAATTCACTATGCTTTCTATCTTCATGTTTTCCGCGGACACTTCAACTTCCCTAGTGTTGATTCAACCCTACAGATGGATGACATTTTGATGATGTTAAGTGCTTGATGAAAATTGCGAATGGTAATCTGTAATTGATAATTTGTTTGTATATCTTTATTGCTTACTTAATAATGTTATTCTTATAGTTGTAATATTGTTTTTTGTCACATTTCTTATATATTGGCATTATTAGTGTTCTTCCTCACTTTTTTGGTGTTATTTGATTTATCTATGCTTTGTTCAGTAGTTCTAAAATAATTTTTTTACCTATTTGTGCCAATTTTTTTATCTTTTATATATTGAGATTATTAGTGCTGCTCCTTACATCTTTTGTACTATTCCATTTTTCCATGATTTGCTTAGTAACTACCCAAGCAACACATTGGTACAAAAAACGTCTAAATGTCCGGCTAATAGACGTTTATTAGACACAAAAACGTTTTTAAACGCGTTATTAACGTTTATTAGACGGACATTTAGACGTTTTTTGTACCAATGTGTTGTTTGGGTAGTTATAAAAGAATTTCCATTCCTACTTGTACCAAATTCTTTATTGTTTCTGAGGTAATTTTGACGTTTCCGGTATTATTGCTTAGTTTTTTTATTATTTTTTTCAGTTCAACTATTTTTCTGTTTTGCCCTTTTGGTTTTTAGTTTCGTATTTAGTTATATTATTTTCATTAATTTGTGATTGTTGTCCTAATAGTTCTTAAAAATATTTTTTCCATCTCTTTATTATTTCTGTTTTATTTGTTAGTATTTTTTAATTTTGTTTTTTATGTGTTTTTCTTTTATTGATTTTTCTGTTATAAAAGTTATAATATATAATAATTTATTGAATAATTTCTGAATTCCAGTCTTCTTTCTTTGGCTGCTGCTACTAGTTATTTTACCATTATTTTTTGTTTTTTTTTAAATAATTTATATTACTTTCGAGTTTTTTTTATTAGATACTTTTCCATTGTTTTTGGTTTTTCTTGATTTTTATTTTATTTTATTAATCCACCGGTTTTTGCGTTTTTTTCCATTTTTAAATTTTCTCTACATAGTTCGTTTGTAGCCTTACTAATTTGAACCTGTTCTATCCTTGTTGCGTATCATCTTGCTTTGATTACGAGAAAGCTCATCCGATAATTTTACCAAAGTCAAATAGGTTGTCTTATTGAATAATAAAAAATGAACACCTTTGATCATTATACCTTAGTGCTAACTCACTGTTAGTTTTGTTACGCAATAGATATTGGCCTGTATCCGGTAAAAATATTGTTAAATAAGTCATCCGCGATTGGAGACGCTTAGATTATGATGGGTCAATCTCATTAAAAAAACAAGTCTGGGAGAGGACACGGACTGATCACATTCACTTAGAATTAGTGACAAATTTAACTGTCGAAACTTTTTTATGCGCTCTAAAAAAGTTTTTTGCTAAAAAGGGACAACCACTGAATATTTACTCAGATAAACTATAAACCAACCTTTGTCGATTGAGGTTGATGATCTGTGCCTCACTCATAATTTTTGCTACCACATTTTTGTATATGTGCTTTAAGTTTTTTTTGTTAGGGATTTATAGGTTTTACACGTTACCGAGCAATGGATTACTTATAATTCACCAGAAAATTACCGACAATTTTTTGTTTATTTTAAAATAATCAGTGTAAAATAAATTTGTTAGTGCTCTACAAAAATTTATTTGAACGAAGATAAAGTGAAGTGCAGCAGCAAATCACAGTTTTTTTTATCCTGCTGTACTCGAACAAGGGTGTAGACCCTACAGTACGATTTATCAGATTGTCATTAAAATAAAATTGTTAAAAAACGTAATAAGTGTATATTATGTCAATTGTTTTTTTTAAATTTAAAGTTGACTTGTTAATAGGCAATTATATATTCGTATTTTTTGACGCAAATTTTAATTTGTCTCGCTTAATTAGAAAAAAAGGATAAAGGTTAATAGGTTAATTTTGTTGTTGTTTGCATTTTTGTTATTTATGAATAAATAAATTAAATCATTTATAATATTAATACAATTTAATTTCTCTATGAAAAATATATTTATTGATTTTATGAAATAAATTATATATAATATTTTTTACTATCGAAAATGGTACCGAAAAAGTATTAACCAGTATATTAAATAATCCGACATCTAACCAACAGAGAAAGTTTTTTCACATTTATCTTACGTTCCTTGCATAATAATAAGAAATTTGCATTCAAATTGTCAATTTAGTGGGTAGTAAATTAATACATTTTTGCTTATTTTTGTAAGTGCTATTTTGTGTACAGGTTATATCCAAAACAAAAGGTGAATAAACTACGTGGGTTGTTTTATTAACAAAAATGGAATACGTAACTCTACCTACAAGTGCATTTTATTAGTTATGTGTTACTGACAACTTATTTAAACTAAGCTTTTTAAATCGTACTGTTATTTTGCATACCAATTACAGAAATTACTAAAGTGACTAAAAGAGATTTAATATTGTCTACGTATTCCATAAATGTATGTTGTATTTTCATCTTTCTAGGTACAATTCTCAAAGTACATTTGTATTCAGTTCATGCATTTTATGTCCAATTAAACTTCAAAGAAAATATTTCTAGCTGGTTTTACAAAGACTTTTTTTGTAGAAGATGCGTATTCAAATTTAATCAGATTATCTTTTCTAATCAATAGATATTATCTAACTCTAAATTTAACATTATAAAAATGTTGACTAATGTCAAATTGACAAGCTACTGAATATGTACATTGCATTAGTTTTTTTCTATATGATTGCAATAAAAATAATGAAGTATTAAAGACGAATGGCAATAGAATTGCCAACCAGCATGAAAGTTTCCAGCGTCAAAGACGAGGTTACAATTTATACTATTTGGCAAATCACATTCCTTGCGAATTATAGACTATACTTTTTCTATGACTATTTTTAATAATTTATCAAAGTCAAATAAAGATTAAATTTTTTACAAAATCAAATGACGCGGATAATAAATAACCTAAATTTAAAAAGTGTGTTGATAATACCTACAATGACGATTAAAAAATTATATGTCAAAACTTTATATCTATTTTATGTCAATTTGTTTGCGTTTATATTACATGTTATATGTTAATATTATTCAATTTTTGAATTTTAACTATTTCTCTTTATCTACAAAAGTTGCTAGAATAATTTACGTGGTTTATATACATACAATTTTAGTTTATCTCAAGTCTTTTACTACTTTAGTTCTTTAATACATTAAGTTCAAGTAAAACTTAATATGAATGAGCTGAATCAGTTTGTAAAATATCAATGATTACAAAATTTCGTAAATAAAAAGAACTTGTTCATATCAAAGTCTGAATCGTTAACAGTGTCGTCAAATTTTTTTGACAAATACGATGTTTTTTTAAGTTGCAACAAAATAACATGTAGATGTGCTTTACGAAGCAAATAAAATGCATTTGTAAATGTTTTAATATAATTTGTAATTAATTAACTAGATTTATTCTGTCTGGCCTTCTCGCATATACCTATCCTTTTATTTCACCATACAAAACGCTCCTTTTACGTAAACAAACAATCCGAATTGATTTACTATACACAAAAATATTCTTACAGTATTCAATTTTACCACAGGTGAATGGACTTCTTTTTTATCTATTTTATCTTTCTTTTGGAATCTTTTAGATACTAGTCTAGCTTTATATTGAACGTTGCCATTTTTATACTTTTTCAATTTAAGCACCTATTTACTGTCGACTACATGGTTAGCTTCCAAGTTATCAACTTCACTCCATGCGTTGTTTGTAATACATTCAATTTAAAAAACTCATTTCATAATCGTTTATCCAACTCGGTTTCTTTCACTTTAGCTTGTTGATTTGATTCTATCGTTATCTATTTGTGGTTCATGTCGTTCTTTTCCATTCTCTACTTCTAAAATAATCCCACTTTCAGTTTGATCTACCTCTTCAATATTGATTGTGATTTCAGTTGGTAATTTTTTTTGAGTCAACTGTGCACAACCCTTGAATTATTTTCTTTCGCAAAGGCTCTGCCATCTGGTAATATGCTCACTTGTTATTGATTTTGAGATGTATTATTCTTACATTTTTTATTCAGCTCAATTTATTTGTTTTTTTATGAATACTACATCTCGTGCAATTTTTACAGTGTCATTATTGGGCATATAGATTGGAAAACTTTTTATTCTTCACCATACCCAATAAAAATTTCTTTCTTAATTTTTGAATCCCAGTTTTTTTTCTGTTTAGGAATATGAACATAAACATCGCAGCCAAAAATTTTTAGGTTTTTTACATCATAACCTTTTCTAAACCGTAATTCATGTAGTGTTTTATTATTTACCGTGCTAGTCTCAGTTTTGTTTATTGTAAAGACAGTAGTATTCAGTGCCTTAGCCCAGCGTTTCTCAAACTTTTTTAGGCGTGGAGCCCTTACAAATTAAAGTTAGCTTGGCGGAGCCCCAGTAAATTTTTTCAACTAATTAATATATTAAATAAACGTTATCGGACTTTTAGGAAAATTGTAAATTTTAGGTAAAATTATTAAAAACAATTTTTAAAAACGATCTTTACTATTAATTGGTACAAAAGTGTTGACATGTTAATGTGATGTGTGATATTGAGTTTGGTTTTATACAAGAGAGTTGGAGCCCTATATAAGGTTTCGCGTTTAAGCAATTTTGATGTTTCGTTTTAGTGGCTACGTATAAAAGAACCCAGTTTAGCAAAACTATGTGCTGACACATGGAAGAACCGAAATAGGTTTTTATGACAGCTCTAGATACTTGTGTTTAAGGCTACACATAAGTTCTGACAGCCATTGTACTTCTGTGTGAAGTAGTAAAGATGTATGAAAATATGTCAAGAACAGTTTTAAGAAAAAATGGTAAATTTTTGGCGGTAAATTATACTGCTACAATTTTTAGCAATCTTCTTGATTCTTGTTTGTCGTTTTTCCCACCATCACTTTTGCTCCATCAATGCAAACATCGATGCTATAGTCCCATGGTAATCCATTTGTAGAGAAAACTTAAAGACTTTTCTGGTGAGCTTCTATTGCAATTTTGTACGAAACACTGTAGGAAGCTGCGGTAGCATTTTCGTTAACTGTCTGTAATGTTTAGAGCATAAACGTTTTTGTTTTTAAAAACCGTTTTCGTTTTTGCATAAAAAATTCTGCTACCTTTTTTTTTATATTTCTGATGCAAAGATTGGAAATGATGAAGCATTTTTGTAGTAAACATAGAACCGTTTGCTAAAGCATACTGAGAATAATTATGGAAATTTATAAATCCAAAAACTATGTAACTTTCCTCATATTTTCTCTTTTTTGTGTCTTATGAGATTTATTTAAAGATTATTGGCGCAAAGGTTAGCATACTAAGGAACGCTTATTTCTACTTTTAAGCATAACTAAGGTATCTGCTTTTAAACATTTTCAATAAAAAGATCTAATAACAATATGTTACGATAATTATCTTCTAACCTAAAAAGGCAGCGACTAACTCAGTTTAATTCGGAGATTAGGTCGTAAGTATATTACAAAGCAAGTTTCCAAAGGTATAAGAGAAGAAATGACAAAACAGAAGTTGTAATAACGAGAATATTTATTTTATCACAGACAAGTAGAGATAAAAAGATAAATTTACATAGGTCGCTAAAATAAACAAAGCCGTACATACGGTGTTATTACAAGTAAATAAATCAATGAAAACAAATCAAATGCGCTGAGTTTCCTTCGAATTAATTATATTATTGCATTAAGTGGGTTCTCTAATACGGTTAGGATTTTATCCAATACTCGACAGTTTCGATATCTTCAACGCAAGTGACATGACGTCACCATGAAAATTTTCCCAATAAATAAACCAGTTTTACTATTTTCACTTCGACGGAACACGTATGGATGTCAAAAAACCCGCTAATAATAATTACGGCAGAATTAAATTATATTACAAAAATAAGAAACCTGAATTAGACCCAGACTTTGATTTTGTGAATTTGATGTTAATGTACGTAGTTCTTTAAATGTTCCTGCTTTTAGCCAACGCTCGATTGCAAAGAATTGAACACACCGTTCATAAAATATAAACAAGTATGACGCACTGATATTTATTAACGCAGACAAATGAACAGTCATTGTTTATAAAATAAATTTCTATAAGTTGGCAGATTACAATGATACTTATATAGTAGTAGATTCTAAAAATATTTTGTAGATTCAATTTTTTAAGCTATTTAGCAGAAAAAAGCTAAGCATGTAAGCTTTTTCTTAAAATTTTAAAGTCGGTAATTGTTTTTAATGTAATATTTAAAAGCACTTAGTATTATTTACTACTATCGGTACAAAATTAGCAACTACACTTATATCTATAGAATTTGAAACACAGTAAGACTAAGACCCCGCTTAATGCTGTTTCGGTTTAGCGCTCTTTTATTTCAACCCGGTGATTCCCTGAAATTGCTCACAGCACTACAGGGATTCCCCAAAATTGTGCGCATCGCTAGTTTCCAAATATGTACATAACATATTCAAAACTGTGTATGTACATACAATAAACTAATACACTGCAAAAGGTAGACAAGTGATTATGACAACACAAGAAAGAGATAACGGTAACGGCCACCGTCGATTTGGCTGATCTGGTTAAAAATCACTGATGATAAAATAAAAAAAGTTCAAATGTTGAGTATACATATATGTTTATCTCTTAGTTTATTTTTGCTCATTCATCATAAAATTGTTAAAAGCTACTAACTTTAATTAAATCACCATTACATTTTACATATGTTGATTACAATGTTTGGTTTCATTTTTCTTAAAAAAAACATAATTATTAAATTTAATACCTAACCATTTTTCTAATCATCTTCCACTAACCCTATTATTTACATGTTAAGATAGCCTCTTTTAGCGCTGTTTCGCATTACGCTTTACTTTGATGGAACGTATCTTACCCGTTAAGCGGGGTCTTACTGTATGTATACAAATAAGCAATACGTATTAAAAACATCTTACTAAAGTGTATTCATTTTCAAGATAGAGCGCACGTAAAAAAATACAAGCAGTGTTCACGTGAACATGCCGCACAGAACTACACTTATTACTTAGTACTTTTAGTTGATAATGGTATATTTCTTAGATTTTTGTGGTGCATATAAAAATTAATTAGGTACATCTATGCTTTAATTTAAGCAAGCTATATAATGATAGTTCAAAATCAAACGTAAAAAAATAAACAAAGAATTTACATAAATAAAATAAACCAAACTATCCGAATCCGGAACTGAACAAATACCTCACTTGTTTCAACGAGCGTTAGAACACAATGTGCATTTGCAACAGCACTTGATGATCACGCATTGAACATGCAATTTATTTTGTTTTCGTGCGCTGTATCTTGAAAATGAATACCCTTTAGTATCTATTCATTGTTTATAATAATATGTACATCCAAATTCAACAGATTCTTAAATCACAATTGTTTGCTGGAACCCAAATGCCCAGAGATCTGTGATTGTTGAAATATTATGTATACTTTGATAACGCACTATACAGAACAAAGCATGAATTACGTGTTTTAAACGTAAACACCATTCTGTTGAGATTAAAGTAGATATACTTCTAGTATATAACAAACATTTTTAAAACTAATTATTTCTTTTTAGAAGCGTACCCTTGATTATTCATTTTTTTGTTTCTGTTCGCGGAGCCTACAAAAATACTCCGTGGAGCCCTAGGGCTGTACGCTAACGCTGCCTGAACCAATAGATTTTTATTTAAGCTTTTAAAAGCAAGCTAATTTTGTTGGCCACACTTAGTAACAATTGCAACACAAACTACAGCAAACTCCATAATGCCAATTCAACTTCAATTTGCAATATTTATGTATTTTTATCATATTGTCTTATTAGTGTTTATGGTTTATTTAAACTAAGATTATTTAATTTTTTAGTTAAAAAACTACTGCAAATTGAATGTGTGTTTTAAATATACTAATTTTTTTGTCTGTAGAAGTTGTTAAAACAATGATTCTTAAAAAATGCGATGTATTTTGGACTAAAACTAAGAAACAAATAAAAGAGAAATAAGGTAATAAGAAAAAGTTGAAATAAGAGGAGAATAAAGTACAATTTGATTATGTATCTGAAAAGAACGCGATTATTACATACTTGGCGTTAACATACATCCTACGAAATTAGAATAATTTTGTATAGTATAACAATAGGTAATTAAACTATTATTAAGAGCTAAACTTAATTGTAAACAAACCGTTAACAAACATACATAATATATAGGGAAATAGAATTTACCTGCAAATTTGAAGATATCGGTAGAGATGCAAGTCTTAGACGCGACCGATAGTTGTATCGAATATGCACTTGCAATTTATACAAACATCACTATTTCGTAATAAAACTAATGTAACTTCTATTGAGAACCACTGACTCGTAGGTACTTAAAAATTATTGTTTTGTTATTTTCAAGTTTTTATAAAGTTTGTTTTGTGCAACTTTTGTACGTACATATGTATCTGGTTTTGAATTTGCATTTTAGGTGCATATTCAATACAACTGTCGGTCGCGTTATAAATGACATTTGTATTACGAATTAATGACTTATGTTACATTGCTCAGCATCTAGACTATGTAGAATCCAAACCTATGTATAAAGTAGATAATAAAATGAGATGCAACTTCTTTAACTATCCGTTAGTCGCGCATGTGACTAGCAGTCCCATGGTTTACTCTTTCCGTGATTCACTGTTGTCTATTCATGACATCTTACTGATATTTTACAAACTGTTTTCCTAAATATCATGCAAAGAGTTAATGATGTTGCCTTATAAATGACCAATTAGAAAGAAAACATTTTTGATTTTAACAAACATTTTAGCAGATTTGTTAGTTGCTTCTCACAAGATTCTAAAATAAGAACCATATGGTAAAGTAAACTACCATTTTACTTGGGGTGCAGATAGAGTCAGAAACGCAATTAAAAATCAAAAACGTTTGAACTCCTTTTATGTGTTTGTAAGCTTCTACAAAGTTACGTCCATTATCAGAACGAATATTTCAGATTGATAAGTAGTGCCACTAAATTGATAAAATTTACGACATTCTTGTATGCATTTTTGAAGTAAATTACGAAGCCATACAATCCAAAACTTTGTTCCATACGAACTGATCATAAAAACTTATTTGTTGAAGATTTTTAGGTAGCAATAACAACGCATGCTTATACGCTTAGTGTACGGCCAATTAAAGTAATCTAAGGGTGAGCCCCTTAAAAAACCAAAATAATCAATAAAAAGTGATAACGATGCTAGGTTGCGACAGTGTCATTGTGACATTCACAACTCCAAAGATTCAAGCTGCAATTCTGTGCAAATTGTCAGTTTGTTTGGGTTTTACGAACGATAATACGGCAAAAGTCAAGTTTTATTAGTAAAACAATTTTGTTACAGACTTATTTTTTTAGAATATATGCTAAAGCCATAATCCTAAATAAAATTTCTGAGCTTAAAAATAAGTGGACAGTATCAATGGAAACAGGCAAGGAAACAATCACTACTGACTCGACTAAATTGGCTAATAACACTGCGGTGCTCAACTCTAAAGAAGGAATAGACGTGACTTTGAGTAGTGCTATTTTAGTTTTTGCCTTTCAAAAATGAGGAAAAAAACAGAACAAATTTTTTCTAAAGCAAAATCCCAAAGCCTAATAAGAGCTGCTTTCTGTGAAAGTACGCAGCAAGAAGATAAATGTTTTCTGTAAACAATATGTATGGTATGTTTGCTATTTGGGTTCGGGCAAATAGTCAATCGCTTTTTGTTGTAGAACTTGATTGTTTAGTGACTATATAACGCAGTATTATATATTTTGAAGAATAAATAAAATAATCTTGCATCAAATATTTGTACTGTTTGAATGAATACTGCGTAATCGAGTTTTTATTCTTAACAACTATTATAAACCTTGGATAAATTGGAGGATGAAGAGCTTAAATTACGTTTAAATTGAAAAGCTGCAACATACTTTCCAATTAAGTCTCGTTTTTTAGTTTTTCTAAAATGTTGTTAACACGTTAAGGGACAGTGACGTTATGCAGCGCCATTTCTGAATGTTATAATAAGACACAACGTCTATCAGAGTCCCTTATAAAACTCTATGTTTTGACTGAAAGTGAAACAGGGTTAACGTTTTCGCAATGAATAACGTAATTTAAGACATAGTGTCATATCCCAGATAAGTAAATGCACTCTAGTGCCTAGAGTGGCACAATTTACTGTCTCCTCCACCCACAATCACATGTTCCTCTTCCCACATACAAAAACCAACATAGTCTGAATTTTTAGTGACCTAGCAATTGCTAAGTAAAGTACTACTGTAATCTTCAAAATACGACCCTGTAATTGCAACAAAATTGGTCAGCAATTCTGCCATTAGTACATAGGAACTTTACCCGTTTGTAGTTTATCCCACCAACTCCAAGACGAAGCGCGCGGCGTTTCCCTCTTTAGGTGCAGTCATGCAAAATGAATCGGCTCTAAAATTCGCTGCAACAGCTTCACCGGCACCTGTTCTCCGAAATCCGTCTCCAGCACTTGTTTTCCAAAACCCGTCTCCAGTAAAACCTTTTCCAAGATCCTTACACCATAATCGCTTACATACCTGAAACCCCAAATAACATTGACAACCGCTCGTACCTAGATTATTCTGATTTTCGACGTCTTACGCACTGGTCCGGTTGGTCCTGTCCCTCCCGGGAGTACGATAGGAAGTTATTCGAACTCCCTGAGGGTTGACTGACTTGGGAAAACTGCTTCATTAAAACAATCAAGTAACATAAACGAATACCCAACGAAATTTTTGCAGTTTGTTACCGGTACGTGTTCAAAGTAATTTAGTCATTTTAAAATAATTTGCTTGCTCACGCGCATTCATTTCAGTCAGTATTTGATTTAATTGGCCCTATAATTAAATTGATTTACCAATTAAGTTTTACTCAATTAAAAGTTGTCAAGGAGAGTCCCCCGCATTGATTAAGAGCAGCAAACTAAGTCCAGCTACCGTATTTTAACTACGCCAGTCACCGCTACAGTAATCGCACAAACACGCAAGTTCACCGCTCGCCGATTAAAAAGAATAAAGCTACCGTATTTTACCTGCAATATCTAAAATCCTGTACACCCGTTAATCACCATTTATTTAGAGTAAAACTACTGGAATACACAGAGGATAAAACTATATTCACGCGTGTAATAGGTATTAGACGCCATCTTTTCTGTTTTAGATTTTGCCACCTGGTGCGAGATCGTAGCACTGTTAGCGGAACTGATGAACTTAAATTTGGGTGGATAAATAAACAAATATATACCTCCGAACAATTTCTTTTGTAAAACGGAAGCCTGCAATGTTATATTTAATTCGTTAATTAAGTTTCAGTTGTAAATTACATTTTATAAGAACATTATATTTATTAAGTTGAGGTGTGGAATTATTAAATTGTCTCCACTAGCTACCTGAAACAGAAGCAGTAGGAACTTGTTACACTACTACTACGTGTTGTGTAAAATTTGTAGCAACAATTTTTCTATAAATCGTCAGTAACCAAGATTACTTTCTAAGTGATTTTAGTTCTACCACAGAATGAGCTAAAAGCAAAATGTCTCATACAGAGGAATTAACGATCCTTTTTGCAAAAGTACCCAAAAAGTGCAAGACTAAAATGATACAGGAAAGAACTTGGTGAAGATACGTCAAGATATCGGAGAAGATCAAAAGAATGCATTACAAAACAAGCTTCAAAGCATCTTGAACATTCTAATAAAGACACCGCTCTACAAAATTCAAATTGAAAATCTTCCACAAGAAAGCGATATCGAATGGGAGCATACAACTACAGATATACCAAACTTTAATTTTGATAAAACATACAATTGCTTCAAAAAAATTGCTTGGTTTACGAACTCATACTACTGGAACCCTACGATCTAACCGTAAAAGTAATTCATGTAATCTGGTAAAAAAAAATTCAAAAAGGGGAAACTATTTTGAGTTCATAGAAAACAGATTTATGTTTTAGAATATCGCAATAAACGCGATATGGAAAAAAGATGATCTAACCTGAAGAAATTGTAACATATAACCGTCACATATCAGGCATTGACAGATGCGATCAATTGACCTCGACCTATTCAACATCAAGAAAAACCATTCGGTGGTACAAGAAAGTAATCTTTTACATGTTGGATGTTGCCGTATGGAATGCTTTTTACTTCTACAAAAATTATTGCAAAAACTATTTAACATCCTACAGATTTTTAGATTTTTGTAAGAACCTCATAAAATCTTACCTAAAACTCCCCGTTGGCATTGAGAGGAAACATTTAATTTAATTCGACATTGAAAGCATGACAATAGAAAACAGTAAAATGTGTTTTATAATACTAAAGCCTTTACCAGTCAAACTTCACTAGGTAGTCACTGGCCCAAGAAAAACCTTGGTGTATCATACGCCAAATCTAACAAGAAAAAAGTATTCCTGAAATGCAAAATGTTCACCAAAAAGGGGCTGCGTAAAGAAAAAGTTTTTGTATACCAATAATGCATGTTTGTTTCAGTTTTTTCGTTTTAATAATAAAGTTTGATTTTGATTTAAAAAAAGAAAGTTTTGACAAAAAAAGGCACTATTGTTGGCCGACGCTGATTAGCGGTCTGTCAAAATAAGATTGATAGTTTTAAATGCAAAAGTACTGTATTAGTCAACCATGTTCAGAATGACTAACTGTCCGTCAACGTGTTAACGTATAAATTTGTAGGATCAGAAAGTGGAGCTCGAAAAAGTCGTTTCATTTTACAAAAATGTTTAAATTTTTAGATAATTCAAAGATATTGGGAATATTTGTATGATCTATAATGGTTCGTACAAAATAACTGTTTATGACTAAGGGATGACCAGTAATATATAATTTTTTTTTAATGAAAAATATTAAGGTATCTGTTGGCACCTTATAGCGAATTAATTGAAGAAGGAATATGAAACGTTTCGTCGGTTACTTCATGTGTTTTTCAAGCGACGTTTCGAGGACAAAGTGTCTACTTTTTCAGACCACTGTATTTAATAAAAACAACATTAGTACAAGCATAAAAACCAGGTAATTTTGAACAAGTATGTAAATTAATTGTAAAATTGCTTGATTTTTTAGAATAACTAAAATTAAGATGTAAGAAAAAAACCAAAAAACAACTTATAAAAAACTAAAACAAGTAGCGATGAATTTGCCAAACACAGTCACTTGGTAAAAATAATAAATAACAAAAAACATTAAAATGTAAATGATTTAAAAAACAAACAATAGTTACAACAAATTCACGAACATCACAAAGACCAAAAACCAACTAATCAAAAATGTTGGCACTGAAAGGTAACGGTTAAGAATTCGAAGTCATGACATTTTATTGATAAGGTTATTGTATACAGTACTAAGTTTATTAGTATCTGTATTAAAATTCACATTGTTGTTATGTCTAGTGATAAAAATCATCTTAGATGTAAATCTTTTATTGAATTTGGGTTCCACATCTAAGATGATGGGGTTACTAAAATCGAAATTGTGGCTAGTGTTAATATGATGATTTTTTATTAATTAATAGTTTTTTGTTTAGTTTGCCTTATGTAACATTTGTTGCATCCCAGGCACTCGATTCTGTGTTTAACATTGTGTCTGTCGTTGTGTGTGTGTGTGTGTGTGTGTGTGTGTGTGTGTGTGTGTGTGTGCGCGTGTGTGTGTGTGTGTGTGTGTGTGTGTGGGTGCGTGCGTGCGTGCGTGCGTGCGTGCGTGCGTGCGTGCGTGCGTGCGTGCGTGCGTGTGTGTGTGTGGAATAATATTTGGATTATTAGACTTTTAAGATAATTGTTATTTTTTAGGATGTTTTTTTTAAGATGTTTAGGTTTTTTGTGTAAAATTGTGGACTACTTAAACTAATGATTTTGTTTTTCATAGATTTGATTATGTTAATTTTTTGATGGTGTGCATGTTTTGAAAAATAATTAATCGTACGGTTGGATGCTATCGGTTTTGTGTACCAATCCGTTAATATAGAATTGTTCTGTTTAATTAACCTAATATCTAAAAATGGTAAAGAGCCATTACTTTCGACCTCGTGAGTAAAACTTAGATGTGGATCATAGCTATTAAAGATGTTTAACGTGTTGAGAATTTCGTTCTCAGGTATGCAACTGATGACATCGTCCACGTAACAAAACAACAATGTGGGTTAAACAGTGAGTTTGTCAAGTACAAACTGAAATAAGTCATGCATGACTAAGCTAGCTAAAGCTGAAGATGCCGGGTTGCCCATTGCAGTGCTAAATTTTTGTATATACATTTTGCTCTTAAATGAGAAAAAGCTAGGGTCAAACAGAAATTTGATAAAATCAATAAATTCAAAATACTTAAGTAGAGTATGACTTTAGACATTTTTCTAGTATTTATGGCTCATTTCAAAAGTAGTTTTTTCGTGATGTTGGTAAACAAAGATGTAATATCGAATGACACTATGTGATAATTAGGTGAAATTGTAATGTTCTTAGTTTATTCAACAAATTCCTGTGAATTAGATATATTATAATTGAACAAATAAGAAATGTTATTAATGATGGTAGGGTTTCTTAATTTAAGTAGTATTTATAATAATTTAATTTCAAAAATTACGAAAAATTATTAAGTGTGTTTCGCGGTTATTTTCAATTTTAGTCTATTTTGATAACAGGTTACCTTGAAATAAATGTTTGATTATAAATATCATAGTGTTTGTTCTCCATGTTTAATTGTATTGTCATTTATTATTTACACTTATTTATTGTTTTTAATCATTGACTATTAGTAATCCATTTTTGTCAATTAAGTTTAGGATGTGTTCATGTTTGTTAAACTTCGGAGTAATTGCTCAAATATTCTACGTAAGTTTTTACGTTTAGTGTTGTTCTGTTTACATCTGTAATTAGTTATTGCTAACTTATTTGGCTATTACTTAAAATTTATAAAATTAATGTTTATCAAAAATTAAATAAAAATTAAAAGTAATTAGAAAATTAATTTTCAATAGCATAGTTTACATTAAATTGTGTCTAAATAAAATTGATCAATATTAATTTATTTACGTGTTTTTGATAGCAAATTAAAACCACGTATAGAAAATTAAACGTTGTTTTGTTGGGTTTTTAAATAATTAAATGCAAAGATATCGCGTATCCGTTATATTAAAAATAGCATGTGAATTAAATAATATAATAACCAGAGTAATTTATAACAATATTAACTCTCTGTTTTAAAGTAAGTTTGTTCAAATCTCAAAATGATTCTGAAAACGAGCAAATACTCTAAAAAGAGTACATTAAACACTCCACTGCAAGGGACAGACCCTGAAGCAAATTATAAATTTTCGCTTTCTACGTCTCTCGTTACTGACTTGAAGTACATCAGTTAAACAAGTTATACTTGTGCCGTGATAAAACGCTTTTTAATGATTTAGCAGAAACGAAAATATACTTATTACAGAATATGAATACTTTTAATGAGATGTCTTATTAAACGTGATGTTTAAAAACATACTTCTTATAGAAACGTAATTGCATAAACAGCTACATACTAAACATAAGTTGTTGAACTGATTTCAACTCTTGTTCTGTTCTGACAAATTGCAATAAATTAAACGTCAAAGGTTGTTTTAATAATATTAACAGAATTGTTAAAAACTGAGAGCTTTAATATGACATTACAATTTGTTACAACCTTAGGGTAAAATGTTTCATTAAAACTTTTGTTTGCTCATTTACTTTGTAATTCTATTAAAAATACAAAAAGAGTATTCATCTTTATTTACAAAAATACAGGTCGTAACAGAAACATAATTAGTAAAACTTTTTTTTTTAAATAGAACGTTAATGTTTTGTTAAAAAACAATTTACGTAAATAAGAATGCTTTCTACGACAGTTTTCCCCAAGAGTTGACAAAAATCTAATAAAAAAATTATAAACAAACAATTTCAAATACTAAAACCATAAATAAAAGATTTACACCCATTATCAAAACAAACAACAAAATGTGTAGTTTACTAAAATAATAAATATAACATAAGTTATTTAATAGCGTGCGTAATTAATACAATATTTTGTTTTTTAATACACTAAAATGCTTGTTAACATAAACATACAATATTACAAAAAACAAAAATCTGTATCAATTTTTATTTAGAAATTCAATTTTCAAGAGTATTGACATGATTACGCGAAACTGTAAATGCACAGCGCACCTAAGCAAACATGAGACCCGGAAAATATGAGAACTGGAAACTGCCATAGATTTATGCGTGAACAATTACAGCATAAAAATTGATTGTTTTCGTCTTAGCATTTATGTTCTGTTGTTTGTTATAATGCAATATTTTCTTATGATTATTGTCTAAATCTTAAATTTGTAACTTTTTGAAGTACGAAATAGGAAATTGTTTAAATTTTATAGTACTGTATTTAGAATCGACAGTTTCTGTAACATTATAATATAATGCACATGCAAATAAATAAGAGCATTTAAGAATCATATGTATGATTTAAGTCTGTTGGTAAAAATATTTAAAGAAGCAGAAGCACACTGTTATGAACAAATTTCAGTTTCCATATTCGTCAGAGTATGAGCTAGGACGCTTAATGCTAGCAGTTTAATTTAAGAGTTTTGTCACTCTGTATGGTAGATTTTGGTTATTTTATATTGCTAAGTTAGTAGGATGTCTGTAAAATCGAGTTATTAATGCAAAAAAGTAATTGAAAATATTTTTATTGTAACTTGTGTAAAATAATATATGTATATGTGAAAATTATTTTTTTTTAAATCAATGAATACTATTATTTGAATGAAAAAGAATTATGTTACTTACATAACCAAAACTATTTAAATTTACCATCAAAATACTTTTCGCTTGGAATGTACCATCAAAATTAAATCGCTCTCAAACACGCCTTATGTCAACTGTATTATTATATATTAAATTATTAAGATTATTTAATAATGGTGATTTTGGCGTTGTTGAAGCAACATTCCAAACCTAAATTATAATTAGTATATAACATTACTACCATGGTAATAAGAGTTTTTACCGACAAAAAGAAACGTATTACTGGTGAGTTGTTAGACGAGCATGTCACTTTCTTTAAGCAGTAAAACCAGTTGTTTCAAAGCTTTTTTAGTTTGGTGAAAATAAATGTGCCAGAAGCAATTATTGAAAGAGTTAACAGCTAAACTTCTAGTTTATTGCTAGAAAAATTATTTTTAATGTACGATCGTGTACCTAAATAACAATTTCAAAAACTGTTAGAATCAAATATAATGTGGTTCTTCCATGAACTAAGAATTTTGTATTACGATATTTGATCAATTGCGCAATGCCGAGTACCAGTGGCGTGTTTAAATAAACGACAGGACTTAGCAGTGTGTAATTAATATGTACAAGCAAATTATGGCTGAATATGTTTTGTTTACGATATGAATTGAAAGTTCTAACTTGTAAATGTTTTGTAGGCATTGCAAAATTAACTTTGTATCGTATTTAAAAAGAATCCAAAGTTACAGGAAGTCTTCAACATTGTGATGATCGACTTAAAAATAGTATTCGAAGAATAGTACGCGGATTTAAAAATGAAACATCGCTTTTAATTTAATATGTGCAACAGTATTCGATAACCGGGTTTTTATTTCTAATTCCTTTTAGCATTAATTAATAAGAGATTCATTTTTGCTTTTGCGAGTTATCGTGCTGACACTATTTGCTCTGTTCATTAATATTCCAGATCGACTCAATTGGGAAAACGTTTTTTTTGGGCAAGTACTGAATTGTAGGTAAGACTTATTTTATCAAGTTTGTGTCGTCATTAAGGTCTCTTACGAAATGTCATTTTATTCTAAATTGCGTATTTACATGAATTGTTTTAATACTATGTAAGTATTTTCTTTATTTTGTGTGTCGCATGCTGTTAACCATAGAATATTTGTCATTATCATTTTATGTTTTCTCTATAAACACACTATGTTTAATTTAACCCTGTGTATTGTATGTTGCTGTTACTTTCGGCGCGTATATAACCATCGTTAAATAAGTTACGATAAATTTTTGTGCTTGTTGTTAATAATCGACGATATTAAGGTAAAGTTGTTATACATATCTTACTTTTGTTTTTTGCCGTTGTGAGCTACGAACCTAATTTTGTTGCAAGCTTGGACCTTCTGTATTGATCAAAACAGACGATTTTACGTAGTAAGATCTGGCGCCCATTAAATTCTATTTATTTGAACCCCCTATCTCCGACTAGTGCAAGTTGCCGAGCAGGGTTTGTAACACCTATAAGCTTGTTGCAACTGGATAAGATTAATAATACTTTAAAAAATTGGTTACAATCACAGAATATCACATTTGAACGAGACATTACTTTGTCGGAGCTTTTACTGTTAAAACATCTACACAAGGATCAACATAATGGAATAGTCGACGACTTAATAGATTCGCTGATAATATTTATTAATAATGATAGTGATACGACTTCGATCTGAATCTAACATTGAGTAGTTTGCATGTTTTGCCTTACTTTTTAATGTATTTAAAATTGTATGATTTTTTATTCTGTGTGATTGAAGAATGTTGTATTTATTTATATGTAGGAAACTATGAAATTGTTAGTCCACATGTAGGAAACTATGAAGTTGTTAGTAGTATTATTTGTTTATATTACTCGTTATTTGTGATGCACAATTTTGTAATTCGTGTCATTTTATTACTTTCATTATAATTTACATTCATAAACATATTCTGAATTTTACTATGATCAATTAACAGCGCTATAACATTTTAATTTCAACCAGGGTTGCCACAAAGACATTTTTTATACTTACATTTAATTTCTAAAATTATAAAAGTCTACTGCTTTTGTATTTACTACCTCAAATTATTTGGTTATTTATCTGGTGATTTTTAGCAGTGTAAATCAATGTTTTGCAATCGCTCCTCATAGTTATTAAATAGGGTAACGCGCTTCTTTTTTTTTTGTGTGTATTTTACAACATACTTGGATCACTATTTCTGTTTATATTAATTTCACGCTTCTCTACTCTGTTTAAAAAAAACATTTAATTTTCTGTTATTGACCATTTTTAATCATTCTCAAGGCGTGTTTTAAACAAATAGGTATAATCGGTATAATTAATGATTCTGTTGCTATTGCGTATTATGTTACTATAAATGATCTCACATAATGTAGTATTGCGACCATGGTTAATTTCAATACGGCACATCGGAATTGCATTGTTGCTATGTCTGAGAGTTGGTTGACTGCAGAAGTATTAGATAATGTGGTATAGGTCCCTGTGTGTTGTTTCATCCGATTGGATGGTCCTACACCAGAAGGTGGTGTTGCGTTCTATATAGATCATTTAAAGTTTGTAATTAGCAATTGTACCTTTATTCGAGATTTCGCCGAATTTCTTTCTATTACTATTCACTTAAGTAACTCCAAACTTGCTGTGTGTGTCTTATATAGATCACCTTCAACTGATGTGTAACATTTCCTTGAGTTTATAGAGGATGTATTTCTAGATATTATCTTATCACATAACAATTTTGTATGTTTTGGAGAGGTTAATATTAGGTCAATTTTCTTCTGCTCATTGCTATATTTCGCTTTTAGGTGAACTGAGGTTGAGGCAGCTCATTGACAAGCCCACACGTGTCTTTCGGGTTTGGACCGTGTCATTTTTGTTGTAACCGAGGTTGTCAACGTTTCGCCCACTTTCGTAAGGGGCTTCATCAGGGCGTGAGATAAATCGCAAAACTCAAACAAGTAACCGAAATCTAACTAAAAACTTCTCAAAAGTTAGGTTATCCACTTGTAAAACAAGCCATAATCTAAACTCTGAAAAGGTAAGAAAGAAAACGATAACTTGAAAAAGCAAACGAAAATCTAACAAAGAACCAATACAGAGTTAGGTAATCAACTTGCGAAACAAGCCAGATTCTAAACTCCGTAGAAGTCATTTAAGAAGAAATAGTCTCCGTATATAAAGGAAAAGGATCGTCATGGATAGTTAAGCTTGACTCTGATTGGGTTACGGTTGATAAGGGTCGTGTGCTCGAAACCATGATCGCGATTGAAGTTATTGGGGTGTTTGATGATTTCTATGCTTTCTCGGAATTTCTTGTTGAAAAAGAATAGAGATTTGGCAATCAACGAAACATTATCAGAATCTATCTTGTGACTTATAGTAAAATGATGTTCAGCAACCGCAGACTTGGAAATATACATTTTCCTTATACAACGATCATGTTCTGAAATGCGAGTAATGACGGAACGACCGGTTTCACCAATGTAGACTAAACCACATGAACAAGGAATTTGGTATACACCTTGAGATGAAAGTGTAGAAAATTTGTGTTTGGGAGAAGGAAAATTTTGAGAGATTTTGCCTGTCGAGTTGAATATGAGTTTAATACCATTCTTACGAAAAAGTTTCGCTAGTTAATCTGTAACCTTGTGAATGCAGGGTAAAAAGGCCAATTTCGGGTTGGATTCGGGAGTAGAAATGTCCTTAGGTAATCGAGTACGTGGATGTAGATGACAATTAATAACTCTATTTCTAACTAAATTTGATATCTAAATGTTTTTACTATGGAAATCGAAAGTAACGGTTCTCTTCCATTTCTTGACGTTCTTGTGACTCCTAAGCCCGACGGACTTCTGGGCCATCGTTGTATAAGGAAAAGGTATATTTCCAAGTCTGCGGTTGCTGAACATCATTTTACTACAGGTCACAAGATAGATTTTGATAATGTCTCGTTGATTGCCAAATCTCCATTCTTTTTCAACAGAAAATTCCGAGAAAACATAGAAATCATCAAACACCCCAATAACTTCAATCGCGATCATGGTTTCGAACTATCCCTTCTTTGGTTCCCGGTTATCAGTCATTTATCAAAAACACGCCCCCTAGCAACTGTAACCCAATCAGGGTCGAGCTTAACCATCCGTGGCGATCATTTTCCTTTTAATACGGAGACTATTTCTTCTTAAGTCACTTCTACGGAGTTTAGAATCTGACTTGGTTCACAAGTTGATTACCTAACTCGGTAGTGGTTCTTTGTTAGATTTTCGTTTGCTTTTTATCGTTTTCTTTCTTACCTTTTCAGAGTTTAGGTAATGGCTTGTTTCACAAGTGGATAACCTAACTTTTGAGAAGTTCTTAGTTAGATTTCGATTGCTTGTTTCAGTTTTGCGATTTATCTCACGCCTTGATGAAGCCCCTTACGAAAGTGGGCGAAACGTTGGCAGCTTCGGTTGCAACAACTATGACACGGTCCAAACCCGGAAGACATTCTAATGTTAATAAGATTTGTTATACACATGATTTTAATAAATAATTTTTTAATTTATCTTATTATTTTATATACCCTGTAGTGAGTAGTGGTTGCACTGTTTATAGTTCTCTGTCAATAGTTTATAGTGATAATTTAGCAATTTGTTTGTTTCAAAATTAATAAGAAACCATTAAGTGGCGGAGCTGAACGAAAGGAAAAACAACAGCAAGACGAAGCATTAAATAGAACAAATACAAAAATACACAGTTTTTTCTATGTTGTTGAATTTATTTCTACGGCTTCAAGTAAGTAAGAAGGTTCTATAAAGTACTATTTTTACAAATGTAAACTTCAATTAAGTCTAATCTTAATAATAAAAAATATATAATTGTTAACTATGATAAATCCTATGAGGTACAAATTATAAAGAAGTAAACAAGGCTAAGTACTTTCTTATAAATGTGGATTGATAAGTTAGCCGATCCAATAGTTAAAAATCAGGTATATACTTACTAAAACTAAATGAGGAGGGGCATCAAAACACTTTAAGCGTCTATAGAAGGCGACGTTTCGTGCAGCTAAGTGCGAACTTCTTCAGGCCTAGTTGTAGACTTAGAAAAGTGGCGTGTCTTGGACTGCACTATGAAAACAACTATACAAATGAATTAACATTAAAAATAAATTAATTAAACATAACAACAATGACAACAGAACAGTAACAAAACTGGACTTAAACATAGTATGCGCACTTAGCTGCACGAAGCATCGCTTTCTATAGACGCGATGCCTCTTCTCATAGAAAAACTTTTAAGAAATTGTGGTAAGTATAATTGAGGAGAAAAATAAAATACAACTAACCGTAATTATTAAAATAATTTATTTCATGCGTGATTATTTGTAAAATACTGTAAGAAACTATGATTCAATAAAAATGATAACCTTTACTGTAATTAAAATTAAAATTGGAATTATTAATACAATTAAAACAAATAACGAAATCACATTACAGCAGTTCATCTTCTGACTCTAAAAAGAGCTTTTTTTGAAAAACACCCTATTCAAGTTAACAGTACTGATGGAAAAAAAACTTTCATTTGAATCAAGCAAATTGTTTTACCAAACGTTATTAAACGGAGAAAAAGTACAAAGAAAATCACTGTCTTACAGTCACCAATTGAATAAAGTGTCTTGTCAACTTGCATGGCATGTGGAAAGAAAGAAAATAGAATGACTTTTTTTATATCAGGACACGAGGTTTTGCCTAAGTATATACACAAAGCGGTTGAAATACATAAAAACTCACAATATCACCATAATTCTGTTACACTAGCTTTTCAATTTTGTATTGAACGTGATGTTGAGTCTCTACGTAACTCAAGTCAAGCTAAATTACGAATAAACGAAATAAAAACGCGGAGATTGGTACTTCAGCGTCTCATAGACATAACGCTTTTTATAGGCAGGCAAGGTTTAACATACCATGGGAATAAAAAGGCTGCATACTCTCTTTTGCAAAAAGGAAATCATGGTAATTTCTTAGAGCTGGTTTTACTATTGTCTGAATATGATGTAATCTTGAAATCTCATGTTGAAAAATGCATTGATGAAAGTAAAAGAAAACGAAATGTAAATTTAAAGAAATGAAAAGCAAACGGAAAAAATACGAATGTTGGAAGAGGATCTCTTGTTACTTTCTTGTCTAAGACATTTATCAACAAGCTAATAATTACAATCGGTAATTTGGGACGACAAATAATATTAAAAGATTTAAAAAAACAGTATTCATTGTAATTTGATGGTAGATACAACACAAGATGTTGCCGTAATTAATCAATTAGTTATCTGTGTTCGTTATGTTGTTCAAGGGAAAGTGTTGAAAGTCTTCTTGATTTGGCAGTTGTTGAAGATTTTAGTGGTCTAGCCCTTTTTGAAACGTTAAAATGTGACCTAAATAAATTCGGAATATATGTGTCTAATATCGTAGCTTGCTCATTTGGTGGGGCTGCTAATCCAAAAATTGTTTACACTCATTGTATGGCTCAAGTGCTGAATCTTGTAGTTGCAGATTCCACTATTCATTGTCTGCAAGCTGAAATTTTATTTGAGCTTGTAGAAGAAACTGCCTGTTTTTTTGACCAGTCTTACAAAAGAATGACTATTTGGGAAAACAAAGCAAGTTTGAGAACGTGTTCAGTAAATTTGTAATTATGGATTTGTTCATTGTTAGTCCCTTGTTTCGATTTACCTACAGAGCAAATCGCTTGGTTATGCAATAGCATAGAATTTGGTAAACAAATAAATAAGAAAAGAAACTAAAACAATTTTGATAACTTGTTGGATTTATGTAAAACCAGTAAAACATACACTAGGCAAATCCAAGAAACTTTTCATAAGTTAGAGATTGAGACTGATTTTCCACATAAAAGAATAGTCAAAAGAAAAAAGTGCTAGGTGAGATGTGTGCAGATGTGTTGTTCTCGGTTTCACCATCTTTGAAACACAAGGTTATTTATTTTAACATATTGGATTGTGCTATAAACATTATCAAAGATAGATTCATCGTTAACAAAGAGCTACTTGAAGATTGCTCTATTTTTGACCCCAAAAGTTTAAAATTTGTTTTGAATATTAATTTTCAGCAATCTAAAAACGCTATGTAAACTTTGCCAGTGTTGACAAATGTTCCAAAGAATAGCTTAGTAACGGAACTTAAGCAGTTTGCTGAACAGTATACAATATGTATACAATACCTTATCGAGTAATGATTAGTACTCCTTCTATTTCTTTACTGAGTCAACGTCAGTCCTCATCGTGCCCCTTGCTGTTATCTGGCATCATATAATATTACTATCATAAACTATTTTTATGTCAATCTATAAGTTTAGTTATGTACAGGATTTATTCAGTCACTTAACATTTATATAAATATTATTAAATTAATGTGTAAAAATTAATTGTAAGATTTTTTGTTTCGCAATTGGGTCCGAGTTACAGGTCAATTAGTATCTAAAATTAATAATTGTTAATACAATCTTGTATTTTTAACGTACCTGTTAACCAGCAATACACTTTACATTTGTGCGCTGCGATAAAAAAAGACAATGGCAAAACTGAACACTAAAATGAAGTGCAAATATTTCTTGAACGACCAAAATTTCGTTTGGATACAAGTTTAACTTTTTTTAGTTCCATAAAAAAGACCTATGTGTAACAATATTTTATAATTAAGGTTTAATGTTTTGTATCGTATATGTCGTGATGATGATTTTTAGCAACATATAACATTATTCTTGTTATACGTAATTATTTTTTACGGTTTTGGAAGATAGTGTGATTTAATTCTTTTATAGGTATGTAATATTGTTTAGTTGTGTATATTTATATTAATGTTGTTTGTTTATAACTTTTATAAAAATAAATCACGTTAAAAAGAAAGAATCTTAGAAATTAAATTACATTTACAAGAACTAGTAAGAGGATGGCCAGTTTTTCGTTGTTGTTGTGAAGTTGTGAAGAAGACTAAGAAAGATTTTATCATTCAAAGTATCACCACTGATAAAAATACTTGGTACACGTTTCCAGATGAAACTAAGGATTGGAAGCACCACACCGTTTTATCAAGTAGATAAATTATATTAAATGCTACAGTAGCTATAAAAACATTAATGGGTATAGAACAGTAGATATTAAATTAGATGATGAAGTTAAAAAAGATGATGAATTTAGAAATTTTTGTTTCCAAGATTTTCTACTAGAAGAGTTCATACCTATGTCAAATCCAAAATCTATCGAATTATTACAATTAGAGTTAGAAGAGCGAATAAAAAATTTAAAACAACAGTTGAAATTGAAATCAAGAAACGAAATCACACAATATTCATAAGGAATTTATTTTTGAAAAATTCGAAAAAAAAATCAAGATTCTGTTGATTGGTTGTGTAGATTTGAGAATGAATGTAATAAGTTTAAAATTTTTTCTGATAGTTTAAAAATTCAAGCTCTACGTTTTTTTTTTCTTAGGATTAGTCAAAGACTGGTATGAGACTGATTTAAAGAAAATTTGGTTTACAGCAGGTTGGGTAAATTGAAAAGATTCGTTTAATAATGTTTTTGTTGATAAAGGATGGTCAATTTTAAGAAAAGCTTTTAGCTACAAATATTTATGTGGATCTTTAGTCGATTATGCGTTAGTTAAAGAAAAATTATGTTTAGAAGTAGAACCAAAAGGTTCCCAAATTTCTCGTATTAACCAAATAGTTTTTGGGTTACCAAGCAAAGCTCAAGATAAGCTTGACATAGAGGAACTGACTTCTCTAGATAAATTATACACTGCTTTTAGAAAGTTGGAGGATGCATTTTCTAGAAAAAAAAAGAGAAAACAATTTTAACTCCTCGCCGTTTACAAAGATTTTTTCTAACCCAAACAAAAAAAATGAGTTTCAGCGTAAAGCATGTTCAAACTGTGCAAACCTTGGTTTTCCAAATCGTTTTCATTTATTATCAGATTGTCGTAGTAAAAAATCAACGGATATAACTTTACTACTGCCCGCACTTAAACTAAACTTCGAATTGGTAAAATTACTGATTGTATAACAGCTTATGTTGTCAAAAACGATAATTTTTCTTATGATTTATTACTAGGTATCGATGCTATAAAAAAATTCAGTTGATTTAAGATGAAAATGTAAAAATTCTTCAACGCATTGATATTAAAAAGGTTATAGATTTACAAGAAGAACGATCTAACAAAGAACAGATGCAAACTTTAGATAATAATTTTGAAAATATAGAAGTGAATTTTAATGAAAATTTAAACACAAGCGATTTTAAAGCTGAATTAAGCCATATCAAAGATTATGAAAAGCAACAAACAATATTAGATTTAATTGAAAAACCTAAACACATGTTTGCAAATGATAAATTTGATACCGGTAAAGTACAATCAAAAGAAGCCGAAATAAAACTAACTAGAGACGAATACGTCACATCTAGGCCATATAAATGTTCTATTCCTGATGACGAGAAAATAAAAACTCAAGTAAAAAAGTTACTTCGGGTTGGAATTATTGAAGAATATGACTCCCCATTTTTCTCCCCAGTAACACTGGCATACAAAAAGGACGATGGAAGAAAATCTCGTTCATGTATTGATTTTAGAAAACTAAATAAATTGGTGGTCCCAGAATAATTTCCATTTCCTACAATCCAAGATATTATTGAGAAAGTTGTCAATTGCAAATACTTTACAGTTTTAGATATTAATTCTGCATTTTGGTGCATCCCTCTCAAGTTAGAGGACCCTGCAAAAACTTCCTTTGTCATTAAATATAGAAAATTTATGTTCACAGTCTTACCTTTCGGTCTCAAGATTGCTCCTGCAACTTTTCAAAGAATTTTGTCAAATATTATTTGGATAAATAATTTAGATGACTTTTGTATTAATTACATAGACGATATTTTGATGTTCTCCAGAACTTGGGAAGAACATATTCAACACATAGAAAAAATTTTACAAGTAACTAATGATCAATGATTCAAATTAAAATTAGTCAAGTGTTTGTTTGCAGCTGAATTAGTTAAATATCTGGGTCATACAATTTCAATGAATAAAGTTTCGCCAACACAAGAAAATTTAGTTTCCATTAAAAGTCTTCAAAGACCATCTGATAGTCTAGTGTGCGTAGTATTCTTGGTTCAATTGACGTTTACCTGAAGTACATAGAAAATAGTACTCAGAAATTAGAACCTTTTTACCGACTATTAATAAAAGAAGTTAAATTCGAATGGTCGGATGAGTGTGAAGACACTTTTAATATGAATAAAGATTATCTATGTTCTAAGCCGATTTTGGCTATTTACGACATTAATAAACCCGTTTTTATCGAGACAGATGCGAGCTGCAAAGGAATGGGGGCAACGCTTAAACAGCCTAGAGAAGATGGATTATTACATCCTGTAACTTATTATTCAAGAAAACTTTCGAATTCTGAAAAACGATTGGGCATTATACACTTAGAATGTAAAGCCATTAAAGATGCAATAAAATTTTGGCAGAATTATTTAATTGGTTGTTCTTTCACTGTTTGTAGTGATTATAAACCATTAGAGAATTTAAAAAAAAAGCCAGAACAAACAAAATTCTTGGTGACTTAATTCTTTATTTGTCCCAGTTTGATTTTAATATAATTTATAAAAAAGGAAAAGACAATATTATTGCCGACCTTCTATCTAGGAACCCGGTACTTGAATACTTTAAAAACGAAGATTTTATTCAGATCGTTAATTTTCGAAATGAAGGCTACAAAAAAATAGAGTACAAACAAGGGTTAATTTTACTTAAAAATTAAAGGAGAAGTCGAAAATTTTTGTTTCACGCAGATTTGAAAATGAGATTATTAATCTTGTTCATAAACACTATCGTCACATTGGTCCACGACAGCTACAATAAGACCTCATTATTATTTTAAATGTTTGTATAAATCTGTACATGTTTTTTTATAAAAATTGCAAAATATGTATTAAAAATAAAACTAGACGTAACTACTATAGTCTGCTTTCGCAATTCGGTCCAGCATTCCAACCGTTTGAAATCATGTCACTTGACAGTGTAGGTGGTTTTGGAGGAATCCGCTCCATAAAAACATATATGAATATTTTAGTAGATCATTTCACCAAATATGTGTGGATTTCTACAACTAAAGGACAAAATGCTCAAGATTTTATCAATTTAATTAATCCAGTAGCAAAACATAATAATATTTCTATATTATTAGCTGATCAATATACTGCTATAAATTCAACTGATTTTAAAAACTATTTAGAAAAAACTGGTATACAGATTGTTTTAATTTGCATAGATCACCCGGAATCAAATGGACTAAATAAAAGATTAAATCAGGCAATTCTCAATCGATTAAAATGTAAAATAAATAATAATAATAATAATAATAACCGAGCATGGCCAACACTCGCACAGCGAATACAATGACACAATTCATAGTTCTACAAACTTTGCACCCTCATATTTACTTTTTGGACAGAAACCTACTATTTCGCCTCTTCAAGAAACTAACATCTCTCGAAGAAGGTCGTCTAACAGCATATCAAAACTCCATTAGGAATTTTCAAATAAATAAGAAAAGATTAGATAAAAATAGGCGCCAACACACATTTAACGTGGACGATTTGGTGTATATAGACAATGGAAACAAATTAAATAGAAGAAAGTTAGATCAAGTACGAATTGGACCTTTTCCAATAGTTCGACGGATCTCTACCTCATTTTATGAAGTTGTCAGTGGGAAGAAAAAGAAGATTTCAAATTTCTTCCATTCTAACAAATTACTTCCGTTTACACCACATAAAGCGTCTTTAGAAGGGGAGGTGTAAAGGTAGAAACACTGCTCCACCTTTATGATAAAGACTGCAGCATAGGTACATATAACGTTTAGACTGCAAGTCTTATTTTATTAACATTTCATTTAATTTATTAATTATTATTATTCTTGGTATACGTAATTATTTCTTACGGTTTTGGAACATACGTGTAATTTAATTCTTTTATAGGTATGTATGTAATATTGTTTAGTTGTGTATATTTATGTTAATGTTCTTCGTTTATAACTTTTATAGAAATAAATCACGTTAAAAAGAAACAATCTTAGATATATTATTTAATCTTTGTAACCTAGAAACTTAATGCATGTTAAATTGCTGTAATAAATTATCATAAACTTACTTTTGCTAGATATTTATATTTGTAAATTCAGTTCTAAAAACTTTTCATAAAATTATAGCAAATAAAATGATACAATAACAAACACAACGAGCGCCGCTGATAACTAAGACAAATTTAAGATGTGTTATTTCGATGTCAAATTTTAAAAATGGATGTTTCTAAAGATTCTAAACAAATAAAAGTAACTGATCACGCGAATTTCGGTATTTAAAATTTGCATGATACATAGCTGCATGCTTTACGTATATTTTTCTTAGTTGTAACACGTTTTTTAAACAACTTTTTTACCTTTTTTATATCTATCTGATTGCATTTCTTGAGGTTTTATTTTGCTTAACTATTCTGTCTTTAGTACTTACAAATGATTAAAAAAATTGAGTGCATGTTATTGCAGTAATAGAAATAATAGTCAAGAAAGAAACTTACAAATTATAAAAAAAATTAGGTGCAATTTTAATGCAGTAATAGAAATAATAGGAAAAACGCTCCAAAGTTAATAACTTACGTTTAAAATAAATTTTAACAAGTATAGAACCAATATTAATTGGTTAGTGTTTAATAATCTTTAATTTTTTTGGAAAGTTTTAAGTGGATTTAAATATATTGTTTTGTACGAACTACATAAAACTTGTCTCAAAAAGTAGTTCAATTTGTAGTTAATTTATAAGTAGTAATAATCAACTAAAGTACTTATATGAACAGAAACAATATTATGTTACTAACAAAACTCAATATACTTCTAGAATGGTTAACCGCAGTACTAATTTACTCGTTATTAATTTATAGTAATACACCGATAACCGCAACGCTACGGAAAAATCAATAATGCACAGAAGCTGTTTGCAGAATAATGTAAATAATACCCCACAATAAGCACAAAGCATCTCTTATCATAGCCTCGCAATCCTTAATACAAATAATCAAATTACCTTCGATGTACAATTTAAATTCCACACAATGTGACCTTGCATTCGATTCTTCCACAGAAAAAAATCTTTAACAATTACCATAGCAATTGCATATATAAACTGGACAGTATCAATATAAATTCAATTGTGTGGTCAGTACCAAGGCCAGAAGTCTCGTTTACGACATTTTTTAAACAATCAGTGTTTTTATAGGTGCACATTGCCACACCTTATCTGTTGCTATCTTAAAATATTCAAAATATTCAATTACGGACGTTATTTCTTTGTATACATTTTCTTTATCAATGTTTGCTCTTACACGTCCAACTAAATCTAAAGCGAAACTATAAATACATTTACAAATTGATCCCTCTTCTATCAATTTTCTTTCCAATTTTTATCGTTTATTCCTTACTTTCGTGAACGTGCTAAAACTTTTATCGATAGGATTGAAATATTAAGTAATACGTATCGCATGCAAATAAACTCGACCCGCTTTAATTTTCAACGGAAAACCATTAAGTTTTTTTTAAAAATCGACGTATTATTATTAATACCAATTGATATTTAAAAAAAAACTTAATAGCGTTTTTAAAGAAGACGTAAAAATCAAAATTCAAATACAAAAAATTAACTTGTTTTTCAGTTATTCTTTAATGTACGCAATATTAAAAACAAAAAAACTTTGAGACGTTTGGCGTGTTTTGCTTATAAACAAGATTTTTAAATATACATGCAAATTGTTAAGGTTTCCAGCAGCATTACTTTGTCGTAAAAACAAAATGGAATTCTTTAAATACAAACAGTCTTTACTTACATACAAATTGAATTTTCATGATAGTGGTAATTTATGTAAAGTTATATTTATCATGTTTTAAATTTTTTTGTTACATATTCATACCTAAAAATAGTTTCTAGTATTTTGTTAAGAATAAAACAAACACAAAAAAACATAATTTAAGTTTAAAATAGTTCTGTTAGAATATGTCAGCAACAATAGTATCTATATTGATCTACAAGTTTAGAAAAGTGTAACGTGTAAATTCACTTTTCTAACGTAACGATCATGCTGTTTTTTCGTTTACTTAACGAAAATAACGCTATTATGAAAGTGTCGAAAAATAATAATGTCATAACATATGTCGAGCATTTGTTGACATAGTAACAAAAGCAGGAGCGGATTAAAGAAAGTTGAGGCCTGCACTTTGAAGAATGAGGTCCTTTGAAAAATAAAATATTACAGAGAACGAAAAGTAAAAATTTGTTAAATATTTTTTTTTCTTATTTTAAGGTTTACAAATCAATTTATATTATTGTCAATGTTAGTTAAACTGAGTAATTCATTTTCTATAGAAATTAAACTTCAGTAAATTAGTCTCCTAAGATAATTTTTTATCAAATTTAATTTGAAAAATGACTGTTCACTACTACAGCTTTTCGCCAATAAAGTTAAGTAAATGCGCAATAAAATTTCAACATTTGGAAATGTTTTAAATCCATGTTCAATAATAACACAAAATATATGTACGATATTGTAATGATCTTGGAACAATATTCAAAGTTGGTTAAATATTGCTTATTGTAATAAATATGTTCTTGATATTGTTAAAGTGTATATGACTAATATTCTAAAAATATATACTACAATATCGTTAATATACTTTAAAACCTTACAAATTTTTTCAAGGTTTACATGACATCAGGTAAATATTTCAATTCTAGATACTTATTGCAAGATGTAGAAAATGTGTTTAAATATTGTAAAACTGATATAAAAATACGTACCAACAGTATCGTTCGTGTATTCTAAAGTCTCAAATGTTTTTTCAAAGTTTGACTGACATAAAATATATATTATAATTATGTATAGAGCTAATTTTTATGTTTCATTAGTATCTATCGTTTTTATGTTTATTTTTAAATGTACTTTTAAATTTACGTGTTTATGGATGTTAAGCGTTTTTCTTAACCTTTTTTTACATTTTTGCTAAAAACCCTAACACGAGTTATTTTTATGTGAGTATATTTTAATATAAAGTAATCCAAAATTATAGTATGTATAAAAACGCAATTTAATTTTCAGATAATTATACAGGAAGAATATGAAATCAAGACATCTGCGTTTGAATTGAATTGAAAAAATAATTGTGTTATAAGTAAAAATATAGTAATTTTACAATAATAAACTACATTTGCTGCAAAAAAATTTTAGACAAGGTATTGTAATTCTGCTGCAAAATTATTATTAGTTATTTATGAACAAGAATAAGGAAAGTTTTGTTTTACTAACATGCAGTTGGATTTCGTGTTTGCAGTTTGTGAAGTCTAATTTTTATATCGAGTTTCAGTGCAACGTAATTGAATATTCAAGTAAGTGCCTATAAATTCTCGTATTTTTTATTTTTGCATCATGTTTTTTAAATATAGAAAAGCAAAAAACCATTTTGTAAATAATTTATTTTAACGCAGCGAGTACACCCTAAAATTGATGTTTGCTTAGTTGGCTGATTAACATTTACAGAAAATAATTCAAAGAAATTTTAACGGTAATCTCTAATAAGAAACATAAATTAAAGTTCGTTAAAGTAGTGTATCTGCACTTTTAAAACTAATCATGTTTGAGTTTTTGCTAAAACACTTATAAGATGCTTGATTCGAAGGTTCATGTAACGAAACGATGAAACACTCAGATGAAACAAAGCTGTAACTTGCGGTGGTGTCCTTAATTTTTTGTATTTTTTGGATGCAGTGTTTATTATTATTATTAAACAAGATATTGCTTATGATTCGTTTTATGTTTTAAAAATATAATAAGTCTTAATTTTACTCAGCAATGCTAAAAAATAGTTATTGCAGAATTCGATCCGCAAAAGCTTCCGCGTTGTACGCTGCAAAAACGGTACAATACAAGGTGAAACAAGTATAACTCATAATCTTTTTATTTATAGGGGGTAGATATGGTAATTTTCAACACATTTTGTTTATAAACATGTTTTATACCTTTTCATCAATTTTTCTTAAGTTGCATACAGTAGTTCTTTTGACTTACTGTGAAAAAGAAGTTACTGTCGGGCTGTTTTTTTGTCAGCGTACTGGCGCAAAAGAGTTAATTTACGCGCTGTTTTTTTTACCTACTCAAAAAAGTTATTTACGCGCTGTTTTTTATTTACTTATCCAAAGAAAAGTTACTGACGAGTAGTGTGTTTTTTCGTACTCGCAAAAACAGAGTTACTGACGGGCTGGTTTTTTTCACGTACATTTATTATTATTTTTCTATGAGTGTACGTTTTGTATAAAGTTATTAGTTAGTGACAAATTGTTACGTGGTTGCCAACCTGCGTCCAGTCAAGACTCAATAAACCGCAATACGTGATCCTCAATTTAGGCTTTTAATTTCAATCAATTAGGCGCCATATAAAAAGGTCAGAAATTAGTTAAATTTATTTGGATATGCGTTTGTAAGTTTTTTATTTGATTATTGTACGAGAGATTCAATGAACTGAGATACTGTCTAATGGGAGAAAATTGAGAATGTGTATTTAAATTTAAATCTATCGCTTAAACGAGGTTTTTTGTTTATTTTTTTTTGCAAACGGAGAGAGCAAATTTAATGTTATCGTTTCTTTGTCTTTGACAAATCGGTTATAAAATTAGTTTTACTTCTTTTGCGCAGAAAGATCACGCTAAAAACACCTAGAGAATTTAATAAAAAATAGACATAACAATAAATAAAAAATTGACATAACAAGAAATCGCGAACGAGACAAACTGTTGAAAAAATCCAGTTTTTAAACTGTGGATGCACATTTCCTTTGCAACTTTTACATCTGAAAGAATGTCGCAACGTAGCTCAAATTGTGTCAAAATCTTAGAAGCTGTCGAACTGAAAACCGCTGTAAAACTTATGTAAAATCCAGTAGTTATTTAGTTTTGTTGTTTTTTTTTAATGCGTGTCAACTAATTAAAGTGTGTTGAAACAGTTGTCAGGGATCACGCGACATAAATTGCTTATCTAATCATTGAATTATTTATTTAATCAAAGTCTGGCTATATTTTGGAAAGTTTCACTTTGGCTTATCGTACATCACTTGGAAAAGAAATCATAAGCGTTACCAACACAACCCAAATATTTCCTAATACTTGTTGCCTAAACAAAGCTTAGATTTAAGAAAGTAAATAAGTCATTCACGATATTAAAGCTTTACAACCAAAACATCGCGTCTCAATGCTGGTGCCAACAATAGACTACTGGTGAAATAAAAAGAATCGCGAACTTATGACAGAGTTTATTGAGCATTTTGTTAAAGATTTGAAAAGATTAGCCTAAAATACTCATTTTTGTGCTTTTCAGTAATATTTACTTTCGTTGTTTTTTTAAAAATGCGCGTCAACTAATTACAGTGTGATGAAACAATTGTCAGGAATCACGCGATACAAATGGTATATTTAATCAGTGAATGATTTATTTAATCCAAATGTATTCAATCAAAGTCTGGGTAAATTTTTGAAATTTCCACTTTGGCTCTAAAATTTATTGTGTCTAGAGAAAATTTTACATTTATCCGAAAGTTTTCAACCGTATCTAAACCAGCAGAAAATGACAGTCAGTGGACGCGAATCTTAATTTTTTGACATTTCCTCGCATAACATGCTTGTCAGCGCAATGTGATTATTTGAGCTTTGCGAAGGTGACTTTTTGCCTTGAAAATATTTTTTGTCAAACAAAGTTCGATGTTTTGAGATTTTGTTGCTTGCTTTGTGTTTCTTACCGTACATCACTTGGAAAAGAGAACCTAAGCGTTACCAACACAGGTCACATACTCATTTTAGTGCTTCTCTAGAAACATTTTCTATAAAAGATGTACCCTCCAGACTACAACCATTTTGCACTAAACTATTACATACTACTAAAGCTATAAAAGAGAAACAACAGTCGGAAGTATTTGGATTTATTGTTTTAAAACTAATTCAGCGCCGAGCACAATTTCCGTTTCAAACAAATCGTACTACAAAAATAGATAAAATTAGTGCCTATTTACATGCCACGATGTTTGTTCAAGTGTATAGATTTAATATAACGCAATCGGGTTTATTTTTAGATATGTCACTGGAATTTATGTTTTATCAGCGCGCAGCAATTCTTGATAATCAACAGTCTCGCCTATAATTTGTTATCACAAAAAATTCTCTATAAGTCATTGCTGTTGCTGATTCATCATCTTTCAGCGATGAAGAAATTATGGGAAACAATTCTCAGGCATTTCATGAACAAATGTTAAATACAAAGAATTGGTGAATTATCATACGACACTATTCTCGTTCAATATGTACCTAAAATATTATTTATTTGTGTTTTTTTATTTTTTATTATTTGTGTATGCAATTCCTTTTTTGAAAATTGTAATAAACCTTGTTCATTATATTACGTAGGCAATATTGTGTTTGTATTCAACACCTTCCGATAATTGCAAAACTTGCGTAGTGACATCAATCGCACGATTGCAGCAATATCGCCCCAACGTACGAAGGTTCATATCTCAATGCGGTTTATGTTTTTTTTAAATTATATTATTATTTTAAATTAACGACGATTAATTTTTATCAGTAAAAAGACATAATTAAACGTGTTTATTGTTTTCATTAACGTCATAACGGATTTATTATTCCTTCATCATTCCTTATAGGAAAGTCGTGTGGTGACCACATCACTTTTTTTTTAGATGCCATCAGAAACCGACATCCTAATGTAATGGCTGTTACATACTTGAATGCGTTGCGTTATATTTGGCAAACTTTAGAACATTTATGCAGTACTTATGTAATATATGTAATGATTGTAATAAGTAATTTTAAGATACATTTTTGTGTACTTATTTTAGATGTTTAAAATGTATACAAATTTTATAATTATATTTTACTCATCATTTATAATTTTATTTTATTAGTGCCATCTTTATTAATAAACGTGTTGTTACAAAACATCTGCAGTGTTTCAATACGGTTTAATAAAAACTGTACAATGTGTAGCAAAAAAACCAAATTAAATATCATCGGCAAACATACACATATGTAGTAGGTATATATTTTACAAATAATAGTGAGATTTACTAAAAACAGATTAAAAAGTAATATTTCCCATATATGAGAAACAAATATTGAGACGACATTTATATGTAATGTCTGCCATATATTCAAAACATATATTTAAAAAACATCTATAAGTAATATTTAGAAAATATTTATTTTATATAAATTATTGATATAACATTACAATAAATGTCCAATATAAAGAAGTGTGACATTTAAACATTTACCGAATGTTATTTACTAATATACAGTCGAACTCCTATATAGTGATGTACAAAATTCCCTTCAAAAACATCATTATATAGAAACTTCATTATATAGAATTTATACTTAAAAAATATGTAGGAAGGAAATCCTATAATCCTCTAAACAATTCATGCATTTATGTCATTTACAAATGTACAGAATTTTTAGTACCATTAGCACAGAGTAATATTACTCTGTGCCATTAGTAATAGCCTTTCTGTATTGTAAATTAAGAAGTCTCATAATCCACTTATCCGTTTAACAATGCGGTATTGTAAAGGTAAAGAAAATTGTACGTGATTCCAAGAAAACTTTAAGTAGTTGGGTAACATTTTCTTTGAAAAAGATCATAATATAGAATTTGAACATCATATTTTAGAGGTGTTTTTACACGCATTTTAACCAGAAGGTCAATATCCTAAAGAAAACATCACTAAATAGAAAAAATCATTAAATAGGAGTTCATTGAATGGAGATCCGACTGTATTACGTATATTTTGTATTATTAGAGAAGTTTATACATTTGCACTACCCTTTGTTCGTCAACTTTAAAATAACGGAGAGAATTCAATAATCTTTTAAATTGCAATAGTTCGTCGCATAAATTTTCTTTAAAGATCAATTGGGTATATTTTAACTATATTTAAAGAATGTTTTAAAATATAATCTATTTCCAAAGTTTGTAATTCATATAAAAATACTAAAACGCTTAAAGATTTGTTCTCAGACAGTACACAATATCTTCAAGACTATTGTTTTATGCCTGTTTCTTGTCTGAACGTCCGTGGCTCTAAAAAAGATATCTATTGTAAGACATCTTGAAGACGTCTAATTTGAAACGGTTTTAAAAACATTTGTTTTTTAGAAATGGCAGAGATGTATCAAGAAGTATGTAGTAGTCTTTGTCAGTAAGTGTATTACATTATTTTAACGTTTGGCAAAAAAGAATTTTAAGTGTTTTTAAGATACACTACGGAAATTTTTAGAATTTAGTGTCGGCACTGCTGCGGCTGGCAGCATTGCATTTCTAGTACAGAAATAAATAAATGGATAGGTACAGTACAGGATAAGAAAGTTAGCGTGCAGGTGCAACCTTTATCTATATACAGTGGCTCCTGTTTCAATGTATATTGCATACAACAATTACAATGTGCAAACATTTTAACACGTGCTGGTTTATAAACAAAGTTAAATTCTTTCAGAATGGTTAATGGTTATGGTAATGATTAAGATTTAATATTTTATTTGTTCAAAATATAAGAATTTCATATTATTTTTAAGATACCAGTGACTAAAACGCAAGGCTTCAATAAGTATTGAAGTGGTAACTTCACCTCCTATAATTAAAAAAATCAAATTTGCAGTTGGTTGGTATTGATCGTGCAAATATTAATTATTACTATTAGTACAATATGGTTCTATTACAAAGTTCTATTCTGGATAATTCTAGTGTTTTCATTATCAAAAAAGCTGGACTTTCGTCACACGTCACAGCGGACATCTTCGGAGTTAAGCTTGTTTGATAACGACAATACAGGAATTATCCAGAATGAAATTATAATACAATTGTGAAAACCTGAATTCTACTAAAATATGCTTTTTTTAATTGTGTGGTATTTATTTTTTAATTTTGCTGAGGATCTTGATGTAAAACCTTTATTAGCATTATAAGGTGAAAGTACGAATATATTTTTTTAATTAGTGAAGAATAGATATAAAAGTCAATGTTAACAATTATTTATAGTAATTTACTTAAAAAGCGTCGAAGGTAACATAATAAGTTAGCCGTTATGCTACGAAACTTTCGATGATTAGTAACTTATATTATTTGTCAATTTTTTTAGAGGAGGATAAGGTTTTTGTAATGCTCTATTACATAGCCATCTAAACATTCCTATGCCTATTACCAAACAGGAGCAGATTAGATCAGAATTATGGAATGTTTGTCCTTCATTTTCAACATTTGAAAAATATAATCTTAAATCATCGCAATATTTGCATAATGGTTTATATAATGGCAAATTTGACATAACTTTTGTTCAGGACTTTGCAGTGACGCATTCGTTGTTTAGAACCGTTGCAATATACTATTCTATAAAATTATTATTATTCCAGTTTCCAATCTTGCCATTTCAGAACACAGTCTTGAATTTGAAACTGACAATATACTTTTTGATTACGATTGTATCCATATCATTTAAAAGTGCTTTAATATAAAAATATCTTAAATGCACTAACATTAGAATGTCTTCCGGGTTTGGACCGTGTCATAGTTGCAACCGAAGCTGCCAACGTTTCGAAACGGTCCAAACCCGGAAGACATTCTAATGTTAGTATAGATTCCGGCCGTGGAAGCCTTCGCTATTACATTAAATGCACTGCTTTTACAGCTTCTGAACAAGCTGACCATTTAGTGTTCGATAATGCTTTTAGAATATGTTGGTTTTTATTTGTTGATAATAAAAACGTGGTCTAAAGTTCTCATAGATAAAACAAAATAAAAAATGTATATACGTTTTTTATAATTTTGTAAAAAAAATGGTAGCTGTTCGACAACTTTCTGATCCATTTATTTCCACAAAATTGAGAAGATGTGCAGCGTAAGTAACAGAGTAAGACGTTACACGAACCTCCGATCCCCGTTAACCAGAAAGCACGTTATCGGTTGAATACACTTTAATCAACTTACTTTGAAAATCTGAAAAATGTAAATAAATATCGGGGACATTGTCTACTCCGCAGTTTTGCTCTCATCCTTGCAAATTCTGGTAGTAACGTTATATCCCAAGCACGGAGGATTAAAATGTAACGACATAATTGAGGGATACATTAAAGAATCTCTTAAACATAAAGATGTAGCAAGAAAAATGTTTCGACTCGAATCGTGTATCAGTATAAGTAAATTTTTCGCTCAGGAAGAAGCAGCCGATGCTAATAATTTAAACAAAACTAGTGACTAGCAGCAAGATTAAAAAATATTGTTAATAATATCACCTAAACTAATAATCTTGAGGGAAAATCGTTAATCCAGTTTCATCAAAGTTGTTCTAATTTTACAATAAATTAATTTTAATTTTAAAAATTAAAGAACGTTTAAATCTTATCATTCAGTTACTGCCTAGTATTTAAAAATAAGGTTGTTCTAGTAACCCAACCACCTCTCAGTCACAAAAACGTTCATCTTTCAAAATAGGGTATTAATAATGGCATATTTTAATACGGATAGAGAAAAATGTATTTTATAAACAAAAATTTTATTTTTTATTATTAGTTATTTGTTCTATATTTTGTGCTTATTATTAGGTTGGTTTTAAGATTTAGAAAACATGAAATATTAAAATGGAAAAACGTTTTAACATATAAGAATTCGTATTAAAAGTTGAAAATGAAACTCACAAATAAAATAAGTCATTAGTATAAATAATTGCATAATATTAAATTAAAGTTATTGGTTATATATTTCTAGACAAATAAATTATTAAATTTTTTTTAAATCGCATTTGGTTAGAAGTTGTTAGAAACTAAAACTCTACAAGACAAAAATATTCAAACGTATTCACGAATTCACCACTAGAGAGTAGTAAATGCGCTAATAAATAATAAAATATAGAAATTCACACAAAAGGTTAACCATAAAAAAACAATTTACATTGGACTTGATATATATTTTATTCGTTTTTGTAGATAGTAGTTTTTATATGTAGCTTTAAAATCCTAGTTAAAAAAATTGTAAATAAATAATTGCTTACGTTAGTTTCTGGAATTTATTATAATTGAAATTCAATTTATTTTACAAAAATAAAAATGATTTAATTTAGAACGGAAGTATAACATTAATTACATCTAAAAATAATATTTGCGTAAATTAAACGAGGACGTTATAATAATTATTTAGCACAAATAAAATTAGCAATTAATTATAAAACGAAAGTTATAGGTGCACGTTTTAGTTACAAATAGGTCAAATTAAGAGAAGAAACTTTGTTGAACGAATCGAACTAAATAAACTCAATTATTCTCTGTTTAATTTTCTACTACTACCTCTAGAAAAACGTACTTTTGATGCTACTTACGATGTAATTAAGTTAATATAACAACGTTTAAAGTAATTTAATATAACATTTATAAAGTACGAAATTAATTAATACTTGTTAAATTAAATGAATGTTAAAATTAACAGAAAACGGTAAATACTCTTAAACATATCTAAAACATTGTTGTACAAAAATATTTTGCAATATATTTTTATTAAAAACGATGTAGCAATCGATTACTAAAATTCAATCACGTTCCAAATAGAGATATAAATTATACAAAACGAGGGTTATTGCAGACTTATATGATAGAGGTAGAAAATGGTTTTATTAGGATAACATTTAAAACAATTAGTGTATTATATATATAAATAAGTATTTAAAACCAAGCGCTTTTAATTTTAAATTTATTGTTTCACGATTCAGTTAAAAACTGTGCAGTTCGCTAACGAATGATTGAAATGACGTTTTTTTAACCTTTTAATAGAAAACGAAACGGGTAAATTTTAGAAATGCCGTTGATTAAGGGCAAATCAAAAATGACATAGCAAAAAATTATATAAAAATTAACAGAAGCGACCATAGCTTTGCTAAAAGAATACTTACTTAAATGTTTTAAATGTTTGTTGAGCTTTTTAAACCTTATTGCAAAATTTAAGTATATTTTAGCCAATACGGCATAAAATCAATGTTAAATCGAAAAGATTAGTTTAATTCTTTTAAAAATTAATTCTAATTAATGTGCAGCAGAATCACCAAATTAGTATGCACTAACGGCTCAAATTTTATACTAGCTTTTCTGTTTTTCCAAGAACAGTGTTGTTCCGTGTGTGTCATTCTTTTGTTTGATAATGTTGCGGAACTGCTCGGATATCTCACAGACATAAGAACAACAATATTTAGTAAACGCCCTTCCTGGAGTCTACGTAATAAAGAAATAATTTTAAGGTCGCCAAAGATGATTTGAATGTTCAATGAGATTTAATATAGTTAACATACCGTCATATCTTTTTTTGTGTTGATAGAATGAGCCAATGGAATGTATGGTTTCGAATCGATTATAAAGTAAAACGGTTTTGAAACTTGTTTTCCACAAATGGATAAACAATCGCGATTTTTTCATCCCCCTGCAATACAGAGACTCTTATAGTACAATGTGAAAAAATTTATTGTTTTAATCGAGATCCCAAAATTTTGTTTTGATTAAACCCAAATCTCGTATCAATCCATTAAGATCTGATTGAGTAATCAGTTGTGATTAGTTAGAAAAAACATACGTCAGATTGCTTGAAAATGGCATATTCAAAACTTTATATCTTCCTCATCCGTAAAATTTGCAAAAGAATTTGAATGCACTCAAGTTAAAAGCTTACAATCAGTTTTTTTCAACGATTTGCTTACAGATAGAATGTCTGGATACGTTACTTTGTGTTTATTCTTTTTTGAAAAATCGATACCAATACCATCACTAACAAAACAAAAAAGTAGTATCAAAAAATAAGACGTTCTATAATATTAGTTAGTACGATACGGAAATGCGTGTCACTATAAACACAAAACAGAAAAAGTTAAATTTTTGAGAAGAAAATTCATTTGTAACTATGTAAGTACTAGTCATAGTAAGCATATTTATTGTAAGAAAAACTAAACATTTACATAGATCAGTTATGAATAAACAAACTTTTTCAACTCAGTATCAGGTTATATTTGCTATAAAAAAACAATCAACACTAAAAGAAAATAAAATCAAAATATGCAGTTCGTATAAAATTACAGTTTATTCTTAGTCGTTATAAGCACTAAAATCAATATCTGGTTTTAAAAATGCCGTTGCTTTCTTTGTAAAAGACTGTTCTTTTCTTCTCTTAATTTAGGTTTGATACTAGTTAAGTATCAACAAAAGCCTGTTCAGTACGTCTTCATTACATTCTGTCCTAGAAAATGTTCGTAAGAAGCTTCTTCCTATAACTGTCCGATTTGTATCAAAGCGCGTGTTATAATAATTTCTAAGTGTGTTAAAATTTTACGGACTGTTGGTGTTATAGGTTGCCAGTAATGTTAATTTACGTAGTGTTTAGTTATATTTATAGTGTACGTAAAGAATTTTTTCGAATCCTAATATAACATTTCTAATGTTGTTTTAAATCTATATATTAGTTCAAAGTGTACCCTGTTGTAGGTGTTGCTTCTTTTGAACTATTAAAAAATCTACGTAACGTACTACCATTATCAGTATTACCATAATCTGGTTTTGGTATGTCATCTAGCAATCCATTTTCCGGCGAAATTTTTTTTGCACGTTTTAGTTTCCAGTTTGGATTTTTGCTTGGTCACTTTGTAACGTAACGCAAGTGTATGCCTTTGTTTTGTATGACACATGTTGCAGGAATTCAAAAAACCTAATTCTGGCGTGTAGTATTTTGGTTCTTCTATGCTTTCCTTTGTCAAGTCAGCTTTTTGATGTTTTATCACATATAGCGAGCGCATTGTTGATTGATTGATTCTTTGACAAATCTCATTCTGATAGGTTTCTAAAACCTAGAACTGCAGGGCAAAGGATATACCTTATTTTTTACCGTATATCATAATATATTTTTTATGTTAAAAAACAATGCAAAATACTAAAATTTCAGATTGTTAAATTATTAAAATTGTGTCGGCTAGTGTATCCAGCGTATAAAGTCTTCTTAAGCCAAATACTAGCAGAATAACATATTATTATTAAGTAAGAGTTTATTTGTTAATTTGGGGTCATCTAGTGTTTTATTATTTGTGAGTTTCTTAAAAAGTTAATGAAATGAAACGTCGCGCCGTGTTATAAGCATCGCTAATAATTATTACACAAACATATATACTTAACTTGACCGAAACTATTCAGAACTCTGACAAAAATAATAATTTTTAAACGCGTTTTAGTACTTTAGAGAGGAGGGGGTCTTACTTGATTTGCGAAGTTAGCAAGACATTTTTACAATTTTGATTTTTAAGGTAAGAAATGTAAAAATTTTTTAAATTTTTATCAGGAACTGTAGTAGTATAAAAAGTGCTATTAGAGCTCTTATTAATTAAAAAAAAATTTTTTACAAAATGTGCTGAGCGTAATTATTAGAAATTTATTTAAAATTGTTAATTATTAAAATAATGATCTAAAATTACACATATATATTTAACTTGACCGGAACTATTCAGAACTCTTGTCAAAGTAATTTTCAACGCGTTTTAGTACTTTAGAGAGGAGAGTGTTATGCTAGATTTGCGAAGTTAGCACGACATTTTTACAATTTCGTTGTTTAAGGTAAGAAACGCAAAAATTTATTTAATTTTTATCAGGAACTGTAGAACTATGAAAAGTGCTGTTTCAATTCTTATTATTTTTTTGTATTTATAAAATGTCGTGTTAACTTCACAAACACACATGTATAGGTATATTTTGGTATAACTACACATAAATACAACTTAAATTTTAATATAATAGTATACAAAAAAATAATTTTTTGGTTTTTTGTTTATATGATTTATGCACGTAAGCTTTTTTTGAGTAACTAATAATTAAGATTTACCAAAAATAATCTTTTACATACAGTATAACATGCCTAAGAAATGAATTCTATGTGTTAATATCATGTCGGTCGTTTGTTACTATTCTTATTTTTGTTAACTTAAAATCTTGTTTTAATTTATGTCACTAGCGTCGAAAGTAAAGCATAGCAAAATACACATGAAAAAATTTGATCTGATATTTTTTTCGGAACAAAATATATCAGATAAAATATTCAAATTATTAAATAGGTTGTTGTTGACAGGTCAATACTTAAGTAGTATCAAACAAGATTAGGGGACAAAAATATGTTTTCCCAAAAGAACCAATAAAATTTTTAAAACCGGATTTTGGCTTCAATCACGGTAATGAGTAAGATAAAGAATGCACCGTAATTTTAAAAGAACTGCATAAATACAACTTGTGATTTGTGTTAATTTTAAGACTGGAAAACCGCACAAGAAACTAAAAATTCTTCAAACAGTATTCATTATGTTTGTGAATTATATGTTACAAAATCACAAAAGAAGCTTTTAAGTGAATAAATCTAAAAATGTTATAAACAATATTTTTGCTTCAAAATTATTAATCAAGACAAAACAAGAATACCTCATATATGCTGCATTTTGTGTTATGTCAAATTAACTCAATAGAATAAAGACAAGAATTTTTTAAAGTCTTTTGCCAAATGCCGATGATTTGGTTTGAACCCACAGATCACGCTACGAACTGTTACTTCTGCTTTGTGCTTTGTAAAAATTAAAGAGTTCAAAAAACAATAAACACAAAGTAACGGTTCCATACATTCTACCTATACAACAAATCGTTGAAAAGAACTGACTGTAATCTCCAATGTATTCAAATTGCTTTGCAAATTTCACGGACGATGAAGATAAACAATTTTTTGAATATATCTTTTTCAAGCGATCTGACGTACTTTTTTTCTATCAAACCACCTTTCATTGCGCGATCAGATTGCAATGACTTAATACAAGATTTGGGTTTAACTAAAGAAGAATTAGAAATTTTGAGATTTCGATTAAAAGAATGAAATTTTTTACATTACATTACAAGAGTCTGTATTGATGGAACGAAGAAATGGCGATTAAATTTCAAGAAGGTACATTCTATTGTTGTTATTGGTGTCTATGGGACATCCGAGAAATTTTGCAACATTATTAAATAAAGGAATAACACACACGGAGCAACACTGTTCTTAAAAAAGTCACTACAAAATTTGAGTCGTTAGTGAATCCTAATTTGGCTATTCTGCTCCCTGTACACGTTAAATTAGGATTGATTTTAAAGACATGTAAATTCCATTTTTTGAATTTAAATTAACTTTATGCCTTCTTGCCTTAACAATACATTAATTTTCTAGTAACGTTTAAAACGTTCAATAAACATTTAAATTTAAAAATAAATTTTATTCGTTGGATTTAAAGTATACTTTAGCAAAGACTATAGTTTTTCCTGTTAATTTTTATATAATTTTTTGCTATATTATTTAGGATTTAATCAAGAAAGAACGGCATGTCTAAATTCTATCCGTTTTGTTATCTATTAAGAAATTTAAACAAAATAGTAGTTTATTTGACTAGTTCCAGAGTGAAACAAAGGTTTAAAAAGTCCTAGAGGGAAAAAACGTCCAATTTAGACAGGAACGAGTTGAATACAATATTTTATTGCTTGAACAGAAACTAGAAGGCCCCCGAAATCTCAAAATCTCTGAAAAATAATTTTGTCTTAATTTATGTCACTACCCAGTAAACAGGGATTGAAACCGTTGCAGTCACAAAATTAAAACAATTGCTTCATTACGTTGTTTCGTGTTAGTTCCATTTTTACATCATTTACATGTAACTGACAGTGAATAAATTAAAAGAGTTCCGGTTTTTCACAATCAGTTTTAAACCGTTTCAGTACTTGCAATTTTTATCCCATAATCAGCAACCATCTAGAAACTGATTTATTAAAACCGAATATTTTTTGAATAACTAGAATTGTTTGAAGATCGATTACATAAGATTGAATTATTTTCAAAACAGTGGAATCGTTCTAGGAAAAACGAATACTTTGTGATTAGTCAGCATTAGTCGTTGCTATACTTTTGATTACTGTCGTCAACGCTTGCGCTGCAAATGGATATGTTTTCACTTGTTCGGTTGTAGTTTGATAAGTGATGCTGTGTGTACAATTACGAAATGGAACAATAAACGGTAAGTCGAAACATTTTATTATAATCCATAAATGTAATCGATATTATTATCATTTCTGTTCTTTATGTATCATGTTTTAATTTGTATAAAAAAATGTAAATTAACACACATGGTTGCGTTAAGGTAGATTATTGCGTAAATCTGATGATACTTTAGGATTTATAATTACAGTTTAATTCTTCAAGTTTTCTATACGATTGTGTACAGCTAAAGGTATTCACAGTGTTTTTATAACTTTCTAATGATTGCTAAAGTGATATTTATATTAAGCTTGTGTTGTTTTTGATTAAAAAAATGTAATTAATTTTGTGTAACTCTATGATTATGTATGTATATAAATAAAATATTTATTTCTATTTTACAGATGCGGTTAAAAGTTGCTACCCAACAGTAACTGATGCAGTTTTCGAGGCTTCCGCGAAAAGACCACATCCAGGAAAGTTGCAATATGTAAAAAACTGAATGTGTATTTAAAAATATTTATTGTGCAATAAAATTTGAAACGTGCATTCGAAAATGTATTATTATATTATTAAAAGAATTGTTTTAGTTCATTATTGAAACAAAAAATCATACATGTATCGATCATTTAGTATCAGTTCAAGAACGAAGCTTTTATAACGTAAACCTAATGCAACATTTAGTTTGTAACAGATTTGAATTTAAAATACCGAAACTATACTGATTCAAATAAGTGAAACAGCGATGGACTTATAGCTATTTTATTGCAGTTAGGTTTCTTTTATGTTTGAAACAAGAGTGAATCATAAATTTTTTGTTTTGAAACTGTTACTAAACATTGTCAATTTTGCGTTTACTGGGTAGGGTCTAAAGTGAAGCATTACAAAACAAACATCAAATTTTTGATCTGATATATTTTGCAAAACAATATAAATTTGATTTAAAACTTAGTTATTTAGTCAAACCAATTTCAATCAAATTTAGTAATTTTATGAACATCGACAACTCTAAACTCTAAAAACTCTAAAAACAACAGGTTATGTAACAGTAATGTTGCTAAAACAATAAAAAAGTCGGTTAAAAAATCCTTCATAAGTGGATAATAAAAAACAAATGACTTTAAACAACAACAATAAAATAAGCAAATAACTTAGAAATCCTTGTCATCAAACAATAACACAAAATTTTTACGTGGTTTGACCTATTTGTTACATTAAGTTATCATTAGAATATGGTTGTCGTTAGAACACAAACATAATTGAATCAATATTAATTTATTAAGAAAAATTAGAAATACGTAATAATTGAACGTACTAAATGGCAATGATATCAATTATCATCATCTGGTTTTAATTCTTTTCTTATGATGTGTCTAACACAATTTAAATCAACCTAAAGCTAAAAAACAACAATGTCATTTGTAAAAAACTTAAAACCTTCTACTACTGCATTATAGTTTGTAATCCTAAATCAAATTTGACAGGTTGGTCATACTTAGACGCTTAGATAAAAACAGCTGGTAAAGTTTTTCACAATTAGAAACTGATACAAATAGAAAACAAGTAAGATATGGCCAAACACAGAGCTGTATCCAACATAATACAGAGTGCACTAAACACCCTCAAAAATGGTATAAAAAAAGAGATTATTAGTAAACCGAGTCAAGATGGCAATTGTTCCGTTTACCAAACAACGGAAAAGGAATGATATAAAGCTACTTACAATGTACGTAGTTACGTTAATAATAAAAAAAGTCAAATATCTAAAACTCAGTCTTGATACTAGATCGACTTTCAACAGTCATCTGAAAAACGTCAAAACAAAGGCCATTAGTGTTCTTAATGCAACCAAACGGATGGTAGGTCAGACAATGAACAAACAGTTATGTAGCGTGAATTCAGTATCACATACGGTGCGCTTGTATGGAGTAAGAGAAACAAGCACGGCTTGCAACCTGGGTAAAGTACAGAAAATAGCATGTCTGTTGATAACAAGAGCTATTAAATACGCGCGCAGCAGCCATGGAAGCAACGCAAGCAACAACAAAGGCATAAAACCGGGTATATACAACGTGTTGCGTGACGAAACAATTTTAATTATAAGATCCGACTTCACAAAAGGTTAACACATTTGAAAGAAATTTAAAGTAGTAAGTAAAGACAAGAGATATTTACCGGGGCGCGATTAAAGAAACAATCTAGTACACAGATGTGTAACGAAACAAAATCTAGGGTAACAACTTCAAATAAATTAATAAGTAAATTTTGTGATTGTGCGTGGACTTTATCCCAACATCGCACACCCCACCAACCACAAAAGGACGCGCGCGACAATCCACGCCACCAGTGTACTAGATGAAGGTATAACAGCTGCTGCAACAATCGTTTCTCTCTTAAGAACCCCGTGTATTAACTAAACCAATTTATAACTACCGCCTGTACCTTGACTTGAACGAATCTATCAATTTCACACCACCTTTTCATTCATCTATTTTCACTAAGCCGATCATAATGTAAGTAAGTGTTGTTTTGTGGAGTGTTTTCCTTGCTAGTTGTCTAACAACTTTTAATTTCTGCAAATAAGGATTTAATATCTCTGATCTCGAATACTGAGGATGTTAATCACAATTACCTTGCGATTACAGATCACACATCGATTAAACGGGCTGACCAGTACGATTAAAAGAGCTTTGTGCGGATAGGGATTTAATATCCCTAATTGCAAATCTCCAGTGTAATACTTTAAGGACTCGGGTGCAGATGATAACGCTGTAATTGCTGGATACTAAAAGACTAGGGTGCCAAGGAAAACCGAATGACGGACGCACTAGTTAAAAAATAATCTGCAGCAAACTAACAGCGGAACATAATTAACTATGAAAAAACCCTTAAGAGACAAGGCACGCAAAATATCTTATAGAGCCACAATGAAACACTCAAACTGCAGTATTAAGCATCAGTCGACAAAGGTTAATAAAACTCACAAAACTAATAACATGGAGCTGTGACATAAAAAAACATATGCATAAAATGGATTTGTAATGTAGCCTTTTAGACAGCACATGTTTAGAGGACGATGAGATCCTGCAATATGTGCTGTGAAAATTTGAAGCATACCAAACCCAACGCAAGATTCTTAGCAAACAAACCAACGCTAACCGATAAGTTGAAAAAACCTTTTATAGTAAGCTTCGGAATCTCATAGAAAAAAAAGAACTGCTAAAGGAGTAAAGTACACAAAGTACCAAAGAAAAAACAGTGCAGAGACGCTAGACAAACCAGCTCTTTGATAAAATAATTATAATAATAATATTGTAAATAAAAGATTGCATTCATAAAAACGACTCAAAATAAAACAATGGCGTATAACAATGACATGAGAGGCTGATTAGCTAAGCTGGAAAATTTGTTATGTATGATAAACACTATAAAAAGTGTAGTTTCAATTAGTAAAGTAAATGTATACTCTATTTTATTAAAATTAAGAAACATCAAATGAAAGGAAGGTATAAAATTATTATCATAATAAACTATGAATTATTTAAATTTCTTAATAAAATACTTTTTACTTTAAATTTAGATATATTGTCAAAATTAAAACGACGCAAGTCACGCCTCTCGGGAGATCATGTTTACTTAGTTAATTGTATTTAATTTTTATTTTGTTTTTAAATTTTTAAATCAGTTAAAAGTGTTGAAGGAATTTTCATTTACACGTAGTTTTTGTTTTTCATACAAATATTTTTTTAAAAGAATATTTTCTATGGAGTTATTTCTAACATCGTTTTTGAATGAAACGAAAGCCATGGTGACGGTAATATCATAGTTATTATAACTCGTCTCACGTAAAATGTACCAACATTTTAGTTAACTTTTTTTAAATTTTTTTTTACAGTCGTGTATTAATTTTAATTATAAAACGATGAATTGCATGTTAAACACAGGAAATTGGCACAACAATTTCATTAATGATTTTAAATTAGAACAGGCGACGTTACGATAAATATTTTTATCTTATTCATGGCTAAAATTGATATACGATTCATAAAAAACAAAAAAAAATGTTTTGTATATGACAAAACTTACCCACTAATTACAAGAAATGATCAATAATAAATAAACTCATACATTAAATAAACTAATACATCATACTATAGAACGATTATTAATATTCAAACGAACATTACATATACTAAATTTACCTCATGTATCGCAAGTTTAAAATCAATTTAAGTAACTCAATAATATCATTAACTTTTGAAAAATGTTACTATAATTGTAGAGTTCTTAAGGTGGTCTAAGTTTAATTAAATTTGAAATTTGAAAAAGAATGCATCAATATTTGAATCAAAATTTTTAATCATTTTTTCTGTAAAAATAATAAATATAAGAAATTTTATTTTATAGTATAAATAACGATCGTGCATTCTTATTTAATTTTCTTTCATAAATAATTATTAATGTTTAACCTTTCTGTAGCAAAGCTTTATAAACGCTTGTATATTTATAACTTTGTAAAGTTATATTTTTAATACAAATGTAAACATGTAAATTTCAACAATTAAACAATGCGCACAAAAGTATTCATTGACATTTAAATTATAAATTAATTCTAATTATTTTATACTAATTTATTTTACACCTTTAACATTTTAGTGCAAAAACATTATGGTGTGAAGTGTTTTTATCGACATCAAATTTAACTTTATAAAAGTACCAGCCTTGTTTAGTTACTACAAAGGTATTCTCAATTATGTAAAACTTTTTGATTGATGATTATAAATTAATGTTGTCGATTCTTTTAAAAGTACCTTAAGGGCAGTAACAAATCTTTAAATTTTATTAAAACGTTTTAATAACCGTAGTCAAAAATGTTTTTAAGCATTAAGAAAATGTTGAGGCAACTAACAAATCAAAAAAACTGGTGTGGTCACCACACGACTTTCCTATAAGGAATGATGAAGGAATGTCTACATATTTTTTTTAAGGTTAAGGTTTAAGGTTGTCATAAAACCACTTTGAAGTAATATGTACACGTTTGTATTGACTTTCTAGCATGCTATAATTTTTTTGAAATTTTTTTCCTTGATATCTTGAAATATAACCGAAATATGGCAAATTAAGCTTATGTTGTCATATCGACTAATCCCTAAATTTGTGCGCCTCGATATTGCTTTCCCCTTTAGTAAATCCATAAAAATTATTATGTTTAATAAATCTTGCTTTCAATTCAAGATTCAAAAAAATCGCCGCAGGCAAGATTCGAACTTAAATTATACTTGTGAATTAATTTTAAATTATAAATAAAATATCTAATAAGCTGTTAATGTTAGAATTTTTTTTTATTTGAATAAATTGTTAAGAAGAATTATCTCTATAAGAAACTGTAAAAATAATTCGAATAATTTACATACGTACAAAATTATATAAAAAAAACTGTTAAAAATGGCAGATACACCTACTTTCGTTTTTTTTTATCAAACCCATCTTTTGATAGAAGCGAGAGTATATGAAAAACCAGCTCCATAGCAAATTTCAAGTTACTAACACTACTGTTCGAGAGTTATCGTGGTTATATCGTTACACACACACAGATACACACCCTAAATTTGTTTGTCAAAAATACATTTTTCTAATTCAGGAGTCTTGAAACGTAAAATTATGTAAAAAAAAAATCTTTGAAGAAAAATTTCGATTGCTATACTTTCATTATAGGAAAGTAAAAAGTAAGAACCAATGGTGTTATTCTGCATAAAAGCAACGTTTGCTTATTGTAATTTCAAACATTAAAAAACGTACGAATGTAATACTTTAGCTAAGCAATTTACAACCAATCGGCCGTAGTGTAGTGTATCTAATGGTCTTTCTAAAGTTACGCTACATGACACCGACGAATGAAGGATCCGTGGTTTAATTCCCGTGGCTGCCACTTCTAAAAATTTGTAACAATTACCGCTGCTTTAATTAAAAACGAATGAAATAGCTAATGTTCAATAAGAAAGTAAAAACGCTTTAAAAAATTATGTATTAGATATTGTAGCGTCTATTATTAAAACTAATTAATTTATACTAAAAATATGTACACGTTTATTATTATTAACGGAACTAAATAAATCTAACGATATTTAATAAAAACACTTACACTAATTTATATATAGCGCTATAACTGACACGAGGATAAGATAAAGTCCACGGATAACTTCACACACCTGTTTAACACTTATTGTTTACGTTAAAGTCACGTACCAGGTTATTTATCTCACACGCGTTAATCACTTATTTATTTAAACTTGAGTAATCTTCTTAACACTGCCGTCTTTGAATTACTGGAAAATAACTGACCTCTGATTTGTTTGTGCCGCATTTATACATTTTGGAAATCGTTCTCGAATCTTCCATATCTTTCTGGAACTGTAGAAAAACCTCGCGAAGGCTCTCGAAATTGAGAATAATTTTTTGAAGTAAAGGGAAAGTTTTTGTATTTATTCTAATCCACAAACAAATTATGTTTCCTTAAACAATGTAATGAATTCATCTAATTATTTTCATTATTATTTTTTTCTATTTTATTTGTGTTTAATTTAAATTTAATAATTATTAAATAGCTAATTTTGTAAAAAGCTTTTATATTGTCAGTCTTCGCGCTTATAAAATAATTTTTATATTACAGATTTGGTTCACTAAAAGCGGGCTTTTTGGTTCGCAAGGCCCAGAAGCTTTATTTGAGCTATAAACCTTTCTGGCGCTCTGTTTTTTACTTTTGTTTTATTTTGCGTTTTGAGTTTCGCAATCAATCACAGATTTGTTTTAAAGTAATCTACGATTGTATCCAATGAGCACAAAAATTTCATCATTTATGTTACCTTATCTAAGTAATTTTTAGCGTACAAGAACATCTTTAAAAGAAATATTAATTCTATAAACCGAAATGACCGCCTAAACCGAAAGTTTTGGTAGATTTTTTTTTTAATTGCAGCATTGTTTTAACAAAAAAAGACCGATGGTTAAATATTAACTTTTCAGCTGATTGGCGTAGTAAAATGTAAAACAGGAAGTGAAACGACAAGGTATTACTGAAAAGATTGCACTTAAATATAATTTCAGGTTGTTAAATTTTCTTTTAATTTTATTTATTAATGACAAAAAAAATGTTCTTAGGATTCTTCCGTTTTAAATTAACTGAACACTGTTTTATTTTATATTAATAATGTAGTATATTGTATATACATTTTGTTTATACCACTTTCACTTTATAAGAAATGTTCACTCATTAATTAAATTGATTGAAAGTTTTAAAAAAATAAAAACAACATTTGATAAACACGTGGATAGTCACAACGAAATTTTAGAATAGTTGATGTCAATATAAACACCAGAAATGTAAATACAAGAATGTTTAATTACTGTCTTTGAACAGCGGAAACTTCGTTATCGATACTTCTGTCAGAAAAAAATCTGAGTAAAATAGGCCAATTTACCTTATTCTATGTTTGATAGAACTTAATTTATTACCAAATAATTTTATCGATTTAACAATTTCAGAGCTATTATACTCATAAAAAAGCTAAAAAAATACGATTTCATATGTATACTAATAAACTTTACATGTATACTAAATTACAAAGTACATATTCTAAATAGTAAGTATTTCATATAAAGTAAGTGTAACATCGTCCCAATCAGCATGGAAACGTTTTGTCATGTTTTAAAAACGTTACAACGTTTTAAAATTGTCGAAATAAAAAACGTTTTTCAAAAAAATATTTTTGTTGCGTTTTAAAAATATTTCATTTAAACATTGATATTGAAATATTTTAAAAATGTTTTCTAAAACATTTTTTAGTAGGATGAAAAACGTTTTTACTTTATTAGAAATTATACTTTTGCTTGCTTTCACCTATACACTTTTTTCTTTTATATATCATAACAAAAACACAACTATATAAAGTTTTGTTACATATTATTAATAAATATATATATTAATCCTTTTCGCATTGTATATCTTTTCGTTTTTCTAAAAACTTTCTTGCAAATTTGAATTAAGTACTTAATAACCGCGTTTGCGCTCTGGTTTGCGCAAAATACCAGTATCTGCGTAAAAAAATGTCAATTTTGTATATTATAATTGCATTATATTTTAAGCTTCAACGAATCAACATGTTCCATGGTATTACACGCTATGCAGTGTAATGTATTGTTAGTGTATCAGTTTAATCGTTTTCTAATTTGCGTTCTAGTGAAACTCAAATAGATACTTTTATTATATGTCAGCATTTATTATGACGGTACGTTTTTCGTTTCAAGAAATTTTGCTGAAGTGTAATATTATTTGTTACAGCAGTGTTACACCAAAACTATTATTCTATGTATTTCATGATTTCCATTCTTTGTGATGTTTTAAGGTTGTGAAATTGATATGATGTTGGCCAAATGGGACATTTGAACGTGCACAATAACCAATTAATCTTGGTATGTAATTTTTTCTAATATTGATGCAGCATTATTTTGTGTGTACAAAGTTTCACAATCTTGGATTGTAGTTGTTCTGGTTTTCATTTTTACACAAAGAGGTACATGCATAATTAGTCAAAAGTTTTCTTATTTTATGGATAGGATCTTTTGGTGTGAAGGAACGGCACCAATTAAAACAACGTTTATTGTTCAGGTCTTAATAACGGATAAAGGTTGGTTTTATTGTTGCCGTTCTTTTACTCCGAAGAATCCCATCTATAAAATAGAAAAACTTTTAATTAATTGGAAACTTTTATGATGATTATTATAATTATTTCAATTAATATAAAGTAGGTAATTACATAAATAATGTTTGTTTTATTTTTATGTTATTGTGTTAAATTATTTTATCGGCGCCAAATGCGTTTGCAGTCACATGAAGTTGAAGTATTTTGAGTACATAAAGATTCTATTATCTATCTTTTGTAAGCATTTTTGGGTTGGTTCTATAATAATTGTATAACTGTCAGTTAAGTTATATTTAGTTTGATTGTAAAATGCTGTCGTTATTGACTGTGTTATTGACTAGTATAAATAAAACTAACAGACAAATATGTAAGTATTTTAAAATTAAAGCAAGTATAACTAAACTTACATTTGATGATTGTAAAAATGCCCTTAAGCATATTGCAGTATTAAAGAAAAAGCGTTGATTTTTTATACATTAATGTAACTTTTGTAAAATATTATAAATATATATAAATAATATTATCAATAATATTTGTTAAACATTTTTAGAATGTTTTTGTAATATTCACTTTGCAACGTAATTCTGGCCATTAAGACGTTTTTGCAATGTTTTTAAAAATGTTAATATATCTTTTGTAAAACGTTAAAAAAAACATTTCAAAAATGTTTTCTTGTTGATTGGGGTAGTATAAACGATTTAAAAAAATACCTAAAAACAACAACAGAACTCCTTAAAAGAACACCATGAAGAAAACTCAAACAAAAGTTTATAAGTAAAATTTAAAAAAAAAACATTTGTCAAATAATTTACTCGTACATTGAAACACTGTACTCATAGTACATTTTTATAAGGTATGTAAACGACGTATATTTATTGATATAGTAAGCACCTATTTAATTTGTAAATTTTTAATATGAAGGAATACATACGCGAGCGCTGACTGCTTGATACAGCCTAGCTAGAATAAAGATATTAAGCTGTTTTAGATTGCATTGAAAGTTCTCTGGTTTTAGGATTTTTTTTCTTTAAAGGATTGCAAAAAACCTAATTTGTGTGCCACCGTCCGTTTTGACGTATTTTACAAGCAATATAATTGACCGGAAAAATTACTTCCAAACAAGGCCGGTAAAGTTAAGGTAAAATATAGTAAAATTTTATAACTAGAAGTTGGCAGTAATTCCCCTTCCTTCAATAGTTTATGTGTCATGTCATTTGTGTCAAAATTATTATTTTATGAGCTTGTTTAACTATTATACTACTCCAAATTACTTATAAAAACTTTTCTAATAACGAATACAAACTTATTTCAATCTTATTGACAAAGTCAACGATAAAGGCAACAGCAAAATTAAAAATCACTTAAATTTATATCGATCAAGTTAGTATACCTCTGTATATAAAACATCTTCAACTTTAAATTGTAACTTTTAGCCTAACCAACAGCATATTAACATCTCTAACATTAATAATAAGAAACTTACTTATTTAAATTAAAGTTATCTGTGCAGTTTAAAATATTTATACAAAGTATACTCGCACCATTTAAGTTGAATTGTAAGTTTTGATTGTGCGCATCGAATATCATTCTGTTTTGAATTTTGCGCTGCTGTTAGAAGTGCCCAGTATAATAGTATATTGTACGCCACTGTAAGTACCGTTGCGGCTTGTGTTGGCCTCTCGTTATCTATCGCTGTTAAACCCCAACTACCCCGGTTATAAGTTTTATATGATTAGTCAATGATAGAATTCATTTGAAATACGCTAATTTTAATTTATAAGAAATTTGAAACACTTACCAGTAACTAATGGGGTCATATAGAAATTCCATTTCACCCTGTAAAATCACAAGTGTGTTTAATTATGTCTGACTAAAAAACGCAAAACTGCGATGTAATCTTCGATAAATTCAGTAGATACAAAATGGCTGAATTAAACAAGAAACGTACCTCATCAGTTATCGTTCTGCTATGCTAACATCCGAAATTCGGACACCCCTAATTACCATAACTGAACGCGTACACTCAAAAAACAACCCGAACTAAATAAGTACTAGTGAACTATATAATATTTGAATAAACGAACTAAATACTTAATAAAACACCTCCGTAACTTTATTCTTTAACCGATATTAAACAAAAGCACTATTAAGCGTTTGCTTTATGATAATATATTTCCATGGTCACTTTGATCATAACTTTAAGAAACGATTTAGAATCGCGAATGTTATACAGAGTGATTTGTTAGAATATTTAAGATTTATTAGTAATCGATTTCTAAAAACTTACGAGTAGGACAATAAAGTTTATTTAATAATATAATTTTCAATATAGAGACACATTCGAAAATACCGAAAGTTGCTACCGATTTTGTTACTTGAAATATAATAGTAATTATATTTTTATTGCATTTTCGTTTTACATTGTGAATAAATGCATCAAATTCTATTATTGAATTTGAGCTCTTCAGACTTTGCATTCTCGCTTCGTTTTTTATAGACTGATGTGCTGCTTTGCTGTCTACGTGATTTGTTTGTCATTCTCTTCGATCCTGTATTTTCTCTTTTACTCGAGTTATTCCCATTTTATTATATCGTTTGTGACCTGATCTTCCCATCGTAAGCTAGGCCTTCCTCGCTGTCCGTTGTTGGGTGGCTTCCATTTCATTATTTTTTTTATTACTGCCTCATTTGGTTTTTTTAGTATATGTCCGTACTATTTCATCCACTTAGCTTTAATTACTTTCGTTATGGTCTCATTTAGCAATATCTCATCTATTTCTCTATTCGTAAGTCGACTGTATTTTCCATTTATTTTCCTGGGTCCCAAAATTTTTCATTTTATTTTTTTATCAAAAATCTTCGTCTTCTTTTTGTCTTGATTAGTTAGACAAATAGCGTACGTTGCTACGGGCCTTATCGCTGATTTATATATTATTAGCTTTGTATTTTTGCTTATTTTTCTACTTTTCACGATTTCTTTGTATTTCACATTCGTTTATTATCCTTTCTGTAGTTATATTAAATAATTTTAATAATAGTCACCCTGCCTCACTTCACCACTTATTTTTACTTTGTTTTTTATTCCTACATACGTTTGTACAACATCTCTCGTTCCATTGTCAGTTTTATTAAATTTCTTATCTTTTGGGCATGCTCTGATTCTTTGCATCTGTAATTAGCGTCTTTCTTTTTATGCTGTCTAGTCTATAAATACTACTATACGTATTTCATTACCCTTTACTTATTTATGTTTTTTCGATTATTTGATTGAGTGTATGAATAGCGTTTATTGTTGATTTTCCTGGTCTAAATGCATTTTGGTATTTACCAGTGATCTTCTCTGTGCATTCTTTTAACCGATTTTAAATAATTGCTGTTAGTATTTTATACGTTGTGTTCAGTAGCCTTACTATTCTGTAATTGTCACATATTGTTGTTTCCTTTGGTACAATTATTTTTATTTTCCATTCTTCAAATAGAATTTTTTTTCCATGCTTCGCTTATTATTTCATATAGGCTTTCTCTCAATTCTTTTGATCCGCATTTCAACGTTTGTATGTTATCTATACTTGTCGCTTAATGATTTTTTAGATTATTTTTTTTTGTACATTTCTTCTTTTTGTGGTTTTCGTATCTTCAAATTTTCCTCTTCTACTTCCTTTTGTGTCTCCTCATTATCTTCATCTTTTTCTGTTTTTTTAAATAAATGTTTGTTTATCTATATTTACGGTTATGTTCTTTCTTCTTTTCTGCATTTTAAATTTTTGGTAACGCTTGGTATTGCTCTTGTTGTCTGTTCCTATATCTTCCATTACTTCGTTTATATATTTACGTTTCTTTTCTGGTATTAACATGACTCCTTTTTTTCTTATTTTTTTGTATATCTCGTAATATGTTCTTGCTTGTTGATTTTTATCCACGTTATTCTTGCCTTTTTCTTTCTTTCTATTAGTTTTTCACTTTCTCTGTCAAACTATCCTTTTCTATTTTTAACTCTTCCTGCTCCTATTACACGCTTTGCTGCTTTAACAATAATTGTTTTAATTACGCCCCATTCTTCTTCTAAGTTTTCTTTTTTGCTTTCCTCTTGCAGTGATTTGTTTATATTGGTCATATAGCTGTTCTTTCTTTCTTCTTTTCCCAAAATTTCTGTCCCACCTTTTTCTGTCTGCTGTTGATGTTTTTTTTTTAGCCATTCTTGATTTCACTTCTGCTGCTACTACTATTATCAGTTTCTACACTTGTTCCTTTTTATGATCTTACGTCGTTTATCATGTTCTATGTATGTCTTCTTTTTAATTAGAATATGATGTATTTGATTTCTTTTGTTTTTGCTATGTGTATTCTATGTGATTTTATGTAGTTTTTTATGTTTAAATTTGGTGTTTACAATATATATGCTTGTTTGTGTCACCACGTGACATAGATTTGTTCCATTGTCTGATGTTGTTTCATGGATTGTTTACTATTTTGCCACATTTTTAAAAAAATCTTATATATCTATTTTTGTACCGTGTTTGGGTATGTTTTCGCATATTTTTTCCAGTTTGTGGTAGAAAGCTTCTTTTTCTTTCGTTGCTGTTTCTTCTGTTGGTGCGTAGACGTTGACTACGGATATGTTTGCAGTTGTGTTTTTGATTCAAATGTATGATATTCTTTTATCTATTCTTCTAAATTGTAATAAGTCTTTTCTAAGCTTTGTATATAACATAAATGCCGTCCCATGGTGCTCTTGTTTTTTATTTCCACCATATAATATTATGTAATTTGCTTTAACCATTCTTCCTTTGCCTCCCTATCTAATTTTTTGAAGCTTCATTATGCTAATTTTATACCGCTCCATTTCTTTTCTAATCTCTTCCATTTTACCTGTTTCTAATAATGTTCTAGTATTCTATGTTCCTAGTCTTATCTTATTGTATCGTTCTTTATTCTTTTTATTCCCTTGTTTCTACTTGTATCTTGTTTATTTTTATAATTGGTTATTTCTGTTTCGTGTAAATCATGCCTTTTTTCATTGCTACGTCCATCGTCATTATCTCAAACCTTACCTGTTTCTAGTGCTTGTTTCGCACAATTTGAGTTATTCTTTTTAGATTTTTCTCCAGCGTATCACCTTCTGGCGATCTTTTATCTGCCGTTTTTTTGTCTGGGTTTTTCACTTGTGACTCCGCCTACGTTTTCAATTTGTTTTCCGATTTCTATTTCTTCTACCCTTTATACTTCGTTATTAATTACTTATCGTATTTTAATTTAGTTTTATATCTTTTACTGATAGCTTCTTTTAAATGCGGTACCAATCTTCTTCTTTCTTCCTTGATTTCCTTAGAATAGTCTTTATCAATTTATATATCAGTGCTTTTTAACGCTTTAGTATCTTTTAAAATATTTGTTTTTGTAGACTCTTTTATCAATTTAACAATTATTGGCTTTGTTTTTCCTTCTTTATATTTCCCAGTTCTGCTTACTTTGTCTGCGTCCTCCTTAAAATTGACGTTAGTCTTATTTTCTGCATTACTATAGAGATTTTATCTTGTGTTTCTTTCCTGTCTTTGTTCGTGCTGTCGATTTTTCCCTTTATTACTATACTTTTCTTTTTTAGCTTTCTTTCTAAAATACATATTTTCCTTTCTTGAGCCGCAATTTTTTCTACAAGTTTAACATTTTCCTCTTTAACATGCTTTAGTTTTCTCATGATGGCGTCCATTTTTGCATTTAATTTACTCATATTCTTCCTATTCGTTCAAACAATCTTTCTATTTTTGCCATTTCTGCCATCTTTATTCTTATGCTGATTGTTTGTTTCAAAGTGGTAATACTATTCTCTAATTTATTATGGTTAAGTATTTATATCTTTTTTCGGACTTCTGACGTCTATCAGTAAATTGTGTTTTTTTTTGCTTAATTCTAGTCTGCTTAGCTTAAAGACAGTGCATTTTTGTATGTAATGTAATTATTTAGTTATCTAAACTGCTCTTCTTTATGTTTGTCTTATTTAACGTCAAAATGACTTCAATTAAATCTAAATAAAATATAAATTTAGTTACTGTTCGTGGTGTCATTTATTTGATTTTACTTTTGAGGTTGTTATATTTTGTTTCACCAACCATTCACAATTGTTCATCAATCATATACAACTCATCAGTAGAAAAGAGTGTTTCATCTTCGTCTTCCAATGGATTTAAAGTTGTTCTTTTTTTTATACTAGTATCGTAAGTAATTTAGCACAATTCATATTAAATGTCACTTCGCTCTAGTATCGACCTTTTTAAAAAATTTGTAAAATCTGCTAAAGTTGACAGTGCTGATGTAGATGTAGTAGACTACACTTCTGGCAAGTCTTTATAGTTAGTTTAGAGTTGTTACAGACTGTTACTCTTACGGTGCGTATCTACTAAAAAATAATTTTTAATAAACGTTTATGTTTGCCATCATTTGTTCGTGTTCTGCGTGTCGACAGTTTTTGAAAACAAGACGATCAGTGCAATTACTACCTGACTTAAAAAGAAATGATGTCGTGTGTCAGTGGAGGATTTTAATTTTCTTCTTTTCTTAATTGCCCCAAAAATTAGTAAACGATATACAAATTGCATAGATTGTATTTCCGTAGAAGTTAAAATGGCAATCACAACTTGTTGTTGATTGCTAAATAGTCTTATGTATCTATTTAGAATTTCCAAGCAATTAATTTCACAAATAATTTCTGAAGTGTGTGCGTGTATCATAGAAGGAATATGCAAAAGTAAGTACACGATTGTGCATTAATTCATTATTCATAAGTATAGGTACTTTAATAATAAAACCTATTATTATAATAAAAGTAAATTCGCGTTAAAGCTTTGCTACTAAAGGTTGCTGCAGATGCTGAAGGCCGATTTTCGAAATTTTTTCTGATGTTCACCACTGATGTTCCGTGCAATTTTTCATTTTGTGATGTGTTCTCATTATTGCAAGAGTTTGTTATTTCTTCAGTAAAAACACGAGGATTTGGTGATTGTGGTTGAGTAAACGATGTAGATGTTTTTGACCAGTACTTGTTAATACTTGCAAAGCTTGAATGTGGTGAGGGGTACGGACTTGTAATTGTTGATGATGATTATAGATGATTATAGGAGCCTGCGTAAGTAAGATTGGCATGCAGAATGTGATGATCATATTAATCCAGATGGGCGTTAAATAAAAAGTTATTGAACAAATGTTGAACCACTGCTTGTGTTTGTTTAGTATATCTTCGTAATTTCACAGCAATATACTCGCCATGTATGTCACAACCATTACGTTCACTACACTCTTGTAAAAGGTTGAAAGTTTGTCAATACGAGGATCAGCTGTGGCTTTAAGTTTGTTTTTTCTGTTTTTGGCGTACATGTTTAGGGTGTTTTGCTTTTTTTTCTCGTAAGACACTTGTATTAGTAGTTTTCTGAGTGGCGTTATTATTTATTGACGCTAAACATTCTTTATCTTGAAAAACTTCTTTTTTAGTCGCTACTTCTACTACATCATACGCATCGTTATCTTATAAAAAAACAAATTTGAATTTATGTTGTGATATCGACTAACCCCTATATTTGTGCGTCTCGATATTGCTTTCCTCTTTAGTAAAAATGTTAAAAATGGCGGATACACCCACTTCCGGTTTCTTTATCAGGCCCGAGAGAGTACAAAAAACGAGCTCCACACCAAATTGCAAGTTACTAGGACTTTTAGTTTGAGAGTTATCGTAGGTACATCGTTACACACACACAGGCACACAAAAAATTGAACATTAGCTATTTTATTAGTTTTTAATTAAAGCGGCGGTGATTGTTACAAATTTTTAGTAGTGGCCGCCACGGGATTTGAACCACGGATCTTTCATTCGTCGGTGTAATGCAGAGTAACGGCCGATTGCTTTAAATTTCTTAGCTAAAGTATCAAATGTTTATGTTTTTTAATGTTTGAAGTTTCAATAAGCAAATATTTTTTTTATGCAAAATAATTATGACATGACATGTTTTTAACTTATAGAACAATGTAATAGAAAACTTAAACTTAAAAGCATAATAATTAAGGAAGATACGTTTTACTTATAAATTTAATGTTTTTTAAGGATTACGTTTGAAGACATTCTAATGAGTAATTGTATTATCAATGATAATCAATTTTACTGTTGATAGGTGCCGAAAAATTTTACGACAAGGATTTTACACGTAATGACAATGCACATGTACAAATAATTTTTTTTAGTTGTTTACGACAGATTTGTAGGTTATCATGCTTAAACAGTGTGTAAAAGTTTTTTTGCTAAAGTCTAAAATATTATCTATCGTGTCGTAGTTTTTCAATAAACAAAATCTGCTATATAAGCATGCATGTAGCTGGAAATCAACAAACTTTTTACTTTCCTATAAGGAACGACGGCAATTTAAAAAAAAATGTTTTGCATAATTTTAAGTTTCAAGGTCTCCTGAATCAAAAAAATGTATTTTTGACAACAAAATTTTGGGTGTGTAACAATGTACCCACGATAACTCTCGAACCAAAAGTATTAGTAACTTGAAATTTGGTATGGAGCTGGCTTTTCAATACTCTCGGTTCTATCAGACGGGTCTGATAAAAAAATCGGAACTGGGTGTATCCTCCATTTTTAACAGTTTTTCTTATATAATTTTGTACGTACGCAAATTATTAAAATTATTTTTACAGCTTCTTATAGAGATAATTCTTCCTAACAATTTATTCAATTAAAAAAATTTCTAGCAGTAACAGTTTATTAGATAATTTATTTATAATTTAAAATGAATTCAAAAATATAATCTAGGTTTGAATCCTGCTTGCGACGATTTTTTTTAGAAAAAAATTCCATAGCTTGAAGGAAAAGCAAGATACGTTAAAAGTAATAATTTTTACTGATTTACTAAAGGGACAAGCAATATCGAAGCGTGGAAATATAGGAGTTAGTAGATACGACAACATAAACAAATGTTTTAAAAAAATTATAGCATGCTAGAAAGTAAATACAAACGTGTACACATCACTACAAAGTGGTTTGATAGCAACATAACCTTAAAAAAAATGTAGACATTTGGTCTTCATTCCTTTTAGGTTTTTCTAACGTTATTTGACAATTATTTTATTTTAGTGTATGAAATAACACAAAAAAGTACTACTGTTTGAAAAAAAACAGATTTTGAAAAAACTATATAAACTATTTTGTGTAAAATAATTTAAAAAGTAATCTAAACGCAACCAAATAAGTCTACGCAAAACATAAAACAGAAGAAAATAATTATCGTTAACTGTGTCTGGTGATTTAATCAACCAAAAGAATTATTATATACTAAATTAAATTATTATTATTAAGTGAATAAATAACATGATTCAAAAATAATTTATTTCGAGTAAATTTTCCAGATATTTTACTTTAAATAAAAATGTAAATGGTTACATTTCCAATCTTACAAGAAAAATGTACAACGCATTATCGTATATGTAACGTATAATCAATCGATTTACACATGTCTATAACATAACGTTTTTTGTTATTTGTTCTTAAACTAATTTTTTTAAATTACATTCAATTTATCTTATACAAACAAAAATTTTAAAAAAATGTTTAAATATATTTCTTTATTTAACACCTGTGTTATCTATAATCTGCCCAAAGGCAATAAAAAAATATTTTGTCATTTCAAGCTATATTTAGACGGCTAGCGTTACATTCTTATCTTACATTAAAACAACAATTGTTTGATTATAACAAATTAATGTTTAACATAGAATCAAATAATAAAATAAAATAATATAAAAATTACTAAAGAAATTGATACTTAAAATTAACGTTAGAATTTGTTATGTTAAAAGTATGCTGATATAAGTTTCGTACTGTATAAGTTTTGTCCCGAAACGCCCTTTTGCGCTTCAGTGTTGGCTATCATTTCTTTGTTTTTTCTTGACGTATGGAATTAATAAAGGAAAAAGATGACATTTCCGTTTTGCTGCAAGAAGGATATGTACATGAAAAATTTAAAATGCGCGTTTAGTGAGACTTTTGTTTTCTAAATATTCGCCTTTATCCGCGTTATAAATGGGTGCATTATTTTATTTTATATAGAAAAGGTTTTTCTATATCGATATATATTAGCATGACTGGATAATCGTAAGTACTATTTTTTTACTTTCTATTAATTTGTGTGTTTGTCGAACGTAAAGTACGTGTGACGTATGAATAAATGTCAATCACAAATAACGAACGTAAATTTGTTTGTAAAATTACAATTTGAATTTATTTTAAGTGCGATTTGCTTCTGCTTGCAAATTTACTAGTTTCGCATCAAATTTTTGAATTCTTCAATTACTTGTAATACTACGATAGCTTTATGTATGGAGTGTTGCTTACCCTCCAGAGCTTGCATCAATGTTATTAGCAGTGATATTTATGGACGAAATCTTAATTGTTACAACATATAATTAAGTTTATTTTAAAATGGTTATAAAAATACATTACCAAGTTATGCGAGTAATCGTTAGTAAAAACTAATACGAAACTGGAATTACATTTTACTAGTATTTATAACATTAAGTTCTTTGTGTAGTAATTGCTAAATTTAAAATTTACATTATTCTCTAAGATTTTGCTATAATATGAAGTTTTATAAAATCTACAAAACGCAATATTAACATTCTACCTATTAAGTCAACGTACAAATAATTAGAACGTTGTACAATTTATATTACTAAGTTATAATAAGAATATAATTATGAAAAATGCAACAATACGAATTTCTACAAAGCGCAATATTAACATTCTACTTATTAAGTCAACGTACAATCAACTACAATGTTATGCATTTAACACGAGGTCTGACTATTGAGACTGCGCGCGCAGACGGCGTCTTAGAGGGGAAAGTAAGGAAACAAATGCAGCGTTGGTTAGCGTGTAGTGTCTGCTAAGCCAATACAAAAACACGTTTTTGTCGCTGTAGCAGTTTTTTTTCTGTAGAAGTTAAAAACGAACGTGGTATTTTCTCGTGCCGATAACAATGTGTGTCGAAAAACATGAGCAACGAATCAATGTGATAGTTTCTCGTTAAATTAAAAAAACTCAGACGGAGTTCTCTAAATTGTTAAAAGAGGCTTACGGTGAAAATTTTCTATTTCGTGCACGTGTTTTCGAATGACATAAAAAGCTTTCTAAAGGCCGAGAGAATATCGAAGATGACCAACGTACAGGTCGACCTGTATCTGTTTCAACTGCGCAAACAGACCAAAATCAATGAAATTGTGCGCGGAGATCGTCGTATGAGCATTCGGATAATTGCTGAGACTATAAACGCCGATCAAGAAATAGTCAAAAAAATTTTACATGACGAATTGAACATGAAGAAAGTCTGTGTGAAGTTGTTCTCAAAAAAGTTGACCCCCGACCAAAAGCTTGTCCGTCACCATATCTGCTTAGATTTTCTTTAGAGGTTAAATGAAGAGCCTGAATTGATGGAAAACATCATTACTTGCGATGAAACCTAGATATTCCAGTACGATGTTAAAACTAAGCGGCAATCCATGCACTGGAAAACACTTTAATTGCCAAGAATGAAAAAAGCAAGAACTTGAAATTCAAAATTAAAGGCTATGCTAATCGTTTTTTTCGACATCAACGGCATCGTGATGATTAAATGGGTTCCAGAAGGTCTAGCTGTAAACCAAACTTATTATTTTAAAATTTTGGCAACACGTCTAGAGCAAGTTCGTAAGAAACGGCCGGAGTTGTAGGAAAACAAGTCGTGGATCTTGCACCAGGACAACGCGCTTGCCCATAACGCGCTGTCTGTGAAGCGTTATTTAGCCGCTAGAGGCCAGTGCTCGAACACGCACCGTAATCGCCTGAACGTTGTGACTTTTTCTTGTTTCCAAAAATTAAGTCTGCCTTAAAAGGAATCCGGTTCCAGTGGATGAAAGAGGTGAAGCGAAAATCGGCAGAGCTCCTAAATGCTCTCACAAAAGAAGACTTCCAGCAATAGCGAAGGTTTCTACGACTGGAATCTATACTAACATTAGAATGTCTTCCGGGTTTGGACCGTGTAATTGTTGTTGTAACCGAAGCTGCCAACGTTTCGCCCACTTTCGTAAGGGACTTTATCAGGGCATGAGATAAATCGTAAAACTCAAACAAGCAACCGAAATCTAACTAAGAACTTTTCAAAAGTTAGGTTATCCACTTGTGAAACAAGCCATAATCTAAACTCTGAAAAGTTAAGAAAGAAAACGATAACTTGAAAAAGCAAACAAAAATCTAACAAAGAACCACTACCGAGTTAAGTAATCAACTTGTGAACCAAGCCAGATTCTAAACTCCGTAGAAGGGACTTAAGAAGAAATGGTCTCCGTATATAAAAGAAAAGGATCGTCACGGGTGGTTAAGCTCGACTCCGATTGGGTTACGGTTGATAAGGGGCGTGTTTTCGATAAATGACTAATAACCGTAAACCAAAGAGGGGATAGTTCGAAACCATGATCGCGATTGAAGTTATTGTGGTGTTTGATGATTTCTATGCTTTCTCGGAATTTCCTGTTGAAAAAGAATGGAGATTTGGCAATCAACGAAACATTATCAAAATCTACCTGTAGTAAAATGATGTTCAGCAACCGCAGACTTGGAAATATACCTTTTCTTTATACAACGATCATGTTCTGAAATGCGAGTAATGACGGAACGACCAGTTTCACCAATGTAGACTAAACCACAAGAACAAGGAATTTAATATACACCTTGAAATGAAAGTGTAAGAAATTTGTCTTTGGGAGAAGAAAGAATCTAAGAGATTTTATTTGTCGAGTTGAATAAGGGTTTAATACCATTTTTACGAAGAAGTTTCCTTATTTGATCTGAACCTTGTGGATGTAGGGTAAAAAGGCCAATTTCGGGTTGGATTCGGAAGTAGAAATGTCTTTAGGTAATCGAGTACGTGGATGTAAACGACGATTAATAACTATGAATATCTTGCTTTACATAACCATTGTTCACTAAGGTTCTAATAAGATGATGGAGTTCCGAGTCTAGATTCTCAGGTTGGCAAATAGAAAAGGCTCGATGAACCAAAGATTCAATAACAGAACGTTTCTGTGCAGGATGATGATGAGACGAAGCATGAAGGTATCTGTCCGTATGGGTGGGCTAGCGATAAACAGAATGACCCAGAAATCCGTCGGGCTTACAAGTCACAAGAACGTCAAAAAATGGAAGAGAACCATTACTTTCGATTTCCATAGTAAATTTTATATCTAAGTGTTGATTGCTAAGATGATCAAGAAGCTTAGACAATTCGAGATGCCCATGAGACTAAACAATAAACGTGTCATCAACATACCTAAACCAAACTTTAGGCTTTAATATTGATGATTCCAAAGCAACCGTTTCAAAGGATTCTATAAAAATGTTAGCTACAACAGGTGATAGAGGAGAACCCATAGCAGCACCAGAAACTTGTTCGTAAAACTTGTTATCAAATTGGAAGTAAGTAGAGGATAGACATTTTTCAATAAGAGGAATCAAACTCAAGTCCTTGTCTTGTTGAGACAGAATCTGTTTGATAATAATAAGCGAATCATTAATAGGAACTTTAGTAAAAAGTGAAGTAACATCAAAGCTCACGAGAAGTTTGCGGGGTTCAAGTTTTATAGTTTCTAGACGTTGAATAAAATGCTGAGAGTTGAGGATGTGCAAAGAGGTTTTACCTGTAAACTCGCAAAGAATGTTGGACAAGAACTTGGCTAGCTTGTAGGTACGAGATTGGATAGTACTGACGATAGGTCGAAAAGGAATACCTTGTTTTTGAATTTTGGGAAATCCTTATAGTCCGCATTTGGTTGTCGGATTGGCTATTGCATCGGCGGTAAAAACTAATAATAAGGAACATGTTACTATTATTTTAATTTGTGTAGTAATCTTTCATGCCAGACTATCAATAATTGATAATAATAGGTGTTGCGTATTCAAATTCAAAAAGAAAAACCAACATTAATTGTTTATTTATATTTGGCACACGTGTTAAGCACTTTATTTATTTAGATCGACACTCTATTTTTTTTTGACTAGACTCGATTCGGTAATTACCGCGAATGATCTTAAATGATCTTCAAGCTTCTATTCGTTTCAATATAAAGATAACTTAATTATTGCATTCATAGATTGTTTTAACACTAATTTTTGTTTGCACTGTGTAAGATAACACCGTTACACACAATCTATTACAGTTATCAAACAATTATTAGTAACACTTTTAATTTATTATTAAGTAAACAACAGTCAATAAAACACAACTTTCTATTCACACAACTCGTGTTTAAGTATATAAATTAAAAAAAATTAAAGTTAACGTTTAGATTGTTTATGTGTAACGTAGATTTTTACCAATGAAATAAATTTATCGTATTCTACTTCAAGACATGTAAAAAACCGTAAAAATTAAAAAGCTCAATAAATTAGTTTATTAAAATTATTTAACTAAACCAAATGCTTAATTGTCAAGAACAATAACATTGTAAAACTTTTTATTAATGGCAAAAACTCTTTTAATATTTAAGTCATTAGTGGGTATAGAAAAGCTGCGACTTTACCAGCTTACTAAAACTTCTATAATTTAACTCAAAACTTTGGTTAAACTGCAGAGAAATGTTACTGAAAAACAATTTTTATAAGTTTATGGGAACATATTTTATCTTAAAAACCTTAAAAAGAAAGGTTAATTAGATTTTGTTTTTTATTCGAACATTGAAAAAGCGTGTCGTTGAAAAATTTAATTCAACACGAACAGATAGATAACAGAATGTGGCTGTTCTTTTACGTAGAAATTTTCAATTACAATACAAATTAATTGTATATAAAACTTAGATCCGCAATCTCTGCTGTAGTACAATCAATAAAATAAATACGATTCTTCTTAGAATAAAAACGAGACAATGGTATTTAAACAATTCGTAAATGTATAAGTGTCAAAGGTTGTTAAGCACTAAAATTCGATACAAAAGCGTAACAAAAGTATCAAAAACAATCTTTGACGTTTAGATTTTAAGAGTAAAAAGCTAAAAGATAAGCGTTTTATATTAAAAAAGATAATGACTAATGCATGTGATGTCAGCAAAATAAAATAACGGCATAAAAATCGATCTCTTCGTACTAGGATAATCAAAATTACATGAACGTAACAAAGACTATTCTAAGAAATTAACCGTTGCAAGGTTTGTTTAAACAATTTATGTTGCGGTATATTAAAAAACACAAATCTACTAATAAATAATGAAATATGTCACTTGATGTAGTCGTAACTGGTTTTCGCCCACACAAAAAGCCAAAAATAAAATGTGTCTCACCTAACGTACTTAAACTACCGTTTTACATTACATCATGTTAACGTAAAACTTTGTTATGCTCTTCCAAATATGAAATTAAAAAAATTTATATAAATTACGACAACGTAATAACATTTCTGCCTACTCTGTTAGAATTTATGAACTCGAATTATTACATTCTACGTTTACATTTTACATATACAAATTGGGTTCAAGTAAATACATCTCAGTTCCACAATTTATTGTTTGCATTTTATTTTAAACCTCCACTAGGAATAGTAAAGAAAAACCTACGTCCGAATGTGTATAAAACCGACCACACAAATCGTGACATGTAGATGTAGTTTTTTGATAAGAAAAATTGCAATATAATATACCGTCTGTCAGCGTCGCACAGGACAGTATAATAAAAACTTATTTTTCAAATTTTCATTATTAATATTTACAGAAATAATATCGAACAATCTACATAAATGTTTAATTTACAGAAACATCTACGTTAGAAGCATTTTATTAAACGGTATTAACATAATAGTTTTTTAACAATACGTTTGTTGATTTTGTATGTACATATAATTATAAAAAATAATTTAGAAGTTAAGTTAGGAAAAATGTGTATAGAAAATTTCCATCTTTTTACAAAACCTTAAAAAACGATACAGGTACTGCGTTGTGTGTATACGTACAAAAGATGTTATTTAATTTAAAACGAATTTATTTAATTTAAAGAAGTAATTTAATTTTTGAGTGTAAAATACAATTAATGCTTAGAACAACTACGTTTGTGATAAAACTTAAGTTATCTTATTATTTTTGTCTATAAATTACAACCGATTTTGTTGTCAAACGGATCCCATTATTTAAATTATGATAACCCTGTATAGCAAAGTATAGTTATCTATATATAGTGCAATAAATTTTATATTTTAATACGAAAAACAAAATAACGTTCATATCAAAAACTGTAAGTTACCTTTGAAACTCAGTTATGTTTATTTCTAAGTAAGTAAACAATGGTTCAAGTTAAAAGCATTACATATTAAACAAGAAATAATTTGAACATTTTATGTAATGCACCAAAGGATACGTATTTGGCATCAAAATAGACAGCATTTTTTTTAATTTAAAGCATGTGTGATGCTGTCACTCCCCTAAACTTTACAAACGCTTACCTTAAGTAGGCGAAAGGAAATGGCTCCGGCTAGCACTAGTGGACACGGTGTGCGGTAAGTTCTTTTGTTTTGGGCGCCAGCAAACCTAATAAAACCAATTTCACCTCTGCTCCGTAGAAGATCAGTTCCCTACCTAACTGGTACACAACGCTTCCAATGACAAAAAAGAAGAGAATAAACATAGGAAAAGAAATCCGCATAAATAACTCCGATGTACCAACCTTATATTTTTACACTAAATAAAATACAAAAAAATTAAAAATAACTTCCACTATAAATGCTCTTAACCCCAACTAGGAAAAAAACATTATTATCGGAAATATATATTTCCAAAATAAAGATAAATGGAAAAGTTTTCAATCTTATTTAAAAAAAAATAAGAATAACGATAAACCAACGTGCACCTGGTCGGAGAGTGTGGTATCAAGCGCTTGACTTTCGCGTGCCTCAACAATAACCCCAAAATAGCGTATAAACCCAGTAAACACAAAATTGATAATGTTTAGTAACAGTTTTAAAACAAAAAATTTATGATTCGCTCTTGTTTCAAACATAAAAGAAACCTAACTGCAATAAAACAGCTATAAGTCCATCGCTGTTTCGCTTATTTGAATCAGTATAGTTTCGGTATTTTAAATTCAAATCTGTTGCAAACTAAATGTTGCATTCGGTTTACGTTTTAAAAGCTTCGTTCTTGAACTGATACTAAATGATCGATACATGTATGATTTTTTGTTTCAATAATGAACTAAAACAATTCTTTCAATAATATAATAATACATTTTCGAATGCACGTTTAAAATTTTATTGCACAATAAATATTTTTAAATACAATATCACATTGAGTTTTTTACATATTGCAACTTTCCTGGATGTGGTCTTTTCACGGAAGCCTCGAAAACTGCATCAGTTACTGTTGGGTAGCAACTTTTAACCGCATCTGTAACATAGAAATAAATATTTCATTTATATACATACATAATCATAGAGTTACACAAAATTAATTACATTTTTTAATCAAAAACAACACAAACTTAATATAAATATCACTTTAGCAATCATTCTAAAAACGTTTTAAATATGTTAGTAATGTCTACACGACATAAAAGAGTACGGTTGTCTGTCAGTATGGTTGTGGAAACACATCGGTGTATCCTAGCGCTGACGAGTTTCTAAAGAACGAAACAGCTGTCCGCTAGTTCTGATGTTGTTTTTCACAATTGTACTGACATTGTTCCTAACCTATTTTATAGTTGGGATTTTGACAGCGTCAATTGTCAATAGATCATTGACTTTCGCTGTCATTAAATCCAATGACAACTTTTCTACCCTCCGTACTAATTTATAGTTTTCTATATTATCCTATGTGGTATTTTTACCACAAGATGGCATTCTAAAAACGTTTTAAATATGTTAGTAATGTCTACACGACATAAAAGAGTACGGTTGTCTGTCAGTATGGTTGTGGAAACACATCGGTGTATCCTAGCGCTGACGAGTTTCTAAAGAACGAAACAGCTGTCCGCTATTTCTGATGTTGTTTTTCACAATTGTACTGACATTGTTCCTAACCTATTTTATAGTTGGGATTTTGACAGCGTCAATTGTCAATAGATCATTGACTTTCGCTGTCATTAAATCCAATGACAACTTTTCTACCCTCCGTACTAATTTATAGTTTTCTATATTATCCTATGTGGTATTTTTACCACAAGATGGCATTCTAAAAACGTTTTAAATCATTAGAAAGTTATAAAAACACTGTGAATACCTTTAGCTGTACATAATCGTATAGAAAACTTGAAGAATTGAACTGTAATTATAAATCCTAAAGTATCATCAGATTTACGCAATAATCTACCTTAACGCAACCATGTGTGTTAATTTACATTTTTTTTATACAAATTAAAACATGATACATAAAGAACAGAAATGATAATAATGTCGATTACATTTATGGATTATAATAAAATGTTTCGACTTACCGTTTATTGTTCCATTTCGTAATTGTACACACAGCATCACTTATCAAACTACAACCGAACAAGTGAAAAGATATCAATTTGCAGCGCAAGCGTTGACGACAGTAATCAAATGTATAGCAACGACTAATGCTGACTAATCACAAAGTATTTGTTTTTCCTAGAACGATTCCATTGTTTTGAAAATAATTCAATCTTATTTAATCGATCTTTAACCAATTCTAGTTATTCAAAAAATATTCGGTTTTAATAAATCCGTTTTTAGACGGTTGCTGATTATGGGATAAAAATTGCAAGTACTGAAACGGTTTAAAACTGATTGTGAAAAATCGGAACTCTTTCAATTTATTCACTGTCAGTTACATGTAAATGATATAAAAATGGAACTAACACGAAACAACGTAATGAAACAATTGTTTTAATTTTGTGACTGTAACAGTTTCAATCCGTGTTTACTGGGAGATACACCCGTGGTAGAAATACAAAAACCAGCCTACTTCTACACATACCGTTTCGTGCCACTGTATAAATAAAATGCGTGTGTTAAACGAACACAAAAAAATTAAAATGAAACCCTTTCTGCCACTTAGTTGTGTTTCGGCTAAAGTGATAGTGTACAATAAAAATTCAAATCGCAATGTACAAAAGTAAGTAAAAATTATAATTTAAACTACTGATTATGATATTATTCCTAAAAATTCACAGATATCGCAAATCTTGCAATTATAGGAAGGTGTTGAAAACAAACACAATATTACTTGCGTAATATAACGAATAAAAGGCTTATTACAATTTAAAAAAATAAGAATATACATAAATAATAAAAAATAAAAAAAACACAAATAACTAGTATTCTAGGTACATATTAAACGAGAATATAGTCGTATCATAATTCACCAATTGTTTGTATTTAACATTTATCCATGAAATGCTTGGAAATCATTTCTCATATACTTTATCATTGCTGGAAGATGATGAATCAGCAACACTAATGACAATTAGAGAACTTTTTGTGATAACAAATGATGAGATCGTCCATTATCGAAAATTGCTGCGCGATGATAAAATATCGTTCTGTACTTGTCTGTAGACGTTGGTGTTGTGCATCTTCCTACTCTATCTATACTCTGTCTACACATATTATTTTCATTGCGTTCCGATTCCGAATGTAACATACTATTTACATTTTGCTCTATTGTGCGGTGCTTCAGCTGTTGCCGATATATAGGAACTCGTTCCGTACTCGTTTGTAAACCCTTGTGTTGTACATTCTCTTGTTTTGAAAATAATTTTAGACGCTTTATAGACACCGCTTTATAATTATTTTGTTGCTGCAAAGTTTGTTGCTTTCGATGCCAATACAGCCGACTGCTTTCAGCAATCCTAATCACACTGGACAGACCAGCCCTTATATCCATACACACACGTATACATCCCGGGGGCGGTAAAATGCAATAATAAAAATTATAAAATTAAAAAGCCAAACAAATAGATGATGTACTCATGACTTTTTTTTTATTTTTAATTTGTACACAAATATTAAGAAAAGTCTAAATAACTAAGTAAGTAATTGATTAATGCATTTGATTTTTGCTAAACTTAGTACTTAAAAAACTAGTTAATTGTTCACCAACCAGCGCACCCTCAGCAATTGTAATTACATTAGACGGTGTAACTACTGCATCCTCACACACATTATAATTTCAGTGTGTGCCTACTAATATACGAGAATTAGCAATTGTAAAGTTTAAGAAGCAAAACGAAAGTAATATGTTCAAGTAAACGTTTCACTCCAAAAGAAAGAAGTGACTAATTGACTAACGTTTGGGCAACCAGCTATCGTTACACGTTTAGTGGTTTTGTAAATGTTTACAATAATACAAACGTATAAACGGTTACACGTTCAAACATTTCATCCCTAGTTCGAAGGCACCCTATAAGTTATCTTGCTTATTGAGAAACAAGTGTAAGTACTTACCTTTTTGTTTATTACTAACCACCACATCGTTACCCAAATATGTAGTGCTTCATCTGCAACTACTGCCAATGCCAAACCACCACTAATTTACTACTGGCCCATCTTGGGATGGCATTTTCTCGTTTTAGTTTTGTTCTGTACGGCGAACAGATATAGATAAGTCTCTCTCCATAAATCCGCACTAAATATGAATAAATTGTTTTTTATTGGCTAAAATTTTCAAGTCCGTATCATAACAAACACCTGTATTTTAATACTTCGATTTAATGTTTGACATTTTGGTTAACTTATTCGTAGTTTTAAGTATCTATTATTTTTTTCATTTGACGAATCCTAAATGTCTTTTATTATATAGAATGTTATTTAAACTCCGATAAAATATGTAATCATTTTAGTTCGTGAAATTTCTTAATATGTAATAATTTAATGAACCCCTTGTTTATAGGCGTTTTTAATTTTGAGCTTTTCCCTCCACGTGTTATTTGGTACATTTTTAAAATAAATCGTGTAACTAAATTAATAAATATGATACATTACATAATTTTTGAATTTTTGCGCCTTTACTAATTTGAGCCGTGTACACTAGTCTCTTCAAACATTGGTTTAAATTATCATACAAAATTGAAGGAGGGGCTTAACTCTTTTATTTCGCTCTACAGCGTAGTCTTGATTGGTGAGGTGAGAATAGTATATTAAAACACAAACAACATTGGGAAATTCATATTTTACTGAATTGCCAGCACTTACACTTTGACATATTGAAATTTACGTGTTAACCTAAAATCTCATACAAAATTTTCTCTTTATACCTTTATAAGTAAATAACTTTGAATTAATAGGACGTTTTTATTTTATCTTGGCATCAAAATTTGAATTTCAATTGTTAACTTCCAATAATTTTGATTTCTTTTTCATGTAACGTCAACTTACGATGCAGAGATACTAACTTTGAAAAAACTAACATTACTAAAATTCGTGTAAGAATTAGCTTATTCTTACACGGATTTTAGCGTAAGAATCGCTAATTCTGATGTTGAAATAGAGAAAAAAGTATTCTAGTTACGGTATTAGCTCCGCTAGCGCTTTTGTCACAAACATTGCAAAAACGGTGCAAGATAGAGGAATGTTGCACATAAACATTTTATAGAGGATGAAATTTACTATAAAAAAATCCGCTGAAAGGACAATTGCCTTCAATAGTTTATAAGATACAAGAGTGCAAAGTTGTACAAAAATGTCTTGCATTACATTAAAATTCTGTAACTCTTAATATATAATATACGCTCCCGCGGACTGTAGCAAATTTTGTACTCTATAAATATTTTTATATGCAATTTTCATTTATATTGTACCGTTCTGGCAGCGTACAAAGCGGAAGCTTCCGCGGATCTAATTCTGCAATTAGTATCATTATTTTTCAGTATTGCTGAGTGAATTTAAGACTAATTATATTTTTAAACATAAAACAAATCATAAGAAATATCTTGTCTAATAATAATGAACACCGCATCCAAAAAATACAAAAAATGAAGTGAAATTGGACACCACCGCAAGTTCCAGATTTGTTTCATCTGAGCGTTTCATCGTTTCGTTACAAGAGCTTTCGAATCAAGCTCCCTACTAAAAAAACTAAAGGTTCCGAGGCCCTAACCTCGAAGTGGTTCACGTAAGGCACTAATATAAAGTTTAAAAAACTGCTTACAATAAGCGTAGACGTTGGGTTGGCTTACGATCTCTAGCAGTGTCGGAGAGGTCGCACGCTGCAACTCTGTCGATGGTGGTGTAGATCCCTTGGACGCCTCTGCATGCGAGTGGGATCGTTTGTCGCAGGTGGGAAGCGTGTCTTGCCCTTGAAGTGCGGTGGTGAGTAGTTACACCTGGTGAAAGTTTAACGTTTACTTGTAGATTGCCCTTGTTGAACGGTGGCGATTGAATAAGTTTGGCGAGTCTTGTGATTCTCGGTAGCCGAGTGCCAGTGGTCGCAGTAATAACTCGTACACGTAAACGCAAAGCTTCTAGCTACAAAAGAAGGTATAAGCCACTAAAATCCTGCATGTAGCAGCATTAATTCGAATAATCTTGATACGCAGTTAATGCCTTCAGCTTAAGACCTATTTGTTCCACACTGTATTCTTCCACACGGTCTTACTTTACCCAGCATCACAAAACAAGTGATTTAAAAATGTATTTGCTGCATAGGGTAATAAGCCTTATCACGGCTTGTTTAAAAAAACAACTCACTCTGCTCACACGCAATGAGAATAACTCGACTAAAAAGATTCGATCGTACGAGAAAACTAACCCGTTACATATGTTTTCTACAGAAGATGTTTTTAGTTTGTTTTTATTAGATGCGCCTCTAGCAAAAATTATATATGCAGTAGCGACTCGCGTGGTCGGGTTTGAAGTGGGCTACATTTTTAAAATGCTTGTTAGTAAAGTAAACATTTTCAGATATTATTATGACATTATGTAGATAACTACCAAAATGTTGTAGAAATAACAAATAAATTCTGTTGAGCAATGTACATGGCGTGCAGAAACTTCTTTTTTTAAATATTCACATTTATATGTTTTAAGTCTGTACATCCTGAGCTCTCCCAAGCTTTATCAGCTTCATCGGAATAAAACAATAAACATGAGAAACAAAATAAAGCATTTATCGTATCACATACATATATCCACTGATTTTTCAACCGACTTCAAAAAAAAGAGGCGGTTTTCAAATCGTTGGATTTTTTAATTGTATAGTATGTTCAGCGATCATTCTTTAGCACGGTGGCTGGTGACAATGATTTTTCTTTTATGAGTAATCGGGTAACTTAAGAGTGGTCTGCCTTTTTAATTTGGTCAAACTTTGATGATAGGATCTTCGTGAAAATGATCAAACTCTCAAACATAACATAAAATTTTCTTAAAAGATGTACATTTTCAGGGTTTTCAGTGACTATAATCACTATAGTTAACATCATCAAAAAGAGAAAAATAAAATTTTTGCAAAAACAACAACCAACTTCATAAAAATGCATTAAAAAGTAAAAAATAATGATTTAATATGATTACAATTAAACAACAAAATTTTTATTTAAATGAAATTACTTTTTGAAGTCGTTGCCAAACACATTTGGGTTAAATCTATCACAACTGGCAAAGTTAATGTTAAAAATTAAACCGAATTCTATGCCAATGTCTTACATGGCATCGACATCAAAAAGTAATTTCATATAAATA